>OU015765.1:13928895-13989694 GCA_907173295.1 Fagus sylvatica
CATTTTGAGAGGGTTACATACCCCACGTATTCAGACAAATCTCTTTGTGAGACTACAACATTCAACTTGAAAGAAAGAAAACAAATAAACAAAATAGCCAACGGACATATTTGCAGTGATGAAACTGATTTCAACCTCATTTCAACAGATTCTTTCCAACATTTGGCCTATGAAAACACTGGGGAAACCATCTCAAATTTGGGGCATCATACCCATTTATCAATTCATAAAACATAACAAAATGCATCAAATTTGAGCAAACCAAATGGCAAAATAAACAAGAAGAAAAAATTACAAGAGCTGCAACGAAAATGTACTAATGACATAATATCAATAATAAGTACACCATAAAATGTCATATTTTCTCCCCTCGGCATCATCAAAAACAAAAATAAAGAGAAATAACTATATGCCCTGATTAATCAAACGCTTATTGATTTCCTCCATGGATGTTTCCAAAGTAGCAAAGTGCTCATCATAAGTCAAGAATCTTTTAGTAACCATAGATGAGAAGTTGTCGAAGCTTGTCGTGAGGTTTTCTATACTAGTGGCCATAGAGTCCAAACGTCCCAACACGAGTTGAAAGTTGTCCTCATTGACACGAGAGGAGCTAGAAGGTGCGCTTGGAGGCTCTTGATCCTCTTGCATTACTTCTTCATTCCCTTCAGCTTCAGCTTCATCCATTTGTGCTTCTTCATCCACTTGTTCCATCACAGGTGCGTTTTTCTTAACCCAAGTGTCATCCTTAAATTCATACCTCATTTGTCTCATGGTAGTTTCTCCATAAACATCCTTATGACTTACGTCTCGAGTCTCCTTTTCACCACTTAAATCTACTCCAAAATGATGTAGAATAGTAGTGATCTGGAGACCATATGGGAGGGCGCCATTCTTCTTTTTGACACAAGTGTCCATGTGCCAACCAATATAGAATGCAAGATCAAGTTTGACCTTGTTGAGAATGCACCACAGTATGAAAAGGTCTAGATAGGAAGTGTATTCGTATGAACCACTCCTAGGAAGGATGTTGTGGGCTATGATGTGATAAATGAGTCGGCTTTCTAATGTGAGCTCGGCAATTTTGGGTCTATAGGGTACTTCAATGCTAGGATTTCCACACATTTGCCTAATTGACTCTAAAGGGTCATACCCTTCGAATTGCACCCAACTATTTGTAGTATAACGTTCAACACCGGTGCGAGGAACTCCTAAGATAGAGGCTAATGTGGAATGGGAGAGTGAAATGGATTTACCCTTCACATAGGAGGTGATTTTGGAATGCTTAAATTCAAAGTGTGTGTAAAAGTGTTTAATAAGAGTGGTGTATTGAATTTGACGCTTTGAAAGAAAATTTTCCCATCCTTGAGCTTCAAAAAGCTCTCTAATATGAATGTGGTGATTAGCAAAGAAAGGGAAATCAACAATTTTTCCAAAAACTACCGTTCTACGGCTAATGTCGTCAAGGAATCTTACCGCATGCTCGGAAGAAGTGAAGGTGTTGTCTAATGATGGAGCTTCATCCCTTTGAGCCTTTGATTTGAGCTTTTTCTTTCTTGGATCTTCACTCACGGATTTCTTTGGAGCCATTCGGATTCAAAGAGTTAGGGTTTTCAATTGGGGGTTTTGGGAATGTGATAATTTTGAGAGTAATTGGGAGTGACTGGGAGTGATTGAGGGCTTGGAGTATGGTTGAGAGTGATTTTCGACTAAAACCCTAAGAGAGAGAGTGAGAAAAATCGAGAGAGAATGAGAGAAAATAGAAAAAATGAAGTCTGCGAAATTTATTAAAAACCCAGAAAATGCAGATCCAGTCGCCTGGACACTCAGATCCAGTCGCCTGGATGTAGGTCAAATTTTTTTAAAAGCTTTTAAAGCTTAATCCAGTCACCTGGATACACTATCCAGTCGACTGGATTAAGCTTCAAAAACTTTCTGCCTGATCCAGTCGACTGGGCACACTATACAGTCGCCTGGATCAAGCTCCAATATTTTTTTAAAAAATTTTTTAGGGCCTAATCCAGTCGCCTGGATACACTATCCAGTCGACTGGATTAAGCTTCAAAAACTTTCTGCCTGATCCAATCGACTGGACACACTATACAGTCGCCTGGATCAGTCTCCAATATTTTTAAAAAATTCTTCAGGGCCTAATCCAATCGCCTGGACTCCCTGATGCAGGCGCCTGGATGAAGGTTGAAAAAAATTTCTTCCAGTTTTTAAAGCATAATCCAGTTTTTAATATTGGAAAAATGGGTTTAGGCCCTTGTGCGTGTTCTAGATGCGTGTTCTAGATGTTGGTTGTTGATGCTTATCAAGGAATACTATGTAAATCTAGGTTCAACAGGAGCAGGAATGGCTTTCCAACTTCCACCACAGCAATTGGGCATATGGACATATTGACATCTTCAAATGTTAACTATTATCATTGTAATCTTTGTTAAAATTATTAATAACGTAATAAAATCTAATTCACTCCATTTTGACCATAACAACTTACATATTAATGTGACACCATTCCCATAAGTCACCTTCTCTATAGTAAAATTAACAATACCTTAAAAAAAAAAAAAATCATTTGTAAAATCACAAGCCATACTAATCATTTGGAGCTAAGCTGATTTCCATTTATAATTGCACATGACAATCCCCATCCCGGTCTTTCTAGTGTAAGAGCATGAGCTCAATAAAAAATACAAATATAAATACATATCAAACAACCAGTAGCAAGTTAAAAGCTATACATTGACTTCAAGGTCATTCAACTTCCGCATTTTAGTGCTTGTTAATGGACTTGTCTTCTGAAACTCACATCTCAACCATTCGAGTGAAGTTATCACTCAGTCCCACAACAAGGTTTCCCCTTATTGCGAGGTGGGTTCCTCTTCAGTACAACAGGCATATCTGGTTGTGGCCGTTTTGTACCTCTATCCCTACCCCTACCATGATCACCCACTTCAATATCCCGAACCAAGTCCTCTAACTGCGTGGCTGAGGAAGGGCTGGTGCTAGACCACTTAACTGGGTGGCTGATGCTGGACTACCTGACTGGGTGATTGAGGTTGGGACAACTGACTGGGTCACTGAGGATGGACCAACTGACTGTGTGGGTGAGGATGGGCCAACTGACTGTGTGGGTGAGGATGGGGTAACATCTGCAAATGATGCAAGTAGGCTGAATGTCTGGGTCAGAAAACTGACCGTATGCTCATGGTGGGCAGCTGAGATGGGAGTAGTAGTGTGGGCAACTGAGATGGGGTTGGTAGTGTGGGCAACTGAGATGGGGGTGGTAGTGTGGGCAGCTGAGATGGGGGTGGTAGTCTGGGCAACTGATATGGGGGTGATAGTGTGGGCAGATGACATAGGGGTGGTCTCAGTAACGGTGGTAGCATCTCTCAACTGGATGGGAGGCACACTCATACTACTACTCAGATCGGATGGACCTGACGGGCGCTGTGCACGTGGATGTGGCGGGCGCTGCGCACGTGGACGTCGCCTCCGAGGAGCGGTTGGTGGAACAGTTGTATGAGTATTGGTGTCTGAGTCTGTGTTAACTCTTTTCACAAAATCAAGCCGATGCAGCTCATTCGAAGCTTCTAGTGCATTAAATGCCAATTGATATGCCTCCGCTGCTAGCTCCATAAATTTCGTCGGATCCAACTCTTGTTCAGGATAAAACATTTCGCATATTCGCATGTTGCACAACGTCTGTCAAAATGTATAGTATGTCAGTAAAAAATTGTGTCTCAAAAATATCCAAAAGATGCACGGAATTATTAAGTTAAAAAATTTACCATAATCTCATAACAGCCGCTCCTGCAACTGATAAAGCGTTGAGTAATCCGACGGTACCAATCCATATATGGATCATGATATGCCATAAGACCAACCATTTTGTCACGAGTGACAACATGCTCACGTCGATGATCCCATATACTTATGTAATGCCTCCAACGTTCCCTCCAATTCTCATGTACCTTACCCCTAAGATCACAATCATGTAGTTTCTCATCGGTATTAGCAGGCTGGGGTATGTCTTGCTGCATACCAAATTGACATAGAGCACGATTAGGTAAGTGCCACTCTACGATCTGGAAACATATTAGAGGCGTCACTGAACGCCATACCTCCTGCCCTATCCGACAATACTCAGGCAACGAACTCAACACATCATCTGTGTATGGTTCCCAAATTACCTACAAAAGCTTAAAAATAAAATGCATTAATAAATGATATATGCCCAATAACAATATAATATAATTCAAATTTACCATGTATTGAATAACAATATAATAACAATAACAATGTAATTAAAACAAGCACGTTACCTGATCAGGACGTTGCCTAGAGAAGTCCGATCGATACTGCTCAAGCACATGAGTGGACACATCCTTTATGTCCTTCGCATTGCGCCACCTACAATGGAAAGTATTCATCAATGGAAAATTTTGCCATAACCTTATTTTGTAAGGCATATAACATGTTCAATGTCTATACAAAAAACAAAATAGTTACTTGCCTAGTGCCATAAGGACCCCCTGGCAATGGTTGGGCAACATCAGCAGACACTTCAACAACAGCATTAGCATCAGCATTAGCATTAGCATTAGCATCATCCACAGCATTAACAATCGATTGAATAGACTTTATTGCAGGTGATATGTGTGGAAATCTAGACCATGCCCACAACTGCACCAAGATTAGTGCACCAGCAATGTCACATGAGTCCGGGTCAGTTGCTCTACATAACTCTCTATATAACCATCCTAGAACTGCACTACCCCAACTATACCGTTCAGCAGCATCAAAATCCTCCAACATTGGCAAGAACATAAGGTGTACCTTCTCTCCAGACTTGTCAGCAAAATAACTGCCCCCAAGGAGCTCTAATATGTAAGCTCGTATATACTGCTGCACGGTCACCTCATTAGCATCATCAGGTAGGACACCAAACGTGTCCTGGAGCCACTTCATATTTAAACGTGACCCATCTAACTTATTTGGAGGAGGAGAGACACCAAGTAACTGAAGACATAATTCGGACCAATTTAACTCGGTACTCCCTACCAATACTTCTCCATCAACGGGTAAACCCAAAATGACCTCAACATCTTGCAAGGTGATGGTCATCTCACCGTGGGGAAGGTGGAAGGTATGGGTCTCTTGGCGCCATCTCTCAACTAATGCTGTGATCAACGCCCAATCCATTTTTATAAAACCAAGCTTGGCTATGCCTTAAAAGCTAGCTCGCTGAAGGTATGGGATAAAACGGGCATGAAGTCGTCCAGATCATTCTCTTACTGCCTCACGACGACGACAATGTAATAAAGTATACTACAAAATGAAAAAAAATATGTCAATTTATTTTATCACTAATGTAAGCGAAAATCAAATAATAAATATATTAAATACATACCAATCCCTCTTCCCAAATTTTGTTGGAGATGTGTTTATCCTGTCTAGTCAACACAGAGGGGTCACTAGGACCCGGATCCATCACAAAACGGCGAGGCTCCATAAGTGAAAACTACTGCAACCATCAAATCAAAGCAATGATATACCCAATCAACCATCAAGTTGAGAGCTAAAGAAATATATTAAATCTTGAATTATATAATATGGTTACATATCTTAATTAAGGAGTTGCCAATTAAGAGCAAATTGATCATATTACATAATTCTTTTTCTCTTATTCTTTCTCACTCCAATTTCCTTTTATTTTTATTCTTAATAATTGATTGATTAATGACTATTAGGCATAAGTTTTAACTCCAACATATATAAGTATTTTAACACTCAAGAGAACTTAGGTCAACCAAGTTATTATCCAACTTTCTCCTTAATATGTACATTGATCATAAACTCTTACCTATTCAAAATAAAGTACACTGACTCCCATACCTGCCAATGTTTCTCCATTTAATCTCCTTGAAATATATTCGATTCAAGAATTGCACCAATTTAATATTGATTTGAATACAATTTTTTTTATGCTACTCACAACAAAATTAGAATGAATCTTTGGGTTGGTGCTATTATAGTATCTCTGTTTTTTGCGATTTTCAAGTTCTTTTAGTTTTTCATAATTTTACCATCCAATATAAAACCAAAAATTAGTATACATAGGCTCAAATGAAAAGGTCCCTGAAATTTGTCAAACATTCAAAAATTTCTAGTAGAAAAAGCTTATCTAGGTAAAAAACCAAAAATTTAGAATCAATCTTCAACATAGTTTAGGCATTTATGTGTAACTTTTTTTTTTTAATTTTTTTTTTAAGACAACCTTAAAACACACAACAGTATTAATTAGTCTTAAAACTAAATTACAAAACTTAAATACTCTAAAAGAAAAAATTTCTAAATATACATTTGCAAGGTATGTTATAGGGAAATTTTTATTTAAAAGGGGGAGATGAGAGAGAAATTTTTTACCTGATTTCTGGTGGTCACCGGAGCCAGCGGAAACCACCGAGGGTGCTGGTCTAGCGGTAAAGAGTGTAGTCCCAAGTGGTTTGGGATGTGAAGGTCCCAGGTTCGAATCCCGCAATGGGAAGCGCCTGAGATTAAACCCCACAATCTCCACTCTAGGACCTGCTAGTGCTCTCGTGGGGCTGGGATAACAGCTATGGCTTACCAGTTCCCTCTGGACCTAGCGGGTAGGGTGCTACTATGGTCACGTCCAGGTAGGAAAGCCACTCTGGTCGCCCCCTCCTACCCAATTTTTTATCAAAAATAAAAAATAAAAAATAAAACTTATAAAAAAAAAAAAACCCTGTTGTAAATCATGAAACGTGCATGATAGGTAGCGTCCTTTCTATAATGAGATTCATGATGGGTCTCTTTATTTTGTACTGTTTATGACTTATAAACGTGTTCACTTCGAGTGGGTTTGGCCCAGGTTTTCTACTGAATAACGTGCCTTTTTAGTTCAAAATGTGAAAAATGTAACTATTTGACCCTACCTTATTTAAACAAACACTTTTGAGAATGCATGTTTGAAACTGAAGGCTGTGATTTCAAATAGACACTTTTATTAAAAAAATTGAGGTTTACAGAATGCACATTTGAGAAAACTTTCGCATTTTATAAAAGGTGATTTATCACAAATACCCTCGTAAAAAATGTTCTTTAATTACTCAATAGTACGAAGCTTTGTTTTTTTTTTTTTTTTGGATAAAATAACAAGAATACATTCTTAAAATAAAGGATCCAAACGCAACCTAAAAATATAATATAATTATTGTGATACCTATGGAAGACTTAGATTGTACAATTGGCCGGTCACGATTCAGAATATCCTCTTAGATTTAATAAAAGATTGTTACAGCCTTACAGGCTTCTTCCCCCAAGATCTTGAATCCTGAAATTCTTGAAAATGTGCAAACAAGAGGCTTCTATCTCTCAATAATGTAAATGTAACCAAACTTCTTCTCCTTCTTTGACTATTAATTTTCTTGGCCTAAACATATATATTGATGTGGTTAAGCATGTGTTTGGAGATTTTACTTAAAAGTGATTTTACGGATTTTTATGCATAAAGTGCATTCTGCAAAAAATCTGAAGTGTTGTATAGATGGAGAAAAATATTGTAACAGATGTTGTATAGAGCCCATGAACAATTAGTAGTTAGCTTGTATCATTATCGAATAGATATTTACTATAAAAAAAATAATAATAATAATAATAATAATCGACTAGATATTAATATTTAAGTGTCTTCCGTTCAATAGTTTAATGTTTTTATGTTTTTGTTTTTGAAAAGTAATATAAATCGGTTCTAGCTTAACAATTTTGGATATAATAATGTACAAAGAAAAATAATTCAACAAGATATTTGTTTATTCGAGAAGAAATGTGTCAGTCTAGCCGACTTTATTGAACTAAATATAACAAGATATATTGTTTATTAATAAACAATATGGTATTATTGCACAGCATTATTGCCACTTGACCTACACCGGTTTTGCATTGGCTTGTATACAAAATAGTAAGCTTCACACTCAGGTGGATATCTGAAATGGGTCATTGGAACGGAACTATACACTTCGCATGTCCCCAGAATTTTTTTATATAGCACGTTGCATTTGATCAGGTCCTTGTTTGTACAGCTGGTAACCGTTGAAGCTTCGTTACAGCGTAGTAGCTGACACGCACCGTGAATAGTCTATCAGGGGCGATTTTAATTGAGTATATGGTAATCAAAGTTAAGCCCTCCAAAAAATAATAATCAGCCTTTCCTTTTGAGTTTTGTCCTTTTTGGGTTTTACCCAATGATTTTTATCAATGGACAATAACATTTCTTTCCAAATAGCATAAAGAGAATAATCTTTAAAATAATATTTAACTTTTTCTTTTGTTTCCTTTTTTGAAATATTGCAAATTTTAAACTATTGTAGTGTTATTTTTTGACTGCCACATTGCACATTTCGGCCGCCCCATACATACACATTAATTATTTCGGCTACCTCTTACCCATTAATTTCATTTCCGTAGCATTTTTGTCCATTTGGCTCTCTCTTCTTTTTTCTCATTTTCCAAGATTGTATAAAGTACAAACTTACTTTTTCTAACTTCTTTTTATTTTCCCCATCTTTCTTTCTTTTCTCATTTTGTCAACACAACACATCAACTCATCAAAATCTCTCTTCTCTTCCTAAGTGTCACCCTGCTTAGTGAGTTAGTGTAAATTTCAGAATTTGCAATGGTATGAGAATGAGGACCTCTCATGGTTGGGTGTTTTTGAGAGTGATATTGTGGTGAGTTTTTTTTCCTCATCAATCATTATCATTTTTTTTTTTTAGTTCTATTTAGTATTTGTAAAAATTTTGGTTATAGACTTCAAACGGTTGTGTTGATTTCTTATTGTCCATTTTGAGGATGACGAGACTGGAGAGTGGGTATCACAAATTAACTTAACATTTCAGGTTTGTTTCTTCTAAATTTCTACCATATGTGTGCTTAGATTTATGCCTTATTATATATATATATATATATTGATATGACAATGGCAATATGGATTTTTTTTTTTCATCATGATATATTGATATGAATTATCTGACCATATGGATATGAGTTTTTGGATTTTTAATGAGTTTATGAATATGTTTTGTAATTTTGTTTATGAAGATTTTGTTGATCATTTTTTTTTTTTTGTTGTTGCATGATAAAGATTATATCTCTCTACCAAGTTAGTATAGTCGTCTAGTCGAGAATTTAAAAAAATTACATTAAATTAGTGATGTGAAAATTGCTAATTAAGATGTTATTTTTTTAAATTCTTTTCAGGTTAATTCTTGAAAAATGGGCAAAGCCAAAAACAATTAATGCATTTTTTTTAAAAAAAAATGTTAGTCATTCAGAATTTTAAATGACGTAACAATTCATTGTTTGATCCAAAAAATAGAACTTAGACTATGGAATCGACTTTCTCCATTCGATTTGAAATGGAGAAAACATTATGAAGAACATCAGCTTGGCAACTGGTTCGAGTCTGGCTAAACCCGGATCTGGTTGCGGGTGAATTGTTATGTTTTTTAAATAGTTGGGAGGTGTGTATTTTAACCCTACATGTCATTTCTGAAAACCCCAAAAGTTACCAACTAGTTGAATTACATGAATTTTGATTAGTTGCGCGTGACTTAATTGGTTTTCTTCTAGATTTGGTCCCGGATGATCTAGCAGCGGTGGCAGACTATAAGAATATTTGCAACAAATCACACAAAAATTTTCACCACGTTTTTTTACTACTGTTGACACGATCACACAAAAATTCATAATTAATGCAGTACGCACTTCATTTTATATATATGTGTGCTTATCTCAGTGTGTATATATGATTATCACATGCATGGATATCTAAATTGAATCTTATTTGATTTCTTCTATCCCTTTGTGACTGACAGTTGGATTAATTTATCAGATTGGTGAAATAGAAGTCTGAGGTGTGTAGAACCTTGTAGACCAGCAGTGACCTCAAGAATTATGGCGATTATGGCTCACTTCCTTCCTTCTCTTTGCTTTATCGGCCTCCTCCTCTTCGTCTGTATTAATGCCGCTTCTGTTCCACCAAGCAACTCCACTTGTCCTACTTCCAACTGCGGCAACGTTATGATACGTTCACAATTTTTGGATAAAGGAGGAAAATAGAATTGGAGCAAACAAAGAATTAAAAGAAAAGATGTGGATTTAATTGAGGAAATCCTGACCTCAAATGGATTTAACTGAGGAAATCCTGACCTCTAGATATAGGTTTTTCGAGGAAACCCAACCTCCCAAGAGTCTTAAACACTACAAATATTTTTATGATTAATCAGATAATTATTTTGAAAGCCAAATGTTGGCTTTATACAAAATTCTACAACTTCCACTACCAAAATAATAGGACCCATAAACCAACTAACACAAACCTAGGACCCACTTTGCAAATAACATGCACATAAAGTGGACCACTATAACTGAATACAAAAGACTAGGTAAACACTAATAAGTAACAACCAAATCAATGTAAATAAAACAAATGCATTTCCATGTTCTTGGTTCTCTACATCATGTACATAACAAGAATAGTGGGCTACCCTTGTATGTATTACAAGCACCATGTATGATCGTATCATTCCTCCCCCCTTAAAGTCGGCTCTTGTCCTCAAGGGCATAATCCAAAAATTTTTGAAGCAGATGCACCTAATCTTACCAAGGCATTGTGGTAAAGGAATGTAATCAGGCGAACATGGAGGTGGTAAATTTTTGAGATTTGCAAAAATTTCTTCAACCCAATATTGTTGTTTGCTGAAGTTGTGGGAAGTTAAATTGGTTTGATTTTGTAACTCTCCCATGGTCTTCTTATCTTCAAGCTTGCATTGCTCAGCACCCTCCTCAGTTGGCTTCCCCTGTTCATAGCCACGACTAGCCAAACGTAAAACTTGACAGTTCAATTGCATCTCCTTGATCATTTTCGTTTGATCAATGACTAGAGAACGTATCTCTTTCAGTTTCTCCATACACCCTAACAATTGTTCTTCCATGCTTGGATGATATGCTTACAGTGTTTGGGTTTTCTTTTTGGTATGAAGTGGTGGAAAGGAACGGTGGCTCTGATACCAATTGATACGTTCACAATTTTTGGATAAAGGAGGAAAATAGAATTGGAGCAAACAAAGAATTAAAAGAAAAGATGTGGATTTAATTGAGGAAATCCTGACCTCAAATGGATTTAACTGAGGAAATCCTGACTTCTAGATATAGGTTTTTTGAGAAAACCCAACCTCCCAAGAGTCTTAAAGACTACAAATATTTTTATGATTAATCAGATAATTATTTTGAAAGCCAAATGTTGGCTTTATACAAAATTCTACAACTTCCACTACCAAAATAATAGGACCCATAAACCAACTAACACAAACCTAGGACCCACTTTGCAAATAACATGCACATAAAGTGGACCGCTATAACTGAATACAAAAGACTAGGTAAACACTAATAAGTAACAACCAAATCAATGTAAATAAAACAAATGCATTTCCATGTTCTTGGTTCTCTACATCATGTACATAACAAGAATAGTGGGCTAACCCTTGTATGTATTACAAGCACCATGTATGATCGTATCGCGTTTTCATTATCGGCCCTCCTTTGCAGCAAAACCACCAGCTTCAGCATTGGACCAGAGAGCCAAGCACCTCTTACGAAAACCAAACCCTCTATCTATCTAACCACCCTTACACGGTAAGATACTACAAACATAGAATCTTTAATAAAAAGAAATACTAAATTGTTGTACTCTCGAAATATCTAATAATTATGGTAGTTAATTTAATTAACTAAAGCATTGATTGAGCCCTGTAAAAAATAAAAAATAAAAAATCGGGTCTGATTTGGTTTAGAAAATTTTAGAATGAAGTATTCAAATCTAATCCACATTAGTGACATTTTAAAAATATATTTATATAGAATTTGTTTGATTTATTTTGAAGTTAGAAACTTAGTTTAAATTTGTTAATTTGATTTATTTTGATATTTTGACACTTAATTTTCATAAAGTTAGAATATTAAGGTGTGTAAATTCCAATAATTTATTGAATAATGAGCTTACTGAATTAAATAATATTCCAAATTTTTTTTATTAGGCTTAACAAAATTAAGTCAACCCAACCTAACCTGATATATACAAGTTGCCTTTTTAAGGCTATCAATGGGTTGAGCTGAAAAATGACCTATATATATGCATGGCTGACCTAAGGGCTGACCTATGCAGACCTAGTATAATATTATTATTATTTTACTTCTTTTATAAGTTGTAAGTGCACATCATATATAATCATTCTGCCTTGATCAGAAGGATGATTTCACGAAGGAGGTGGGAGAGATTTCAGAGTTTGATGGGAGCAAGTCTGTTGTGAGTATCCCGGTAATTGCAGCTGGAGTTACAACAATGAGAAATGATAATGAGTTGAAGACGTTGGAATGGGCATGTGGGAATTCTGGTTTTGGGCCATCCAATGATTTATGTCCATCATGTGAGAGGAGCAAGGGAATCTGCACATTTGATCGTAATGGTAATTTCGCTTGCCTTTGTAAAGGAGTACTGCATCCATATAACTGTGTGAGGGGTGTTTTTGTAACAATGCCACGTGGCGTGCCGAGGGCGATCACGACATGGACTTTGATATTGAGAACGGGGTAGCCGAACCCAAAACTCAACCGAGGGCCTAAGGTTTGGCCCAAGGGCTATTGGGACACTTCTCAAGAATATTTAGAAGCTAAAATCACTAAAGCCCAAAAATAATATGAACAAAGATCAAGGGAAGTTCAATCAAAACGTCATTACCGATAAGAAATCCAAGGAACAGTCTTGGGCCGAGCCTCTCGCTGTTTCTCAGTTGAATCGGACTTAAAACGACGTAGCTTTGATCTCCTCAACTTTAAACACGGGTTTTCTGTGCTGTTGATGACATCTGCCAGAAGAGCTTTAGACAGTAACAAATTCTGTTGAAGCCAAAAAAGAAGGTTGACTTGTTGGGAGAGAGTCACCTCCGATGAGACATGCATGAGGGTCAGGGGAGAATGTGTTTAGGCCTTTTGTGGAGCTAAGACTAAGGGTAGAGAACCATTGTGGTCCTTATAAGGCATTTTAAGAAATTCTGCCCAGACATCTGCCAGGAGAGCTTTTCCTGAGAAAAAATGGATTTTAAGTTATAAATCCTAATCTTTTGAACAGGATTGCTTTTTTCTTGGTTTAAATGGGTGTTTCTAAATGGTAAGGAGGCCTAGAACATCTATTCTCAGAGGCTCTTTCTCGGAGAAAATCCCAGAGAGAAATCCTTTCTCTTGGGTTTTGAATTGTGGTAATTTCTTGAGTTATTGGAAGGGCTGTTCTTGGTTTTTCTGAGGCTAATGGTTCTGGTGAATCTGATGCCTTGAGAATGCAGTCAATTCTCCATATATAGAATGATTAGTGTGGCTTAATCTCTTGGGAAAACCGAGGTTATCATTCCCTTAAGCCTATTAACTTTTTGTGTTAGTCTTCTATGACTTGTTTTGTCAAGAAGAGTATGGTATAAGTGAAATGATTAGAGCCTTTTTCTGGTGTCAGGGTAAGGTTTTCTCCTTCCCCGAAAATGGCTTGTCAGAGGCACTCATTGCCTCTTGTTGGTGGGTTTTTGTGTATGGTTTTGTCCATGCATGTCTCACGTGTCTTGGCACCCATGAATCCATCGTTGAGTCTCCCAGCAGACTTAATGACAGTAATCCATGGCCACCTAAGTCTCGGAACTGACTCCCCTCCACCAAACCACACTCCTCAAGTCGGGTCAACATAAGGAGAGTAGCTTCCTCACGGGTCTGGGCCGTGGGAGCTACTCCCTGAGTCCTTTTGGGACCGAGATGGACATGGTTGTGGATTCTCTATAGTATTTCTTCACTTCCCATGCATTTTGGTTGCTGTCAGTGATCTTGGAGATGTTATGCAGAAATCTGCTGCGTGAACAGTGCTGGAAATTATAGTTTCCGGTGGATTGGATAGCTGGGATAGGCTGTAGGAAGCTTGTGTTAATTTGAAAATGGTGGGTTGGCAGCTCTTGTCACGTTGGAGAGGATTGCCTTGCTGCTGCCTTCCTTCTTTTGGTAATAATAGGACATAATGCAGGTTCCTGCCAGCAGCAGACATGCAACCCTTTCTTCTGTCAGCTTGAACTCAGACCTCATGGGGCCCACGGATTGGCTGTCTTCAGCTGTTTTGGGTGCTGGGCTGACCAGTGTTTGGGTTCCAGCTGCTTTCCTCTACTAATTCAATGGTGTTTGGACTCCATATTTGTATTGTAAGTAAATTTTGGACCATAGGCTTTTGGTAGATTTCTTTTGGGCTTGTGAATAGTGTCCAAGGCACTTAAAATAGGTCTACATGGCTTTTTAGGCACTGTCTAAGGCTGGGCCATGTGTTTTCGGGTTGTGGGCTTTTATAATGGTATTAAGGCACCTTAATGATGAGCCCAAATGATTTATTTAAAAGTTGTTTAGGATGCTTTATTGGGCTGGGCTCATTGGGTTAATTAATTGAGCCCCAAGGATTCCATGGGTATTATTGGGCATATTTAAATAGGTTGGGCTAATTGGGTTATTTTATTTAGATGGTCACTTAAGCCCAAGTATCTTATTAGGGGTTGTTTAAGGTATTTCTATCGGGCCGGGCTTATTAAAGGGCTAATTAAGCCCAAGCATTTTATTTGGGAGCCCATTTAAATTATTAGTTAAAAAATGGGCATGTACAAACTTGACGTAAAAATTATCAGAGTGGTGCATGAGGTTCTCTGTTCCTCATTGTTTTAAATAAGTACAAAATAAATAAATTCAGATTTAGTAACGTGGACGGATATAATTTGTATATAATAAAAATAGTATTAGTGTTAGATTAAAAATGTACTTATTATATTATTAATAAGGCATCAATTATGTTTATTATCAAATCAGTTTATAAACAATTTAGAGTAAAATTAGTATTAACTTTAACATTTTCCATTGTGTATTACCATGCTCTAAATCGTGGTTTAGCAATGCCATATGGAATGAGAAATTTATCAGTTCAGATTGACGTAAAAATTATCAGAGTGGTGCATGAGGTTCTCTGTTCCTCATCACAGTGTCCGACTAAGAATTACAATCTACAGAAATTTAGAACCTAAACAAATTGTTATTTCTAAATAAAAAAGCATGGGGGAGAGAAGATGGTAAATGAGTAAAGCTAGTGAGACAAATCATCATAGATGGATTTTAAGGAAATGTGTAAAATTTAAAGGGTATTATAGAGATTTCGGTCAAAATTTCATTAAGATCCATTCTCTCATAATTGCTCTTTCAAACAAGAAAATATCTCCTACCTCTCTCTTAAAAGATTTTTTCTATCTAAAGTCGACTCCATACAATTTGAGGCTTAATGCGACAAATTTAATTGATGTGTTTTTTTAATATTAAATATTAGGTTAACTTCACTGTTGATCTCTAAGGTTTACACAAGTTATACGTTTAGTCCATAATATTTGAAAAGCGCGCAATTGGTTTTTAATATTTCAAAATTGAGCATCGTTGGTCTTCTGTTCGCTTTTGTTATCTTTTTATTATTTTCTTATTACATATCAGCATTTGACCCATGCCCCTAGCCCCTAGCCCACCTAAATAAAACCTGAAACCCATATTGAAAAGAAAAATACACGTCCATAAATTATTGTGAGTAGTTACGTTTAGATCCGGTTTACTACCAATTTTACCAAATTAGGAATTGGTGGTTCACATGGTTAATTAGCTGGTTACAAACATAATGCAATAATCACAACAATCACCCAAACACGGGGATTTGTTAATGAAGAGAAAACCCAAACCATTAAAAATTCTCTAGGGCCACGCCCAAATCACTAGATCCACTATGAAGATAGTTGTGATACAATACTACGTACAAAACCTTCAGTATATGTAGAGTACTTGTATTTGAGCTCCTCGCTCTGCTACAACGTGGATGCACTAGCTGATTCTCTACAAAGCAATCTAGTTCCTCAAGTCTGATCGCTGACCACAAAACCTATCTATAGGCTACTTGAAGATTTGTGATTGCCTTTGTGGCTTCCGACACACACAAGAAGTCAAGAAGGTTTTAAATGTTTGGATGGAATCTCCTTTCAAGGATATGTCAATTTGGAAAGGGTGTGAGTAGAGATAATACATGGTTTTTCTCTAAGAAAATATGGGTAAGCTCTCTCTTCTCTCTCTATTCTTCTATGATGTATTAGGGTTAAAATTGCATTCTTATAGATAGGTGATAAGAAAGGGAGGGTGATTAGCTACAAAAATACCTGATAATAAGCATAGCAGAATAAGTTGTGCGACACAAACTCATTCAACCGAGTGTTGACTGAGTTTCAAGTGAAACTCTTTGTGCTAACAAATTGTGAAATAGACACTCTTGCTCAAAACCTCGTTTGACATCTTTAATCTCGCTTGATCTAATTGATAGTTTGGCAAAGGTGGACTAGCCATGAATTTTTAATTGAGGTGTCTGATATTTTGGTTGAACCAAGTAAGAGACATTCATGGCATGGTCAATCACATCCTATTTTCAATTAAATATTGCCCCTATACGCCAAGAGCCTTCTAATTTAATGACATTGTATTGCTCTCTTTCGTGTGGAGAACCAAGGTTTCAAATCCTATCTTCTCTATTGTTGTAATTATCGAATTATCAACATTTAAAATGTTGCCCCCTAAACCGAAAATTTATTTAATACTAAATTATTCTACCTACACGCTGTCACTTATCTTACCTCTTACTGAATTAAATGTGCGATAATAGAATATTTCGATTGCATCCATGGCTTGTTGATAATGAAATTGACACATGCTGCACTGCCCATTTAGAAAGTAACTTAAAAAGGTAAGTCATCGTAGAAACTTTAATAATAAGATCACCCAACAAATCCCAATAGGAGATTTATTCACAAACCAACCAGCCCTCTCCTCATTTTGAATCCAGGGCTTGATTGCTGAATTTAAAACATTGTCAACATACACTTAAGCTGTGTCTGCCCAGTCCATTAAATAGTGTTTGCACTTCGCAGTATTGCGATAATATTACATTCATAAAAGTGTAGACATATCAAGTGCCAAAGTACATATAAATTAAAAATATAGGAAAATTTTTCTCCAAACCAAAGAAAATTCAGACCCTAGTGCTCAGAGGCTCGTCACTTATTTTACAGGAAAATGCAAATACCAAATCAATAGTGCCATTAACTATAAGTTGCATAAGAATTGTCATTAGAAAACAAGGTTGAATAGGAACCATGTCTTCTCATTCTTTTTTTTTTTTTGGGGGGGCGGGGGTTGTACCTTCTAAAGATAAATCAATTCCAATCACAGAACACCACAATTTAAACAATACTAAAGAAAGATGATAAAACACCACTAAATCACCACTCCAGCACCTCTTCATCGTTTTTGGCTCAAATCATTCAACTGGACATTTTGGATGATGCCATTCTCATTCAAGTATTCAACAAATTCATCAATAAGATAGGGCCATGCACCTTCAGCATCATAGTTTGATAATTCTGGGTCCACTGACTGGATACACAAAGCATGACATGTTAGTAGTGCAATGACCACCAGCATCAAAACCAGCAAGACACCTCAATATACAAAATATCCATGTTTCTCTTCCTTTCCCTTTATACTCAAAAGAATAACCCTCTAATGGCTATGAATTTTTTTTATAAGTAAAAATAATTTTATTCAAAGGAGGAAATAATTCAAATACCCACACCTCCTAATGGCTATGAATATCACGATACCTAAAAATGCTTCTTTTTTTCTTTTTTCTTTTTTTTTGATGAATAGAAAGATTATTAATGAAACAAACCAACAAATACAACTCAAAAGGCAAAAGCCTAAAATAAAAGACCCAGCAAAGACCTTGCAATCCTTGCACAACCCAGCAGCTACTAGAGCCACACAAAAAAACAACAGCTAGCAACAGCCAATACACAGAAGCAGATGCAATAAAAAAATAAATAAAAAATAAAAATCACCAAGCAAAACCAAGTCAGCCAACTCCAAAAGGCCAACTAAACAAAGACACCAGAATGCAAGAGGTCCATTATAAACCAACCCCATAAACTAGCAGTGAATGGTAGCTTTCTGTTGCAGAATAGAACTATTAATTCCCCAATTGCAGCAGAGCACACGGTTGAGGATTGAATTGCAGTAGGAATTCTTGTTTTCAATCCTAGCTTTAACATCCTTTCTAATGGACCTAAAATGTTTTGAGTTTCCATTTCCATGTTATAGCCAAATTAAGATTTTACCCAATTCAATCTTCCTCCACACCAGAATTGTAATTTATTTAAAAATTGAAATGCTGGTGATTGCTTGATAAACATTAATAAGATAAAAATTGGTTAGGAAACCAAAATTCATGACCCTGTTTTCAATTACACAAACAAAAATTTATCTTGCTGCCATTTGCATAACTCACATCTATCTCATAGAAAGAAATGATGGATTAATTTGAATTGCCCATCAGTGCAGCATCAGTGTTGTTTGGGAGGTAAGAATACAGAAATAGAAATGGAGGTATGAGAAGGATTGTTCAGTCTGTAGAAATAAGAATGCAGAAAACAAATAGCGGCAAGGATAGAAGTCAACATATGAAATGATTCCCAGTGGAGTGACAAAAAACAACAAATAGAAAACAAGAAAAGAAAAAAAATTCAATGAAGTAAAGCTAAGGTTCTTTCTCTCACCTGTCCAGGAAGCATATATTTGTCCCACTGAAAAGAGCTACTAAAAATAAAAGGGTGGAGGAAAGGGAGGCAGCACTTTTCTTTTCTTCTTTATAAGTAAATAAATTTTATTGAATTAGGAAAAAGGGTAAGACACATGGAACGTATGTGCACAGTCCCTTTTCAAATAATACAAATTACAAAGAGAGAGATAATCTATGAAATCAACGAAGCGATGCCGCCCAAGGCATGGATCCAACCATACAAGGACTGCAAGATACTCTTTGATTACAAAATTAGGGCGCTCAACACCATCAAAGACCTGATTATTTCTTTCATACCACAGATTCCACGTAAAACATAATGGTTTGGCTTGTCAAGCCTTAGCTACTCTATGACAATGAAAGCATCCTCGCCAACATTTCAAAAGCTCAAACACAGATTTTAGTATCACCCAATATGGCAGCACATTACAAATGCATATCATACTAAATGTGAGTTTTACGAGATAAAAAAGCAGTTGAAAAGGGTACCAATTACATATGCAGGTGTAAAAGAAAGGTGGGCATTTAATCCTTAAAGAATGATGCAGTATGTGTTAATTCCTTTATATCTTACCCTTGCAAACTCCAATAGTTGAGACCATGTGTCCCTAGATATTGCTTTATTATGCCGAGCCTGAGTCAGCAATATCAAAACAGAGAAGAGAAGCCAAAGGAAAAATTAATTAATCCTCTCATAAAAGATATAGAAGAAAGCTCATGGAGTTCATAACATTAATCCAATCAAACAAGTATAACTCATACGCATTTCCATGTTTTTTTTTTTTTTTTTTTTTTTTAAAAAAAAAAAAAAGGACATGAATCATCAGCACCCTAGAAAAGAAAAATTCATCCATCCACAAAACATTTCACAAGGGAATCAATAAGAAAAAACAAAGCTTCCACCTTAAAGTATCTATTATCATGTCTTGGAAATTTGAAATTTTAAGAGTTTAGCAATAGATTGGCAAAATTTTGTGCACAGGGCACACCAATGACCTAGTACTAATATTGGCCATATGCAGTAACCACTGGTTTGTCCTGCGTTAGAGAGAGTACATTCACGTAAAGAAAGACAAATATGTATGTGTGTGCAAGCAATGGGAAGACCTATTATGATTTTTTCTTTGGGTGCAAGAAATAAGTGAATCTCAGACAAATTTAACAATAAATCCAAAGTTGGAGATGTTGGTGCCTATGTGATGTTTATAACACCACAGAGGAGGTCATCAATGATGAATAAATAATCCACTTAATAAGCACTATGTTCTCATTTCCTATGGCAGCTCACTTAACACTGCCTTAATCTCAACTACTCATTCTCGCCAAGAAGTTTAGCAAACTTATCTAAAATAGATCATAATATGGATGATACACTACCTGTAAGAACTGGCACCAGTGATCAACCAACGGCCACTGCCTTTCAGCAAACAGTAATTGCCACATTCCAATAGCTGTATCCAATGCTAAAGATTTCTGACCCTGAAATACATAGAAAAATCAGGACTTGCATATGTAACCATAATTTGGGTGACAATGACATGTATATAAAACACATACATAATTGACTTTTAAAGTGTTAAATATAATTTACAGTAAAGTATAAAAAATGTAGCACTGAGCTGTCCCCATGCTTGTAAGTGTACACATTTTAAGCTTAATTGAAAATTCAAACCCATCAAGAATCATATCCTAGACAGGCATAACACTTTGCAATAAAGTCAGCAAGTGGCTCATTGTCTCTTTGCTTTGTTTCAATTAGCTTGGCAATGCCAACGTGTCTCTGTATTGTACAATTGCTTGAAAAACTCATTTATCATATTATCCCAATTCGAGATGGATCCCTTGGGGGAGGTTTGCATTCCATGTTAAAGCCTAGGTGAAGCCACAAAAGGAGTACAATTGACAGAAATCAGTGAATAATTGATTGACAGGGAAAATCATCAATAATACTCAAACTAAGACAATAAAGGATATTAACTTAATCAGCACCATTCTATATCATCCATGGGGACTGGCAACATGCATTCTGCTTTTCCATCTCTGCCTATCAAAAGTGGGGGGTGGGGGGTGGGGGGGGAGAACGTTGTATAAATGAAACTTAAACATTTAAATCCCCCACCATTCTTCTAGGGATAATACCAAGCTTTAAGAGGTAGCTATCCATCAGAAGATTCAGTCATTTAGCTTAACTGTCAAAAGGTTCGTAACCTGCGACATGCATGTGGTAGTCTTTGTGACAGGTATTACACACATACAAGGACACTAAAAATCTTAGCATAACAGGACAACAATATAATCTGAAAGGACTGGTCACTATATAATTTAAGAACGGTCTTTATCTATTTCCTGTTTGATGTGAAAGTACGGGAGTCTTTGGGGTGGCTGGTGCTTTGATATTGGTAGGAGTCCTTATGGTGTGAGTTTGTGGAAAGCTAATTCGGAGGGAGAAAGGTGAAGTTTTGGCATGACCTTTGGTGTGGCAATATGCCTTTGAAGGGGGCTTTTCCAGGATTGTTTTTAATTTCTCAGGATAAGGAAGCATCTGTGGCTGATCTAATATCCTTCCCTAATGGCACTCTTCATTGGGATTTGAATTTCTCTAGCAGTGTGCAGGATTGCGAGTTGGAATCTTTGACCTCCTTTATGGACTTACTTTATTCTCTTTTGTTGAGGGGAGTTGGGGATGACCAGCTATGTTGGCGGCGTGATTCTCAAAAGAGTTTTACTATTAAGCGTTATTATCATTGTTTGAGTCCCCCTTCCCTTTTGACTTTTCCTTGGAAAATAATTTGGAAGGGGAAGGTACCACCTCGTGTTGCTTTTTTTTCCTGGACCACTGCATTGGGAAGAATTTTAACTATTGATAATTTGTGGAAGCATCGTCTTATCCTTATGGATTGGTGTTGTATGTGTAAGCGAAGTGGGGAGAGTGTTGATCATTTGTTGTTGCATTGCCCAATGGCTCGAGAGTTGTGGTTTGTGGTGTTTGGCATGTTTGGGGTGCAGTGGGTGATGCCACGTTGAGTGTTGGATCTTTGGGCTGGTTGGCAGGTCATCTGGGTAGGCATCAGCACATGGCAGTTTAGTGGGTTGTTCCTCATTGTGTGATGTGGTGTATTTGGAGGTAGAGGAATGCTAGTCACTTTAAGGACTGTGAGAGAAATATTCCAGAGCTGAAACTCTTATTTTTTCAAACTTTGTATGTGTGGGTGGTAACGTTAGGTCTATTCTCTCTCAATTCCCTCATGGAGTTGATTGATCTTTGTACTTTTTGAATTTCTTCTTGGCTGTCCCTTAAAATATTTCTAGTATAGCTGTCCTTCAATAAAATGTTATTACTTAAAAAAAAAATTAACACAGGTATCAAATGTGCCCAAACACCTACAATTGGATACTTGACCAACAGGCAATTCTACAATGAAATTAATATACCTAGGGGTGTCTTCTCCGAACCACCAAACCGCAAGAACCGCACCGAATGAGTCCAATCATACTTTCTCAAACTGGTTTTAAGTAAAAAAAATATATTATTAAGAAATGGACAATTCTATGTGCATAAAGTATGAACACAAAGAGTCAAATAATTACAGAAGATGTGAAGTAATATCTGTACACAAAAAATCGATTAAGTTAGCAATGGAATTACTAGAAGCAAAACCCCGAGCCCGAGACCAATCAAACAACTAGGTAACAAAGCACTCAAGTAACTAACTCCTAGTACTCTCCACTCAAAGGTATGCCGGTTACGTTCTCGCCAAACTGTCCACATCAAGCACAAAGGAACTAAATTCCAAAATCCAAGAATGCTTCCTGAACCAATTCCGCCATCTAAACAAAAGATCCACAACCTGACCCAGAACCACCCACTGAATCCCAAAAAAATGGACATTCTATGTTGATTTTACATCTACATCCCATATTGCCCTCAACAAGAAGAAATCGATACCTAGTTTACTTAAAAATCGCCTTATTAGATTCAGATATTATAAAAATAAAATAAACTAAATTTGAAGGCTGATGTGATGTATTTGGAGGGAGAGGAATGGTCGTCACGTTGAGGATTGTGAAAGAACTACTCCAGCGCTGAAAGTCTTATTTTTTCAAACTTTGTATGAGTGGGTGGTAGCGTTAGGCTAATTCTCTATCAATTCCCTTGTGGAGTTGATTGATCTTTGTACTTTTTGAGATTCTTTTTGGATGTCCCTTTAAATTCTTCTAGTATACTTGGGCTGTCCTTCAATAAAAAAATTATTACTTATAAAAAAATTGCACCTAAGTCTAAACATGTCCATCCGAAATTAATGGCAGGATTGCATGCAGCAATTAACCACGTTGATTTTTAACAATAAGGATTACAAAAAGCAACTCCCAGAGCACATCCCATTCTGATTATAAAAAAATAAAAAAATAAATAAAAAGATAGAAATTAATGAATTAATTAGTTGAGTTCAGAGTAACAAGTAAAATAAGTGATGTCACCCTAGGATGCTGATTTTTCTAATAAAAGGATGCAGAAAAGAAAAAAAAAATCAGCAAAACCAAGTACTATAGTACGATATAAGAATCAAGTCACCCATAAGATTAGAGGGGGAAGCAGGAACAGGGGGGAAAAGTGGGGGCACAATCAACATTACAAAAGAAAAGGTCAAATCCTGGATTAACCAGTAGCCAATAAAATATAGAACTGTGACAGAAGTGAAAAGCTGAAAACTATCAAAAAGTCCTTATTTTCAGCAATAGAGATAAATATCCATAGCTCAAGAATATGTACGAATCCAAGCCTTCATGCAGAGAAAAGAGTACCTTTTCTTTTGCCCAGCCAAATGCAAAGTTATATATCTCACGGAACTTTTCTGCAAAATTACAAGAAGCAAAGATCATTTTCAGCAGCAACAGTATAATTTTGGACTGTATCTCTGACTCAGAAATGCTAATCAAACCAACCAATGAGCCTTAGGTCAAATGGTACCTCCTCCCTTGTAAAAGCAAGGTGAAGGGTGAGTCATAAGTTCATAACCCATCAGGTGAGGGTGTAACTTACCGATAAAAAATGCTAATCAAACCAATTTTTCAATAAATATATCAACTTTGGGAGTGTTTTTTTCCTAAAAGCAACATAAATTACAATATTACAACTAAATTTCAGTAAATAACAAAATTCATGAATAATTGCACATACGTTCATCTTTAAGCTCTGAGCGCATAAATGGAATCCTTTCACAGAATTTCTCCAAAGAGTCTATCCTGCCATCAGAATATATAGCATTAATCAGGGTAGTTCCAAACTCTCAATCAATATCATTAAACTCAAGAAATAATAAAGCAAGAATATATATTTATACTGATACTTACCCTAGCGCTTGCAGTCCACCTATAAACTCCTGCTTGGAAAATTCACACATAGGTAGCAGCCTTCATATGCCATGAAACAACTAACTGCAATAACAGCAGCAACCCATGTTGCCAAAAATAGCCAAGTTATTAGTCATTAGCCCACATTCAAAACAATTTCATTAGACAGACTATATATACTGATAGAAATCACAAGCATGTATTCAACTCCACAGAGCTCAAACTGTATTCATTAGACGGACTATAATTATATGCTTTCTTCCTACCAAAGGGTCAGACTTTGTAGAATTAAATTTAAACCTAGCATCAAGGATACTTTCTTAATAACAATCAAAAAGATACTTAGGTAGGCATGCCTTGTATAGCAACAGCTTCAAAGGATTATACATACCATAACTATATCTTGCGGATCCACCTGCCAAAAGACAAAGGCCCATATATCATTCAAACTGTGAAGATCAAATTTATCTAAGCCAACCACAGAACGAATTGAACTCTTATTTAAGAAAAACCAAAATAAACAAAAAGATGACCCATAAGGTACAAACAGCCAATGAGAACTCAAAAGTAATTACGAAACTTTAAGTTTTGAAAACCTTATAGTCATTAAGCAATAATAACTAATTGGCATTTGAAAAAGCTACCTGAATATCATTGCAAAGAAGAGTGATACCATCAACCAGTATCATATCACTATACGGATCTGCAAACATATCAGATTCAAAAAAATTAGTCGGGTTATTTCAGCCATTGAGCAACACAAGTCATTTGCAGTGCCCAATGCTTACACTGCCAACATTCAAAACCAACTTTACATAGACCCCATTCCCAATTTAACAACATATTAATTTTTCACACAATGAGTTTTAAGCTCTATAGAGGTCCACACTAACAAGCATTGTTGTACATGTCAAGTAATCTCAAACTTAAAAAAAAAAATTGGGATAATTACATAATAAAACATAGTGTTTAACATTGATTTAAACTAAATCCTGACATTTCAAGTACATTAATGTCCACCCTAAATCAGTGAGTCTCTATTGACTAAAAGTAATGAAAAACCACATAAGCTACACTTGAGACAGACACACACAAACACACAAAACAATTTTTTTTATATAGGTACACAAACACACAAAACAATAAACACTTCTTCAAACTATGTTTATTTGTTAGGAATTTTACGTGAGAATAAGTCATTTTTTTATACAACCTGTGATTGACAAGAAGGATTTTTTAGCCCCCAGATAGGTCCTAAGTAAACATGTGAATTTCCGTTATTTTTAGTTAACAGAAACTTACTAATCATAGGCTTGAAATTGATGCAACTAAAACTTCAAGGTTTAATTTGAAAATAACACCAAATTTCAGAGTCTAGTAATTTGAAAAAAAAAAAACTATTCCACAATTCCCAGAAAAAGACAAGCGATGAAAGTAAAAAGGGCAGCAGAAGCAAGTGTTTTAAGTAAAGCTTGCCTTTATATCTATTGAAGAGCTCCTCCAAATGTCTAGAGTCGGTAAATGATTTGACCTGGGGCTGGCTGTAGAATACATCAAATGCTCCTTCAAGATGCCAATCACTGGCTTTTAAAGTCTGAAGGGCAGCTTTTTCACTGTAATTGGATTACATTGTAAGATACACGTAACAGTAAATTCTCAATTTAAAACCATACAATAATACAACATTTATAATCTTTTTCAGAGATTTACTTTTCAGGTGCAGCTTCTACCCCAAGAAAGTATTCTATGTAAGCATTATGGTGGAGTAAATTATGGTAGTCTTACTTAGCCAAGAAATCCTAAGGGAGTTTCATGGACAACAGTTTGTATATTTAAAAATTAAAAAAAAAAAAAAAAAACTAATAATGCAATTGGTGGATTTAAAATAAAAAAGAACAATTAGGATTTTTAAAAATGGACGACAGAGAGGTATTTATTTCAAAACCTAAAAAATCATAGAGCTTCCACCAAACTCAGAAGGGAATAATTTTCACAGTAATTGGATTGGATTGGATTGTAAGATGCATATATCAGTAAAATTTCAACTTTAAAAACCATATAAGAATACAAAATTTATAATCTTTTTCAGAAATTCACTTTTCAGGTGCAGCTTCCACCCCAGCAAAGTGCTCTATGCAAGCACTTTGGCAGAGTAAATTACGGTAGTCTTACATAGCCAAGAAATCATAAGGGAGTTTGATGGACAACAGTTTGTACATTTAAAATTTCAAAGAATATATTGGATTAGTGGATTGAAAAAAAAAATTTAAAAGAACAATTAGGATTTTTAACAAATAGGACATAGATTTCAAAACCTACAAAACTACAGAGCTTCCAACAAAGTGCTTCAAGCTGCTTCTTTTTAATAGACAATAGAACAATTTTTTTTTATATAAGTAATGAAATTTATTGAAAAAAGCCCAAGTATAGTTTTTGATAAATAATAAATTTTATTAAAAAACCAGCCAAACCAGAATACTAGGCGTATACTAGAGGGGCTAAAAAATCAAGAGTTACAAGTGTTGAGAAAATCCTGAAAAGAAGAAAAGGAAAAGCAGTTCGTGGCTTGTATACACTCAAATAACATGCGAAAGAACTGCATCTACAGGTCAGCAAGACTTGTCTCACTGTCCTCAAAAGTTCTAAAATTTCACTCCCTCCATATACTCCACATAAGGCAGTGAGGGACAATATTCCAAATCCTAGAAAGCCTATGCTTAGACAGCCCTCCAAACCAATCTTCTATTAGCTCTTTAACTTGACGTGGCAGCACCCAACTAACTTCAAAATGATGCAAGTATACTAGATGTATACTAAGGACAAAAGGAATCAAATTTACATATGTCCTTAGTATACTTGGGCTTTATTAAAAGATCACTCTGTGTGCATAAAGTATGAACACAGGAGTGTCAAATAATTACACAAGAGTAGACATAGAAGTGAGTCCTAAATCTGTAATAACACTAACAAGAGAACTAGAGGAAGTGAAACCCCACCACGAGACCACTAATATAAAGAAGTAATAGAACTCTCAACCAGCTTGCTCTCGGAACACTCTCACTCCTCAAAGATACGCCTATTGCGTTCAGTCCACAAAGTCCATTTCAAACAAGCGGGGACCATATTCCAGATAGAAGAAGAATGTTTCCCAAACCAATTCCGCCATGAAAATAAAAGATCCCTGATTCGTTCTGAAATAACCCACTCCACCCCAAAAGACCAGAAAAGAAAATTTTAGGGACCAACTGCCATAGGACAATGAAGAAATAAGTGATTCACCGACTCCCCATTCGCCCAACACATGCAACACCAACCCGCCAAGACATACCCCCTGTCTCCTAATATTGTCCATAGTAAGCATCTTGCACCACACTACTGTTCAAACAAAGAAAGCAACCCTCCTAGGGGCCTTAACACCCCCAAATACTCCTCCACAGAAAAGGCTCATCCTGAAAAGTCATTCATAAGGCACTATAAAACAAGTGAGTGTCAAATATCCCATTACGAGTCATTTTCCACCGACAAGCATACATCCCTTCTCCAAACGGGGTACAAGAATTAATGAATTGGAAGAACTCTGCCACTATCATAATCTCCCAATCATTAAAATTCTGGTTAAGAGTTACATCCCAAACCCGAGTCCTCCCTACACCCAACTGAACCATGCAACTATAAATAGTTCCATCACGTTTCGTTGCACAAGAGAATAACGCAGGGAAAACCTCCTTCAAAGGGAGATCGCCACACCAACAATCATGCCAAACCTGACTCGGAAACCAATGCCTACGTCAACTCCAAGCATTTAGCAAAGTTCTCCCGCCCCATTAAAATACCCTTCTCCAGACGGGGTACGAGAATTAATGAATTGGAAGAACTCTGCCACTATCATAATCTCCCAATCATTAAAATTCTGGTTAAGAGTTACATCCCAAACCCGAGTCCTCCCTACACCCAACTGAACCATGCAACTATAAATAGTTCCATTACGTTCCGTTGCACAAGAGAATAACGTAGGGAAAACCTCCTTCAAACGGAGATTGCCACACCAAAAATCATGCGAAAACCTGACTCGGAAACCAATGCCTACATCAACTCCAAGCGTTTAGCACAAGTTCTCCCACCCCATTAAAATACCCTTCCATAATCTGCACCCATGCGGTCTAGTACTCTTCCTAGTTCTCCATCCTCCCTTTTCCAACCCACATTTCCCAGCAATTACCCTTCGCCATAGTTGAGCTTCCTCCATCCCAAATCTCCAAAGCCACTTCCCTAACAACGCCTTATCTACAAAAGCAACCTTCAGAATCCCCAAACCACCTTGGGCCACTAGCAAACAAACGGTATTCCAATCCACCAGATGATGCTTAAACTCATCTCCCAAACCACCCCATACAAAGTGCTTCAAGCTACTTCATCTATTTGTGATTCTCTCCCTCTCCCTCTCCCTCTCCCACCCGCCTCCCTCCCTCTCTCTCTCTCCCTCTCTCTCTCTTCCCTCTCCATTCTGCACTAAAATTATTACTAACTGGCATTTTTCCTGAATTTCAAAAATGTAATAACATGATTTAGTGCCTTGAAAGCATGCCCAAATTTTCATCACCTTCAACTAATTCTCATTTATGAAAAGAAAGATGAATCAGTACAGCAGAAAAATTGCATATGATTAAAAGCTACCTTGCACCAGTTATTGACATAAACTGCTGGAGTTTGTCACGGTGACCTCTACCCAATTTGTGCTGTCAAAAAAGAACAAACAGAGCACTCATGCATACATATTATGAAATAAATACATGCGTAAAAATCTCAAAAGCAAAACTCAATATGGTAGTTGAAGGTGCATGAAATATAAAAAAATATGGAGGCAGTGCATACATCTATATAATGAATATGTAAATATCTTCTACTAAAGAGAACCCGATTGATAATTTTCAGACTGTACTTTTGTTACATTAAATCACTCCAAAAAAAAAAAAATCTTGTTTGAGAACATGTAAAATAACAAAACATTTGTATAGAAATTTTAATTATGTAGGTAGACAAATTAATTACATCAGTAAAACCCCTTCCTCACTCTGTGTGTGTGTGTTGATAAGCCATGAAATAGTATCATCGAAAATTCACTCCCTTTATCCACTTTTCCCAACACTTAGCCAAACCCACCATGCCTCTCATTCTTTCCTTTCTCTTCTCACCTACGTCTCTTAAATCCTCCAATTCTTCTTCGTTTATTAATGATTATTTCTAAATAAATTTTGGATTTATTGTTTTGGATCATAGCAAGACTCTTTCTATTACAGACTTCATTGATTCAAATTCTTTTAGATTGTAAATGTTCATTTATTGTATCTCTTTGGGTCTACTTTGCGTATAATCCTATCTACATGAGTAGTTCTTTATCTTCAACAATATTTTATTACTTATCAGAAATAAATAAATAAATTTTTGACTTACAGAACAGTGAGTGTTCTCATTGACATATGTATGATGGAGATCAAAACAACTTTGATGTATAACTAATTTTCTTGGAGGCACCCCATGGTCCCCATCTCCCATATCCATACTTACTCCAATCATATATATATATATATAATAAAAATAAAAAGTGCAAAAGGGGTGCAACCCTATACATGAGAAGTATACAAAGGTAGAGCAACAGAATTTTTTTTAATAACATAAGGCTTCATCAGAGAGTTCCTCGCAAAGTCTGTACAACAATCATTGTAATCAAACTCCTACGAATAACCCCACCCGCCAAATGGTAATGGATTCACCCCTGGGTGAGGTCGTGAAAGATTCAAAGTCCATTCAAACATTGTGAATGTGATCTAATGATGCTTTTCCATTATTCATATGAATTATAGCTCAACTGGCATTTCCTTCTCCCATAAGAATTGGTTGGAGGGTGAGGTCGTGGATTCAAAACCCCACGGGTGCATGTGTAACATACCAATCCAAAAATAAATAAAAACTCAACTCAATTTATACCCTTTCAATTCAATAGACCTAAATACAATTTAAGACTTTTTAATATAGTGTAAGTGGTCCTAAAGTCACAACCCAATTAGAGGATTTGGAAGAGGGATGTATTGGGTTTATCATGGTTTTTGATCCCCATATGAACACATTATATGTTAGCATTCTCTCTATTAGTTTCAAAACAAGTAATACTATGAAAAATTGACAAGATAAATGTACAGTTTCATCAAACTAGATTTCACTTCTCTTTTTCTTTCCCTAAGATTTCTCAGCAAAGAAGCTTCCACGACTAAATATAGCATGAATAGAACTAGTAGAATTCACAGCACCAAACACCTCCCGATTGAAAAATCCACACACAAAGATTATAAGATATAACCCAAACAAACAAGAATCTACATAATTAAAACCCTAATTACACAAAATTTGAAGCAATTATTCAAAAAAAAAAAAAAAAGTAGAAGAAGAAGTTACCATTTTGGAGGTGTGGTCAGCTGTGAAACTCCAATCCTGGTCCCGTGGAAGCAAGAAGAAGCAGTAGAGAGAGAGAGAAAATTAGGGTTTGTTTCTCTCTCACTCTCGCTCTTTCTCTCTCTATAAAGCTTGAGATTCTGATTCTCAGTGTACGATTTGTTCACCGGTGGTGTGGTCTGGTGGTTTTTCCTCTCGCTGAGTAGGACCTCTACCCCTCTGACAGCAAATGGTTTTGACAATGTTTTTTGGCATTTGTGGTTGTGTCGAATTTACTCAAATGCCCTTCACACTATCATAGCTTTGTCTTGTGAGCTTATCTTTAAAATTCATAGTGAGGGGGTAAAAACGTAAATAGACCAATAAAATGACACTTAATTGTTCTAGTGGGACCATTAGGGATGGCCACAAGGGATTACGAGGGGTAGGTAGGGTCGGATCATGGATGCCTCGTCGTCTTCGATTCTGGAAATTGTGTGTGAAATCGATTTTAGGGCAGAGTGAGGTGGAGGCATTTTGCAATCTCATATCTCTTGTACCATAATGCGTGTTGTTTCGTTAAGTGGGATTAAGGGTCTATTTGGTTGAGATTATTTTCATCATAAAAGAGAATGTACTTGTAGTGGGTAATTTATACTACAATTAATTTCTTAAAGTAAAAATAAATAATTTTGTCAAAGTTTAAAAAAAAAATCATTACTTTAATATTTCCATTAACTTTTATAGTATAACAAGCCTCATATATATCACCTATCTTTTCAATGTGGTCATTTAAAATTTTAAATGTCTCTGTAGAGATTTGTGATTAACTCATTTGTCCTATTCTCTATATATAGAATCCCTTATCACAGGAATGGGACCCACGCTTCTTTTACCGATCAAAACCTTCTCCTGAAGCCCAACCCCTTATGTAAACAGGGTTGGGCCGAGTCTAAATACCCTTTAGACTTATTCTCGTGCTTGGCTTTGGGCCGAACTTAGGTTTAATCATCAGCTTCTTTCGATTTACCCCCTTCCAGTACTGTTTTGTAAGCATCACTTTTTTCAAGTTGTACAACTATATGTTTAAACAATAAGCAGTATAAGCCTATGGAAATAAGCTCATCCAGACATACGTTGAAGTTAAATAATTCAATTTTTAGTTTAGATTGGACATTTTGGTCATGTAAAATTGGAGTTAATGAATGCAAGGGAGATCAAGGATTGATGAGATATTTTTAGATATGTACATTTAAGTGAGAAAGGGGATCTGAATCTTGCCATCATGGATATTTCTATGGGAAATATTAAGAAATACCATTTGATTTAAAAGTCATTGATATGGGAAAGAGATGAGATTAACAACTATGGCGGTAAACTAGTTGAGCCAAGCCAAGTATTAAAATATTCAGGATTTTTCATTTAATTTTATTTTGAACAAAAGCCGAGCTCGAGGTCATCAACAAACTATATTACATGTTTAAGCTTAGTCCATTTAATAGTCAAACAAGCTCGAGTTTGTTCATGAGCTACTTAACTGAGAACAAGGGAGAGGGATTAAAAGAATATGTTGAAAGAGGAAGTCATTGCTAGTAGTAACATTGTCATATTGGTTCATATAGTATGTCCTAGGTGTATCAAAAAACATTCTTTTCGCTACGTATAAATAAAATTTTGCATCCTCACTGGGCTTCACAAATTTATAGTTGATAATTTAATCAAAGAAATTATAGTTTAAAGTACATTATTCCAACACCAGCTACTTTTCGAGTTCCTTAGAAATATAATGATTTTTTTGTTATGAACTTATAAGAATTAGATTTATCAACATTGTATTATAAAAAATTATTTATTTATCATCAATAAATTATAGATTACTAATTTGATATCTTAGAAACTTATTTATAAACTTACACAATCTAATATCAAGTTTATATAAGTTTATTTGTATATATGTATAATTATAAAAATATAATATTATATATTTATATATATATATATATATATATATATATATATATTAAATTGAGCATCATAGTCCACGAATATATTATTATCTTTGAGCTTGACTCGTTTACTAATCAAGCCTAAACTTGGGCTTGAGCTTAACTTGTTTGCTAAATATAACGAATATAAACAATTTTTTCCCAAGCCAAGCCAAGCCTAAGCTATTCATAAACGGTTTGGTTCATTTACAGACATATTAATAACGTATAGATCACTTAAAAGCATAACGTTAATAAACCCTAGAGATATGTATACCTTTATGACTTTATCACATCTCACTTCGAACTGGAAAGCAAGTAAGCAACAAGAATAATCTACATTTTTCCCTTAAATAATGGATTTGTTTATTAAAAAGAAAAGAAGAAAAGGGAATGGGCCTTAGCTATCTTTACTTTCGGCAAAAAGAACCAAAGTTAATTTAACCCCACCAAGGCCACCACAAATAGAAAGCCCATATTGGTAAACTACTTGTTTGTAGTGATTTTTTTTTTCTTTGATAATTTGTTTGTAGTGATTTTAAATCAAACAAACATATTTAGGGGTGAGACAATATGGATATTCCATGCATAATATCAACGCTACATGTTGGCTCAAGTGGTATCTCCCACAAAATCTCAGGGGCTTGTTCCCTTAAAATCTTATTATAGCATAAAAAAAAAAGGAATTGTAGGGAAGAAGGCATACAAGATGTAATTATTGGGTCCACTAGGCATTTGGCCTAGTGGTGCAGCCCCCCTCCTTTGATCCTCACCCCTAAAGAGTGTGAATTCGATCCCCCACTTATACAAACATATTTAGGGGTGAGACAATATGGATATTCCATGCATAATATCAACGCTACATGTTGGCTCAAGTGGTATCCCCCACTTAAAATCTCAAGGGCTTGTTCCCTTAAAATCTTATTATAGCATAAAAAATAAAATAAAAGGAATTATAGGGAAGAAGGCATACAAGATGTAATTATTGAGGTCCACTAGGCATTTGGCCTAGTGGTGCAGCCCCCTTCCCTTGATCCTCACCCCTAAAGAGTGTGGGTTCGATCCCTCACTTACACAAAAATTAGTGTAATGTGTGTGTATATTTCTATCATCAATTCAAAAAAAAAAAAAAAATTGTAGATGAGATGCTAAAAGCATGTTTTTTTTTTTTTTTTTTGTTTTTTTTCGGTTGTTGCTAAATTGCTAAAAGCATGTTTAGAATCGCTATTTGGTCTCAAAATGTAGTCCGTTAGAAAATGCTTGAATTGTTAGGTGAATAAAGATGCCAATGTTGTAGCCCATGAATAAAGTCAAAATGTAGTCTGTTAGAAAATGTTTGAATTGTTAGGTGAATAAAGATGCCAATGTTGTAGCCCATGAGTAAAGTCAATGGGCTTTGAGATGTAATGTTGAGGATTGTATCCAGCCTTATAAGTTATACCTCACTTGGGGGTGTACTCGGAAGGCTAATTGTACAGTAAATATACATTTAGAGGTCCAAAACGTCTATTGAAAAAAAATAAAAAAATTCAAGTCAAAGTGTCAAAATCTTATTATAATTTAGATACAATATACACACCTTTTTTTTTTAAATGAAGAGGAATCTCCCAAAGGCATAGCCTTTTGGACCTATTCCTAAAGAGTAAACCCCAGATACTTGACTCCATCCATAAGAGCCAAATATCACAATACGATAGTAAGAATTATCTCGAGTTTGAATTGGCGACCTATCAAGAGCATATCTAAGGTCCAACCATTTGGGCCAACCCTCGCAGGCTATACTCTTAGGTCTTAGGTGATGCATCATGTACCAAATGTATGAAATTATTGGGTAATGTAACACTTAAGCCCAACCGCAGGCATGGTGTTCTTAACTTCTAATCCACGATAAAAGAATGAACTACAATTGGCGTCCTATTCTTGTCAAATTCTGGGCCAGCTAGTGTGGTCAATTTTTGGCCCAAGATGGCCTTTTCGTCTGGAGATGTATGTATTAGTAAATTACTGCAATGAAATTTAATTAAAGTTATAAACTTATAATTCACTTTTTTGATCCGCTAACTAAATAGTAAATACTATCATGTGACATAATAATCCTGAGTTAAATCGGTTTGTGGTAATCAATATATTTGACTCTTTTCGACTAGAATGTACTTTTACAAATGATTAATAATAATCCAAACTTTTTTTCTTTTTTTTTTCAGAGATGGCCTCCCCTACCTCCTTTCCCTAGATGTGAAACCATAAAACACCTCAAATTTGACTATGGTGTTTTTGTATGTCAATTTTCAAATTTCCAAGTGATTCAAGATTTGTTAAAACTGAAACTTAGAAAGTCATCTTTGAAAGTCACAAGGGGTCAACTTAGATTTTGTTTGCATGTGTGTTGACCCGATTAGTAGATACTATTAAGTGTGGGTCACTTGATTCAAACCTAACCGTTCACAACAAAAGACCCAAACTATGGAATCCCAAAATAAAAGTTTGGCCCAACTTAAATGGGATATGGTCATATTGGTTTCTTATTCAACCAAATGAAAGGTTGAACTGGGCCCCAACCATCTCTATTTCCCCTTATGACTTATTAGATAATTACCGATCAGATGAGTGGTATGATGAAACTCTATGTTCAATTTATTTAGTTTATATACAATTCTAAACTCTTTGAAAGTTTAGCCATTTTTTTTAGGGTAAAATTATAATTCAACCTAACTTATTTTTTAATTCCAATGAGTCAACGAAGGAGCAGCTCAGGTTCAAATTTGTTACAAGAATCAGTCCATTGGACTAACCCAATGCTTTGTTTGTACGTTGATCATTCTACTCACTTTAATTTAAAATTTTTGATGATGTAGGAATCCTGTCAAGGTAGGATCCTTTGGACTCATACCTAAAGAATAAACCCCTTATTGCATGCAATTGTGCATACAAAAGTTTCAAGGATTGAACCACGGAGTTAGGGACGTCTAGCTAGGCCAAGAGCTTCGCGCCCCACCCCTTGGTTAACCAACTCTCTTCTCTCTCTCTCTCTCTCTCTATATATATTTATATATCCACCACAAGGATGGATTTAGAGGCCATTGGCTTCTACATGTACACTGTTGTTCTCATACATTGACTCACAATGAACTTTTTCCATAGATCTCTTCGTGTTTATTTATTTTGACCAATCACTTCCGACAAGTTTCCCGTTATGTTGTTAGTTTCTTATCATTTGTGTGGGTGTGTAATTGGTCATCCACCAAGCAAGTCAATGAGTTCAACTAAAAAGTTAATTTTGCAATTATCTTGAAATCGAGTAATTATACAATACTTCGGGAGGATTGCAACGTAATACTGTTTCCTCTCACATAATAGTAAATCTCATTAATTAAATTCATGTTGAGATTTAACATTTATGTGAGAGAAAGGAGTACCATGTCGATATACTCCGAGAGTATCTAATATTTTCCCTTGAAATGACCTTTTATCCTCTTTCATATATGATTTATTTTTTGAACGATAACTTGTATTTCTAGAGGTTAATATTAAGAAAAATCATCTATCTCAATGTTTGTATTTCATTATATATACACATCTATTACTTTTTCCTTAAAAAATAACCAAACTTTAAAGAAGAAAAAATTAAATATATGGTATACTATGCTTGATGAAATATAAAGTGGAACACTATTGATGAGAAAGAGGATTTTGTTCAGTTCATACTCTATTAAAACTCTGTATGTGTAACCTCAAGTTAAGTCAATAATAAATTAAATCGTACACACCATTTATTAATTTTTCTTTCTTATTCTAGTAAGTTTGTGTACAAAGGCATACTGTATAAGTTTCTAAAAACTTGCTGTTGTGAACAGACTTGAATGGACTTTTAATTCACCATAACTCCAAGATTCATGGATTAAATCATACCTTCTTTGATTTTTTAATTTATGAAACCTATTTTTAAGCCCTTACTACAAATTTTTCAAGAGCATTGCTTGAGATATCGAAAACATCACATACATTCTCACAATTGTCATCACTTGGGCCCACCCAGGGGCGGAGCTAGAGGGGGGCAGGGGGAGCCAGAGGGGGGCAGGGGAGCCATTTTAATTTCTCCTTAACACTGCTAATAAAATCAGAATAATATTAGAAATTGCAAGTAAATTTTGGTAACTGGCTCCCTCTGGGATTTTGAGAAAAAAAAGGAACTACTTATTTGTATTCCCTCTCAAAATTATTTGGATGTCCCTCAACAACAAAATAGTCCAAATAACAACAAAAATAATTTCATGGTGCCACCACACCAACAAAATTTACTCCGCCTTCTCTCAAAGTTTACCGCCTCTCTCAAAGATAATGAAAGATTAAAGTGAATTTGGGGGTGGAGGTGGGATATGGAGAAGATATGAGGAAGAGAGAAGAAAGAAGAAAAAGAAGAAAATAATGCAGAGAGATTCAGACAAAAACAGAGATGAAAGAGGGGGTTGAACGTAAAACATAAAGTGAAGTGAAAAGTGTGTGGTGGAAAACAAAGAGTGAAGTGCAGAAAGAGGGCTGGAGGGGGGTAACGTGTGTGGTGAGGAAAAAAAGTGAGACGGAAAAGGAAAAGGAAAAAGAAAAAGAAGGGGGTGTGGTGTGGTGTGTTAGAGCATTCCCATCCGGGGATGTAAAACCCAATTTTAACTATAATACATATGATATTATTCACAAAACATCATAAAAAATAACTCCCAACCAGTGCTCTAAAATAGCTCTTTTTTTTTAAACAACGCTACAGTAATCTGTATTAATACTGATTACTGTACATCATGTAAAAAATTTATCTCATTTTTTTAATTCATTTCTCTCTCCTACTTTATCAATTCCTCATTTCACTCTTCTCTCTCACACACTCTTCTCTCTCCCCATAGCTGGTGACAGTGGTGATGGCGTCTAGATCGGCGGCATCAACGGCTTCGGGCCACCCTTGTCCACCCTGAGATGGCCTTCGCACTCTTCGCTGATTGATCCATCTTGGCCTTGGTTGCAGACAAAATGGGATTGCTCCGGACCTTGGTTGCGGCGCCACCTTGCCATGGATGTCGGTTGCTGTGGGTGGTTTGTGTTGGTGGTGTTGTGGATTTTGTGGTTTTGGTGGTGTTGTGGATTTTGTGGGTTTGGTGGTGTTTGTGCCATGGGTGGTTTGTGTTTGTGGTGTAGTGGATTTTATGCCGTTGGTGGTTTTATGTTTATGGAGTTGTGGATTTTGTGCTATGGGTTTGACTTCAAGGTTTGAGGTTTACAAATTGGATATTCTTACTTCAAGGACGAGATCACAAGCTTGGGTGATCAAGCAATTTTCTGGGATATTCTTACTTCAAGAATTTGGAATATTTGACCTAGGATTGGTGGGATGAGAGATGGTGGTGGTGTTTGTGCCGTGGGTTTGGTGGTACTCCGTGGTTTGAGTGTATTTTGTGCGGTAGTTGTGGGTTGTTTGCCAATATATAAAAAATAAATTGTTCTATTATATTTTAATAAGACATCTTATAAAATAAAGAGTGAGATGGGAGATGTTATGTAAACGTTGATAGGTAAATTACAAACGTGGGTTTTTGAGTATGTAAAGTAGCAAAATTTTTGCAATCCGGCTGGGAATGCTCTTATGTTGGGTTAAAGGAATAGTATGAAAAAGTGGGGGAAAACTAAAAGGAAACCAAAAAAAAAATAGAAGGAAAATAAAATAAAGAGAGTGAGACTTTGAGAACATAAAATTTATGTAGATTGTTAATCATGTATATTGATTTAAAAGAATCCTTATGCACAATTTAATTATTAAATTTTGATTTGTTTGATGATATTGAATTAAATATTATATATATATATATATATATATATATATTATAATATATAAAAATAATATATTTCAAATTCGGTAATGCAAGTATATTTTAAAACTACATGAGCTAGCTTTTGAAACACTACATGGGATGGTCTTAAATAATAATGGGAAAAAATTGATGTTTAACAAAATGTAAAAAGTTTTATTTGATTAATTTATGGGTTTTTCAGTAGGTTTGTAGGTTAATATTAACATTTTCTTAACAATATATGAAAAATATGTGTATAACAATATAAAAATATATTAATAATTAAGTAATTGTCGTATTTTGTCGTACTCATATCCTAATTTTTCAAGAATTATCTTATTGTTATACCCTGAGTCGTATGGTATCGTACCCATAACTGAAAACATACCCATACTTCTTAGGATATATTTAGTTTGGCCCCCTAAAAAATATTTCTGGCTCCACCGCTAGGCCCACCACACTAAAACACAAGAGATCGGGTATGTGATTTTTTCGGTGCTACTTTTGGTGTCCTGTTTTTTCAATCATAACAAGACTAAGAAACTTTTTAAATTATGTTTTTTTTTTAAGCTAACCAACAAGACTTGGTAAAGCATAAAATTATGCTTTTAATCCCTTTATGATCATCTTTGACCAATTCCTATGTGTAGATCGACGGTTTGAGTCTCTGCATGTGCCGTCGGTAAACAAAAATCATCAACCGCGGTAGAGATTGTTCTACTTTATGCTGTATCAGTTGTAATAAATTATTTGTCTGTTTTTTTTTTTCCTTAAACTTTGGTACATTAATTAAAAGAAAAAAAAATATTAAAAGAAAAACGTGTCCGGCTGGTAGAGTAGAGAATATGCTGATATGCATTAGGACAAAAGATCTTTGTTCATGGCAATATGCGTGCATGCTCATGTGCAGTGCATGCATAAGTGTGCTTTCCATGCATAGCTTGATTAAGCTATATGTGGTCATTCCATGTGTGTTTTCATTAGAATGATAACGGAAAAGTTCTCCTAGCTAGAAATGCAGATATATTGAATGTGTTATTATACTATATACAATTAAGTATTTAAGTACGGATTAGCGCAACAAATAAAAAAAGTATGTGTGACTGTGTCATCTAGTGGACTTAAGAAATTATATATATAAGAAAGAGGTAGATAGATTGCCCAAGCACACTGATAATTTTAAGTATCATATGTTGCATTAGTTGAGGTGTGAACTAACATAAACATATACATATTCCTCTACTACTGGGGATTCCCTCCACACTTAGTATATAGCCAAAATTAGAGTAGCCAAACAAAGTCAGCTCTTAATAAGTCATGACAAAAAGAGTGGTTAGAGTGCTAGCTAGCATCATATATATCATCAACATTCTCCATGCTGTCCCTATTGAATAAATCCTTTTTTTTTCTTTTTTTTTTAAATTTAAAATGGGAGGTGTAATTATATATCTAATATCAAATTGTTTATTTGTTAATTTTGCTCTATTTAAGGTGTGTGAGACTTCTTCTTTACTCTTCTTGTAACAACAATGGAAACTGATCTTCGCACAGATTCTTCAGACTACCGAACGGAGCTTCTATCACCTGCCGCGGCTGGCCAGGTTGTGACTGCAGCAAGGGAGCCATCATGGGAACTCAACATGGATGAGTTTCGATTGCCAGAGAGACACGTGAATTCTGACTTTGGTTGTGGATATTTTTTTAAGAGTATAAGTATGCTGTTCTTGTCTTGTTTATTTATAATCTTATTGTGCTTAGTTAAGCCTTAATTAATTACAATAACTTGTTTGAGCTCTCTTTTTTAGTGAGACAAAGAAAAGTTGCAGCATATTACAAGAGGCAGGAAAAATATTCTCAAGGGATTTGATGAAGTGGACAAATTTACCGATTCAGGGTTTTTGCCTGAAAGATTGACAGAGGTTTGTTGTTTAATTTATCAGTCTACTTAAATTGAGTCACATACTCATGTGCAAGAACCAATTTTAATAATTTATAACTATACTTTGTTTTGGCTACTGAGAAGCTTATAAAATGAAATATAAAGTAGCACGTAAGTGCCTCATCGGTTAGAGTATGTGCTCTTTTTGAGATAGGGTTGAGATTGACACTTGAGATAGCATATACAAGTGCCTCATCGGTTAGAGCACATAAGTATTATTGATTCGTCTCATTCATTTATTTGAGTGATACTAAATATACCATAAATTTTATTACATAAGTCTTAGATGTATCACCGATCACAAAAAAATAATTTAGATTTTTTCTATGTTATTGAAATGACATCAATCACATTCATTTTTACGCTAGTTTGTAAATCTTTAATTTGTAGTAAAATTGATAATATTTTCCTTGTTTACTTGGAATCAAAGTGAAATATAAAATCTTAGTAATTAGTTTGGGTTGGAGCTTGGAATGGTTCTTACAAGTTACAAGGTCTCAAAATGTGCATTTCTATACCTCTTCTCTCTTTCTCTCTCACTTTTTTTTTTTGTTGCTAAATCTCTCTTTCTCTCTCTCTCTCTCACACACATCTTTGTAATATGTATACAAAAAAATTTGTTTCAGGATGAAGAAAAGCAACTTGCTAGGAGCGAGAGTATGGCAATATATGCATCTAACATAGCTAACGTGGTGATTTTTATTGCAAAATTATATGCTTCGGCTCAGAGTAGATCACTGGCAGTGATAGCTTCAACCTTAGACTCCCTTTTGGATCTTTTATCGGGTTTTATCCTATGGTTTACTTCTTATGCTATGAAAAACCCAAATCACCATCGGTATCCTATTGGGAAAAACCGAATGCAACCTGTGGTAAGCCTTCTTGACTGAGAAAATTTAACATTGAATTGAAGTTGTTAACTTGTTATAAGTTTACTAATAATGTATTTATTGCACTGCTACTGAAGCTAGATGATACCGTTGACCTTAATTTACAATCAATTGTTACCTTATTTTCTTTTAATGAAAATAATAAGCTACAAATTTTATTACAAAAAAAAAACAAACATTAATCACATGTCAACGAATGAATTGGTATCACATTAACAATATAATAAAAAAAATTAATTACTTTTTAATTTTGTATTTAAATTAAAATTGATAAATTAGTTTGTAAAATTTATATAACAAATTTGTGGATAAGGATCCTCTCCATTTGAAATGAAATAGAGAGTCTTCATTTTATGGTCTAGATTAAATATTTCAGATCTAACGATATACAAACTGACATGTTATTTAAAATTTTAAATGACGAGACACTTTGTACACCGTTAGATTTGTGAAATAAAATCTGAACCATGAAATGGACAAATAGAGAGATTTCTAAATGGAGAGAATCCTATTCCCAAATTTGTAGTACTACTAGCTAGCTAGCATCACTCTTTTTTTCTAAAGATCAAATTTCTTATCTCGTGCCAAAAAAAAAGAGGGAAATTTAGTGGGGTTTTGAGCTAAGTATTAAATATTTAGTATGATGACATCTGCATTTTAGCAAAAAAAAAAGTATGATGTTAGACAATGGAACACCTTCATCATTTATCTTTTCCTTTTGTTATCATTTTGATTGTCAATGAAGTCCTTTTAATTCTGAAAAAAAAAAAAGACCATGAGTAGGAGTAGGAGGAGTAAATGTTGTAATTATGGACTTATGGTCAATAACATAGAAATAAGAATCTCCATTTTCTATTTATTCTTAAATGGGTAATTTTGCAGGGCATTGTTGTTTTTGCATCAGTAATGGCCACTCTTGGATTACAAATATTGTTCGAATCAGGTCGACAAATCATTGCAAAAGTAAGTTTCAGTAAATGCACTGTTCATTTTGGGATTAATTGACTTTGGGTTTTAAATCCCGGGAACCGGAACCTAACACAATTATATTATTCCCATGAATTTCTTTTTAGCATTTTTAATCATTATTATCTTTCATATGTTTCATGTAATTCAAGTCAATTGACAATGTTGTGTCGAGGATGCCTTGATCTTTGCCAAATATTTAAGTCAACAAACAATATATAGAAATCCTACACAATTTTTTTTATTTGTTTGTGATTGTTAAGTTTCTATTTTTATTGAACTCATTACTAATTTCTGAATTCACCATTAAATTTATATATGGCAGACTGAGCCTGAAAGGGACCCCATGAAAGAAAGATGGATGATAGGGATTATGGTCTCAGTCACAGTAGTAAAATTTATGCTCATGGCATACTGTCGCAGATTTAAAAATGAAATTGTTAGGGCATATGCTCAAGACCATTTCTTCGACGTGATCACCAACGCAATTGGTCTAGCAACAGCAGTTTTGGCTATCAAATTTTACTGGTGGCTTGATCCTACCGGTGCCATCCTTGTAAGTTCATGATATTTGTTAATAAATTTGTCACAATTGTGAATTCCAGTTATCTTAATTGATAAAGTCTCTTGTCATCAAATAAAGTACTTAAATTCGATCATGTCTATTAAAAAAAAAAAACTCATAACAATACTACTTAATTATTATTAATGACAAATATATTATTGGCCGATAATGCAGATAGCTTTGTACACAATTAGTAATTGGTCAAAGACAGTGATGGAGAATGTTGGGTCATTAATTGGGAGGACAGCCCCGCCAGAATATTTAGCAAAGCTAACATATCTCGTTTGGAATCACAACAAGGAGATTAAGCACATTGATACAGTTAGAGCCTACACATTTGGCTGTAACTACTTTGTTGAGGTTGACATAGTGTTACCAGAGGACATGGCCCTGGGTCAAGCACATGATATTGGTGAGACCCTCCAAGAGAAGCTTGAAAAATTTCCCCAAGTTGAACGAGCATTTGTTCATGTGGATTTTGATACAACTCATAAGCAGGAGCACAAGCCAAAGATTCCATAACAAGCAAGAAAAGCATTAAAAGGAGTACACTGTACACATAATGGTTTGTGTGGATATTAAGTATTAACTATGGTATCCAAGAACTCTCGAAAGTCCGCAATAGAAAAAGTATGAGAGGTCGAAGTATATTAAAAAGTAGCATGTAATCTAATGATGTTTTTGTTGGTTTTATATATTCTAAATATGTAAAACTCATCATACAATATATATAAAAACATGTATAACATACATAGCAGCCAAAAATTAGATAGATTTATTCATACATGGCATGTTACACATGAAACTAGTGAATCTGAAAAACTTGAATCATAAGAAACATACCTTTGTAGATTTCCAAATATTATACCTTAATGTCTTCCTTTGATTCTTGAAGAATACTTGAATCTTCCTTGTTCCCTTGAATATCTTCACTCCAATGACTATCTTGATGGTCAGGAATGTGGACTCTTATTTGTAGAGAATACAATATGAGATTTACAATAACCTAGAGAGAAAATTGTTTTTCTCTCTTTCTATTGTGTTGGTTGAATTGTTTATCTCTCTGTATCTTACTTACGTCTTACGTGTCAAGTTATGACCAATCCCAAAGGGTTTTTCTTATATAGATTGGAGTGGGACCAAAAGGAAAATAAAGCCCTAACTCCAATGGGCCTAGGATCTCATAACTAGCCCACAGGTTATCATTAATTATATTTTATTCCACTAAAAGAATATAATTGCACTCTAGGATTTTATTTAATTACACAAGGCATCCTTAGCATATTTTAATTACATTTAAACCCCTCCATTAAATCAACCATAGTGACATAAAGTCATTAAATAAAAACTGTTACTTTAATGTCACTACATCTTCTTTCTTGAGCTCCTAATTTAATCTTTTGATTATTCTTAATATTCATATGGAATCTAATTCCTTAGAATATAAATTTTAGTAACTCTTTACTAAAATAATTGGCTAATATTATGAATAATCAATTCCCATTAAATCTATCTCAAAGGGATGTTTATATCTCTAAAAAGAGATTATAGATTCCTTCTTGAGTAATAGTGTTCCCACAATGTTACATGAGATCACCCAATGTATTGGGATCTATTTGACCATATAAGATCACACCCTTTAATACATCAAAGCAAAATACATATTACATTTGAGTTCACCATTCTCTCAAGATTCAAAATTAATGTCTTAAACAGTTTGTGAGTTAATTAATTCATTCAACAGTATTTAGTAGAATAATTACTACGGTGGTCTCAACATATCAATTAGAAGTCTCCACTTCCATGATTAAAACAAATCATCTGAATTGATATGTTATAGTCTTACTAGATGAAAAGCCCAATTTCACCATTGAATATGAACAAAGGTTTATGAGTTTACAAGGACTTATGATTTAGATCTTATGTATGTAAATCATATTTGCATACCTTAAATCACATTCAATGCATCTCATGGACTTTACATAATGTCATATTATTCACACATTTATTTTCATGAAATAAAACTCTTTTATTAATAATTAAAAGGGTAAATTACACTCACATCCCTTTCTTTTGGGGAAACTAGACTCGCTACACCCTAGTTTGGGGAAATGACACTCCACTCCCAAATTTGCAAAATAATTAATACTCCACCCCCTTTTTCTTTTTTTCCTTTTTTTTTGTTTATTTTTAATCAATTTTTTTCACTAATGCCTAACTAACCAAAGCTAAAAAGAAAAATTATATTCCAATTATTTTAATTTTAAGTGGGAAATATTCCTTAAAAATTGGGAAAAGGGGGCTAAGTGTTAATTATTTTGCAAATTTTGGAGCGAAGTATCATTTCCCTAAACTAGGGTGTAGCAAGTCTAGTTTCCCTAAAAGAAGGGGATGTCAGTGTAATTTGCCCTAATTCAAATGTCAAACTAAATTTTTTTAGGACATAAATCCCAACAGTTTTTCCATTATTCATATGAGCAATAGCTCAACTGGCACTTCCTTCTCCCATAATAATTGGTTGGAGAGTGAGGTCATGGATTCAAAACCCCACGGGTGCGTGTGTAACTTACCAATCCAAAAAAAAAAAATCAACTCAATTTATACCCTTTCAATTCAATAGACCTAAATACAATTTAAGACTTTTAATATAGTGTCAGTTGTCCTAAAGTCATAACCCAATTAAAGGATTTGGAAGAGGGATGTATAGGGTTTATCATGGTTTTTGATCCCCATATGAACACATTATATGTTAGCATTCTCTCTATTAGTTTCAAAACAAGTAATACTGTGAAAAATTGACAAGATAAATGTACAATTTCATCAAACTAGGTTTCACTTGTATTTTTCTTTCCCTCAATTTTCCCAACATAGAAACTTTTACAACTAAATAGAGCATGAATAGAACTAGTAGAATTCACAGCACCAAACACACACAGAGTATAAGATATAACCAAAACAAACAAGAATCCGCATAATTAAAACCTTAATTACCCAAAATTTGAAGCAATTATTAAAAAAAAAAAAAAAAAGTAGAAGAAGAAGTTTCCATTTTGGAGGTGTGGTGAGCTGTGAAACTCTAATTCTGGTTTTGTCGAACCAAGAAGAAGCAGTAGAGAGAGAGAGAGAGAGAAAGAGAGAAAAATTAGGGGTTCTCTCTCACTCTCGCTCTTTCTCTCTCTATAAATCTTGAGATTCTCATTCTCTGTGTACGATTTTTTCACCAGTGGTGTGTATGGTGGTTTTTTCTCTCGCTGAGTAGAACCTCTACCTCTGTGATAGCAAATGGTTTTGACGATGTTTTTTGGCATCCTATAAACAGTGCAAACCAGCCCATCTAAAAATTCTCGTACCCTAGTGGTATCTTCTCCACTTTCCTCCCTGAAAGGTTACCTTTCCAATACCCTTCCTTTACCTAGCTACTACCTTCACCATCATTACCCAACTTCATGGCCCAAACTCTTGGTCATTATCATAGTTTTTTCCCATTGACCTAGCTACCAACTCTCACCATCACCATTCCTATCTCTTGGCCCATGCTTCCTCTCATCACAGCACCATTAAACATAATATCACACCCACAACCTCTAGCCCCTTTTATCCCTGAACTAGTTTTTGCTTCCCAGATCCACATTTCTTTATCCTTTATTACTCAACTCCACACACCATACCCATCATGGAAAACAACCTATTACCATCTCTATGTGGAGGAACTCATTGTTAGAACAAAATCATGTAGCTGTGCTAACAATCGCATCTCACTCTCTCCGATACCAACGTCAATAAGTCCTTTGTTTTATCGCTTGTTGGGAAAATTATCTCTCCTCGCAACTTTATGCAATCTGTTGTCCAAGAAATTGTAGAAAAAGCTTGGAAGTCTTCTCACCCCCTCTAGGTGCAGAAAGTGGATAGAAATACATTCCTTTTCTTCTTTGGTCATGAGGTTGACTGCCAACTCACTTTAATTAATCGAAGACCCTAGACTATCAAAGGTGCACATATGGTTTTGAAGCCCTCGTCACCGGAATTGACTTGGCAAGAAATGGAATTCTCCACATCTACATTTTAGGTCCAGATACATGGCTTGCCAATGCTTTGGCAAGTTAAGGACAACCTTGATAGAATCGGTAATAAGGTTGGTAAGGTGCTTGAGATTGATTTTATCAGTAAGCCTACCCCACACTGGAGGAAGTTTGTTCGTACTAGAGTTGAGATTGAGATTTCCAAGCCTTTAAATCCAGGATTTTGGCATTTGGAGAGTGGATTAGGCCGGAAAATGATAAGGAACCACCAAACATCTATGCCCAGCCAACGGGCCTTGACATCTCTCCGGTGCCAGTTGTAAACACGCTCCACCCTTCAGTGGAGCCAGCTAAGGAGTCGAATGAGGATATTGGACATGTGGGACAAGCTCTTGACACTGCAATCCACAGGACGCACAACGTTGTGGTGTCGTTTGCAAAGCTACTGGCTTCGTCCCTACAACAAGACAATCATCCACCACAATTGTGCATGGAGCACTAAAACCACTTGGAGTGTCAGACAACAGGTACGCTTAATGACGTGGATGAATTTGGGCCCACCCCTGAATTACAAATTGGATCATATCATACCCACATCCACCTCGACATCCATGAGCCCATTGTTTATAGTCCCACACAATCCAAAACTGACATTGAGCCCACTCAAACTCAAACGCCAAACCTGTCCCTAGTTGTCCCAAATACTTTCCTACCCTAATCTGGCCAGCCCATTAGCCCAACCACCTCTTTCCTAGGTGCCCACTAACATACATCAAGCCTTGATGAGAATAATCTCATATCCATATCATTAGACCCACACCTTCTCAAACGAAAATCCCCCCTGGAAGATAAACTCCAGAACTTGAAAAAACCCAAAATTGATTTTCCGCTAGTGGTGACCAATTACTCCAATCCTGCAACTGAACTTGACGACTACCCCAAAAATGAATGCGTCTGAAAGAAGAACCTGGTTGATTCCTTCAAGTTATTCCTACGCAAAAAGAAGAGCTATGGGCATTCTTCTGAGGTTACGACCTTGAACATCTCTCTACCCAATGAAGAAGAGGCCTTCGTCAAGCCCTCTCTAGTGCAATGAGGATCCTAGGGTGGAATTGTCGAGGCATCTGCCATGCCTTGACAGCTTGGGCTCTCAGAGTAACAATAAGGGCTCAAAACCTAGATGTTATCTTTCTATGCGAGACAAAAGCTACGAAAGATCGTATGAAGAAATTGGCGTGTTCTATTGGCTTCTTAGAGTATGTTATAGTTGGTGCTCGAGGTAAAGCTGGTGGAATTTGTTTACTGTGGTCAAACGATTTAGATGTTAGTGTTGTAGAGTTTGATTCAAGAACAGTGGCAATTTCAGTTCATGATGAGTCTTGTACCTGGACTCTAATTGGTTTTTATGGACCACCCTATTTTGCCAAGTGGCGTAATACTTAGGGTAATTTAAACGCTTTGATTCAATCCTTAAACAGTCCTTGGTTGTGTTTTGGTGATTTCAACTGTGTAGTTGAAGAAGCAGAGAAAGAAGGTGGAATTAGGGGCAGTGCGTCTACACCTAATTTCCTAAAAGAGTTACTTTTCCAGCTTGAAGCCATTGATTTGGGGCATTCAGGAAATAAGTTTACTTGGTGGAATAAGCGATGGGGTAAAGGTGCGATTAGAGAGAGACTTGATCATGCTATTGCTAATCCAAGTTGGAGGTTGGTGTTTCCTAAAGGCACGGTTTTCCACCTAGGCGCCATTAACTCAAATCATGCTCCACTGCTTGTTGATACCAATCTCATTGAAGATTTTTTCCCTAGACCTTTCCGATTCGAGGCAATTTGGGTTCGGGATCCCCGTTGTGGTGGTGTGATCGACAAGGCTTGGGAATCGGTGGTTGAAGGTTCCCATGTTTTTGTTTTATGCCGTAAACAAATGCTGACTACAAAAACGCTCAAGAAGTGGAATAAAGAGGTCTTTGGGCACTGTGAAACCATGATTTCGAACTTAACCACCAGAATCTCGGAGGCTCAAGTTCAAGAAAGGACAGAGGCTAATTCTATGAGGGAAGGAAAGTTACAAGACGAACTCAATGAATGGCTTAGAAGGAATGAAGTATTGTGGAGGCAAAAATCGAGGGAGACATGGCCCAAGGATGGCGACAAAAATTCAAAGTTCTTCCATCTCTAACCATCATACGTCGCAAGAAAAACTTGATTGATACAATTAAAAATGATGATGGAAATTGGATCACTAACAAGAAGGAGATTAGAGAGCACGTGGTGGAAAAATTTACTCAGTTGTACACAGAGGAACTGGTGAATTTTCCTTCTGACTTGGAAAAATTAATTAGCCTTATCATTACTACATCAGAAAATGCGAGACTTTGTCTGATTCCTACTCCTCAAGAGATTAAAGCAATTATTTTTTACCTTAATTCTCAAAAGTCCCCTAGTCCAGATGGTTTGCCAGCCCTTTTCTACAAAAAATACTGGTCAATTGTGGGTACTACGATTATTGTGCTTATCCCTAAGATTAAGAGTCCTTCATTTGTCAATCACTTTAGACCAATTAGTCTTTGTAACACAATTTACAAAACTATCTCTAAGCTTATTGTGTCTAGACTAAGGCCTATTCTGGATAAGCTTATATCCCCTGCTCAGTTTGCCTTTTTACCTGGAAGATGGATTTCCGAGAACCAATTAATTGTTCATGAGCTTTTACACAGTTTCAAAAAAAGGAAAGTAAAAGGTGGGTTCGTTACTTTAAAAATTGACCTACAAAAAGCCTATGATTGTGTGAGTTGGAAATTTTTACAGACTGTTCTAACCAATTTTGGTTTTCATGAAGTGTTTGTCAATTGGATTATGGAATGTGTAAGCTCAGTATCTTTCTCTGTTCTGATTAATGGTGGTAAATCTCATTATTTTTTCCCTACAAGAGGTTTGAGGTAGGGGGATCCTTTGTCCCCCTCCCTATTCATATTATGTCAGGAAGTTCTCTCAAGACTCATAGACAGGGAGCATTTGGCTGGAAATATTCATGGAGTTGAAATGAATTTGGGTGGCCCAAACTTTACTAATGTGATGTTTGCAGACGATCTAATGTTATTTGCTAAAGCCTCAGGCAATGATGTGGCAGCACTGAATTCTTGCTTGGAAACTTACTGCCAATGGTCTGGTTAGTTAATCAACAGGTACAAGTCAGGCGTCATATTTTCAAAAAAGGTCCAACTTAACCAGAAAATAAGATTAAAGAAGATTGAAGGATATATTGCAGATGAAGAAAGTCCCTGAGAATGCCAAATATTTGGGAGCTTCCCCTCTTTAGTACTAAAAGCAAATCAAAGGACTTTAAGTTCCTTCAAGAGAAGCTAGAATCTTATCTAAATAGGTGGAGAAGCAAAAGCCTCTTTTGGGCTGGACGTGGCACTCTTATTAAGTCGGTAGCTAAAGCTCTACCAACTTACACCTTTTCAACATTCAATGTCCCATCTATTGTATGCGGCAAGCTAGATGCCACAACTCGTAGATTCTAGTGGAGCCCCAATAAAGACAAGGGCAGATTTTTAGCATGGAAGTCTTGGGAACACTTGTGCAAACCCAAAAAGGATGGAGGGTTGGGTTTCAGGAAAGCAAAAAAAATCAACGAAGGTCTTATTGCAAAATTGACTTGGATGGTCACTTCGAAGAGGGTAAGCTCTTGTATGGAGGCATTAAGAAGTAAGTACAAAGTTACTGAGTCCTGGTTGAAAGAGGCTCTACGAAAATATGCCTCTAATGCCTGGAGGGCTGTAGAAAGAATGAAATCCTTAATTGTCAAAGGTGCATGTTTCTTGGTTGGTGATGGTTTGTCTATTGATATTTGGAAGGAACCTTGGGTTCCGTGGCTTCCTAAGTTCACGCCTAAACCCACTGCTCATTCCAACAATACACAACCTATGACAGTGGCAGAGCTGATTGACCCCATCTGTAGATGCTGGAATGAGACAAAACTTAATGAGCTTTTTGATGCAACCTCAATCTCTACCATTAAGCGGATAAGCATCCCAACAACCCTAACGAAAGACAAATTGGTTTGGATTTTGGAACCGAAAGGGAACTTCTCTGTAAAATTAGGGGAAGCTGTGAAGGGATGGAAAGATTTGTGGAAATTGAAGATTCATGAGAGACTCAAAATGTAGATATGGAGAATAGCCAATGGAATCCTTCCTACTAGGATAACAGTGGCAAAAAAACTTGGCTTTGGTGAGACTCTTTGCCCCTTTTGCCATGACTGTGAGGAATTAGTTGATCAATTGTTTTTTAAGTGTCATGTTTCAAGGGCACTATGGTTTGGAACAAGCTGGGCAATACATTCTTGTAAACTATCCATTCTGAATAGTGAGGACATTCTCCACCTTGTCACAAATCCTCCTATTGCTCCACACATTTTGGATACACAGTGCTCACGGGAACAAAATTCCATCCAAATTGCTATAACTCTTGACAACAATTGGACTTTGAGAAATCAGGTGGTCCATCGTGATCCAAAATTCAACTTATTGGTTACTATCAAGAATTTGGAAACCAGAATATTGGAACATATCAATGCATTGGAAGACCCAGAATTTTCTTCTAAGATCAGCTATAAGAAGAGATGGGAGCCTCCTGATGATGGTTTTATAAAACTGAATGTGGATGCAGCAATAGATAAAGATATAGCTACAATTTCTGTGGTTGCACGTAATCATCAAGGTTTTATTATTAAGGCATGGACAAAGCTAACAAGCCATCTTGAGCCTGCTCTTGTAGAAGCTAATGCCATCAGCTGAGCACTAGAGATACCAAAGCTGGAAAATTTCGAGCACATCTATATTGAAAGCGATGCTGAGTCCTGTGTTGATGCATTAAATGCTCCCATTGATGTTTGCCCTTGGAAGATCCTTGCTCTAGTCTCCCTTTCTTTAGATTTAGCAGACAGTTTTTCACGTTGTTCTTTCCTTTGGGTTAGGAGAAATGCTAACCATGTAGCACATGTTTTAGCTAAGGTTGCACTCTCACTAAACCTTCCTTTTAGTTGTAATGCTATCTCTCTTCCTCCCTTGGTTAAAGAGGCATAGATCCGAGACATTTATTGCTTTCTTCTTTAATGAAAATTCGCATTTAGCAAAAAAAAAAAAAAAAGACAATGTTTTTTGGCATTTGTGGTTGTGTCGAATTTACTCAAATGCCCTTCATACTATCATAGCTTTGTCTTGTGAGCTTGTCTTTAAAATTCATAATGAGGGGGAAAAATGTAAATAGCCAAGAATATGACACTTAATTGTTTTAGTGGGACCATTAAGGATGGCCACAAGGGATAAGGAAGGGTAGGGTCGGATCATGGATGCCTCGTCGTCTCCGATTTTGGAAATTTTTTGTGAAACCGGTTTAGGGCGGAATAAGGTGGAGGCAGTTTGCCATCTCACGTCTCTTGCACCATAATGCATGTTGTTTAGTTAAGTTGGTTGAGATTATTTTCAATCATGAAAGGGAATGTGTTGTATTGTAAGCATCACTTTTTTCAAGTTGTACAACTATATTTTTAAACAATAAGACGTATAAGCCTATGGAAATAAGCTCATCCAAACATACATTTAAGTTAAATAATTCAAGTTTTAGTTTAGATTGGACATTTTGGTCATGTAAAATTGGGGTTAATGAATGTAGTGGAGAGCAAAAATTGATGAGATATTTTTAGATATGTACATTTAAGTGAGAAGGGGGATTTGAATCTTGCCATCATGGATATTTCTTTTGGAAATATTAAGAAATACTACTTGATTCAAAAGTCATTAACAACTATGGCAATAAACGAGTTGAGTTAAGCTGAGTATTAAAATATTCAAGATTGTTCATTTAATTTATTTTGAACACAAGCTGAGCTCGATCTTATCAATGAACTATATTACATGTTTAAGCTTGGTGTGAGAACCACAACCCTTAACCAATAAAGGTCTAAGCATGATTCTCAAAAAATGGTTACTTACATTGTTTTCCATCCTAATCTTTAGAGGAATTTATAATGGAGTCGCCACTTAGCTTTTACATAAAAACTAAGGAAAAAAATACTTCTTGTTTATTGATTAAATGAATAAATATACAAAATTTTTGGAAAATTAAATAAATTACAATGTTTTTGCCCTAGATACAATATAAGAAAAAGCAAAGTACAAGGCTTTGTGTCCTAATGTACAATCTTAAAGATAGAACAAGAAGACAAGCATACTAATGTACTTCCCCTAAAGAATGGGGTTCGGGGGCTAGAGGATTGAGTGGGAAGGAATTAGGCACCTACTCAACCTGACCTAAATCAGTCTCTTGAGAACCCTTAATCTATAATTCACGACTCGATGCATCCAAACTAGACTCGCATGATGTGACATCATATATAGTACATGCAAAACAAGATAAATAATTGTGATTAATCACCTAGCAATTGAAAGTATTCATGCAAATATCCTTAACCACATATCTAGACAACGAAACGTAACATGTTAAGCTCAAGACCAATCAGAAACAAACATGGCAGAATCAATAGGAAAATACTTTCTATACCAGACAATGGAAATCCTAATAAAACCCAGATCGGTTCTTAGATGCAACCAATCGGGCCTCTTCTAGTGCCTATCAGTGCCCAAATAGCCCATTTGGTACCCAGGTAAAAATTGGGACCCGATCGGTGCCTAGGTAAAAACCTAGGACCTAATCGATTTTAATCTGAGAGTTCAGTTACTAATTCTCATGAAAACTGATTCCTCCATTGTTTTTAACATTTTAAAGCTATAGTTTTCATCCTAACATGCTCCTAATTCATAAAATTTTAATCAAATAAATTCCATATAAAAAAAAAAAGAATTAAAAACAAAACTATCCTAAAAAAAACATATACAACTAATCACACAATCATATTTTAACAGATGGATAATCAAAATAACAAGAAAAAGAAGTAAATGCATGTGTTGGGGAGGGAGCTCCTTGATTTGATTCGATTGAATCCAACCTGAAAATTGATTCTTAAGGGAAAAACCATTAAATTTGGTTAAAAGAGATTAAAAAAAGTGGAATTAAAATATTGGAATTGAGATTACAAGAGGTGGCCTCTTATAATCTCTAGGGTTATAAGAATAGCTTGTATTCTTATTAGAAACCCTAATCCCTCACAAATATTCTTTTGAATTTTGTTTGGGATTATGAACGATGAAAATTCCAACCCTCTTTTGAAAATGAGTATCATTTTCAATTTATATGGCAGCCTCAAAATGGATAATCCCAAGTTCTGGAACCCTAGAAGGATAATTAGGGTTTTAAAATCGGATTAGTGGTACAAGAGTTTGACTCTTGATCAAATTCTTATCTGGGTACCGATCGGTACCCAAAGAGGACCATTCGGTACCTAAAGGGGCCCGATCGGTTCCCGCATGAAATTTGAGTACTGATCGGCACTCAAGTGGATAATTTTGACTTCTTTCATTTTTAATCCACTTCTAGTCAAAATAAAAGTCCTTTATCAGCTGATTTCGGGATCCCTTTATTTTAAATAATTAATTAATAAATAATTTGATAATTACTTGTCATAATAATTATCTATTATATAAAAATTAATTAAATTTAAAATTATCCTCTGAATATTGTCTTGTGCACTAGTACTTACCATATTAGGGTATTCTAACCAATAGGAATTTATTATTAATTAATTTAAGTTTAATCCATTAAAGGACCAATCAAATTAATTTATAAATAGTCCTATGCATGCATGCTCATGGTAAGCATCATTTTAACCAATCAAATTTATTTCTTTAATAAAATCTTGGTTTTTTATCCGATTTCCAATCCAAAAATGCACTCTCATTCTTAATTCAATTCTGATCACTTAAAATATGATTTTAAATTTATGGATCAACTTTGAATTTTCAAGCTTGTGAAATTACCATTTTACCCTTTATGCACTAAAGTGTAAAAAAGTAAAATTAATGGTTACAAAATGGGGTGTCAACACTTGGTTCATTTAATAGTCAAACAATAGCTTGAGTTTGTTCATGAGCTACTTGATTAACTTACTATGTTCCCATATATAGTAAATACCAGGACTAAAATTTGCATCCTCCTTCACAAATTTATACTGATAATTTATCAAGAAATTATAGTTTAAAGTACATTATTTAAGTTCCTTAGATATAATGATTTTTTTGTTATGAACTTATAAGAATTAGATTTATCAACATTGTATTATAAAAAATTATACTTAATTTATACTACGAAATTGACTATTTATATCATTAATAAATTATAGATACTATAATTAATTACTTACACAATCTAATATCTTATATATATATATTAACATATCTAATATATATAAGTATAAACATATATATAGTATATATTATTTAAATCGAGCATATTATTCACGAATATATTATTATCTTTGAATATATCTCGTTTATATATCATATAACTTGATAACTTGTATATATATTAGTGCTAAAAACGAATCTCACGAATATATTAACAAGTATTTTGCAAGCTGAGCAAGAGCTGAGCTAATCAAACCTAAACTTGGGCTTGGCTCTAACTCGCTTTGCTAATTCATAACGAATCTTAAACAAGTTTTTTTTGCAAGCTGAGCAGAGCCTAAGCTATTCATAAACGGCTTAAATCATTTACAGACATATTAATAATGTATAGATCACTTAAAAGCATAACGTTAATAAACCCTAGAGATATGTATACCTTTATGGCTTTATCACATCTCACTTCAAACTGGAAAGCCAGTCAAGAATAATCTACATTTTTCCCCTAAATAATGGATTTTTTTATTAAAAAGAAAAGAAGAAAAGGGAATGGGCCTTAGCTATCTTTACTTTCGGCAAAAAGAACCAAATTAAGTTTGAGGTGGGTATAAATTTAACCCCACCAAGGCCACCACAATAGCAAGCCCATATTGGTAAACTACTTGTTTGTAGTGATTTTTTATTTCTTTGATCATTTGTTTGTAGTGATTTTAAATCAAACAAACATATTTAGGGGTGAAACATGGATATTCCATTTCCATGCATAATATCAACGCTACAAGTTGGTATCATGTATTATAAAGAAGAACCATAAGCCTCTTGGCTCAAGTGGTATTCCCCACTTAAAATCTCAGGGGGTTCTTGTTCCCTTAAAATCTTATCATAGCAAAAAAAAAAAAAAAGGAATTGTAGGGAAGAAGGCATACAAGATGTAATTATTGGTAGGGATGCTAAAAATATGTTTCACTATGTTTCACTATCTGGTCTCAAAAGCTATCCAAGGGATGTTTAGTTAGTTATGCTTGTATTTTTAGGTGAATAAGGATACCAATGTTGTAGCCCATGAATAAAGTCAATGGGCCTTGAGATGTAATGTTGAGGATTGTATCCAGCCTTATACCTCACTTGGGGGTGTTGTCTAAAGTCTGATGATTATACACTAAATTTACATTTAGAGGCCCAAAACGTCTATTGAAAAAAAATAAAAAAATTCAAGTCAAAGTGTCAAAATCTTATTATAATTTAGATACAATGTACACCCTTCTTAGGTCTTTTCTTTTCTTTTTTTTCTTTTTAATGAAGAGGAATCTCCCAAAGACATATAGCCCTTTGAACTTTCCCTAAATAGTAAATCTCGGATACTTGACCCCGTCTACAAGAGCCAAATATCACAATACAATAATAAGGGTTGCTTGGAATTCAAACTAACGACCTCTAGGGAGCATACTTAGGGTCTAACCGTTCCAATCAATCCCCGCGGACTATACTCTTAGGTCTTAGCATAATGCATCATGTACCAAATGTATGAAATTATTGGGTAATGTAACACATAAGCCTAGCCACAGGCATGGTGTTCTTAACTTCTAATCCAAGATCTAAGAAATGAACTACAATGGGCGCCCTATTCCTGGGGCCTGGTCAAATTTTGGGCCAAGATAGTCTGTGGTCAATTTTTTGGCCCAAGATGACCTTTTTATCTGGAGATGTATGTGCTAATAAATTATTGCAAAGGAATTTTATTGAAGTTATAATTCACATTTTTGAGCCACTAACTAAATAGTAGTAAAATACTAATGATGATCACATAAATTGAGTTAAATCGGTTTGTGTTAATCAATATATTTGACTCTTTTTGGTAAGAACTTACTTTTTCAAATGAATAATAATAATCCTGATTTTTTTTTGCCTCCCCCACCTCCCTTTCCCAGATGTGAAACGATAAAACACCTTAGATTTGACTATTGTGTTTTTGTATGTCAATTTTCAAATTTTCAAGTGATTTAGGATTTGTTACAACTTAAAACTTGAAAGTCAAAAGGGGTCAACTTAATAGATTTTGTTTGACATGTGTGTTGACCCGATTAGTAGATGCTATTAAGTTTGGGTCACTTGACTCAGACCTAACTGTTTGCAACAAAAGTCCTAAACTATGAAATCCCAAAATTAAAGGTTGGCCCAACTTAAATGAGATATGGTCATATGGGTTTCTTATTCAACCAAACCCTAACTGGCTCCAACCAACTCTATTTCCCCTTATGACAAACTTATTAGAGAATTACCGATTGGATGTTCGGTATGATGAAGCTCTATATTCAATTTATTTAGCTTATAAACCATTCTAAACTCTTTTAAAAGTTTAGCCTTTTTGGTTTTTGGTTGGTACAATTATAGTTCAACCAAACTTATTTTTTAAGTCCATCAAGTCAATCCCGTCAAGGTAGGGTAAGTTAAAATGATTCACCTAGAGATTGAACCAGGGACACGCCTAGCCAAGCCGAGAGACCACACCCATTGGTTATGCAACTCGACTAGTACTCACATGGTGATTCTACTCACTTATCTTCTATATGTTTTTTTTTTTCTTCTTCTAAATGAAGATGTTCGGATCAAATCCTCTCTCTCTCTCTCTCTCTAATATATATATACATGATAAGGGTGGATTTGCATCAAGCTGAAGAGGCCATTGGCTTCTACATGTACATTGTTGCTCTCACACACCTACATTGAGTCACAATGAACTTTTTTCCATATATCTCTTCGTGTTTCCCTCTCTAATTTAAGATTAATTTTGACTAATCACTTCCGCAAGTTTCCCTTTCTGTTGTTAGTTTCTTATCATTTGTTTGGGTGTGTAATTGGTCATCCACCAAGCAAGTAAATGAGTGACTAACTAAAAAGTTAATTTTGAAATTATCCTGAAATCGAGTAATTATATAATACTCTGGGAGTAATGCAACGTGGTACCCATTCCTCTCATATAATAGTGAATCTCACTAATTAAATTAATGGTGAGACTAAGATTCATGTAAGAGGAAAGAGTACTATGTCGATATACTCCAGAAGTATCTAATAATTTTCCTCTGAAATGACCTTTTATCCTCTTTCATATATGATTTCTTTTTTGAACAATAAATTATATTTTTCTAAAAACTTTTTGTTGTAAACAGACTTGAATGGACTTTTAATTTTCTAGTACTCCAAGAGTCATGGATTAGATCATACCATCTTTAATTTTTTTAATTTATGGAACCTGTTTTTAAGCCCTCGCTATAATTTTTTCAAAAGCATTGCTTGGGATACCGAAAAAATCAAAAACACTCTCACACTTGTCATCGCTTGGGCCCATTATACTAAAACAACAAGAGAGGGGTATGTGATTTTTTCGGTGATACAAGTCAATCAGCCAATTAATTGGTCTGATTTTAGAAAGTAATCAGCCACTTTCCCCTTCTAATTCCTTGCCAATAATCAGCCATTAATCCACGCCATTTCTGAGGAAATTACGCCCAATTAAGTATGATCAGCCCCATCAGTAGCTTGGATTAAATTTATTACGCCTTCATCTTCCTTTGGCTAAGCTTGGAATGCCCCGTTGTAGAATTAGCCCAAATATCTTGAATCAGCCCATTAAGTGCTTCTTTGATCTTCTTGGATCTTGCTCTAGTAATAGACGCAATTGGAACATGCAATGGATCCTTTAATGGTGCTTATTGATTCTCATCAATGACTTGATCAAAGAAGGAGGAAATGTATCTTCTTTAATCATAGTGGTAGTGGTTGGGTTGCTTAGTTGATGTGATATTTGTTCCCATAGAGTGGCATGATTTTGGAAATAGATGTGAGTTCTTGGTTGAAATTATAATGCATATTGGTTTTGCATTTGGATATTTTTAGTGAGTTCTCTTTTGAGTATCTAAATCACATTATCAACTAAAATGATCTTTTGCATTTCAGGTAAGCGTGCTCCAAAGCAATCAATCCAGCTTTCTTAAGGAGCTTATGCAAGTAGGAATTGGTAACTTCATATTTGAGGCATTGAGGAACGTTTTTACATGCTCATTTTTTCTCATTGTCACAATCTCACCCAATATTTGTTGCAGAATCAGTAAACAATTGCTTGCTATAATGGCTTTTTAGTTTTGAGGGGCATTGATGAGGCTCTTTGGGTCTGAATAAAAGGGGCTATAGCAATATCTTCCTAGGACAAATTATTGGTCTTGACTTCATTCGATTTTGGTTGTCAATATAACAGATGTTGTACAATATTAAATTAGATATATACAAATCTTTGGTTCATTAACTATCATGAGTCTTCTTAATTCCATACATTTATGTAGATATAGCTTACAACCTTTTGTACGAAGGGAATAAAATTTTGTTATTGTCTACTTTTCAATCTATTTGACAAATATAGGAATAAATATTCGCCATCGTGCACTTCTTGTATTTGTTCTTACTTTTTCTGTTTTTCTGTATTTTAATGTACACAATCAATAAGAAAAGGGTAACCGTTTTACTCTTTCTGGAGTTCAAGGAATAAGATTTTTGTTTGTTTGAGATTTGACATCTTCGATAGAGAAGAAAAATAACACCATATTTATTTAGAGCTCATATTTAGTAGTAGCTTTCCCTGGTTTGGGATTAGTATATATAAAAGCAAAAACCTTTAGCTGAGGTTTTTCCATTTGGCAGACCTTCAGCTGAGGTTTTGTCAAACACTAAGCATGCTAAATGACAAAATCTCAGTTGAAGGTTTTTGTCAAATGACAAAACCTCAGCTAAAGGTCTATGCTTTTATAGATGGAAAATAAAGTGTAGATAAACATGGAAAAAAGAAATTAAGAAGAAAAAAAAAGATCTCGACCACATGTCAAACACTAAACATGTCAAATGACAAAACGTTAACTGAAGGTCACTGTCAAATGGCAAAACTTCAACTAAACATCTCTGCTTTTATATATACTAGTCGTAAACCTGTGCAAAGCATGAGAAATTATATATATATATTATTATATATAAGCTTATAACGTCATAATGTTGTAAAAAAAAAAAAGCAAGAGAAGAGAACATCTCCATTGTAATGAATAAATCAATTTCGAAAAGTTTTTACATCCCTTAAGAATTTTAAATGACAAAGTTCTGTCATCTTAGGAAAACTAATAAGATGTGAAAAAGCAATTAATATAAGAAGATTACGCAAACTACACTACGTTGCTCCTCTTGAGTTTGAAGTTCATGCTGATTCATATCTGCAAGACTGCAACCATGATTTTGCCTAAAAATACAACCACCATAAACTATCAAACTATCTCCCAAAAGTATATACAAAAATAAAAAAAATAAGAGATAGATATCAAAAGCCAGTGATACCACTATGTTTCAAAAGGAATGAAATGGAAACACTCAAAGGAGGTGCTTCGTGGTTCCAACTTCACACCTTAAAGTACTTTTCATTTCAAGACTGAAAAGAGTTATGGTTTGAACATCCTATAGGTGTTTCTCACAAAATCTCGTGCACAGAAGAACCCTCTTAGACCGTTGACCCAAAAATCTCTGTTACTTTATTTAATTAAGAGAATTAGATTATTTGATAACTCATTGTAAAATTCATTTGTATTTTTATAGCAAAAATAACATAACATAATTCTAGCGAACATTTTCACAAGCACATGCTATGCAACAGTCATGTATAAGTGAAAAAAGTCATACGGTGTATAATAGGAAA
>OU015765.1:13989794-14027182 GCA_907173295.1 Fagus sylvatica
GTGCAAACCCAAAAAGGATGGAGGGTTGGGTTTCAGGAAAGCAAAAAAAATCAACGAAGGTCTTATTGCAAAATTGACTTGGATGGTCACTTCGAAGAGGGTAAGCTCTTGTATGGAGGCATTAAGAAGTAAGTACAAAGTTACTGAGTCCTGGTTGAAAGAGGCTCTACGAAAATATGCCTCTAATGCCTGGAGGGCTGTAGAAAGAATGAAATCCTTAATTGTCAAAGGTGCATGTTTCTTGGTTGGTGATGGTTTGTCTATTGATATTTGGAAGGAACCTTGGGTTCCGTGGCTTCCTAAGTTCACGCCTAAACCCACTGCTCATTCCAACAATACACAACCTATGACAGTGGCAGAGCTGATTGACCCCATCTGTAGATGCTGGAATGAGACAAAACTTAATGAGCTTTTTGATGCAACCTCAATCTCTACCATTAAGCGGATAAGCATCCCAACAACCCTAACGAAAGACAAATTGGTTTGGATTTTGGAACCGAAAGGGAACTTCTCTGTAAAATTAGGGGAAGCTGTGAAGGGATGGAAAGATTTGTGGAAATTGAAGATTCATGAGAGACTCAAAATGTAGATATGGAGAATAGCCAATGGAATCCTTCCTACTAGGATAACAGTGGCAAAAAAACTTGGCTTTGGTGAGACTCTTTGCCCCTTTTGCCATGACTGTGAGGAATTAGTTGATCAATTGTTTTTTAAGTGTCATGTTTCAAGGGCACTATGGTTTGGAACAAGCTGGGCAATACATTCTTGTAAACTATCCATTCTGAATAGTGAGGACATTCTCCACCTTGTCACAAATCCTCCTATTGCTCCACACATTTTGGATACACAGTGCTCACGGGAACAAAATTCCATCCAAATTGCTATAACTCTTGACAACAATTGGACTTTGAGAAATCAGGTGGTCCATCGTGATCCAAAATTCAACTTATTGGTTACTATCAAGAATTTGGAAACCAGAATATTGGAACATATCAATGCATTGGAAGACCCAGAATTTTCTTCTAAGATCAGCTATAAGAAGAGATGGGAGCCTCCTGATGATGGTTTTATAAAACTGAATGTGGATGCAGCAATAGATAAAGATATAGCTACAATTTCTGTGGTTGCACGTAATCATCAAGGTTTTATTATTAAGGCATGGACAAAGCTAACAAGCCATCTTGAGCCTGCTCTTGTAGAAGCTAATGCCATCAGCTGAGCACTAGAGATACCAAAGCTGGAAAATTTCGAGCACATCTATATTGAAAGCGATGCTGAGTCCTGTGTTGATGCATTAAATGCTCCCATTGATGTTTGCCCTTGGAAGATCCTTGCTCTAGTCTCCCTTTCTTTAGATTTAGCAGACAGTTTTTCACGTTGTTCTTTCCTTTGGGTTAGGAGAAATGCTAACCATGTAGCACATGTTTTAGCTAAGGTTGCACTCTCACTAAACCTTCCTTTTAGTTGTAATGCTATCTCTCTTCCTCCCTTGGTTAAAGAGGCATAGATCCGAGACATTTATTGCTTTCTTCTTTAATGAAAATTCGCATTTCGCATTTAGCAAAAAAAAAAAAAAAAAAGACAATGTTTTTTGGCATTTGTGGTTGTGTCGAATTTACTCAAATGCCCTTCATACTATCATAGCTTTGTCTTGTGAGCTTGTCTTTAAAATTCATAATGAGGGGGAAAAATGTAAATAGCCAAGAATATGACACTTAATTGTTTTAGTGGGACCATTAAGGATGGCCACAAGGGATAAGGAAGGGTAGGGTCGGATCATGGATGCCTCGTCGTCTCCGATTTTGGAAATTTTTTGTGAAACCGGTTTAGGGCGGAATAAGGTGGAGGCAGTTTGCCATCTCACGTCTCTTGCACCATAATGCATGTTGTTTAGTTAAGTTGGTTGAGATTATTTTCAATCATGAAAGGGAATGTGTTGTTTCATTGTAAGCATCACTTTTTTCAAGTTGTACAACTATATTTTTAAACAATAAGACGTATAAGCCTATGGAAATAAGCTCATCCAAACATACATTTAAGTTAAATAATTCAAGTTTTAGTTTAGATTGGACATTACATTTAAGTTAAATAATTCAAGTTTTAGTTTAGATTGGACATTTTGTATGTAAATTGGGGTTAATGAATGTAGTGGAGAGCAAAAATTGATGAGATATTTTTAGATATGTACATTTAAGTGAGAAGGGGGATTTGAATCTTGCCATCATGGATATTTCTTTTGGAAATATTAAGAAATACTACTTGATTCAAAAGTCATTAACAACTATGGCAATAAACGAGTTGAGTTAAGCTGAGTATTAAAATATTCAAGATTGTTCATTTAATTTATTTTGAACACAAGCTGAGCTCGATCTTATCAATGAACTATATTACATGTTTAAGCTTGGTGTGAGAACCACAACCCTTAACCAATAAAGGTCTAAGCATGATTCTCAAAAAATGGTTACTTACATTGTTTTCCATCCTAATCTTTAGAGGAATTTATAATGGAGTCGCCACTTAGCTTTTACATAAAAACTAAGGAAAAAAATACTTCTTGTTTATTGATTAAATGAATAAATATACAAAATTTTTGGAAAATTAAATAAATTACAATGTTTTTGCCCTAGATACAATATAAGAAAAAGCAAAGTACAAGGCTTTGTGTCCTAATGTACAATCTTAAAGATAGAACAAGAAGACAAGCATACTAATGTACTTCCCCTAAAGAATGGGGTTCGGGGGCTAGAGGATTGAGTGGGAAGGAATTAGGCACCTACTCAACCTGACCTAAATCAGTCTCTTGAGAACCCTTAATCTATAATTCACGACTCGATGCATCCAAACTAGACTCGCATGATGTGACATCATATATAGTACATGCAAAACAAGATAAATAATTGTGATTAATCACCTAGCAATTGAAAGTATTCATGCAAATATCCTTAACCACATATCTAGACAACGAAACGTAACATGTTAAGCTCAAGACCAATCAGAAACAAACATGGCAGAATCAATAGGAAAATACTTTCTATACCAGACAATGGAAATCCTAATAAAACCCAGATCGGTTCTTAGATGCAACCAATCGGGCCTCTTCTAGTGCCTATCAGTGCCCAAATAGCCCATTTGGTACCCAGGTAAAAATTGGGACCCGATCGGTGCCTAGGTAAAAACCTAGGACCTAATCGATTTTAATCTGAGAGTTCAGTTACTAATTCTCATGAAAACTGATTCCTCCATTGTTTTTAACATTTTAAAGCTATAGTTTTCATCCTAACATGCTCCTAAGTCATAAAATTTTAAATCAAATAAATTCCATATAAAAAAAAGAATTAAAAACAAAACTATCCTAAAAAAAACATATACAACTAATCACACAATCATATTTTAACAGAATGGATAATCAAAATAACAAGAAAAAGAAGTAAATGCATGTGTTGGGGAGGGAGCTCCTTGATTTGATTCGATTGAATCCAACCTGAAAATTGATTCTTAAGGGAAAAACCATTAAATTTGGTTAAAAGAGATTAAAAAAAGTGGAATTAAAATATTGGAATTGAGATTACAAGAGGTGGCCTCTTATAATCTCTAGGGTTATAAGAATAGCTTGTATTCTTATTAGAAACCCTAATCCCTCACAAATATTCTTTTGAATTTTGTTTGGGATTATGAACGATGAAAATTCCAACCCTCTTTTGAAAATGAGTATCATTTTCAATTTATATGGCAGCCTCAAAATGGATAATCCCAAGTTCTGGAACCCTAGAAGGATAATTAGGGTTTTAAAATCGGATTAGTGGTACAAGAGTTTGACTCTTGATCAAATTCTTATCTGGGTACCGATCGGTACCCAAAGAGGACCATTCGGTACCTAAAGGGGCCCGATCGGTTCCCGCATGAAATTTGAGTACTGATCGGCACTCAAGTGGATAATTTTGACTTCTTTCATTTTTAATCCACTTCTAGTCAAAATAAAAGTCCTTTATCAGCTGATTTCGGGATCCCTTTATTTTAAATAATTAATTAATAAATAATTTGATAATTACTTGTCATAATAATTATCTATTATATAAAAATTAATTAAATTTAAAATTATCCTCTGAATATTGTCTTGTGCACTAATACTTACCATATTAGGGTATTCTAACCAATAGGAATTAATTATTAATTAATTTAAGTTTAATCCATTTAAAGGACCAATCAAATTAATTTATAAATAGTCCTATGCATGCATGCTCATGGTAAGCATCATTTTAACCAATCAAATTTATTTCTTTAATAAAATCTTGGTTTTTTATCCGATTTCCAATCCAAAAATGCACTCTCATTCTTAATTCAATTCTGATCACTTAAAATATGATTTTAAATTTATGGATCAACTTTGAATTTTCAAGCTTGTGAAATTACCATTTTACCCTTTATGCACTAAAGTGTAAAAAAGTAAAATTAATGGTTACAAAATGGGGTGTCAACACTTGGTTCATTTAATAGTCAAACAATAGCTTGAGTTTGTTCATGAGCTACTTGATTAACTTACTATGTTCCCATATATAGTAAATACCAGGACTAAAATTTGCATCCTCCTTCACAAATTTATACTGATAATTTATCAAGAAATTATAGTTTAAAGTACATTATTTAAGTTCCTTAGATATAATGATTTTTTTGTTATGAACTTATAAGAATTAGATTTATCAACATTGTATTATAAAAAATTATACTTAATTTATACTACGAAATTGACTATTTATATCATTAATAAATTATAGATACTAATTTATTTATAAACTTACACAATCTAATATCAAGTCTATATAAGTATTTTTTATTATATTTATATTTAAACATATATATCATATATATATATATATATATATATATAAATTGAGCATCATTGTTCACGAATATATTATTATCTTTGAGCTTGACTCGTTTACTAATCAAACCTAAACTTGGGCTTGGCTTAACTCGTTTGCTAAATAAACGAATCTTAAACAAGTTTTTTTTGCAAGCTGAGCAGAGCCTAAGCTATTCATAAACGGCTTAAATCATTTACAGACATATTAATAATGTATAGATCACTTAAAAGCATAACGTTAATAAACCCTAGAGATATGTATACCTTTATGGCTTTATCACATCTCACTTCAAACTGGAAAGCCAGTCAAGAATAATCTACATTTTTCCCCTAAATAATGGATTTTTTTATTAAAAAGAAAAGAAGAAAAGGGAATGGGCCTTAGCTATCTTTACTTTCGGCAAAAAGAACCAAATTAAGTTTGAGGTGGGTATAAATTTAACCCCACCAAGGCCACCACAATAGCAAGCCCATATTGGTAAACTACTTGTTTGTAGTGATTTTTTATTTCTTTGATCATTTGTTTGTAGTGATTTTAAATCAAACAAACATATTTAGGGGTGAAACATGGATATTCCATTTCCATGCATAATATCAACGCTACAAGTTGGTATCATGTATTATAAAGAAGAACCATAAGCCTCTTGGCTCAAGTGGTATTCCCCACTTAAAATCTCAGGGGCTTGTTCCCTTAAAATCTTATCATCGCAGGCAAAAAAAAAAAAAAAGGAATTGTAGGGAAGAAGGCATACAAGATGTAATTATTGGTAGGGATGCTAAAAATATGTTTCACTATCTGGTCTCAAAAGCTATCCAAGGGATGTTTAGTTAGTTATGCTTGTATTTTTAGGTGAATAAGGATACCAATGTTGTAGCCCATGAATAAAGTCAATGGGCCTTGAGATGTAATGTTGAGGATTGTATCCAGCCTTATACCTCACTTGGGGGTGTTGTCTAAAGTCTGATGATTATACACTAAATTTACATTTAGAGGCCCAAAACGTCTATTGAAAAAAAATAAAAAAATTCAAGTCAAAGTGTCAAAATCTTATTATAATTTAGATACAATGTACACCCTTCTTAGGTCTTTTCTTTTCTTTTTTTTCTTTTTAATGAAGAGGAATCTCCCAAAGACATATAGCCCTTTGAACTTTCCCTAAATAGTAAATCTCGGATACTTGACCCCGTCTACAAGAGCCAAATATCACAATACAATAATAAGGGTTGCTTGGAATTCAAACTAACGACCTCTAGGGAGCATACTTAGGGTCTAACCGTTCCAATCAATCCCCGCGGACTATACTCTTAGGTCTTAGCATAATGCATCATGTACCAAATGTATGAAATTATTGGGTAATGTAACACATAAGCCTAGCCACAGGCATGGTGTTCTTAACTTCTAATCCAAGATCTAAGAAATGAACTACAATGGGCGCCCTATTCCTGGGGCCTGGTCAAATTTTGGGCCAAGATAGTCTGTGGTCAATTTTTTGGCCCAAGATGACCTTTTTATCTGGAGATGTATGTGCTAATAAATTATTGCAAAGGAATTTTATTGAAGTTATAATTCACATTTTTGAGCCACTAACTAAATAGTAGTAAAATACTAATGATGATCACATAAATTGAGTTAAATCGGTTTGTGTTAATCAATATATTTGACTCTTTTTGGTAAGAACTTACTTTTTCAAATGAATAATAATAATCCTGATTTTTTTTTGCCTCCCCCACCTCCCTTTCCCAGATGTGAAACGATAAAACACCTTAGATTTGACTATTGTGTTTTTGTATGTCAATTTTCAAATTTTCAAGTGATTTAGGATTTGTTACAACTTAAAACTTGAAAGTCAAAAGGGGTCAACTTAATAGATTTTGTTTGACATGTGTGTTGACCCGATTAGTAGATGCTATTAAGTTTGGGTCACTTGACTCAGACCTAACTGTTTGCAACAAAAGTCCTAAACTATGAAATCCCAAAATTAAAGGTTGGCCCAACTTAAATGAGATATGGTCATATGGGTTTCTTATTCAACCAAACCCTAACTGGCTCCAACCAACTCTATTTCCCCTTATGACAAACTTATTAGAGAATTACCGATTGGATGTTCGGTATGATGAAGCTCTATATTCAATTTATTTAGCTTATAAACCATTCTAAACTCTTTTAAAAGTTTAGCCTTTTTGGTTTTTGGTTGGTACAATTATAGTTCAACCAAACTTATTTTTTAAGTCCATCAAGTCAATCCCGTCAAGGTAGGGTAAGTTAAAATGATTCACCTAGAGATTGAACCAGGGACACGCCTAGCCAAGCCGAGAGACCACACCCATTGGTTATGCAACTCGACTAGTACTCACATGGTGATTCTACTCACTTATCTTCTATATGTTTTTTTTTTTCTTCTTCTAAATGAAGATGTTCGGATCAAATCCTCTCTCTCTCTCTCTCTCTAATATATATATACATGATAAGGGTGGATTTGCATCAAGCTGAGAGGCCATTGGCTTCTACATGTACATATATCTCTTCGTGTTGCTCTCACACACCTACATTGAGTCACAATGAACTTTTTTCCATATATCTCTTCGTGTTTCCCTCTCTAATTTAAGATTAATTTTGACTAATCACTTCCGCAAGTTTCCCTTTCTGTTGTTAGTTTCTTATCATTTGTTTGGGTGTGTAATTGGTCATCCACCAAGCAAGTAAATGAGTGACTAACTAAAAAGTTAATTTTGAAATTATCCTGAAATCGAGTAATTATATAATACTCTGGGAGTAATGCAACGTGGTACCCATTCCTCTCATATAATAGTGAATCTCACTAATTAAATTAATGGTGAGACTAAGATTCATGTAAGAGGAAAGAGTACTATGTCGATATACTCCAGAAGTATCTAATAATTTTCCTTTGAAATGACCTTTTATCCTCTTTCATATATGATTTCTTTTTTGAACAATAAATTATATTTTTCTAAAAACTTTTTGTTGTAAACAGACTTGAATGGACTTTTAATTTACTAGTACTCCAAGAGTCATGGATTAGATCATACCATCTTTAATTTTTTTAATTTATGGAACCTGTTTTTAAGCCCTCGCTATAATTTTTTCAAAAGCATTGCTTGGGATACCGAAAAAATCAAAAACACTCTCACAATTATCATCACTTGGGCCCATTATACTAAAACAACAAGAGAGGGGTATGTGATTTTTTCGGTGATACTTTCCTTGTCCTATTTCTTCAATCATAACAAGACTAAGAAACCTTTTAAATTATGTTTTCCTTTTTAAGCTAAGAAACAAGACTTGGTAAAGCATAAAATTAAGCTCTAATCCCCTTATTATCGTCTTTGACCAATTCCTATGTGCATGTCTGATTGTTTGAGTGTTTGCATGTGTTAACACTGTAGACTCGTAGTAGAGAATGTTCAACGTTGTTGAACAAAATTCATCAATTGTAGACTCGTAGTAGAGAATGTTTCACTTTATATTCTATCAGTTGTAATATGTCACGCGTCTTATTTTTTTTCTTCAAATTTTGGTTACCTTTAAAGAAAAAAATAATCAAAGAAAAACTTGTAGCCGGCTGGTGGAGCATAAAGTAGAGAATATGCATTAGGACAATTGGGTGCATGCTCATGTGCATGCGTAAGTGTGCTTTCCATGCATAGCCTGATTAAGCTATATGTGGTCATTCCTTGTGTTTTTTTGTTAGGATGATAATGGAAAAGTTCTCCTATAATTGCAGAATGTGTTATTATACTATACAAATTAGTGCGGATTAGCGCAACAAATAAAAAAAGTATGTGTCACTGTGTCATCTAGTAGACTTAAGAAATTATATATATAAGAAAGGGGCAGATAGACTGGCCAAGCACACTTATTATTTTAAGTATCATATGTTGCATTAGTTGAGGTGTGAACTAACATAAACATATACATATTCCTCTTGTACTGGGGATTCCCTCCACACTTAGCATATAGCCAAAATTAGAATAGCTAAACAAAGTCAGCTCTTAATAAGTCATGACAAAAAGAGTGGTTAGAGTGCTAGCTAGCATCATATATATCATCAACATGCTCCATGCTGTCCCCATTGAATATAAATCCGTTTAAAAAAAAAAATTAAAATGGGAGGTGCAATAATATTTAATATCAAATTGTTTATTTGTTAATTTTGCTCTATTTAAGGTGTGTGAGACTTCTTCCTTTCTCTTCTTGTAACAACAATGGAAACTGATCCTCGCATAGATTCTTTTGACTACAGAACGGAGCTTCTATCACCTGCCGCGACTGCCCAGGTTGTGACTGCAACAAGGGAGCCATCATGGCAACTCAACATGGATGGGTTTCGATTGCCAGAGAGACACATGAATTCTGAATTTGGTTGTCGATATTTTTTTAAGACCATAAGTAAGATGTTCTAGTCTTGTTTATTTATAATCTTGTGCTTAGTTAAGCCTTAAATACAATAACTTTTTTGAGCACTCTATTTTAGGGAGACTAAAAAAAGTTGCGGCATATTACAAGAGGCAGGAAAATATTCTCAAAGGATTTGATGAAGTGGACAAATTTGCAGATTCAGGATTTTTGCCTGAAACATTGACAGAGGTTTGTTGTTTAATCTATCAGTCTACTTAAATCGAGTCACATACTCATATGCAGCAACCACTTTCAATGATTTATAACTATACTTTGTTTTGGTTATTGAGAAGAATGGAGCTAATGAAATGAAAATGAAATATAAAATAGCATATAAGTGCCTCATCGGTTGGAATAAGTGCTCTTTTTGAGATAGGGTTGAGCCTGACACTTATAACTATAAGTATTAGGGTAAATTACACATTACACTCTTTATATTTGATCAAAGTTCAATTTAGTCTTTTAAGTTTTGACCGTTTCAATTCAGTCCTCTAAGTTTCATTTCGTTTTAATTGATAATTTTCCGTTAAATTTTGTTAACACCGTTAGTTTTTATTTTAAATTTGATTTTTTGAATTTTTTTATTCAAATATTAAAAACTAAAAACATAATCTATTAAACCCAATTAAACCAAGACCCAACCCGATTGTTTTAACCCGATTAATAAAAAAAAAATCATAGGAAAGCAAATCTGCATATCGTGAAACCCAAAATCCTTCTCTGTTCATCTCGCTTTGAGGGAAGTACTAAACTATCTAAAACAACATGAATTTATACAGTTGCACAAAAAAGTGCGAAAAACCAGACAAATAGCTAAAACCACATAGCACTTCACCCCACATCCAAGGCCATAGGGTTCAAACTTCAAAGTCCTTATTGTGCACCAATCCAAATGGGTAAGCTTTGTGTCTATGAAAATGAAGTACAGGTCTTCCAAACACAAGCCGAATACTAATAAAAGCCAAGACCCAGGAACAAGTATCAATTTTGAACATTCTAGAATCGCATTGTCTCTGCGAAACCAATCACCGAGCCACCCCCGCATCAATCTCTGATTCTCTGTACAATATACAAGTTTTTAGATCTACTATAGCTTCAACCATTGTACAAAAACTAGCAAAATTGACAATCAGACTTTCATTCACAAAACCCAGATTCCAAATATATCATTAATTTTATTATATAAGTCTTAGATAAATTTTTACTATATTATTGAAATGACATCAATAATATTCATTTCTACGTTAGTTTCTAAGTCTTTAATTTGTAGTAAGATTCATAATAGCTTTATCATTTTTCTCGTTTACTTAGGAAAAAAAAAAAGTGAAATATAAAAATCTTAGTAATTACTAATTAGTTAGGCTTGGAATAGTTCTTACAAGTTACAAGGTCTCAAAATGTGCATATCTATGCCTTTGTCTCTCTCTATCTCTCACACACACACATGCATCTTTGTAATATGTATACAAAAAAATTTGTTTCAGGATGAAGAAAAGCAACTTGCTAGGAGCGAGAGTATAGCAATATATGCATCTAACATAGCTAACGTGGTGATTTTTATTGCAAAATTATATGCTTCGGCTGAGAGTAGATCACTGGCAGTGATAGCTTCAACCTTAGACTCCCTTTTGGATCTTTTGTCGGGTTTTATCCTATGGTTTACTTCTTATGCTATGAAAAACCCAAATCACCATCGGTATCCTATTGGGAAGAACCGAATGCAACCTGTGGTAAGCCTTCTTAACTGAGAAAATTCAACATTGAATTGAAGTTGTTAACTTGATATAAGTTTACAAATGATGTATTAAATATTGATTGCACTGCTACTGCTGGATGATACCGTTGACCTTAATTTACAATCAATTGTTACCTTATTTTCTTTTAATGAAAATAATAAGCTACAAATTTTATTACAAAAGATTCACAAACTGACATGTCAATAAATTTGATTGATGTTACATCAATAATATAATAAATTAATTTATTGCTTACTTTTTTTTATTTTGTATTTAAAGATTGATACATTAGTTGTAAGGTTGTATTAAATTTGTGCTACCATTAGTATCACTTTTTTTAATCTAAAGATCATATCTCTTATCTTATGCCAAAAAAAAAAAAAAAAAAAAATACTTAGCGGGGTTTTGAGTTAAGTATTAAATATTTATTATGATGTTTTCAGACAATGAGAAAATGGAACACCTTCATCATTTTTCTTTTCCTTTTGTCTTCATAAAGGGATCCAATAGGAGCAAATGTTGTAATTATGGTCAATAACATAGAAATAAGAAACTACATTTTCTTATATTTCTCAAATGGGTAATTTTGCAGGGCATTGTTGTTTTTGCATCAGTAATGGCCACTCTTGGATTACAAATATTGTTCGAATCAGGTCGACAAATCATTGCAAAAGTAAGTTTCAGTAAATGCACTGTTCATTTTGGGATTATTGACTTTGGGTTTTAAATCCCGGGAACCGGAACCTAACACAATTATATTATTCCCATGAATTTCTTTTTAGCATTTTTAATCATTATTATCTTTCATATGTTTTATGTAATTCAACTCAATTGACAATGTTGTGTCGAGGATGCCTTGATCTTTGCCAAATATTTAAGTCAACAAACAATATATAGAAATCCTACACAATTTTTTATTTGTTTGTGATTGTTAAGTTTCTATTTTTATTTAACTCATTACTAATTTCTGAATTCACCATTAAATTTATATATGGCAGACTCAGCCTGAAAGGGACCCCATGAAAGAAAGATGGATGATAGGGATTATGGTCTCAGTCACAGTTGTAAAATTTATGCTCATGGCATACTGTCGCAGATTTAAAAATGAAATTGTTAGGGCATATGCTCAAGACCATTTCTTCGACGTGATCACCAACGCAATTGGTCTAGCAACAGCAGTTTTGGCTATCAAATTCTTACTGGTGGCTTGATCCTACCGGTGCCATCCTTGTAAGTTCATGATATATGTTGATAAATTGGTCACAATTGTGAATTTCAGTTAACTTAATTGATAAAGTCTCTTGTTGTTCAATAAAATACTCAAATTTGATCATGTCTATTAAAAAAAAAAACTCAGAACGCTACTCAATTATTATTATTGACAAAAATATTATTGGCGGATAATGCAGATAGCTTTGTACACAATTAGTAATTGGTCAAAGACAGTGATGGAGAATGTTTGGTCATTAATTGGGAGGACAGCCCCGCCAGAATACTTAGCAAAGCTAACATATCTCATTTGGAATCACAACAAGGAGATTAAGCACATTGATACAGTTAGAGCCTACACATTTGGCTGTAACTACTTTGTTGAGGTTGACATAGTGTTACCAGAGGACATGGCCCTGGGTCAAGCACATGATATTGGTGAGACCCTCCAAGAGAAGCTTGAAAAACTTCCCAAAGTTGAACGAGCATTTGTTCATGTGGATTTTGATACAACTCATAAGCTGGAGCACAAACCAAAGATTCCATAACAAGCAAGAAAAGCATTAAAAGGAGTACACTGTACACAATACACATAATGGTTTCATCGTGCAAGGAATCCAGTCAAACTTTCATGGCCTATTCGATTTTGCTAATGGCCCTGGCTTTGACATTTACGAGTGAGTACTTGGTCTATAAATTGTTTTAAGCTGGTTTTAATTTGTTTTTCTTTTTGTAGTCTACACTCTACTGACACTTCAATTTTTAAGATGGGAATAGTTGGGTTTGGATTTAAATCATTTAATCATTTAGTAAGTATTAGAAATTGTATATGATATTAGGTAATGCCGGCCCAAGGTCTAGGCCCCTTAAGTCTAGGCCCAAGGCCTCAAGACTCTCAATTATATGAATAACTTATGTCCTTAAAATTATACAAAAATATCCTAAAATTGTATATATTTTTTCAAAGAAAATAAATATAATTGAGTGTTGCATTCTTTCATACACCTCTAAGAAACCCTCAAAATATTTACTCAATAAAATCTAACAAAACTAAAACCCTAAAGTGTGTCACTAAAATATAATATTTAATTAATATTTAAATATTAAAAAATAATTAAGAATTCCAAGAACTTTGAACACTCTCGTTCTAAAAAAAATAAAAATAAAAACATGTTATATAATTATTTCCTTACAAAGTTAGGTTTTCTAATTAGGACCAATAAAATTCATTTTTAGAAAGAAAAAAGAAACATTTCATATATTTTATAATGTAATTAGAGTGAAACATAAGATAAAATAAACAGAACTAGTCTTGTGCTTCTCATTATATACACCACAAACTAAACCAAACACAACTCCCTCAACTTATTTTATATATAGTAAGATATTTTTCTTTATGAAAATCAGGCAACAGAACCACGTCATTTATCTACCATTCCAATAATTAAACGAGTGAATTTAATGACTCATTAATATTCACACAACTATGGAGAGAGAAAGAGAGGGTATTTTGGTCTTTTTCCTTATTTGTTGATTGTGTGAATATTGTAACATTAAATTAATATACGGGCGTTTAAAAGGGATGATGTGGTTTATTGGTGGAATATTGAGTGAGGGAGTAATTAAGTAACGGAAAAGGGATGACGATTAATATTGACTCTAACCCGAGCAACGAAGGAATTCATATATTATTTGCTTGCAATGGAATACCTATGCATTTAATTTGGACACGATGGCCTTAAATAAGTGAGATTTATTCCCCCCCCCCCCCCACAACACTTTTTTTTTTTCTGCAAAAGTGAAAGGTACTGCGTGAGGCTAGTTCATCACTAATTAACTTACAATACCCTTGACTTGTTATATTCTTCTTTATAAGCCAAGCATTAAGCAAGATTAAAGGGTAAAATCTCATCCACCGGGCATTTGGCTTAGTGGTGTTCCTCCTCCCAAGGTACTAATCCCTCAATGAATGTGTGGATTCGATCCCCCACATAATTTTCATACAATATGCAGTTTGAAATTTGAATTCCTCAAGTCAAATAGATATGATATGCAATTTAAAATTTGAATTCCACGAATAAAGATTTCTCTATAAAAGATGTTCTCTCCGTCTTTATCTTACCTAAAAAGGATAGAGTGGAATGCATTGTCTTTTAATTAAATTGTATAAAATTTTAAAAATTCAAAACTATTTTTCTTTATATATATATATATATATATATTGATTTTTTTTTAAAATATAGTAAATAAATTAAAAAAAAAAAAAAGTTATTAAATTTTTATCCATTAACATTAATTTGAAGAAGATGTTATTTTAGAACATCTCAAATAAAATAAATGACTAGTAGTATAAGAGTGAGCATGTAACTATTTTCTGTCAGCATTTGGACTTGTCAACAATGCCGAGTTGCCGACAGTATTTTGAAAATATAAAAACTAGTTCCTATCAAAACCTTATTATGTATAATTTATAAATTCTTTTATATTTCCCTAACAAAGATAATTGCACATTTGCACTAGTTGGGTTCTACCTTTTTCACTTGATTATAGTGGTAGAACCACCTGTACACATTAACAATGATTTTGTATTATAATATCTCTTCTATCTCTATCTTTAAAGATATTATGATATAGAATTATTACATATATATATATATATATATATATATATTATCTTTTCTGTTTCCCTTTTCTTTTTATATATGTAAATGCATGCGACAACCACTAGCTAGCTATCCTGGTTGGATATCTATCTCAAGAGATATTTAATCCAAGGTACCTGCATGTGGTTATAGTTTACAAATGAAATAGGTATTCTAAAAGTAGCTTTTCTAACATATTCGAGCATCGAAACTTGGAGGTCCGAAGATAAAATAATATGAAAATCGTGAAGACGTAGTTGAGTTTTCTATTGGCCACTATCAAACATTGATGGCGGTTGAGGATAAGATGGAGATGCTTATCAACAAAAAAAGAGAAAAGCTGAGAAAGTCCAAGAAGATAATTAAAGGTTGCTGAACAATCCATGTCATTCAAGTAATGGAAAGATAAAATGCCATAAAAAGAAAATAGTAATGATAGGCACAATAATTTTAATAAGCTGAAAATAACAATTTTGTTTTTTAATTAGTTCACGTCTGGACTCGACCATTGATAAGTTTTCAAGGAAGAATAGAGGTTTGTCTATATGTATTCTATCATTTCGCAAACATCTAGTTGATCGTGACAATCTGTTTGGTGAAGTCGATGTTCCTACAAAAATAAAGAAGACTCGATACGACTACACTCGTTGTCCAAACAAAGTAATGCCAAAGCCACCCATGTGCCCCATTAAAGAAGGTCTTTATAACCAAGTTAATAGAGGGAACCGTTATCAAATAATCCATTAAAAACAGTATCTCAAGATATTGTAACCGTTGTCATAAAAGCCCCTCATTCAAGTCGAATTAAGATTGAAATAAAGAAGAGTACAACGACTACATCTTGGGGGCACCTAAATAAACCCCTAAGGAAAAAGACACAAGTTATGTGAAATACTATCCTAAACACTGATACCCACTTGTTTATTATTTTCTGGAGAGATTATTGACAAAAGCATCGGAGAAGTTTTGGTCGGCACCCCACCGGTGCTCTCTTATTGATCATTCTCTTCATTTTTTTAGGTCTTCCATCGAGAGACGAGACGTTGGACGATCGTGCTGATTTTTCACATCATCAGTTGGCGCCGTTTGTGGGAAAGAAAGCACTTTCTGACATCGATTTTTCTTTTCTTTCCCTGGGAAAAACTAAGAATGTTCAACACAATTAGCCTCTTTCCCCATGGAAGCAGGAGATACCAGCGATCAACGTCTGAGCGCCTTAGATAAACAAATACAAGCCCTCAATGCCAACATCCAAGAGTTGGCTCGACAAAATGCTGCAGGCCTGCAAGAGACACAGGAAATAACACGACAGAACGCTGCAAGCTGGCAAGAAATGCAAGAACTTACCTGGCAAAACCAGGAGCTCATAACCCTCCTTCGACCATGAGGAGAGGCTTAAATTCCCAATCCCAGCCAAAAAGGCAGAGGAAATCCTCGAAATGAGGAAGAAGGGAATTAAGACTAGAATGATGAATGGAGCTCAACCAATCAGAATCAACAGCCTCGACCCAGTCAAGTAGTTGAGCCCACGAAGTCCGCTGCGGATGTCAAGGCGGCGAGGCTGGAAGAAGAGTTGAAGGAGATGAAAGAGCAAATGAAAGAGATGAAAAGTCAGGTCAAGGCCAAAGCTGCCCAGAACCTCAATATGCTCATCCATCGCTTTGAGTCACTTTTTACTAAAAAGGTGGATGATCATCCTCTTCCATCAAAGTTCATACTCGTCCATCGCTCTGAGTCACCTTTTACTAAAAGGGTGGATGATCATCCTCTTCCATCAAAGTTCAGGGTTCCCCAGTTAGAAAACTTCGATGGACTGAGAGACCTACTCGATTATCTAGACTCCTTCAGGATGGTAATGCGTTTGTAGGGTGTACCAGACGAAATCATGTGTCCCGCCTTCCCTATGAACCTCATGGTTCAATCAATTGGAAATCAGGTCCATTGATACGTTCGCCCAATTAAGCCAGGCCTTTATCGACAACTTCATAGGAGGGTGAAAATCAGCCCGACTAGCTAATTATCTTCTCAATATACGGTAGAGGGAATGAGAGTCATTGAGGTCCTACCTGCAACGTTTTAACAAAGAGGCGGTTCAAATTGATGAGCCTAAAGTAGCCCTCACAACATTTAATGCTGGGCTCCGGAAGGGCGATTTTCTCTTCCAACTTTGTAAGGACCCCCCGAGGTCCATGTCGGAATTAATGTACGAGGCACAAAAGTTCATAAATCTGGAAGATGCTTTCAAAGCCCGGGACGAGCCTCTTAATAAGAAGAGGAAGGAACCAAAAGAACGACGTTTCGAATATCCTAAAAATAGAGTATCCAAACCAAACTTCTCAAAAGTGGATCGGAAGAATGTAGGATCTTCCAGCGGACAAGGTAGACGACCTAGAAGCTTCACACCCCTAAATATGTCCATTGATTAGGTCTTCTTGCAGATGCAAGACGACCCCGCGCTCAGATGGCCCGGAAAGCTATGTTTGAATCCTGGACGAAGACCTAAGGATCTTTACTGTCGGTTCCACAGAGACCAAGAACACAATACTGAAGACTGCTTTGTCTTAAAGGAGCAAATAGAAGCTCTAATAAGACAGGGGAAGTTGAAGAAGTTCGTCCACCGAGATAATCAAAAGACTCGTCTACCCAGACCAGAGGAAAGTAAGAACCGTCCGGATGATAATCCACGAGATGTAATAGGGGAAATACGTACAATCATAGGAGGTTTGGCCTCAGGATGAGCATCCCGGTCATCCAGAAAAGCCTACGCTCATCAGGCTCATCATATCCTGGTTACGCAAAGGCGGTGGAAAAATGTGAAGTTGGACAACCAAGTGATTACCTTTAGTGAAGTTGATGCAAGAAGGATTTATCAATTGCATGAAGATGCCCTAGTCGTCACAATGACCATTGTTGGATTCATCACTAGACGAGTGTTAGTTGATAATGGAAGTTCGGTCGACATCATCTACCTTCCTGCCTACCAACAGATGAAGATAGACAAACAACGGTTGAGCCCATCAATATCCCCCTCGTAGGGTTCACAAGGGACATGGTCAATCCATCAGAGGTGGTCTCCTTCACGATAGAAGTCGGCACGTATCCGAAGCAGGTGACAACTTCAGTCAAGTTCCTGGTAGTCGATTGCCTTTCAGCCTACAATGTCATTATCGATTGCCCAACCCTCAACAAACTTAGGGCGGTAACCTCGATGTATCACTTTCTCATTTGATTCCCTACGGAGCATGGCATAGGAGAACTCAAAGGGGAAGCCAGACAAAACCACTAGTATTGGAACAAAAATGGATGGAAGAATAAGGGAAGCACTCATCGAGTTTCTGAAAAATAGTATAGACATATTTGCTTGGACACATGAAGACATGCTTGGGATTGATCCCTTTGTCATCTCCCATAAGCTGAATGTAGATTCGTCCATGCGGCCGATAAAGCAAAAGTGATGAATGTTTGCCTCGGATAGGAACCAAGCAATTTCTGACGAAGTAGAGAAGCTGTTAACTGGGGGTTTCATTCGTGAGGTGTACTACCCCAATTGGCTGGCCAACGTAGTGATGGTGAAAAAATCCACCGGCAAATGGAGAATGTGTGTGGATTTCACAGACCTGAACAAAGCCTGCCCAAAGGACAGTTTCCCCTTGCCTTGAATCGACCAGTTGGCAGACTCAACAACAAGACATAAATTGCTAACATTTATGGATGCTTTTTTCAGGTTATAATCAGGACGAAGATGATTAGGAGAAGACGTGCTTCATCACTAGCAAATGAATCTTTTGTTATAGAGTTATGCCTTTCGGTCTGAAGAATGTAGGGGCAACCTACCAACGATTGATGAACATGATGTTTCACAATCAGATTGGGCAAAATGTAGAAGTATACATCAAGGATATGTTGGTGAAGACGAAAGACGAAAATAAGCATCTGGGTGATTTGGAAGAAACTTTCAAGACATTCTGTTAGTATCGCATGAAACTAAACCCAAGTAAATGCATTTTTGGCGTTTCCTCATGAAAGTTCCTAGGGTTCATGGTGTCCCAAAGGGGAATAGAGGCAAACTCAGATAAGATATAGACCATACTAGAGATGACCCCACCAAGAACAGTGAAAGAAGTTCAAAGTTTGACCGAACGAGTTGCAGCACTCAACCGCTTCGTTTCACAAGCAACAGATAAGTGCCTTCCATTTTCAAAACACTGAAAAAGGCCTTCACTTGGACGGACGAATGCCAGAAATCCTTTGAAGAGCTGAAATAGTATCTAACCTCCCTACCATTGCTAAGCCCGTCCATACAGGGTGAACATCCTTCCCTATATTTAGCGGTCTCTCCAACAACCGTCAGCTCAGCCCTGATCAAAGATGAAAATGGCACACAATTGCCAGTTAATTACACTAGCAAAGCCATCCAAGGAGCAGAAGAAAAATACCCTACCATGGAGAAACTGGCGCTAGCCCTCATTGTCGCAGCTAGAAAACTCCAACCGTATTTCCAGGCACATACTATCATCATCCTTATCAATCATCCACTTTGTAAGGCGATAAGTAAGCCTGATGCCGCTGGACGACTCTTTTAGTGGGCCACAGAATTAAGCGAGTTCAATATTGAATATCGGCCAAGACAAGTTATCAAGGCCCAAGCCCTCGTCGATTTCATCGTCGAATTCACCGCAGCAAGTGAAGAACCACCGCAAGATGAAAGGGAACCACAAGAAAAATGGGAAGTCAACATTGACGGGTCGTCCGTCAAGGGGGCAGGAGGAGTTGGAATAGTCTTCAAGACACCTAAAGGAAGACTCTTGAAACATGTCGTCCGACTTCAGTATCTTACCACCAACAACGAGGCAATATATGAAGCTCTGCTTATAGGCCTGCGCATAGCCAAAGTGTTGGGAGTGACCACACTAAAGGTGCAAAGTGACTCGCAATTAGTGGTGGGACAGGTCAATGGTGAATACGAAGCGAAGGAAGAGAGGATGAGAAAATATCTTGACCTCGTCAGAAGCATCATAACCAACTTCAACAAGGTAATCATCGTCCAGATCCCTCGAGAGCAGAACATAGAGGCCGACGCCTTGGCAAAATTAGCGTCTTTTGACGAAGCCACTAACCAACGAATCGAGGTTCAAAATTCCCCAAGCCATAAGGGGAAAGAACTGAATCCAATTGATATCAGTAATTCATGGATGACATCGATAACGAAGTATCTGGAAGGTGGAACCCTTCCAATTGATGTCGTAGAAGCAAGAAAGCTAAAAGTTAGGGCCACCAGGTTCATCTTGCAACAGGGGGTACTGTATAAGAGAGGTTTTTCGCTCCTATATCTACGTTGCCTCGACAAGGTCGAAGCTGAATATGTGATGGAAGAAGTCCATGAGGGGATTTGCGGCAATCACTCGGGGGAACGTTCCTTAGGTCACAAACTTGTTCGGGCAAAATACTATTGACCAACAATACAGAAGGCCGCCATCTCTTACGTCCGAGCTTGTGATAAATGCCAGAGGTTTGGAAACCTCACCCATTCGCCACCAGAAGTACTCACTCCAATGGCGGCCCCCTGGCCTTTCGCTTAGTGGGGATTGGATATCATGGGTCCTTTTCCAATAGGATGAAAGCAGCTGAAATTTCTGGTGGTAGGGATTGACTACTTCACCATGTGGGTGGAAGACGAACCACTCACGACAATCACTGAGAAGAAGGTAAGGGGATTCGTATGGAAGGCAATAATATGTAGATTTGGAATTCCAAGGGATTTCGTCTCTAATAATGGTGACAGTTTGACAACTCGCCATTGAGAGAATTTTACGAAGAACTGGGCATACGAAACCATTACTCATCCTAGGGTCATCCCCAAGCCAACGACCAAATTGAAGTCACAAATTGATCCTTGTTCAAGATGATCAAGACTCGACTTGAGAGGGTAAAATGACTATGGTAGGAAGAACTCCCAAATGTCCTATGGGCGTATAGGACGACGGCAAGAACACCCATGGGAGAAACTCCATTCCGTCTGACGTTTGGTACCAAGGCCGTCATTCCAGTAGAAATTGGACTGACCAGCTTCAGAACAAGCAGTCACGACGACGAGAGTAACAACCAGCTGTGTTTAAATCTAGACGTATTGGACGAAGCTCGTGACCAAGCAGAAGCAAAGACAGAGGTGTACCAATAGAGGATGGCTCGTTATTATGATCGACGAGTGAAGCACAGAGAATTCGAAGTGAGGGACCTAGTACTAAGGAAGGTGACTCTCGCCACTAAAGATCCAACCTAGGGAAAATTAGGGCCCACATGGGAAGGCCCATACAAAATTGTCAAGTTCTACAGAAAAGGTACCTACCATCTCAAGAAGCTAGATGGCACTGCACTTCCCCACCCTTGGAATGCTGAGAACCTAAAGAAATACTACCAGTAAGACATTGGCTAATTTTTCTCTTCATACCCTGTTTAAGTTTCTTTTTTTGGAATCGTTTCTACTTGAAATTCTGATGAATAAAGACAGAGAAAGGCCGGCAGACGCCCCTTTCTTTTTCAAAAATCCTTTTAACGTCTTCCAAAGAAAACTAGCCATTCAAATTTAGGATTCAAAATTCAGATGTAAGATGAAACATCCAAGTGGATCGTATAAAGAATGGTATTGACGTCCTTATTATGACTCCAAAAAAATTTAGATGTTGAAAATCTGAGTACACATCATACACGGACAACCAAAAAATATTTGCACAAAAAGCAAATGTATAAAAAATTCAGATATAGAAAATCTGAGTACACGTCATGCATAGACGACCAAAAACATTTGCACAAAAAGCAAATGTATAAATATAAAAAATTCAGGTGTATAAAATCTGAATACAAGACATGCATGGATGACCAAGAACATTTGCACAAAAAGCAAATGTATATGCATATAAAAAAATTCAGATGTAGAAAATCTAAGTACACTTCATGCATGGACGACTAAAAACACTTGCACAAAAAGCAAATGTATGGAGAGTGCATGTAGGGAAACACCTGTATAAAAAACATGTGTACTACCATGAACAGATGATGAAAAACACTTGCATGAAAAAGTTGGTGTAACATAAAAAAGAAAAACACTTGCAAAAACACATGCGGAAATAAGCATGAAATTAAAAAGCAAGTCAAAAGCATGAAATATGTAAATCCCAACATAGGACAATGTATCACAAAAAAGAAAACATTAGTTCTGGTCCCAAGGGACAAATTGTTTACAAAGGCCATAAACCAAGCCCTACTAGAAATAATATTGTTCCAAAAAAATTTAAATGGTGCCGTCATCCGCCAATTGCGGATCTACTTCTCCTGCCACTTCATTCCTTCCTTTCGCCCCAACAATGGAATCATCATTTTCGTATGGCTAAAAGATGTCGAAATCTAGCTCCGGATACTTTTCTTTGGCTTGTTTTCTCAGTAGTTCAAAACCCGCAAGGAAATACTTGGTGTTGTTGTCATCACAAGCATCAGACGACTTATATTCCTCCACTGCACAGGACCTCGCCGATTCCATTTGCTCACTCAAAGCCTTCAATTGGTCCAAAGCCTTCCTATAGGATTCAACCGTCTTGCTCAGCTCCTCGTCCTTGGCCAAAGCATCCACATTTAGCTTGGTTAGGTCGTCCACCAGACGATCCCTTTCACGGGTCAATTCCATCGCTGTTGATGTCAAAGTCTTGTTGGCATCCATGGCATAAGTCAGTTGCGCCTTCAGTTTCACTATGCCTTCCTCCCAGTGCATGCAGCGGTTGGCAACAACCATGGCCTCCGTTAGACCCTACAATGATGAATTGCCGATTAACAAAAAAAAAAAAAGAGATATAATGAAGTACTTTCATCAATGAATGGGTGAGGGCTCGTTTCACGACGTCGGTGTTGAGTTTTCCATATTCATCCATGTCTTCCTTGGTCACCACCGACTTCGCTCATCGTAAAGCCAATGAAGCATCCAGAGGCAAAGTTGGAGCCTTATCAACTGCCCTACTCGACGAGGGCACTTCTATTGGCTTAATCACCTTAACTAACGAGGCAGGAGCTTGCACGGTAAAGGTAGGCTCCTGAATCACGGGAGGACGGACTGAAACCTTTTCCAACACCGGTTTCGTAGCCAAATCTCCCTTACGCTTCTTTCCAAGATTAACCGTAATGGCATCCTTCTGTTCCATCATCCTCTTCAGCTTATCTTTGTTCAACTTGGCAGTGGTCATTCCTACAACAAAAGCAAAGACAAGTTTTTAGCCAATCTTTCGTCCAAACCAGAAGATAGATGAAATAGTCTGACGAGGACACATACTTCACTGATTGGACAACTTCAGGGAAAAAACTTTCCGGCTCGGCTCAGGACCAAAAGAATGGAAGGCGAGCAATTTAGGCTGTATGAAGTTGGTATAGTGGTGATCTTTGTGATGCAACGCTCGAAGCACCCCATTTTTTCCTTCCTGGCTCAGCTTCGGACGCTTAATCGCTACAAAAATATAGAAGACGTTAACAAGCAGAGATATATGTATATAACGTCATATAGAATGTACATGTATGTAATGACACAAAAAAGAACACACACACCAAAAGTTGGAGGTACGCCCCAAGCATGATGAACTCTGATAAAAGTGTCATCCTTTTCCTCCCATGGAAGGCTTTCTCAATTATCTCCACAAACGAATATATACCTGTCCTTCCATTCTCTATTAGACGTCTGGAGGCTGGTCACTAGCTTGAGATGTTTTTGGCGTCCGTTCAAAGTCCAGAAACTGGGAGATGTAGCTATCTGACAAGGCTTGTGATAGTACAAAAACTCGTCCACCGTAAGGGAATTAACCCCCTTACTGCACTCTCGCCACATCACCATACAAGCAATTGCCGTTCGCTAAGCACTTGGAGCTAACTGACCGGGTGAGAGGCATAGACGATTTAACAATTCTCTCATGAAGGGCTGCATAGAGAATCTCAACCCAGCCTTAAAATCGGCTTCATAAAAAGCCATGTCCTCAAATTTGGACCAGCAAGCTCTCTCGTCCAAATTAGGAATCCTAGGAACGAAATCCTTTGAGATTTGGTATCGATTCCTGATCCTTTTTACCCCTCGACATCTTCTACAGAAAAATAGGATTGAGCGACCCAAGGTTTCTCAAACCCAAAACCCTTCGACGAACCTAAGACCAACGGGGTCTTTTCAGAAGAATTATCCCCGTTCTCCTGATCGAAGAGCCTCTTTGGCAACTCCTCAGAGTGAACCGAAGGCCAACTATTCCCCTCGGAAGCCATAAGACCCCTAGTTTTTTTTCCAGGTGCTTAATGCCGGAAAAGCTAAAGCAAACAACTCCTCCGATAAGCGGCGGAGCACATAATCGGCCCGGACTAAATTACCAAACAAATGGGCCTACCCTCGCTCTCAGCCACTTGGCAAACACCCACAAAAAAGTTCCTAAGTGAAGAATGTAACAGATCCAGTGTTGTTGAGAAAGAAAATCGGAGGAGAAGAGCAAAGAGAACTCACCGGAGATCGAAAACTCAAAAAAGAGAAAATGCACCAAGTTAAAACGCCAAATGAGGGAAAATGAGAGAAATGACAAATTTTTGGTTTTTAAATCATCAAAACCTCTGGCAGGCGAAACGAAGCGTTGCTCACGATACATGCCCAATGAATGGATGACACATGTCAAAAAACGAGTCAGACCGTCACCTCACCATTTAATGCAACGATCAAATTTCAATCACACGTCTCCCAAAAAATGCGGCTAGAACCTCTCAATATTCCAATCGTCGTCCAAACATAACCATGTTGGAATAGGGGGCATCTGATAGGTTTGAGACATTCGTCTAACCAATGGACGACCTCACACTCTTCCATCATCCGGATAAAGCATATGAAAGGACGACTACACTCGTCGTCCAAACAAAGTAATGCCAAAGCTGCCCACACGCCCCATTAAAGGAGGTCTTTATCACCAAGTTAATAGAGGGAACCGCTATCAAATAATCCATTAAAAATAGTATCTCAATATATTGTAACCGCCGTCATAAAAGCTCCTCATTCAAGTCAAATTAAGACTCAAATAAAGGAGAGCACAATGGCTACATCTTGGGGGCACCTATATAAACCCCAAAGGAAAAAGACACAAGGTGTGTAAAACACTAGCCTAAACACTGATACCCACCTATTTATTATTTTCTTGAGGGATTACTGACAAAAGCATCGGAGAAACTTTGGCCAGAACCCCATTGATGCTCTCTTATTGTTCACTCTCTTCACTTTTTTAGGTCTTCCATTGAGAGACAAGGCGTTGGACGACCATGCTGATTTTGTACATCATCAATAATCAACATTTTAGGCTTGGTGCCTCGTACCTCAATTTATGGGAGATCTTCCTAATTTGTGGTCTGAGATTTGTTCCCATGATCCCACTAGAGTTGTAATAGTGCCTTATGGAACAATTAAGGAAGATGGATGTGGGGTCATCTCCTATGAGGTAGACAAACGTCATATAGTGGTCTAGTAGACTTCATGCTTAGCAATCATCCCTTAACACAATGCAACGACTGCAACTAATCACACCCAATGACTATCTCTCAAGGTTATCTTGGCTTAAGAGTTAAGATGAATGTGACTAGATCTCATCGCATTTTGACTGCTTCGTTGTACACATGCATTCGTCTCATATATCTCCTCATCTAATGGTGATATTACACTATTAAAACATTTGATTATATAAATCTTTTTTCTTTTCTTTTTTTAATCTAAGATAGAAATTATACTTGTGGTGAGTCCTTTATCACTACAATTAATTTCTTAAAAGCAGAAAAGACATTTTTGCGAGAATCTCTAAAAAAGATCACTTTCTATAATATATCCTTTGACTTTTATTACAATTATTGCTTCGTACATAACTTCCACCTTTTTGATGTGGATCCATGTACTGACTCATCTCTTTTGTCTTCCGTACAAACAAATCTTTATCATATGGATGGGGTCGAGGCCTTTTAACTTATCCTATCTTCCGACTGGGCCCAAATCATCAAACCGAACAGGCCCAAATTGTGTCTAGATATAAACTCAAACAATCATTACACCTGGTTCCGGACTGAACCTCACTCTCAATGGGCCCGAACCCTGTAGAAACATATAGTGGCTCAATTCATCCCCTCCAATACTCTAAACACACACATACATTATATACGAGAAGGGAAGGGGATAAAACTCATGCCCAACTGGGTGGGGAATAGGGAGTGCACCACTGGGCCAAATGCCTATTGAGCATAAAATATTATAAATTGATAAGTTAACTTTTACACTTAAGTTTGTTCAACTTTTAAACACAAAAAAACAAAGTAATTTAGAAAAATGCTAAAACTACTATTAGTTTTACTATAAAACCTTCATGACAATAAATATATCAACATCATAATAACAAGTTTCTTAAAAATGGGTTCAGTGCTCTAGTACATCGTACCTAACACAATCAAGGCACATGTTTGAATTCAGTCATGTGTCACCATTGTGTCAAGTCTAGTGCACTAGACTCAAATTGAATCCCTAATAAATATAGTTTGTTTTTGTGTTTTAAAAATTACCACAGTACTTAAATATTTGTTTTTAATAATAAAATGAACAATGCTATAGACACAACAATTATAAGTTGGTAAATTTTTATTATATCTCATCTAGAGTCTGGACCCACCACTTACTGTACTTTATTATTTACCATTCACAATTTGACACCTCAACATTGTTGTGAAATTATTATATTCATAACTTTATTGTAATAAAATTGATAACCACAGATTGAAATCTCATGAAATACTAAAGCCATACAATTTCTTTTGTGTTGTTAGAATTGAACGAGTTAAGTTTTAAATTTTTGAAAATTTTAAAATGAGTAGTTAAAGTTGAAAGTTATTCAATTTTAGCTCCACAAAAGGAATGGCATATATGCTTTTTTTTTTTTTTTTTGGAAGAATGGCATGTATGTTTTTTTTTTTTTTGGTGATAACTAAAGGAATGGCATATATGGGATCTCAATCCGATAACAACTTTAATATTTTCCTTCCTTAATTAAAACCGTGATATCTGTTCCGACAACTTATTTCATGTCTGGTCCCGTTGTACGTGGAGTTTTGTAGTTTACATTTATTTAGCAGGAAGTTTCGCAGCAATTTCTCAATTAGCCGAGTACTTTAGGATTTGGATCCGCAGACACTTGGCATATTGGCAATTGGCATAAGCATAACATGTAAAAGTAAAGTTTTTGTACAATCATATTAATTTTAAGATACCCAATGTTTTTATGCATACCGGAAGTAATTAATCAAATACTTTTATGGTATAGTATAATAAATTGTATTTTTTTCTATTCATGTTATTAATTAAATTCATGATAAAACTCATTATTCATATGAGAGTATAGAAAATTATTCAGTAATACTAAAAATAAATGCATTTCATCATAATTTCCTGAAATGTCAACGTTGCATGTTGCTTTAGTCCATCAAGTGCTCTTACAGGGGTGGGTGTTCTGATTTGTGATTCTAATGGCCTTGTTACTACTGCCTTTTGTACTAATATGATGGTAAATGGAGATCCTTTACAAGATCAAGCTTAGAATGTTCTTATAGGTCTCCAATTTGCTCAAACTCTTGGTATTTGGTGGATTGAGGTAGAGATGGGCTGTCAAGATCTTATTGGACTGATTACGAAGGGCTCCCATGGTGTTTTGATTGATGATATTTGCTTTTTAATTCCATAATTTCAGAATATCTGTTTTTCTTTGAATAGGATAAATTGTAACAAAGCTGCGTAAATCTTGGCTACACATACTTTGTTCTCATATTTAAAACAGAAGTGGTTGCCTGATTCTGTTATTTCACTTGTACAGTTTGATTATGCTCAATAAATGAATATGCTATCATTTTATTAAAAAAAAATATATATTATAAATGATTGATTTTGAATAATCTTGTAACTAAGTGGTATTTTTTAGTTTTTCTCTACGAGTTAGTTTTAAGGTTTGAATTCCCTTCGTCATTGCTGCAACAATTAAATTAGTAGAATTTTTTTTTAATAGATTTGAAATCAACCTTTTAAATTTTAATTATTTCTCTTACATATAATTTTTTTGCTGAATAATTCTATATTTCTATGATAGATAATCAGAACTTCATCTGGGAGGTAGTTGAAGTTTTGGACTGCTGATGCCGTTGTGGATGTTGACAAAATTTTAGATTTTGAATAAGAAAATTGTGAGAGGAATTTGATTGGGGGTAGTGAGTAGGAGGTGCCGAAATTTCAGTGGGACCCAGTAATTATGGATTGCAATCACATAATTACAGTTTGAGAACAACGTACCAAACACTCTCAAAGTAATTGGTGTGGCTGTCAAATTTCGTTTTTGCTTCGCTATATCTTTTTATTTTGGTTTTGGTTCATTGAGTGCTAAAATAAAATATAAAAAATAAATAAAAATAAGAAAGGGAATAGAGCATATTCAATTGTGACCATGTGAATTAATAACTTGATATTGTTTTTAAATGGACGTTTTGTTTTTAACTTCAAAAATAACCATCAAGATTAATGAGTAATGAGTAACATATCATATTAGTATATATTGTATTTATTTATTTATTGAGGGATATATAAGTTTAGCAAATTATTTAATGACCCACAATTGTTTATGCCTTTATGGGTTATAGGCTGCCACAATTATATATTCGGTCATCGTTTTCTGATAACTTATCCAAATTAGAACTAGGGAAGCTATGTTATAAGCACCAACACTTTTGAAAGGATGAGATACTCTGAATAAAAAAAAATTTCATTGGTATATTTAAGTGTGTTAGAAGTTATTCAATAAAGGTCCAAGATTCAATACCTCTTGGGTGCAAACAATTCATTGGGGTCATACCCTTTGGTGAAAATTCAATACCTCTTGGGTATAAACAATTCATTGAGGTCATACCCTTTGGTGAAAAACTAGCGATTTACCCTAATCCGTATAGAGAAACTTCTGAGAGTGTGGTTGACGGATCTCTTGGGATTAGTTGAGGTGCGCGTAAGCTGGTTTGGACACTCAAGGTTATCCAAAAAAAAAAAAAAAAGGGAATGAAATAATAACCATATAAAGAAAAGAAAAAGAAATGGGTTTTTATATATACTACCCTTGCCAATGTCTAAAAAAAAAAAAAAAAATACCACCCTTGCATTTTGGTGTTAGTATCAATTTGGTATTTGAATTTTGGATTTGATTAATTAACCTTATACACGTTAACCTCAACCAAGAAAGTATATGGGTTTCAATTCTATCTACACCATAAATCGATTAGATCTTGGTTTGATGGTAAAAATAATCATTGCAAAGATTAAATTGGATATCATAGATTCAAATACTATCATATCTAAAATCTAATTAATTAAAAATATAATATACATGAGATTAATTGTTGGGATCATTGTATGATACTCATATCAAAATTAAAAGTATGATTTTGTAAAAATCCTTGCTAACATTTTAAGGCAAAGACAACGAGAGGTTCATCTGTTAGTTCCTCTTTTGTACCAGCCTACCAGGCCATCACAGCCTCAGTAAAGGAATGCAAAATATATGATAAAAGCCATAAACGTGACCAGCATAGACTCTAATGGAAGTTTGGCATGGATATGACAAGTATTGAGATTTATGTCAGGCAAAGATTATCTCGTGTGAGAATTCTGTTCTGTTTTGGTTTTCTATTTTAAAGTAATGTTAGGTATGAGTTGCACTTTTTGGTGAGCATTAGGTAAAGTTCACTGTTCCAGCTATATATAAGGAAAAACCAACAGATTTGACTGAGCAATGAGTATGGTTGTTACTCGATAAATCAAAATTTAACATTAAAGAAACATAATGTTTAAAAACCTTAAATTTTATTCCATAATTCTTAAATGGTAAATGGTAAATGGTAAATGGTAAATCGTGAAGAAAAAATGATGGTTTAATGTAAAAATGATGCTCTATCACTCACGTTGTTAAAGAAACAACAATGCTAAATGCCATTTCTCCATAGAAAACAAATTTGGTGGCATATTGTAATAAGTGGAATAATATTTTTATTGTGAACCCTATTGACATCATTTTAACTATATTAATCATAATTTTTGTGAAAAGTAGTGTGTGTTTAGACTAGTTGACTAAATTTTTACATAAAATTTTTCACAATCTATCATGTTAATTGAACTAATTGAAAATCAATAATAACTACGATCTTAATCAAATCTTAACCGTAACTATTACTTCATTTGACCAAATCATTACTTGCAAGACAACTATTATCCCCTATACAAGACCTCCATATATTCGTGGTGCAGATCTCAACTTATCATGCATCATTTCCAATGCTTTGATCGAAATCCCCTGATTGCTGGAAAAAGGATTTTATGCTTCCGCTGTATATGACTTCTCTCTCACAAGCAGGGGACCCACACAAGCAAGTGGGACCCACTAGGTGGGTCCCACTTGTGTGAGAGAGAAGTCATATACAGCGGATATACTAAATACTTGCTCCAATTGCTGCTATCGACCCTACGGGAAATAGTTTTAAATTTCTGTAGTGCATTTTTTAAATTAAAATTTCTGTAATGTCAATGTCAAGTAGCACTCACGAAAAGTTATAAAAAAAAAAAAGTAGCACACACGAAAAGTTTATAGTATAATATGCAGATAGAGTATTGCACTCAGCAATATTTTGTTTTAAGAAATGAGATTAAAAATTATAAAAACAACTTTTTTTTTTTTTTTAATAATAATATAAAAACAACTTTTTACCTTAATCATCAAATCAGAAAATAATATGTTAATATATTTTAATCCATGACACCTTCTAAAAATATTACTGGATGTAATACTTTATACTTTTTTTTTTGGTAAAATAATACTTTATACTTTTTCTCGGTCCATAAAACAATACATACATGTGGCTCGATGCCTGAGAGAGGCAACTGAGTACACTTACTTGTGTGCGTGTCATTTGAATGCAAAAAATACCAATAAATAATTAAACAAATAAATGGTATGGATAATCTGATAAAATAAAAATAAATAAAAATGAAGTATGTGTTTGCCTGTTTGGTATAATTTATTTATTTAGTATATTTAACTAAAAAAAGGTTGGATAAAAACATAATTGTATAGTATTTTGTTTAAAAAAAATAGTTAAAAAAGTTGTACTAAATCAAATAAATTAAAAATTAATGAAATCAAACGAAACACTTACTCCGTTTGGGAGAGGGGAAAGGAATGGAATGGAATGGAATGGAAAAATAAGAATATTTTAAGAATATTCTTTCCTTTCCCCTGTTTGGAAGTTTAAGTAGGAGGGAATGGAATGGAATGGAAAGACCATTCCCTTGTTTGGAAGTTTAAGTGAGGGGAATGGAATGGAACACTCATTCCTCCCTATTCCCTCCAAATCCCAAATTTTCATTCCCCCCAAAATTGGGAGGAATAGGAGGGAATGGATTTAAGTTTAATGATTTTTTCACCAAACGTTCCAAAATGTCCTTAGTATTTTTGTAAAATTCTAAATTATCCTTATAGATTTGACTTTTTATTTTCCTCAGTTTCCATGGTATTTCTATAATATTGTATTTCTAAATGACCATGCATGGACCTTTAACAATGTCAATTTTCTTTTAAAAGTTTATTTTGTGGACAATGAATCTCGAATTTCCATTTATTGGAATTATATTTTAGTTTATATTGCTTAGATTTTGTACTTGTTTATAATTAAGCGGATTTTATACCACCTGTTGTCCTGTACTGGTTTCTTTCTCTGTTAGCAAGGGCCAGAAAAATAGAAATAAACTCTCATGGTATTTCTATAATATTATTGTGACACCACAAGGTGTCATATATGGTGTGGTAATTCTATAGTATTATTCTATAGATTAATCCTACATTTTATAAAAATAAAGGGTATTATAGTAATATTGTTATAAAATGATTCATTTTCATTCCTTCTAATATTACTCTCAAACAAAGTTACTTATATTCCATTTCATTCCATTCCTCTATTTTAAAACATCCAAACAAGATTACTTAGTTTCATTTCATTCCATTCCATTCTATTCCATTCCATTCATTAAATTCATTCCATTCCATTCCATTCCCTTATAATTTATTCATTCCATTCCATTCCATTCCCCTCTAAACTCCCAAACGAAGCCTTAGCGGCTTAAGTCACATAATTTCTTTTTATCTATATAAAAATAAGTATTTTGAATTCATGATGCTCAATTAAGTTTTTATTTTATTTTATTTATTTATTTTTAAATAGCATTAACCCTAATTCAGTTTGAATTCCAATTATAAACTTCAACCCTAATTCAATCCAATTCCCTCACCCTAAAATAAATTCCTACCTCCACCTTTGATGATGCTAAATAACACATGTAGTCATTAAAATTAAAAGAAAAATCTAATAAACTTTGTAAATATTAAGGGATCCACGAATTTAATGAGAAAATATACTTCCTTAAAAAGGACAACAATAATTTAAAGAATAAAAACATGTCAGAACATATATCTTCTTTACTTTTGAAAAATACACATTTATTTAGATACTTCCAAACTTAGAAAGAAAGCAATAAATAAATAAATATAAACCGAACCATGTATCTCACAAATGTTGCCTGTTGGAGACTCTTTGGTCCTATAAACTTGGCAACTTTTTTGATTCATATTAAACCAAATTTAGCCAAAAAAAAAAATTCACACCAAACCAAAAGGCAAAAGCTCCGCCTATAAGTAAACAACAACCCTATATCAAAAAAAAGAAAAAAAAAAGTAGACAACAACCCCAACAGTCTGTTTTGCTTTTTGGTTGTCATGGAAGAGGGAAAGAAAGGCATGGTGGAGGCGGCCAATGAGAGCAGAATGGAGCCACTTCTGCCACCAGAGGTGGTGGAGGCAGCATCAATAAACGACATGTCGTCTGTGTCATGGAGGCTAAATCTGCGGGAATTCCCTGAACTGCCAGAGAGAAAAGATGGTGATCATAGCTCCTTCATTCTGCGCCGCCTTATTCGTGCCCCAAGTAAACCTTGCCTCTTCACAAATCCTTTATTTGTATTTATGTATAATATTATGTGCAAAAAGGTATTTGATTTTGTCTACATCTCAATATAGAATTAAAGTTTTGTTTTTTATTCTTTTTTTGACCTTTTTCTGGGCAAGATTCAAAGATCCAGATGCTCTTTTTTGTCAAAGATGTAAGTTGATTTCTGGGTTTATTAACTGAGTTGACTCAGGCGAGTTACTGATTTTTGGGTTTAGGGAACAACTTAGATAAAATTCCATAGATGTATTGAATAATGAATCATAGCGTTATTGAATTTAATTGAGCACGAGCAGACGTGCTGGTTTGGTATAACTTTTTTATTTTTATTTTTTAAGTTTAAAAAACTGTACTTTGAAAAATTGCGATTTCAAACCGTTGAAACAATCTCATAAAAAACTAATCATCTCTACCTAAGTTTTACTTTTGGCTTATGAGTTATAACTGAGTTGACTCAGCTGAGTCACTGATCCAAATGACTGGGACTTTCCTTTTTCATGGTTGTGTTTTGTACTTTTGTGACTTATTCTCTGCCACTGGCCTAGTGGCCCAATGACACACTCTGCAACCCTTCACGGGATTAATCAAGATTCATTCACATCCTGAAAAAAAGTGTCATATTCATATTGGGAGAGGCATGTTTTAGGCACCCAGTCTCTATGGACTGAGTTGAACATATCGAAATCTGTGTACCAAAAGAAAATTGTTGTACTTCTCATTATGTGGAAGTCGCTTTTTCTTCAATTTTGGACCAATCTTCCATGTGTCTTCAAGTGTTGATGTTTTGTGGTGGGCTCCTTGTGTCACAATTTATTTTAAACACGTTATGTGTATGTATGTGGTCAACTGGTCATTATTGAATTTGAATGCCTTTGGAAATTGTTAATTATGACGTGGAACCCATTTTGTGGAATGGAATACTATGACAAGGACCCAGATACCTGCACGTAAGTACCACATAAATTAGTTTCTTGTAAGTATAAAAAGCATTCTGAAAAAAGCGCATAATCTGTGGTTGTGATGCATTCTTTTATCTGTATCTTTATATAGATATTAATTCATTCACTCTGAATTTATTAGAATCATGATACGTGTAGGTATCACTTATGTGATGCAATCACACTTGTCCATTAGCTAAGGCCTTGGAAACATTATTCCTGGATAAAAATGACAGGAAAGTAATATTTTAATACACATTAAGAAAGATTTCTTGGCTCTTTAATTAGGTCTTGGTCACTTTTAGATGTGATGGAAGTCTACTTCACTTTTAAGCCTAATGTTTTGGTAGTTCAGTTATTGATTGAAATATGTTCTTTATTTATAAATTATTGGCTGAAAATTCAAAGTTGTAAGAAATTTAAATAAAGTTGTTTCATCATTACAAAAGTTGGAATCACTAAAGAATTCTTTAAGTTATATGCCCTTGGTTGCAGAAAATAGTTGTATATAGAAAAGAAAAAACTTTTATTAATACTTAATTCAAATAGATGGAAAGTTTATATGACCCATCTGGGTGTAGCCTAGTTGATAGGACACACAGGATGAGCTGTAGATTTAGACATCATGAGTTCAATCCCCATTAGAAGCTTCCCTTGGATTACCTGATATATTGTTTTAGCGGGTGGAGTCGTGTATCTTGTGTTTACTATCCAAGGGTTGATTTGAAGGGCCTTGCCTTGGAGAGTTTCCTCATCATAAAAAAGAAAAGAGTTCATATGGCTGCTAGTAAAAAAAGCATGTTGAATTTAGGAAGGAAACTGAACCTTGGAAGAAGTTTCTTGTCTTATTCTAATCAAAACTTGGTGGTCGTTTTAGGTTGATATAAACCATTTTTAAGCATGGTTGGGAGTGTTGAGAATTTGTGCTAATGAAGTTCCGGTCACAATAATAAATTGTACACTAACTAAGAGAGAATCTTAATAAATATATTGCAATTGGTCTCACTCGTTAGGAAGCTTAGTGGTAGGAGGCTTAGGATGGGCTCTAGACATTCTGGGTTCGATTCCCACTAGAAATTTTTCTAGAATTACCCGATACATAGTCTAGTGGGTGGAGTCTTGTATTTGGTGTGTACTACCCAAGGGCAGGTACGAAAGATTCTGCCTTGGTGAGGTTCCTCGTCATAAAATATATATATATATATATATTAATTGGTCTCACCATACTTGAGCAAAGTAAAGGAGTTCTTGGTGAAAGAGAATTTTTTTATTAATATTTGAAGAATTACACACTTTTACTACATACTTCAAACACCACACCACACCACTCCACTCTTCTACCTTTGCACTCTGTGGTGAAGCCTTATATTGAATACAAAAGATATATGCTTCCTTAACTTCCTCCCATAAGCTCACATTAGAAAAAGGTTTAACACATAAAAAGAGAAAGACATTAGAATTATAGTTAAATGATTAAATTCATTATTTTCTAACAATATAGCTTTTGAGGCAACTGATAAATTTAACATGGTATCAAAGCAGGTGGTATTGAGTTTGAACCCCATTTTCACTCTACCTCCCATTTAAAATTTAAAAATTTCACATGTTGAAGCCCTACTTTTTAAGGGGGAGTTTGGGACCATAGGTGAGGGGAAGGGTGTTAGAATTATAGTTAAATAATTAATTTTTCCATTTGCTAGTAGTTTAAACTTTTGGGACAACTGACTATTTAATAGACGGAAAGTCAACAAAAGCAACTCTTTTTTTATCTAAAATGTCATGTTCATGTTGCTTATGTGTTCTTCGCATATTGAAATGTAAAAGACAACAACTCACTTACCAAAGTGAGAAGTTTTCTCTTCCTTACCTATAATCTATCATCCTAACCTGAGCTAGAAAAGACAAGGAAAACACACTAGATAGAAAACATTCAAATCTACTTGATTTGGTTTTGTTCAGTGAAATACATATGCAAAATGTTTTTTATGAACAAAACACCGGCCTATTGCTAGAGTCAGTGATGACTCTTGTGGGGAAGTTGATCTTGTTGATGCTGTTTTGTTGACATTTTTGAAAAATTATTAGAATCCTCAAGCTTTTGTTGATGACTTGAATTGGTTAAAAATTGGTGTATCTTATTTTTTATCAGTTTTGATTAATAGGGTGGGTTTTTCAGTTTTGGTTAAAAATTGGTGCATCTTATTCCTTCCATCATGATTTTAGATCTTCAAATGTGACAGCAGTTTGTAGTAAAGAAATTTAATGGTACTTCTGCTGATGGCATCAAATATTGCTATCAGTTCTGTTCTTCAGCTGATTTAAAATCAGGAAATAGTGCATGCCTGGTGTGGTGTCCCATATCTTCTGAAAATACTAGTTTTTGGTTTGATAAAGCAACTTTTGTGAGGTTGTGTCATTGACAATAGCTGACATGGAGCATGATGGCCATCAAATCCAAATCTTTCACTAGGGAACTTTGTGCAAATATGATCCTGAAATTATTAAAACTTATGAATTGATTGTTGAATGAATGTTGATCTAAAGTTGGACCACGCTTGAATAAATGTATATAAACCATTGATCTTTGTCCTAGCAGTTTGAAGAGAATTTATTCTTGTTAGATGTCTATTGGGATCTTCCATTTAGGCTCCGTTTGTTTCGATGTAAAACATTCTCCACCGTAAAATGTTTGTAAATGTAAATAATTTCAGGGAAAATGATTGTTTTTCCAGTGTTTGTTTGTATTTTGGAAAATAGTCTGAAAATATTTTACAGTGTTTGGAGCAACGTAAAATGAAAAAAAAAAATTTCAGAAACAGCAAACCCACCACCGCAATCCACCGCAAACCACCATTAGAAAACCCACAAACCCACCATCACAGCAAACCCACAAACCCACCATGAAAGCATTTTTCGGAATGCAATCAAACCCACAAATCCCCTAACAAGAAAAATCAAACAAAAATGAAAAAAAAAAAAATGGAAGGAGATTGCAGATCGGCAGAAACCGTTGGAGAACCACCGCAACAACCCGTCGCCCACCAGCAAATCACCACCGCGACCCACCTGGAATAAAGCCCCAAACAACAACCCGTGACCCATTGGAACAGAAACCCACAACCTTGACCCACCGCAAACAACCCGTTACCCACCGGAAATAAAACCCCAAACCCACAGTCCTCGTTTTGCTCCGCGAATCCCAAACCCACAGATCCTCGTCTCCACCGCCGCCTCCCTCGGCTGATCCGGTTGAACGAAACACGCAGCGAAGAGATCGCCCGAACCCAGGTCCTCGAGTCGGATCTCGCAGCGGGCCTTGCACGAAACGACCGGGGGCGACCTGCCCAGATCTTATCGGGGTGGCTGGGGTGGCTCGGGGTGGCTGGGATGGCTCGGGGTGGCTGGGCAGAGAGCAGAGAGCAAAGGCAGAGAGAAGAGGCAGAGAAAGAGAAAGAGAACATAGCAAAGCCTCACGCGTGTTTT
>OU015765.1:14027282-14043253 GCA_907173295.1 Fagus sylvatica
TGATCAACCATTTAGTGATGCGAAGATATCAATTGAAAATTTGTCACTTAAAATTTCCAATAATCTGAGGTGGAGACAGCCAATGTAGGTGGAGAAACATTTCCTGTCTATAGGAATTTTTTTATAGCAACTGATCATAAAGATCAGAATTCAACTAGTGCAATTATCACTATCTTTTCATTAAAAACAAATTGTGCAATTATCATCATTTTTATAATAATGGATAAAGAAGATACTATTATATATGAAGTACTGGCATTTAGATTTTAATGGTAACCCTATGATACCTTCTATCTGCTTTTAGCATTGCTGGTTATTTTAGCAATTGAGATCACCAAGTGTTCCAAAATAGTGGAATTCAAAATGCAATTAAGTTATCTTCGCGTAGGGCCACAGAGAAAGAGTTGGGTAAGGACTGAGGACGCACCTCCTCTTCATTCATATTTTGTCATATCAACTCCCACTTCAGTTTTATGGATCAACTCTAGCACACTTTATGGATAATCAATTGATGATGATATATGTGTTTTGGATTAACTTTTCTTTTTGGTTAAAAGTTAACAAAAGTATAGATGTAACTAAAAAAAATAAGGCTTTAAAAAACTGTACATAAAGAAATGGATCAAATTGAACTAAGCAGGAGTGCAGCCAACTAGGTAGACCTCAAAATGAAATGTAGAATATATATATTTAAAAAATTGACAAAGCTGTTGTTTTAATCTCTTTGGTTCTGCTGCACAAATTGTGTTTCACCTTTAACATGGCCATACCTACTACCAAAATCAAACAAACCTCTCATGTCTTTCGCTCAGGAGCACAATTTACTAAATAAACAAGAGGGATACCTCATAATTAGTGATGTTAAGCCATGAGATTGTAACTTGTATACTCTATTTGTCATTACAATAAATTGCATCACATATTGACTAAATCAGCAACTCATTTGAAGACCCTTCTGCTCTGGAAAGACTGAGCTCAGATCATTACTACTGTCATCAAACCGTGATCTTGTGTTCAGGCCTATGAGTATACTCATAATCTATATGTACAAAAGCTCGCTCAATTTCTGGGAGTTGCTCAAGTTTTTCTTGCAGTGTCTCACCAATATTATGTGCTTTGTTCAAAAGCATGTCTTGTGGCAAAACTATGTCAACCTCCACAAAATAATGAGTACCAAAAGTGTATGCTCTTACTGTGTCAATGTGCTTGATATCTTCATGGTGGTTCCATATCAGATATGTTAACTTTGCCAAAAATTCAGGTGGTGCTGTCCTTCCAATTAGTGACCAGACATTCTCAATGACTGTCTTGGACCATGTATTCATCGTATATAATGCTATCTGCATCACAGTTCAAGAAATCATCATAAGTATATTAGAGTAAGGTTTAACTCCAAGGAGCCAACCAAAATTTCATCATCATGCCACAAAGAGTGAGTGGATACCAATATTTTGTCATGCAAAACATGGTTGCTGGTGATTGAGATAATTTTTGGAAAAGAACGGAGAACAAAAACTTGTAAAGTAGATGAGCCCAATTATCCTTTTTTTTTTTTTTTTAATGAATAAAAATAACAAATGAGGGAAAAGAAAAAAGAGTTGCTTAAGAACTTACTATAACAGCTCCAGTAGGATCAATCCACCAATAATATCGAATGGCAAGGACAGCTGCTGCCAAACCAATTGAATTAGTAACAACGTCGAAAAAATGATCTTGTGCATAGGCTCTAACAATTTCATTTTTAAATCTTCGACAATAGACCATGAGCATGAACTTCACGATGGTTACAGATACCATTATCCCAATCATCCATTTCTCCTTCTGAGGATCCCTTTCAGGCTCAGTCTGTAATCAGCACATGAAATGGAAATTAATATTAAAGGAATCACTGATATTGAAAATGACTACTAAAAATATAACTTTAGAACAGTCATCCTCAAATGTTGCATCCAACAACTCAAAACCTATGTCATGCTTTTCGTAAAGTACCAACAACCAAGTTCTCAATGGACCTCTGAGTTCTCACAAGACATTAAGAAGGGAGCTAATTTTCAAACCTTTTCAAAGCCAACTTTGGTTAAAATATGTCCAAGTCCACCCATGCTCACTACCATCTACATCCTTAACTTGGGTTGGAGCACATGAGATCAAAGTTGCATACCTTTGACATGAATTGTCGACCAGACTCGAGCAGAATTTGTAATCCAAGAGTTGCCATTACTGATGCAAAAACAATGATTCCCTGCAAGCTCAAGCTATATTAGTAAAATATTTGTTGTGTTAAAGCATAAGTTTAGTAACACAAAGTTCAAACACAGTCTGGCTGTATATGATGCGATTATTAGTATGCTTGAACCTACATTCAAAAACTATGCCCAAAACCAATGCTATTTATTCCCAAGAGTAGATTATTTTACATCCCTGAACTAGATTATTCCTAAGTAGCTTGATACACAGAAGCAAAAGGCCAATGGTCTCTTGCATTTTCTAATTAAACAAACTTGCCCAAAACCAATGCTATATATTTATAAATTGAATAGGCCCTAAGCTCAACATTTCAATAACAAAATGAGAGTCTAAAGCATGGACCTGATGAAATATTTAGACTTTTTATGACATAAATTTCAAATTTCTTGTAATAGAATAAATTGCTTTTCCTCATTGATTGCGTAGTTGAGGCAATACTGGTAATGGTGAAATCATAAAATGGAGAAATAACAACATATAATCTTGACTTCTTGGGGGTTATCTTGTTTAATTAGTTTAAGATGCATAATTTTCATTCCACCAACTTCTGAGCAACCAAATGAGCCACAGATGCAACACTAACCAAGTACACATGAATGCTCATTGTCAACTTCAACTACTCAAATCCATCAGAATCTGCATTTTAAAACAATTATTGGATTGGATGACGTACCACTGGCTGCATCCGCTTCTTTCCAATTGGATAACGAAACTGGTTTGGGTTTCTCATGGCATGGGCCGTGAACCACAATATAAACCCTGACAAAAGATCTAAGAGTGAATCCAAGGTTGAGGCAATAACCGCCAACGATCTGCTCTCAATAGAAGCATACAGTTTTAGCGCAAAGAGCACAACGTTAGCTATGTTTGATATATGGATTGCTATCCTCTCACTCTTCACAAGCTGCTGCATCTCATCCTGAGAATAATGTGTAAATAGATTAAGAATGAAAAAATAATAGGTTTCTGATTTCTACTAAACGAGAAAGATTTTAGCTGAGAAGATAAAGTATTTTTTTTTGTTTGGGGGGGGGGGGGGGGGGGCACAAGGTTGTACATGATGTGAGATTGAACATTTGTTTAACCAGGTCCATATGGTAAAAAATGTGTCATAGAGAAACAAAACATGAACATAAATAGTATTCAATATTATTATTTTTGCAACGAAACTCAGAAATTACCTTCCTGTTTTTGTTTCACAAGCTGCCATTCAACACCAATATGATGAACATGAATTTAAAATCATCAAGTTGATCAAAAAAGAAAGGAGTTTGGTACATGGCCTGCATCTTGGGGTGTGTGTATGTGTTTGTAGTAAACAACCAACCTCTGTTAGACTTCCAGGCATACAACCTGCTTCAGCCATGTCCTCCATCTCAGTAAACCCCTCAAGGAGCCTCTCTTGTTTCTTGTAATAATCAGCAACCTTGCTTCGCTTCCCTACAGTCAAGAGTACAAGTTTCACATTATGTTCATCACTAGTAATGGATAAGAAGGTGAATGAAAAGCATCTGAAGTCATCAAATATTGAGGTTTCATTTTCCAATAGAACCGAACATCAGGAATGTTAAAGAATAAGAAAACATTGAATGATGTTATAATATTAGAACTCCAAGCTTAACAACCAAAATCAAAAGGCCACATGAAGTGCCTTGCTTAGTTTCCAAAAGGAACTTCCAAAAGAATGTGGAAGGAGTTATTCCCTAAAGCCTTTTGACTCCATCATTCAGAAACTTTAATTGCAAGAAATATAGAATGCCCCTTGCTGGTAAATGGAAGTTCACAATTTAACATCTAACAAGAATGAATTATCATCAAACTGCAAGAGCAAAAGATCTATGTTTCATAATTTTTTTCAGAGTCTATTTATTTCAAGTGTGATTGTTATGGTAACAAAGTTGGGATATCAACATGCAACAATCAATTCATAAGCATCATTTCACAATAGCTCCATTTCAGCTATTGTGAAGTCCATAGATTAAAAGACTCCCAATATGAATATTGAATCCTGACCACTCCCTTGAAGGGCTGCAAAACTTGCAAATGGGTCAATACCCCATTGTCCCAAATACACAACCGTGAAAAGTCCAAGTCATATGGATCAGTAACTCAACTGAGTCAACTCAGTTGTGAAGCCAACAACCAGATTATATACACTGAACAAAAAAGAACTTTAGAAAATAAAATCTCAAGTCTTGAATTGACTGAAAATAATTTGTAACAAATATTTATTGATTTGAAATGGTAGAATACAATCTCATGTTTTTTATAATAAAGAAGAAGAAATATTCCTTTGATTCTTCTCTTCAAATGTGATTTCGATTCAAGGGCTTCAAGAAGCGATGACGAACTTCTAAGCCTTAGCTTGTTTAAAAAGTTCTTCGTTCTTCGTGTTCTTTGAATGTTCTTCGTATTTGAAGCTTGTGTGTTTGAAGCTCTTCGGAGATTTTGGCTTGACTCCGATGAATCTTCGATTGATCAAAGTTCTTGAACTTTCTAGAGGCTTTAGAGTTTGATTCCAGTAGAACTTTGAAGCTTGGATGAATGATTTGAATGAATCTTCTTCGAGTGTTCTTGAAAGGTCTTTAAATTTGAAGTTGAATTTTTTAGTGTTCTTCAAGTGTCTTTGAATTTGAAGTTGAAGATTCCAATGTTGTTCAAATGTTTTTGAATTTGAAGTTAAATCTTCAAGTGTTACTTGAATCTTCTTCGAATGTTGAAGACTTTGATGTAGAATTCTTTTGGAGCTTTGATGCTTGAATCCAATGGATTTTCTAAGTTTGGAGATAATATTTATCTTCATCTTTATTTATTTTTGTTGGAGATAATTATCAATTACAAGTGTCTTAATATGATTGGAAGAAATACTTTTCTTGATTTGTGGGTGGTAATTTTTAATTTACCGATATGATGACGCATGTAAATTTAGGTTTTGTCACTAAATTTTGACGTGGCAATTTGTAATTGGCTTTCAAATTATCGTTTCCTACAAGAACATCTTTGAAGTGTGTACAAAGAAGTACTAACTCGGCCGAGTCAACTCAGTTATCAAGCCAAAAATCAGATTCACTTAACAAAGAAATTAGTAACTTCCAGTTTCCACCCAAAAAAAAAGAGTAACTCGGCTGAGTCAACTCAGTTGTCAAGCCCAAGATCAGATTATACAATAAACAAAAAAGAGCATCTTTGAAGTTTGTAAGGAAATCAGTAACTCGGCCTAGTCAACTCAGTTATGAAGCCCAAAATCAGATTAGATGCCTCCATTAAACAAAGAATATCAGGGTCTTGAATCTTGCTAAGAAAGAAGATGAAAATAAAAAATAAAAGGAATAAAAAACAAAACTTTCATTCTAATATTGACATGTTCTGGCTATTATAATATAAAACTATTCTTATAATTGAAAACGCATAAGACTTCTTTTAACATAATATATATTAGTCGTGCAAACATATATAGATAGGGAGGATCATGATCAAGTTACAAGTACTGTAACTTTTTATTAAATCAATATTTGGAAAATTCTTTATATGTTTTTCTTAATATGCACTCCAAATTTCATATCAAGATATTTATTATTCCATTCATAAACTCATGTTTAATTTAAAAAAAAAAAATAAAAAAATAAATTTTAAATATTTTATAGAGATAATCTTGATACTATAGAGAGAGAGAGAGAGAGAGTCTGATGATTGATGAAGAAGGCTTACTTGGGGTATGAAGAAGGCGGCGGAGAGTGAAGAAACCATATTCACCATCTCTACTTTCAGCCATTGCTGGGAACTCCTGCAGATTAAGCCTCCAAGACCCAGATGACATGTCACTTCTCGTTGCCGATTCAACTTCCTCTGCCACTAAATTCTCCCTTCTGCTCGAATCCATGCCACTCCCACTCTCTTCCATGATGGGCTAGTCTCTCTCTCTCTCTCTCTCACACACACACACACAGAGTCACAGACACAAAGAAAAACAAGAGTAGTTGTATGTTTGAGCTTGAGCAACACAAAGACCAGGGAGAGTCTTTCTTAATTAAGATGAAACTTTAACTGTCTAAAGAAATGAGATATGTATTAATGATTTATCAAAAAAAAGAGATATGTATTAATGAAAAGAATGGAGTAGAATAGAATGCAAAGGGAATAACTTAAAGCTATCACAATTGAAATGCAAAGGAAGTTACAAAGAAATTGCCTACCAAAGAAAAGAAATTGCCTACCAATTGTAACATAAAAGCATGTCCACGTAGCAACGCGTAAGAAAGGTTGCGTGTATATATATATATATGAAGTCTCTCGTTGACTCTCTTGGCTCCAATTAATAATAACTTCTTCTTGGATATTACTGCTATGCTAAGCTTCCTACGGGCAGGGGAAAACCGGTCTCCTTCAGGTGGGAACGAGTGGAGCGAAGCCAATTTTTGTCATCTCATTCCTAACCAATCCAATCTACACAAGTGGGATCACAAAATCCTAAATTTACTATGGATTTCATACTTACAAATTGACGTCACAATTGTTATCAACACTATACAAGAATGGACCACGATCAATCTTATCGAGCCGAATCGATCGACCCTAACAACTTTTGATGTGGCCGATGTTGATTATCGATTGAAAAACTTACTACAACACTTTGACATCAATGATTCAAAAACATTTTTAAAATAAAATATTGATCTATACAGAACCGATCGAGTAATCAAGTAAAAAAAAAAATATTTAGGCCCAAAATGGCCTAACCCAACCTACTCAACTGACTGAGAGCATTTTCAGCAGTCATGTATTTGACTCTCTATTTCCACATGTGGAGAGCCAAAATGAAGAAATGATGCTCCAACATTCTTCATTTTGCTCTTCAAATTGCCAAAATATTACAGTAGCTTTTCACAAATGAAAAGCTACTGTTTACTCTTCATCGAATAAAAAAATGTTTAACCGGCCCTTTTTAAGTTTTTTTTTTTTTTTTCAAGATTTCTTTCTCTCTTCCTTTTTCTTTTTTTTTCCTTTCTCTGTGCTCCCATTTTCTTTGGTGGGATTGTGAAGATGGAGACTGGTGGCGATTTGGGGTTGTCGATCTTGAGGTGTTTGTGGGGTGGGTGACTTGCGATTGTTGCTGGGCTCATGAGATCAAGGTCATCGGCGCAAGGGGTTGTCGGTGTGAGCTGGTGGCGGCACAATTATGGTGGTGGCGCAAGGGGTTTATTGTGGTTTTTGGTCGCGGGTTGGGGGTTTTGATGGGGGCTTCTGTGAGTCTTGGTTTCAGGTATTTGGGTGGGGTGGTGGTCTCGGCCTGGCTTGGCGTGGGTTTCTCCAAGGGGGTTTTAAGCCGATCTTGGCCTGGGTTGGGTGTTTGCGCCGATCTCGGTGGATTGAGGAGGGAGGCGGTGTGGCCTGTGGGTCACTGGAGTGGAGAAACAAAGAAGAAAAGAGAAATGAGGAGAGAGAAAAAAAAAGTTAAAATAAAAATATTAGTTTAATAAAAATAAAGATAAAATAGAGAGTTTGTTGGAGTGTAGTTGAAAAAATGGCTCTCTACATGTAAAGAAAAATGTAGAGAAGCTGTTGGAGATGCTCTCAGTCGAGTCGATGCACATGCATCCTTAATTGTTGCAATGGATGTCATATTAATTACTATTTATTTTGGGGTCCGACTCCCCTCCTATTCAAATACCTCATGTTCTCTCCAATTTTTAAACGGATGTAAGACATGTGGCCATAAGAAATCTAAAGGTTTAGAATAAGCCACCTTGTTGTCTTCAACTCTCTATCTCCTTCTATTGTCTTTCATTCTTTCTTCTTCAAGATTTTTTTTTTTGGAAGCACTTGGTTTCTCTCTTCCCTCACTAATTTCGTTGGTGTGGGTTGTTGGTTTGTTTCGCGGTTGTTGGTTGGTTTCGCCGGCGTGGGTAGTTGGGTGGGTTCGAAAGCTGGATGGTTGTCATGAATGGGTGGGCTTCATCACGGCGGTGTGGGGTGGGATTTGGGTTGGGTTCGCCGATGTGGTTCCTCGTCCAAAGGTTGCTTGGGTTATGCTCGGCACTAGTCAGCAGTGGGTAGAGGTTTGACTGCCAGGCATGATGGCCATAAATGGTACGCTCCACCGTGAACAATGGTGTGGGGTGGGATTTTTGGTTTCTGTGATTTGGGGGTTTGTTGCGATTTGTGGCAAGGTGTAATGGGGCTTTGTCTTATTTGAGTACATTGGTTTGCTTACCCTTTATTACAATGGGGAATGGATCCTATGTTATTCTTATCTCTTAATTTCAATTGTCTTATGCTCAATATGGTTTCTGTCTTAGATCATAGTAGTTTGTATTTGGTTTTTTATTTTTTATAAGATTTGGTTTTGATTCTTAAATCTCTATGGTGGTGCTCTGTTTTCTCTATGGTTCAAAATTTTTTTATAAGATTTGGTTTTGATTCCTAAATCTCTATGGTGGTGCTCTGTTTTCTCTATGGTTAAAAAAAAAAAGTCTTGAAGAGAAAGAATGAAAGGCAGTGGCTTGAATGGGCTGTTGCTGTTTTGAAAAAAGGAAAAGAGAGTTTTAAGGAAGAAGAATGGAGGCAATGCGTGAAAGAGGCTGGTAGTGTTTTGAAAAGAAAAAAAACTTGAGCAAGAAGAGTTGAAGACAAATGGCGTGAAAAAGGAGTAAACAGGTGCTTTGTGTCTTGTGGGTAGATTTGAAGAAAGCGATAGAGAGTTGAAGACAATGACGTGGCTTATTTTAAACCTTTAGATTTCGTATTGCCACATGTCTTACATCTGTTTAAAAATTGGAGAGAACAAGAGGTATTTGAATGGGAGGGGAGCTGGACCCTTTATTTTGTATTTAAAAGTTGGCATATAAATTTATATATGATATGTACAATTTTATTTAGTTTATCTAAAAGTAACTATATAATACCAGTTCTTAGCTAACCTAGTTTTGTGGTTTACTTAACATCCCTTTTAATTCACATTTTGTAAAAGAAAGCAATTCTATTATTGGTGAGTCTTCTTGCTCATATATATCACAGTTACTCATCTTCGAAGAATGAGATATATTAGATTCAAAATTCATTAGCATAGACAAATTTTAAAGTAAAAGGTCAATTTTCTATATTAGTGTGAGGGGAAAAAGTGTGATACAGGCGTCAAGTGGCCGAGAGAGCAACACCACTCAAGTGAGAGTCCATCTCCGGCGAAGTAAAGCACGGCACACGAAGATATGCTAAGGTCCAACCAAAGGCATCTCAACATTAAATGATCCTCAGAAAGTAGTTGAGTGCATTAATTAAAGACTGTAAGATGACCAGCCTAAAAGTACTCCTTAGGAGGGGGAGCACACAAAAATATAAATACGACAAGATGGCCCAGACCTGCCAGGGCGGCCTAGACCCTTTCTGTCCCATTGGTACAAACGGCTCTAGTTAACTTGGGCCACGAGTGAATGTTAAAATCTAGTGTTAAAGGAAACTATATATATATATATATTATAATCGGGTAAAACTTTAGATACAGTTCTTTAGGTTAGGTATATTAGATTTCCCAATTGAATTCAAACACATGATTACATTAACCAATGAAACACAAACAATGTTGTCTTTTCCAAGAATATTTAAATTCAATGTATTTGAATTCAACTAAGAACCTAATGTACTAGACCCTTTCTGTCCCATTGGTACAAACGGCTCTAGTTAACTTGGGCCACGAGCCCACGAGTGAATGTTAAAATCTAGTGTTAAAGGAAACTATATATATATATATATTATAATCGGGTAAAACTTTAGATACAGTTCTTTAGGTTAGGTATATTAGATTTCCCAATTGAATTCAAACACATGATTACATTAACCAATGAAACACAAACAATGTTGTCTTTTCCAAGAATATTTAAATTCAATGTATTTGAATTCAACTAAGAACCTAATGTACTTGACCTAAGGAACTGTACCTAAGTTTTACCCTTTATAATCAGTGTTAAAAAATCTATTAAAACCTATTAAAATGGAGATTTAGTCTTGCTGAGATGTTCTTTGAATAATGAGTAATGACACCATTGAAGACCCATGGTTATTAATCCGAGACTATGAGTGTACTTAAATTTCCTTTTACAATTCGGCTGTCAAGTTGGTAGCTGTAAGCCTCTAATTTATTGATTAATTAAAAGTCAAGCTTTCTTAGTGATTTAGGTTTTAAATGACCATTTATTTAGGTTTAAGACCAGAGAAGATTTCAAGCTTTCAACGATAAAAAGCTTGGTTTTCTAAAATTTCATTGTTTTGGTTTCGGCAACTTTATTCTACTAACGAATTTATTGGCTTAACTTAATGATAAAAAATAATCATAGGTTTCAAATACTATAGTATCTAATAATAAAAGTATAAACTTTTTTTTTTTTTGGGTAACTCAACCACCACCTCCACCAAAAGATCTGTGATAGTACTAAAATACTCAATAACTTAGAATCTGACATCAATTGCTTAGCAAGTGTTGAACTATACAAAGACATGTCACATGAATGAAATTTTGCATAATGATAAAGACAGATGTCTATGCAAATGGGGAATATCATGCAACATATATTCATAAACCAAGAAATCTTCCACCTTGGGGGAAAGTAGGTATTTAGTAAAGTGCAGCTAATATAGTAGTTCTTGATCCTTATCTCATCTACATTACCATAAAAGCAACTTGATCATTCAAAAAAGAAGATTAAATTATAGAAAAACCAGTTTGTACACTTTTATACTTGCTCAAACATGGTCAACCCACTAGTAAGCGTGGAGGATATATTAATGTAAATAAGATTAATGGGTATATATCTATTGTGGCATCCAAGGCATCTGACAAAATCAAATGTCTTTCTCTTTCAAATACATCCTGAGATTAGCTTAACTTTTTAGGAACTTTCCACTATAAAGTCTAGTCTTATTCATGAAGAAAAATGAAGAAGACAAAACCACTATCCAGTCAAGGATGATTGCTTAAGGCAGTGAATTAGATATCCAAGTTATGACAAAGAAGAAAATAAGTGGTCTGGTGTAAAGAAAAAAATATATGTCAGAAAAGTTACTTTAAGGAGCAAGGTGTTTGGGATTAATACATCAAGATATAAGTTCCTAATCACTACAATAATATATAAAGAAAATGTGTGTGTGAGAGAGAGAACATCCAACTACTAGCACATGAAAAGCAAAAAACAAAATTGCACATCCAATTAATAGCAGTGGTGGGATGCATTTTTTTTTTTTTTGCTACAAGTAGTTTCAAGGGGATTATATTTTGGGTTTCAAATATGCACCGTCCCTATTGGGAAACTAAAATTATCTTATGAGCTGAGTTTATAGAGCGCACCTGTCACTGACTCACAACATGTGACTTGTGAATCCCACAAGTGTGAGGGGCAAACCAAATGTGGGAGGGGGTGCTCCATAAGCCTCTCTCACAATATATTTAACTGTTTGAAAAAGGAGAGGCACCACTCAAATTGTAGGGGTCAATGGGATGTATTAACATATAAATAAGCATTAAAAAAAAAATTAAAAATATAAAATATATGAGTTTACCTAATAAAAAATATAATAACTAAAGTTCAATAGTGATTGTATGCAATCCAACTAGGTAGGCCTCAAAATGAAATGTAGAGAATATATATATATTTAAAAAATTGACAAAGCTGTTGTTTTAATCTCTTTGGTTCTGCTGCACAAATTGTGTTTCACCTTTAACATGGCCATACCTACTACCAAAATCAAACAAACCTCTCATGTCTTTGCTCAGAGCACAATTTACTAAATAAATAAGAGGGATACCTCATAATTAGTGATGTTAAGCCATGAGATTGTAACTTGTATACTCTATTTGTCATTACAATAAATTGCATCACATATTGACTAAATCAGCAACTCATTTGAAGACCCTTCTGCTCTGGAAAGACTGAGCTCAGATCATTACTACTGTCATCAAACCGTGATCTTGTGTTCAGGCCTATGAGTATACTCATAATCTATATGTACAAAAGCTCGCTCAATTTCTGGGAGTTGCTCAAGTTTTTCTTGCAGTGTCTCACCAATATTATGTGCTTTGTTCAAAAGCATGTCTTGTGGCAAAACTATGTCAACCTCCACAAAATAATGAGTACCAAAAGTGTATGCTCTTACTGTGTCAATGTGCTTGATATCTTCATCGTGGTTCCATATCAGATATGTTAACTTTGCCAAAAATTCAGGTGGTGCTGTCCTTCCAACTAGTGCCCAGACATTCTCAATGACTGTCTTGGACCATGTTTTCATCGTATATAATGCTATCTGCATCACAGTTCAAGAAATCATCATAAATATATTAGAGTAAGGTTTAACTCCAAGGAGCCAACGAAAATTTCATCATCATGCCACAAAGAGTGAGTGAATACCAATATTTTGTTATGCAAAACATGGTTGCTGGTGATTGAGATAATTTTTGGAAAAGAACGGAGAACAAAAACTGGTAAAGTAGATGAGCCCAATTATCCTTTTTTTTTTAATGAATAAAAATAACAAATGAGGGAAAAGAAAAAGGAGTTGCCTAAGAACTTACTATAACAGCTCCAGCAGGATCAATCCACCAATAATATTGAATGGCAAGGACAGCTGCTGCCAAACCAATTGAATTAGTAATAACGTCGAAAAAATGATCTTGTGCATAGGCTCTAACAATTTTATTTTTAAATCTTCGACAATAGACCATGAGCATAAACTTCGTGATGGTTACGGATACCATTATCCCAATCATCCATTTCTCCTTCTGAGGATCCCTTTCAGGCTCAGTCTGTAATCAGCACATGAAATGGAAATTAATTTTAAAGGAATCACTGATATTGAAAATGACTACAAAAAATAAAAATTTACAACAGTCATCCTCAAATGTTGCATCCAACAACTCAAAACCTATGTCATGCTTTTCGTAAAGCACCAACAACCAAGTTCTCATTGGACCTCTGAGTTCTCACAAGACATTAAGAAGGGAGCTAATTTTCAAACCCTTTTCAAAGCCAACTTTGGTTAAAATATGTCGAAGTCCACTCATGCTCACTACCATCTACATCCTTAACTTGGGTTGGAGCACATGAGATCAAAATTGCATACCTTTGACATGAATTGTCGACCAGACTCGAGCAGAACTTGTAATCCAAGAGTTGTCATTACTGATGCAAAAACAATGATTCCCTGCAAGCTCAAGCTAAATTAGTAAAATATTTGTTGTGTTAAAGCATAAGTTTAGTAACACAAAGTTCAAACACAGTCTGACTGTATATGATGCGATTATTAGCATGCTTGAACCTACATTCAAAAACTATGCTCAAAACCAATGCTATTTATTCCCAAGAGTAGATTATTTTACATCCCTGAACTAGATTATTCCTAAGTAGCTTGATACACAGAAGCAAAAGGCCAATGGTCTCTTGCAATTTCTAATTAAACAAACTTGCCCAAAACCAATGCTACATATCTTTTAAAATTCAATAGGCCCTAAGCTCAACATTTCAATAACAAAATGAGAGTCTAAAGCATGGACCTGATGAAATATTTAGACTTTTTATGACATAAATTTCAAATTTCTTGTAATAGAACAAATTGCTTTTCCTCATTGATTGCGTTGTTGAGGCAATACTGGTAATGGTGAAATCATGAAATGGAGAAATAAAAACATATAATCTTGACTTCTTGGGGGTTATCTTGTTTAATTAGTTTAAGATGCATAATCTTCACTCCACCAACTTCTGAGCAACCAAATGAGCCACAGATGCAACACTAACCAAGTACACATGAATGCTCATTATCAGCTTCAACTACTCAAATCCATCAGAATCTGCATTTTAACACAATTATTGGATTGGATGACGTACCACTGGCTGCATCTGCTTCTTTCCAATTGGATAACGATACTGGTTTGGGTTTCTCATGGCATGGGCCGTGAACCACAATATAAACCCTGACAAAAGATCCAAGAGTGAATCCAAGGTTGAGGCAATAACCGCCAACGATCTGCTCTCAATAGAAGCATACAGTTTTAGCGCAAAGAGCACAACGTTAGTTATGTTTGATATATGGATTGCTATCCTCTCACTCTTCGCAAGCTGCTGCATCTCATCCTGAGAATTATGTGTAAATAGATTAAGAATGAAAAAATAATAGGTTTCTGGTTTCTACTAAACGAGAAAGATTTTAGCTGAGAAGATAAGGTGTTTTTTGTTTGAAAGAAGGGGGGGGGGGGGGGGGGGCACAAGGTTGTATATGATGGGAGATTGAACATTTGATTAACCAGGTCCATATGGTAAAAAATGTGTCATAGAGAAACAAAACATGAACATAAATAGTATTCAATATTATTATTTTTGCAAGGAAACTCAGAAATTACCTTCCTGTTTTTGTTTCACAAGCTGCCATTCAACACCAATATGATGAACATGAATTTAAAATCATCAAGTTGATCAAAAAAGAAAGGAGTTTGGTACATGGCCTACATCTTGGTGTGTGTGTGTGTGTGTGTGTGTGTGTATGTGTTTGTAGTAAACAACCAACCTCTGTTAGACTTCCAGGCATACAACCTGCTTCAGCCATGTCCTCCATCTCAGTAAACCCCTCAAGGAGCCTCTCTTGTTTCTTGTAATAATCAGCAACCTTGCTTCGCTTCCCTACAGTCAAGAGTACAAGTTTCACATTATGTTCATCACTAGTAATGGATAAGAAGGTGAATGAAAAGCATCTGAAGTCATCAAATATTGAGGTTTCATTTTCCAATAGAACCGAACATCAGGAATGTTAAAGAATAAGAAAACATTGAATGAAGTTATAATATTAGAACTCCAAGCTTAACAACCAAAATCAAAAGGCCACATGAAGTGCCTTGCTTAGTTTCCAAAAGGAACTTCCAAAAGAATGTGGAAGGAGTTATTCCCTAAAGCCTTTTGACTCCATCATTCAGAAACTTTAATTGCAAGAAATATAGAATGCCCCTTGCTGGTAAATGGAAGTTCACAATTTAACATCTAACAAGAATGAATTATCATCAAACTGCAAGAGCAAAAGATCTATGTTTCATAATTTTTTTGAGAGTCTATTTATTTCAAGTGTGATTGTTATGGTAACAAAGTTGGGATATCAACATTCAACAATCAATTCATAAGCATCACTAATTTCAGGATCATATTTGCAGGAAATTCCCAAGTGAGAGTTTTGGATTTGATAGCAATCAAGCTCCATTTCAGCTATTGTGAAAGTCCATAGATTAAGCCTGTGTTTGGATCCTCTACTTAAAAGTGATTTCATGGATTTTTATGCCTAGAATGCATTCGGAAAAAAATCTGAGGTGTTTGGTTGGGGTTTTGGAAAATGCAAAATGCATACTAGGCCGAATGTATTTTTCAAATTCTCATTTCTAGAGTAGAAGTCAGAATCCAAAATATTTTGGAATTTTGATTCTAGTTTCTACTTTTAATTTTTGCTAAAGTCAATGGGACCCACTTACAACAGTTTATTACTCGAACAACTCTTTTTTCTCTCGCTTAATTTTTCTCTTTCTTTCATTTATTTTCCTTCTCTCTCTTTTGTTCCCTACTTTTTCTCTTTTTTTTATGTGTTCCCTATTTCTTTCTCTTTCTTTCTTTTTCTTTTTTTTTTTTTTTTTTTCTTTTTTTTTTTTTTTCATTTTTTTTTTTTTTTTCTCTATTGCACACACAATACACATTTCTCTATATTTTTTTATT
>OU015765.1:14043353-14254703 GCA_907173295.1 Fagus sylvatica
TGATTAAGCTATATGTGGTCATTCCTTGTGTTTTTTTGTTAGGATGATAATGGAAAAGTTCTCCTATAATTGCAGAATATTGTGTTATTATACTATACAAATTAGTATTTAAGCGGATTAGCGCAACAAATAAAAAAAGTATGTGTCACTGTGTCATCTAGTAGACTTAAGAAATTATATATATAAGAAAGGGGCAGATAGACTGGCCAAGCACACTTATAATTTTAAGTATCATATGTTGCATTAGTTGAGGTGTGAACTAACATAAACATATACATATTCCTCTACTACTGGGGATTCCCTCCACACTTAGCATATAGCCAAAATTAGAATAGCTAAACAAAGTCAGCTCTTAATAAGTCATGACAAAAAGAGTGGTTAGAGTGCTAGCTAGCATCATATATATCATCAACATTCTCCATGCTGTCCCTATTGAATATAAATCCGTTTAAAAAAAAAAAAAATTAAAATGGGAGGTGTAATTATATATCTAATATCAAATTGTTTATTTGTTAATTTTGCTCTATTTAAGGTGTGTGAGACTTCTTCCTTTACTCTTCTTGTAACAACAATGGAAACTGATCCTTCGCACAGATTCTTCAGACTACCGAACGGAGCTTCTATCACCTGCCGCGGCTGGCCAGGTTGTGACTGCAACAAGGGAGCCATCATGGCAACTCAACATGGATGGGTTTCGATTGCCAGAGAGACACATGAATTCTGAATTTGGTTGTCGATATTTTTTTAAGACCATAAGTAAGATGTTCTAGTCTTGTTTATTTATAATCTTATTGTGCTTAGTTAAGCCTTAAATACAATAACTTTTTTGAGCACTCTATTTTAGGGAGACTAAAAAAAGTTGCGGCATATTACAAGAGGCAGGAAAATATTCTCAAAGGATTTGATGAAGTGGACAAATTTGCAGATTCAGGATTTTTGCCTGAAACATTGACAGAGGTTTGTTGTTTAATCTATCAGTCTACTTAAATCGAGTCACATACTCATATGCAGCAACCACTTTCAATGATTTATAACTATGTTTTGGTTATTGAGAAGAATGGAGCTAATGAAATGAAAATGAAATATAAAATAGCATATAAGTGCTTCATCGGTTAGAATAAGTGCTCTTTTTGAGATAGGGTTGAGCCTGACACTTATAACTATAAGTATTATTGATTCGTCTCATTCATTTACTTGAGTGATACCAAATATATCATTAATTTTATTACATAAGTCTTAGATAAATCACAAAAAAATTTTAGATTTTTTCTATATTATTGAAATGACATCAATAATATTCATTTCTACATTAATTTATAAGTCTTTAATTTGTAGTAAAATTCATAATAGCTTTAGCATTTTTCTCGTTTACTTATGAAAAAAAAAGTGAAATATAAAAATCTTAGTAATTTCTAATTAGTTAATTAGTTAGGCTTGGAATAGTTCTTACAAGTTACAAGGTCTCAAAATGTGCATATCTATGCCTTTGTCTCTCTCTATCTCCCTCACACACACATGCATCTTTGTAATATGTATACAAAAAAATTTGTTTCAGGATGAAGAAAAGCAACTTGCTAGGAGCGAGAGTATAGCAATATATGCATCTAACATAGCTAACGTGGTGATTTTTATTGCAAAATTATATGCTTCGGCTGAGAGTAGATCACTGGCAGTGATAGCTTCAACCTTAGACTCCCTTTTGGATCTTTTGTCGGGTTTTATCCTATGGTTTACTTCTTATGCTATGAAAAACCCAAATCACCATCGGTATCCTATTGGGAAGAACCGAATGCAACCTGTGGTAAGCCTTCTTAACTGAGAAAATTCAACATTGAATTGAAGTTGTTAACTTGATATAAGTTTACAAATGATGTATTAAATATTGATTGCACTGCTACTGCTGGATGATACCGTTGACCTTAATTTACAATCAATTGTTACCTTATTTTCTTTTAATGAAAATAATAAGCTACAAATTTTATTACAAAAGATTCACAAACTGACATGTCAATAAATGTGATTGATGTCACATAAATAATATAAGAAATTAATTTATTGCTTACTTTTTTATTTTGTATTTAAAAATTGATACATTAGTTGTAAGGTTGTATTAAATTTGTGCTACCATTAGTATCACTCTTTTTTAATCTAAAGATCATATCTCTTTCTTATGCCAAAAAAAAAAAAAAAAACTTAGCGGGGTTTTGAGTTAAGTATTAAATATTTATTATGATGTTTTCAGACAATGAGAAAATGGAACACCTTCATCATTTTTCTTTTCCTTTTGTCTTCATAAAGGGATCCAATAGGAGCAAATGTTGTAATTATGGTCAATAACATAGAAATAAGAAACTACATTTTCTTATATTTCTCAAATGGGTAATTTTGCAGGGCATTGTTGTTTTTGCATCAGTAATGGCCACTCTTGGATTACAAATATTGTTCGAATCAGGTCGACAAATCATTGCAAAAGTAAGTTTCAGTAAATGCACTGTTCATTTTGGGATTATTGACTTTGGGTTTTAAATCCCGGGAACCGGAACCTAACACAATTATATTATTCCCATGAATTTCTTTTTAGCATTTTTAATCATTATTATCTTTCATATGTTTTATGTAATTCAACTCAATTGACAATGTTGTGTCGAGGATGCCTTGATCTTTGCCAAATATTTAAGTCAACAAACAATATATAGAAATCCTACACAATTTTTTATTTGTTTGTGATTGTTAAGTTTCTATTTTTATTTAACTCATTACTAATTTCTGAATTCACCATTAAATTTATATATGGCAGACTCAGCCTGAAAGGGACCCCATGAAAGAAAGATGGATGATAGGGATTATGGTCTCAGTCACAGTTGTAAAATTTATGCTCATGGCATACTGTCGCAGATTTAAAAATGAAATTGTTAGGGCATATGCTCAAGACCATTTCTTCGACGTGATCACCAACGCAATTGGTCTAGCAACAGCAGTTTTGGCTATCAAATTCTACTGGTGGCTTGATCCTACCGGTGCCATCATTGTAAGTTCATGATATATGTTGATAAATTGGTCACAATTGTGAATTTCAGTTAACTTAATTGATAAAGTCTCTTGTTGTTCAATAAAATACTCAAATTTGATCATGTCTATTAAAAAAAAAAACTCAGAACGCTACTCAATTATTATTATTGACAAAAATATTATTGGCGGATAATGCAGATAGCTTTGTACACAATTAGTAATTGGTCAAAGACAGTGATGGAGAATGTTTGGTCATTAATTGGGAGGACAGCCCCGCCAGAATACTTTAGCAAAGCTAACATATCTCATTTGGAATCACAACAAGGAGATTAAGCACATTGATACAGTTAGAGCCTACACATTTGGCTGTAACTACTTTGTTGAGGTTGACATAGTGTTACCAGAGGACATGGCCCTTGGTCAAGCACATGATATTGGTGAGACCCTCCAAGAGAAGCTTGAAAAACTTCCCAAAGTTGAACGAGCATTTGTTCATGTGGATTTTGATACAACTCATAAGCTGGAGCACAAACCAAAGATTCCATAACAAGCAAGAAAAGCATTAAAAGGAGTACACTGTACACAATACACATAATGGTTTCATCGTGCAAGGAATCCAGTCAAACTTTCATGGCCTATTCGATTTTGCCAATGGCCCTGGCTTTGACATTTACGAGTGAGTACTTGGTCTATAAATTGTTTTAAGCTGGTTTTTGTTTTTGTTTTTGTAGTCTACACTCTACTGACACTTCAATTTTTAAGATGGGAATAGTTGGGTTTGGATTTAAATCATTTTATCATTTAGTAAGTATTAGAAATTGTATATGATATTAGGTAATGCCGGCCCAAGGTCTAGGCCTCTTAAGTCTAGGCCCAAGGCCTCAAGACTCTCAATTATATGAATAACTTATGTCCTTAAAATTATACAAAAATATCCTAAAATTGTATATATTTTTTCAAAGAAAATAAATATAATTGAGTGTTGCATTCTTTCATACACCTCTAAGAAACCCTCAAAATATTTACTCAATAAAATCTAACAAAACTAAAACCCTAAAGTGTGTCACTAAAATATAATATTTAATTGATATTTAAATATTAAAAAATAATTAAGAATTCCAAGAACTTTGAACACTCTCGTTCTAAAAAAAATAAAAATAAAAACATGTTATATAATTATTTCCTTACAAAGTTAGGTTTTCTAATTAGGACCAATAAAATTCATTTTTAGAAAGAAAAAAGAAACATTTCATATATTTTATAATGTAATTAGAGTGAAACATAAGATAAAATACACAGAACTAGTCTTGTGCTTCTCATTATATACACCACAAACTAAACCAAACACAACTCCCTCAACTTATTTTATATATAGTAAGATATTTTTCTTTATGAAAATCAGGCAACAGGTGAACCACGTCATTTATCTACCATTCCAATAATTAAACGCCACGTATGTTAATTTAATGACTCATTAATATTCACACAACTATGATGAAGAGAGAAAGAGAGGGTATTTTGGTCTTTTTCCTTATTTGTTGATTGTGTGAATATTGATGAATCATTAAATTAATATACGTGGCGTTTAATTATTGGAATAGTGGATAGATGACGTGGTTTATCTGGTGGATTGAATAATTTCTCGTGAGTGAGGGAGTAATTAAGTAACGGAAAAGGGATGACGTATTAATATTGACCGACTCTAACCTGAGTAACGAAGGAATTCATATATTATTTGCTTGCAATGGAATACCTATACATTTAATTTGGACACGATGGCCTTAAATAAGTGAGATTTATTCCCCCCCCCCCCCCACTTTTTTTTTTTCTGCTAAAGTGATAGGTACTGCGTAAGGCTGGTTCATCACTAATTAACTTACAATACCCTTGACTTGTTATATTCTTCTTTATAAGCCAAGCATTAAGCAAGATTAAAGGGTAAAATCTCATCCACCGGGCATTTGGGTTAGTGGTGTTCCTCCTCCCAAGGTCCCCCCATCCCTCAATGAATGTGTGGATTCGATCCCCTACATAATTTTCATACAATATGCCGTTTGAAATTTGAATTCCTCAAGTCAAATAGATATGATATGCAATTTAAAATTTGAATTCCACGAGTCAAGATTTCTCTATAAAAGGTGTTCTCTTCGTCTTTATCTTACCTAAAAAGGATAGAGTGGCATTATCTTTTAATTAAATTGTATAAAATTTTATAAATTTAAAACTATTTTTCATATATATATATATTGAATTTTTTTAAAATATAGTAAAGATAAATTAAAAAAAAAAAAAAGTTATTAAATTTTTATCCATTAACATTAATTTGAAGAAGATTTTATTTTAGAACATCTCAAATAAAATAAATGACTAGTAGTATAAGAGTGAGCATGTAACTATTTTCTGTCAGCATTTGGACTTGTCAACAATGCCGAGTTGCCGACAGTATTTTGAAAATATAAAAACTAGTTCCTATCAAAACCTTATTATGTATAATTTATAAATTCTTTTATATTTCCCTAACAAAGATAATTGCACATTTGCACTAGTTGGGTTCTACCTTTTTCACTTGATTATAGTGGTAGAACCACCTGTACACATTAACAATGATTTTGTATTATAATATCTCTTCTATCTCTATCTTTAAAGATATTATGATATAGAATTATTACATATATATATATATATATATATATATATATATATATATATATTCTTTTCTGTTTCCCTTTTCTTTTTATATATGTAAATGCATGCGACAACCACTAGCTAGCTATCCTGGTTGGATATCTATCTCAAGAGATATTTAATCCAAGGTACCTGCATGTGGTTATAGTTTACAAATGAAATAGGTATTCTAAAAGTAGCTTATCTAACATATTCGAGCATCGAGACTTGGAGGTCCGAAGATAAAATAATATGAAAATCGTGAAGACGTAGATGAGTTTTCTATTGGCCACTATCAAACATTGATGGCGGTTGAGGATAAGATGGAGATGCTTATCAACAAAAAAAGAGAAAAGCTGAGAAAGTCCAAGAAGATAATTAAAGGTTGCTGAACAATCCATGTCATTCAAGTAATGGAAAGATAAAATGCCTTAAAAAGAAAATAGTACTGATAGGCACAATAATTTTAATAAGCTGAAAATAACAATTTTGTTTTTTAATTAGTTCACGTCTGGACTCGGCCATTGATAAGTTTTCAAGGAAGAATAGAGGTTTGTCTATATGTATTCTATCATTTCGCAAACATCTAGTTGATCGTGACAATCTGTTTGGTGAAGTCGATGTTCCGACAAAAATAAAGAAGACTCGATTTTCTTAGGTGATACCAGTGTGATATTGGCCTAGAGTGCGCTCTATGATGCCTAAGTTACAGATGGCTTTTTTTGAAAGAATAATTGATAGGTCTGAAACATTCGTCAAACGAATAGACGACCTCACACTCTTCCATCATCCGGATAAAGCATTTGAAAAGACGACTACACTCGTTGTCCAAACAAGGTAATGCCAAAGCCGCCCATGTGCCCCATTAAAGGAGGTCTTTATAACCAATTAATAGAGGGAATCGTTATCAAATAATTCATTAAAAACAGTATCTCAAGATATTATAATCGCCATCATAAAAGCCCCTCATTCAAGTCGAATTAAGACTGAAATAAAGGAGAGCACAATGACTACATCTTGGGGGCACCTAAATAATCTTCAAAGGAAAAAGACACAAGGTATGTGAAACACTAGCCTAAACACTGATACCCACTTATTTATTATTTTCTGGAGAGATTACTGACAAAAGCATCGGAGAAGTTTTGGTCGGCACCACACCGGTGCTCTCTTATTGTTCATTCTCTTCATTTTTTGGGGTCTTCCATCAAGAGACAAGGCGTTGGACGACTGTACTGATTTTGCACATCATCAGTTGGCGCAGTCTGTGGAAAAGAAAGTTCTTTCTGACAGCAATTTTGCTTTTCTTTCCCTAGGAAAAACTAAGAACGGTCAACACAATTAGCCTCTCTCCCCATGGAAGCAAGAGATACTAGCGATCAGCGTTTGAGCGCCTCAAATAGACAAATACAAGCCCTCAATGCCAACATCGAGGAGTTGGCTCGACAAAAAGCTGCAGGCCGGCAAGAGACATAGGAAATAACACGATAGAACGCTGCAAGCCGACAAGAAATGCAGGAGCTTACCCAGCAAAACCAGGAGCTCATAACCCTCCTTCGACCATGAGGAGAGGCTCAAATTCCCAATCCCAGCCAAAACGGCAGAGGAAATCCTCGAAATGAGGAAGAAGGGAATCAAGACCAGAATGATGAATGGAGCTCAGCCAATCAGAATCGACAGCCTCAACCCAGTCAAGTAGTTGAGCCCACGAAGTCCGCTGCGGATGTCAAGGCGGCGAAGCTGGAAGAAGAGTTGAAGGAGATGAAAGAGCAAATGAAAGAGATGAAAAGTCAGGTCAAGGCCAAAGCTGCCCGGAACCTCAATATGCTCATCCATCACTTTGAGTCACCTTTTACTAATAAGGTGGATGATCATCCTCTTCCATCGAAGTTCATGCTCATCCATCGCTCTGAGTCACCTTTTACTAAAAGGGTGGATGATCATCCTCTTCCATTAAAGTTCAGGGTTCCCCAGCTGGAAAACTTCGATGGACTGAGAGACCCACTCGATTATCTGGACTCCTTCAAGATAGTAATGCGTTTGTAGGGTGTACCGGACAAAATCATGTGTCGCGCCTTCCCTATGAACCTCAGGGGTTCGGCGAGGGTATGGTTCAATCAATTGGAAATCGGGTCTATTGATACGTTCGCCTAATTAAGCCGGGCCTTTATCGACAACTTCATAGGAGGGTGAAGATCAGCCCTACTAGCTAATTATCTTCTCAATATACGATAGAGGGAATGAGAGTCATTGAGGTCCTACTTGCAACGTTTTAACAAGGAGGCGGTCCAAATTGATGAGCCTAAAGTAGCTCTCACAACATTCAATGCTGGGCTCCGGAAGGGCGATTTTCTCTTCCAACTTTGTAAGAACCCCCCGAGGTCCATGTCGGAATTAATGTACAAGGCACAGAAGTTCATAAATCTGGAAGACGCTTTCGAAGCCCAGGACGAGCCTCCTAATAAGAAGAGGAAGGAACCAAAAGAATGACGTTTCGAATATCCTAAAAACAGAGTATCCAAACCAAACTTCTCAAAGGTGGATCGGAAGAACGTAGGATCTTCCAACAGATAAGGTAGACGACCTAGAAGCTTCACACCCCTAAATATGTCCATTGATTAGGTCTTCTTGTAGATACAAGACGACCCTGTGCTCAGATGGCCCGGAAAGCTACGTTCGAATCCTGGACGAAGACCTAAGGATCTTTACTGTCGGTTCCACAGAGACCACAAACACAATACTGAAGACTGCTTTGTCCTAAAGGAGCAAATAGAAGCTCTGATAAGACAGGGGAAGTTGAAGAAGTTCGTCCACCGAGATAATCAAGAGACTCATCTATCCAAACTAGAGGAAAGTAAGAACCGTCCGGATGATAATCCACAAGATGTAATAAGGGAAATACGTACAATCATAGGAGGTTTGGCCTCAGGAGGAGCATCCCGGTCATCCAGAAAAGCCTACGCTCATCAGGCTCATAATATCCTAGTTACGCAAAGGCCGTGGAAAAATGTGAAATTGGACAACCAAGTGATTACCTTTAGTGAAGTTGATGCAAGAGGGATTCGTCAACCACATGACGATGCCCTAGTCGTCACAATGACCATTGTTGGATTCATCACTAGACGAGTGTTAGTTGACAATGGAAGTTCGGTCGACATCATCTACCTTCCTGCCTACCAACAGATGAAGATAGACAAAGAACGGCTGACCCCATCAGTATCCCCTTCGTAGGGTTCACAAGGGACAGGGTCAATCCATCAGGGGTGGTCTCCCTCATGATAGAAGCCGACACGTATCCGAAGCAGGTGACGACTTCAATCAAGTTCCTGGTAGTCGATTTCCTTTCAGCCTACAATGTCATTATCGGTTGCCCAACCCTCAACAAACTCAGGTCGATGACCTCGACGTATCACCTTCTCGTCTGATTCCCCACGGAGCATGGCATAGGAGAACTCAAAGCGGAAGCCAGACAAAACCACTAGTATTGGAACAAAAATGGATGGAAGAATAAGGGAAGCACTCATCGAGTTTCTGAAAAACAGTATAGACATATTTGCCTGGACACACGAAGACATGCCTGGGATTGATCCCTTTGTCATCTCCCATAAGTTGAATGTAGATTCGTCCATGCGGTCGATAAAGCAAAAGCAATGAATGTTTGCCCCGGATAGGAACCAAGCAATTTCTGATGAAGTAGAGAAGCTGTTAACTAGGGGTTTCATCCGTGAGGTGTACTACCCCGATTGGCTGGCCAATGTAGTGATGGTCAAAAAATCCACCGACAAGTGGAGAATGTGTGTGGATTTCACAAACCTGAACAAAGCCTGCCCAAAGGACAGTTTCCCCTTACCTTGAATCGACCAGTTGGTAGACTCAACAACAAGACATAAATTGCTAACATTTATGGATGCTTTTTCAGGTTATAATCAGGACGAAGATGATCAGGAGAAGACGTGCTTCATCACCAACAAATGAATATTTTGTTATAGAGTTATGCCTTTCAATCTGAAGAATGCAGGGGCAACCTACCAACGATTGATGAACAGGATATTTCATAATCAAATTGGGCAAAATGTAGAAGTATACATTGAGGATATGCTGGTGAAGACGAAAGACGAAAATAAGTATCTGGGTGATTTGGAAGAAACTTTCAAGACACTCCATTAGTATCGCATGAAACAAAACCCAAGTAAATACGTTTTTGGCGTTTCCTCATGAAAGTTCCTAGGGTTCATGGTGTCACAAAGGAGAATAGAGGCAAACCCGGATAAGATATAGGCCATACTAGAGATGACCCCACCAAGAACAGTGAAAGAAGTTCAAAGTTTGACCGGACAAGTTGCAGCACTCAACCGCTTCGTTTCACGAGTGTCGACACCGGCGGAAAATTCGACCTAAAAGTTAAGGTCTAGGTCTTTTCTTTTTTCCTAGATCCGACCCCCGTTTGGCGAGTGTGTGTGTGATCTTTATCTCTTTTCCGTTTCGAGATATGAGTTGTGTGTGTGTGTGTGGGAACATGTGTACGTGTGTGCGTGTGAGCACAAATTTGAAGTCGCCACCAACCATGGGAAATTTAAGGTGTGATTGGGTACCTAAGTCTAATAGATTTTATCTTATTTAGACATTTAAAAAAAAGTGGTCTTGAACCAGAGATGGGTTCGGGGATTTGCTTATGTGTGGGGAAGGTGTTAGGCACCCCACGACATCCGTTTAAGAAAACGGTTACCTCCCTTCTAGTGTTCCCTTTTATTTGCTAAGCCTAGGTTTGTTGGTTTTAATTATGAACAAATGTCCCAAATTCCGTCGTGTAATGTACCAAGAATGACAAATGCAATTTGACTTCATTTGGTTTTGATTAGACTCTTTATTTCACTGTCCCTCATCTTTGTATTTTTTTTTAAGTTTCCGGGCATTTCGGTGGTAGGATATACTCGAAATCCTAACACCTAGTGCCGGGACAAACAATTAATGTTTTTGGTGCCATATTCGGGATCTCTTTACCCTTGATTTCCAAGAGTAAAGCGGTCCGTCAAATGGCGGGGTTTTGGATGATTAATTCACACTTTGGGGAATTTTAGACCATGATCCTATGGGAGTTAGAACGTGTAGAATCCCTTACACGAAAGCACGTACCAGCCACGCCCCCGTGTAAAGGACTCATACCATGGTGTCCCAAAAGCCAGGGCGAGCCGTTGCCCTTGGGTTGCACCAACTTCGTTTCTAAAGCTCACATTACCATATTTACTCTTTTTAAAGTTTTCATGGCAAAGTGTATTTAATCACATTTTTATATCAAAACGATAAACACTCAAACAAGTAATCACGGCATGTTCGCAGCACATAAATTACTAAAAATAAATCTAACAAGTATGGGATGATCATGGCATGTTCGCAGCACATTAATCATAAAAAGTAAATCAAATGAGTAATCACGGCATGGTTGCAGCACATAAATTACTAAAATGACAAGTATGGAATGATCATGGCATGTTCGCAGTACATTAATCATAAATATGGAAATCAAATGAGTAATCACGGCATGGTTGCAGCACATAAATTACTAAAATGACAAATATGGGATGATCACAAAGCAATTTAAAAGGGGGTTTCAATGCCTCTCGAGCTTACAAGAAGGTTTAGCTACTATTTGAAAGATTTACCTAAACCCACGAAGGCCGAATAGGACTTAAATGAATGAAAAATCGTTTTAAAAAGGGGGGTTTCAATGCCTCTCGGGCTTACACGAAGGTTTAGTACTATTTGAAAGATTTACCTAAACCCACGAGGCCGAATAGGACTTAAATGATGAAAAATCGTTTTAAAAAGGGGGGTTTCAATGCCTCTCGGGCTTACACGAAGGTTTAGTACTATTTGAAAGATTTACCTAAACCCACGAGGCCGAATAGGACTTAAATGATGAAAAATCATTTTAAAAAGGGGGTTTCAATGCCTCTCGGGCTTACACGAAGGGTTTAGTACTATTTGAAAGATTTACCTAAACCCACGAGGCCGAAATAGGACTTAAATGAGAAAAATCATTTTAAAAAGGGTTTCAATGCCTCTCGGGCTTACACGAAGGTTTAGTACTATTTGAAAGATTTACCTAAACCCACGAGACCGAATAGGACTTAAATGAATGAAAATCGTTTTGAAAATATATTGGTGATTTGCGGGTCCAACGCCTCATGGATTTATATGGGGTTTAGTGCTATTTGAAAGACTTATCTAAAACTTCCAAGACCGGTCGGTGTTTTCACGCCCAAAATTCAAGGAAAAAAAGGGAATGGGTAAACAATATTTACAACGTAGTAAATAATGAAATAATGGCAATAAATAAATTTAAAGCATGACGGAAAGCGATAAATGCATTTAAAGTGATGATACGTCTAAAACAAGGGATTTTCGTGGGTCCAATGCCTTATGGAATTACGTGGTTGTTAATGCCTGTTTGAGGTTTTACATAATCCACCACGACCAATCGGGATTATCATGCCCAAATCACAAGGGAAAAGGGAGGGAAAATAACAATATTCACAACGTAGTAAAATAATAAATGACGGAATTTGGGCATGGGGGTTGTGTTCTTGTATCCAATGCCTCGTGGGTTTACATGGTTGTTAATGCCTCTTTGAGGTCTTACATAATCCACCAAGACCAATTGGGATTATCACGCCCAAATGACAAGGGAAAAGGGAGGGAAAATAACAATATTCACAACGTAGTAAAATAATAAATGACAGAATTTGGGCATGGGGGTTGTGTTTTTGGATCCAATGCCTCGTGGGTTTACATGGTTGTTAATGCCTCTTTGAGGTCTTACATAATCCACCAAGACCAACTGAGGATTTTCACGCCCAAATACACAGGGGACAGGGACAATAACCATATATTCACAAGTTCATAATAAATATAAATAAAGCGATAAATGTATTTAAAGCATTGCGGAAAGAGATAAATAAATTTAAAGCAATAATGAATCTAAAGCAAAGGGATTTTTATGGATCCAATGCCTTATGGAATTACGTGATGGTTAATAATGCCTCTTTGAGGTCTCACATAATCCATCACGACTAATTGGGATTATCATGCCCATTTTACAAAGGGGAAAAATGGGGGAGAAAATAAATAATCACAACGTAGTAAAGCGATAAATGACGGTATTTAAACATGGGGGTGTGTTTTTCGGGTCAAATACCTCGTGGGCTAACGTGGTTGTTAAGGCCTCATAGAGGGCTTATATAATCCACCAAAGCCACTCGGGATTGTCATACCCATTTTACAAAGGGGAAAAATGGGGAATATCCACAATATAATATTCACAACGTAGGAAATGTAAATAAAACAATAAATGAACTAGAAGAACATAAATAATGCAATAGATGAACTAGAAGAACATAAACAAAGCAATAAATGGACTAGAAAGCATAATAAAGCAATAAATAGACTAGAAAGCATAAATAAAGCAATAAATAGGCTAGAAAACATAAATAAAGCAATAAATAGACTAGAAAACATAAACAAAAAGTGGATCCTTGTGAATCCCTTCCCATTTTAAGGATCATCACTAGTCACCTCCACTAAAAAAGAAGAAAAAGAGAGAAGAGAGGAGAGAGAAAGAGCTTAGAGAGAAAGAGTACCTAGAGAGGAGTCTCTCACTCTAAAAACTACCCAAAAACCCCCTAAGGTAGACCCTTAAACCCCTATTTCTGCCTAAACTACGCTCAAGAAGGTCTAGAGCCCGAGCAAAATTGTGTACAAATGAGGGGGGGTGTGGCTTTATTTATAGGCCGAGCTGCACGCCTCGCGCGGCATCATACCACACGGCGCGTGATGATACCACGCGAGTCGTACAGCTTGCCACGTGGCAGTCTTATCCTCCACGGAAGCCCCCCCCGAATCCTCCTCGGTTTTCGCACGCGTACCCTTTTCTGACCCGATTTTCGAGGGCAGTTTTGGAGGCCTTCCGATACACAAAATGGGTCATGCAGCATATCTTCGGAAAGCTCTCAACGTCTACTTTCCAACCATACAAAGTTTGCATGAATCGGAGTTTGGACGGGAGAGTTATGACTCCCGGAAGTCGGGGTGTCGGAGCTATTTTTGCGTGTCTTTTCGACGAAGATTCCGGTCAAACGGGGGAAGCCACCGGCGAACCGAGAGTTGCACGTCGTAGCCGGAGTCACCATCTTTCCAACGCACCTGGGCCCGCAGGTCAACTTGCAGCGAGTCGGAAAGACTCTGCGTGCGAAGGCGGTTGTCCGGGAGAAAAATGCGTCAAATGTTCGGCTCATTTTTCCTTGCTTTTTGTCTGTGTTTGCGCGCGCATTTGACCTAGCTCCCGAAGTCGGATTTCGACTTTCTTGGTATCGTCGGAAAGCTTGCGCTACTCTCTCTCTTAAAGTTTTGGACTTACGGGAAACCGAGCTTGGGTTCGCGAGATATGGTTCCTCGAACAGGGGCCGCCAGAGTGTTTTTGGTCCGTTGGAGGACATTTTTCCGATCGAGATTCCGGATAAACCAGGGAAATTATTGACGATCCGAGAGTTCCACACCATGCATGAATGTGTCCTCTTTCCAATGTACCCGGGCTTGCGGATCAAATCGTTGTGAGTTAGGAAGACTCTGCGCGCAAGCGCGGTAACGTCGGGGGAAAAGTTATGAAATTTTCAGCACGGCCTTATTTCGTCGACCTATTTTCGTGCGAGTGGTAGACGTAGCTCCCGATGTCGGATTTCGACGATCTTGGTATCGTCGGAAAGCTTGTGCTACCTACTTTTCTAAAGGTACAGGCCTTGCACAGAGGCGAGCTTGGGTTCGCAAGATATGATCTTGCGAACAGAGGCCGTTGGAATGTTCCTTATGCCAAGGGGTCATTTTCTGATCGAGATTCCGGCTTGACCGGAGGAGCTCTTGACGATCCGAGAGTTGCACGTTGTAGCTGAAGTGACCCTCTTGCTTAAAGGGTCTTCAACTTGCGGACCAAGTTGCTGCGGGTCGGAGAGAATCTTTGCGTGCAAACGTTGCCTCCCAAATAGGCTGTTTTGTCAACAACACTTAGCAAAATTTGGCTAAGTGTTGGACCGTTTTTTCACAGTTTTGACCATAACTCCCTCGTTTCTCGTCCGTTTTTGGCCCGTAAAGTATCAAATCGAAGCTCTCATGATCATGCTCTACACAATGGTCAGGGGGTGGTTAGTTCGATCCAGTTTCCGGTCTGGTCAACGGTTCAGTCAAACCTCGGTAAAACTTGGTCAACCTTAGTCAAACTTGGTCAAAGCTCTGGGAAATGCGCCCCAAACCCCATTCTGAGGTTATTTGATGTGACAAGCCCTCGTCGGATCAGGCCGGCTTGGTTCGGGCTGCCTCGTTTTGCGTGCCGACACCCGAGAAAATCCCGGGGGTAAAAATGGGGTTATGACAGTTGCCCCTTCTTTGTTTGGCGTTTCTTGGCACAAGGAACGTCGGACAAAGAATAAATGACTCGATTTTTGCCCGCTGGGATTTTCTCGGTTTTCGTGCCTGTCCTCAGGTACTGCGAAAAATCTTCCTCAGTTTGTGTGTCACACTCTGTCAGACGTGCTGGCTTTCAATCGTTTAACACACGGGTCAAAAGTTAAGGTAGGTTTCAGATTCTTGGTTTTCTCTCAAAACTCCACTTTTCCTACTTCTGCTTTCTCTTTCCTTTCTAGCTTAGATCTCGCACTCCGGAAGTCCGTTCGCCTTTCTGAGGTACGTCGCCATGTGGGCGCCTTTGGCGGGGGTAGAAATTTTGAAAATTATAGTCTAAATTTGGGATTTACACAAACTTAGGAGATACTTTAGTTGGGTTTGGGACTCGGATGGGCCTTGAAATATAGACAAATCTGACTTTGTTTGGAAATTCTTCCAAACAATTTGGGGAAATTGGGATTTGAAATTTGTTCAAAATCTCAATTTGGAATAATTCGACGGTTTGGAATCCTGAATCCAAACACGTCGGGGGGGTAATTTGGGATTTGAAATTTGTTCAAATCTCAAATTGGGTGGTTCAAAGGTTTGGAATCTTGAATCCAAACACGTCGAGGGTGTAATTTGGGATTTGAAATTTGTTCAAATCTCGAATTGGGTGGTTCAACAGTTTGGAATCCTGAATCCAAACACGTCGAGGGGGTAATTTGGGATTTGAAATTTGAAATTTGTTCAAATCTCAAATTGGGTGGTTCAACGGTTTGGAATCCTGAATCCAAAAACGTCGAGGGGGTAATTTGGAATTTGAAATTTGTTCAAATCTCAAATTGGGTGGTTCAACGGTTTGGAATCCTGAATCCAAACACGTCGAGTGGGTGATTTGGGATTTGAAATTTGTTCAAATCTCAAATTGGGTGGTTCAACGGTTTGGAATCCTGAATCCAAACACGTCAAGGGGGTAATTTGGGATTTGGAATTTGTTCAAATCTCAAATTGGGTGGTTCAACGGTTTGGAATCCTGAATCCAAACACGTCGAGGGATGATTTGGGATTTGAAATTTGTTCAAATCTCAAATTGGGTGGTTCAACGGTTTGGAATCCTGAATCCAAACACGTCGAGGGGGTGATTTGGCTTAGGGACTACCCAAGTCTCAAATCGAGTGGTCCAACGGTTTGGAATCCTGAATCCAAACACGTCGGGGGGTGATTTGGCTTGGGGACTACCCAAGTCTCAAATCGAGTGGTCCAACGGTTTGGAATCCTGAATCCAAACACGTCGGGGGTGATTTGGCTTGGGGACTACCCAAGTCTCAAATCGAGTGGTCCAACGGTTTGGAATCCTGAATCCAAACACGTCGGGGGGTGATTTGGCTTGGGGACTACCCAAGTCTCAAATCGAGTGGTCCAACGGTTTGGAATCCTGAATCCAAACACGTCGGGGGTGATTTGGCTTGGGTGACTACCCAAGTCTCAAATCGAGTGGTCCAACGGTTTGGAATCCTGAATCCAAACACGTCGGGGGGTGATTTGGCTTGGGGACTACCCAAGTCTCAAATCGAGTGGTCCAACGGTTTGGAATCCTGAATCCAAACACGTCGGGGGGTGATTTGGCTTGGGGACTACCCAAGTCTCAAATCGAGTGGTCCAACGGTTTGGAATCCTGAATCCAAACACGTTGAGGGGTGATTTGGCTTGGGGACTACCCAAGCCTCAAATCAGATGGTCCCACGGTTTGGAATCTTGAATCCAAACGCGTCGGGGGAAAAAGTGGGATTTGAGACTTTGTCAAATCTCAATTGGGTAATCAGACTCGGTTTGGAAATTCATCCAAACGATTGGGGAAAAATTGGGATTTGACACTTGTCAAATCGCAATTGGGTAATCAGACCCAGTTTGGAAATTCATCCAAACAATTGGGGAAAAGTGGGATTTGAAACTTGTCAAACCTTAATTGGATAATCAGACCCGGTTTGGAAATTCATCCAAACGATCGGGGAAAAATTGTTTGTTCTTTTTTCTTTGAGTATGAGATATACCTGATTTTCCTAACTCTTGGATCGCTTGTTGCTCTTTCTTGCAGATGTCTCACCGAGGCAGTGGTAGCGGAGATCATCGCCGGTCCTCACGCCATGGATTCTTGTGAATGTATGAACATTGAGGGTCAGATCTTAAGAAAGACCTGAGGTAGACTTGGGGTCATGTGAATTTAGCTCCCCCTTCTTGGGTTTGTCGCTGATGGTGGCACTCCATGTGGTCCATTCCTGAGGGATTTTGGCTTTGTGCGCTTTAGACGCTATACGAGCTCCATCGAGGTGGTTGTTGCTCTGTCTGCTGGGTCGGAGTGCACTTGCATCCCATACTTTAGGTTTAGCTATCTCATAGGTTAGCTGCAGATTTGAAACATCAGAAGGGTTAGGGTCTTATACATCCAAGAGGCCCATTTCTATTGGGTCATCCTTTCTTGATCGGGTCTTACTCCTTTACTTTCACATCATCGGGTCTTACTCTTTCATGGCCCATTTCTTATCCTTCACGAGGCCCGTTTCAGCAACTCTTGGGTCTTACTCCTTCACGAGGCCCATTTCCTTCTTACTCCTTCATGAGGCCCATTTCAGCAACTATTGGGTCTTACTCCTTCACGAGGCCCATTTCTATCAATGGGTCTTATAGTTTTTTCCGGGCCACAGGAAAAATTGCCCCAGCATATGATGTCACCACAAATTTTTCCAGCTTCGCGAAGATGGAAAAATTTTGCCCCAGTATGGAATATCGAAACAAATTTTTCCAGCTTCCCAAAGATGGAAAAATTTTGCCCCAGTATGGCATTATCTTGATCGATACGAGTTTCCAAACTCTTCATGCACATACTTCTTGGTTTGGTCCAAACTAACTGCCCAAGTCTCGAACCAGCTCTTCTTCACAATTTTTCAGTTTACTGAAAAAATTTGCCCCAGTGTGGAATCACACACGTCGATACAGAATCCAAATTTCCGCTTCTGTTCCCTTTGTCCTAAATCGAGACAGCCGTCCGAGTGTTGAGCCGCTTCTCCTTTAAAATTTTTCAAAACCCCTTTCGAAAAATTTGCCCCAATGTGTTGTCAAATTCAATCATGAGACATTCCTTGGCTGCTTCTTAACTTTTCTAGTCTTCTCGGTGCTGACAACATGCTCTTGGTCATTAGCTCATCTGGTCGGTTTGTCTGATGCTCTTGATCATTTGGTTGGACGACACTTTCTCAATCTTCGATCCATCCGGTCAAGCCTTTGATTCTTTCATCACATTCTTGATGGTGGTAGTCCTCTCTTGATCTCTGGTTTGTCTTCTAATTTTTCCGCTTACGGAAAAATTGCCCCGGCGTGGCACAATAAAATCAATGGTGAGACCCATGGACAAATCAAAGGTCTTTCTCACGTTTTCCCCAATTCGGGTTTCATTTCTTTCTCAGAAACCTTTCTCGCATGGCTATTCAGAATTCCTTGTTCCCGGGCTTCAATACTATCACCGATTTGGGAGATTCTGCAAGAGGTGTCCATTCGCCTGGATGATGTAGATCTTCAGTGACCTAGAAATCTGCCTCAGTATCGACCTCCATGTCTGCTGAGTGTGTCTATGATGAGAGATTTCCTTCCAATTTTCTGGAACCTTTGAATACCACCCATGGTTTGGTAGAACCAAGAAGGAAAAATTGCCCCAGTATCAAGGTTGAGACTGGGGCTTGGCCTTCGTTTTCTTATGGACAACATTCGACCAAAGCCAGTGTATGGGATTGTGTTTGGGCATTTTCTGGTCAAGGCATGCTATTTGAAGGGAGTCTAGGGAGAAAGTGCTCAACATCTTTCAGGGTTTTTGGGCTAGTGGCTTGACTGGTGGTTTAGAGGGTGAAATGAATTTCCTAGGTTGTTACAATTCTACACAAATCCCTCTTTAAAAATTTTCCTCGCTCAATATTTCGAGGACTGTTTTTTCGAAGATCATTTTCAAAATTTTTTTTTGGAAAATCGTTAAAGAGTATAATCTTTTGGAAATTTTTTTTTGAATGCATGTGTCGTCTGAGAGAGGCTAGGCAAAGCCTTGTTTCCTTTATAGTTAATGGGTGCCTCTGCTCAACAACCATCCCTTATCGAGAATGGAAAGTGTGATCCCTCAGGTTGATCTGTTTGGCATTATCCTTTAAGCTTTCTGAGTGAGCTGTTTCTTCTTTCATTTCTTTTGAATTAGGGTGAGGCTTCAAACATTGAAGTCACTCTTGTTTGGTCCGAAGGCCGTGGTGCAAAGTGGACTGTGCCCTTATGAGATACGACCTTTTGAGGGTGCGTGATCTAGATTCCATCATTACCAGTTTTTGACCAAAAGTTCATTGCTACATGACCAACCGATCACCAACGATCAGTGAGGTCTTTGTTGGCTTGTAACGTGGCCTTGGGGTTAAAAGGGTGCTTGAAACGAAGGATATAAGGCTCAAAATTACTTCATGATGTTTCCTTGGCACAAGCTCCTTAGGCTAAGCAGTCGCTCCCAGTTAGGAAGGACTTTCAAAGGACCGTAATGTAAGGCTTTGGTTCTCCTAGGCTTATGGGAGGATAATTTTGGCTTTGAAATTACTTGAGGGGTTTTCCTAAAGTCAAGGATTACTCTTCGTTTGAATTTTTCTCCATTAAGCACTACTCCTAGTCCTCAATTTGAACATTTCTCTAGACTCTCCTATTCATTCAGCTTAGTTTTCCTTGGGTTGACTTTCTCTTCAGTTTTTGGACTTCTTTCCCTCTTTCATTTTTAGGAGTTCACTTGATTGACTCAGTTTCCTTTGGGAGTCTCATTTACTCACTTTGTTTGCTTTTACCTAGCATGAGACTTTCACAACCATTTAACCCACCCCAGTGTGGGGGGTAATCCTTGACTGGTTTTTCATAGAAGAAAAACGAACAGGCTCAACTTGGTTAGCAAGTGGCATTTTTCTACAAGTGGGAGGATAGTTGAACGGAGGCCTTTTCCGTCATCCTGGGTACTGACTTCTTAGCCTAGAGAGCTTAAGTGCCATTTCATAAATCCTGGGTGAATTTTCTTTAAAAATATATTCTTTGGATCAGCGGGGTTTACAAGCGGTATAACTGTTTGGATAGTAGAAACAATGCCTCCATCATTTCATATCCAATCAATTGGTCAGTGAAGCTAGAACTTTTAGTCACCTACTGGTTTAGGATCACACCAACATTGGTCGTGAAAAGTAGGAATCATGTGCAAAAGGGTTAAGTGCTTCATGTGTTTGAGAAAAAGTGTTTCGGGCGTGGGTGTTCAGAGAACACATGCCACTCCTTCTCAATAATGGATAGTAATTTTACTTAGACACCTCATTTCCATGAGTGGAATTATGGTGTTGACTCGTCCCTCTTATGGATGTATGCATTTCAAACAAATCTTTTTGTGATTTTGAATTCATTATGCACATTTTGAAAAAGTAAATATTTTGAAAGATTTGTACAAGATTGCAACAAACTATTCAATATGGATATAAGAGGGTTAGTAGGAACCTGATTGAACCTTAAAGGTTCCTTGTGCTTTGTCTTTGTGGGTGGCATTCCCAACATCAGGTAAACCTCTCCAGAGTTTGGATACAGTTGTGTGAACCTTTCACAAGAAAGTGATCCACATCTTAGCTCGCTCTTGGTCAATCCAGGCTTGGTAACATGTTCTCAAGAACCATCACCTATCTTGATGTAGCTGCCGCAGGTTCCTCCATTGACTTCTCTCAAATACGGCACCCTTAAGTAGTTCAAGTAGGTCGTTCAAGTCTTGTGCATCTTGGGAGCTTGTGCTATTTGAACCGACCTTGGCTGATTCCTAGTGGGTATAACATGGAAGAGTCTTCTTCCATTTCCCGTCATTCTTGGCTATCATCTGAACTTCTCCCTCGTTTTTCTCCACGAGGGTCCTTTTTGCAATCTGCTCAACTAATGCCATAAAGGCTGGCATGTCCATTATCTCCTTTGTCTTCGCCGCATCCTTGATTCTCTCTTCAACTGGAATTAAATCCATTAGGAACTGCAATTGCAAACCTATCACTTGGTCAAAGTAGGGGTTCTTTAGAGTGTCAACAAAAATCTTGATCATCTCCTTCTCGTCTAGAGGAGGGAGTGCCTGGGCCGCCACTTCTCTCCACTACTGGGCGTATTCTCCGAAAGTCTTGCTGCTCTTCTTCTCCATTCTCTGCAGGTCGAACCGATCTGGCGCCATTTGTGAGTTGAAACTACACTGGGCTAGGAAGGTGTTTGCCAGCCCTTTCCAATGGGAGATCTTCTTCAGCTGTGAGTACCATTCGGCCGGTGCCTTATCAAGTTGCCTTGGAAAGTCTGGATCATCAAGGGTTCATTTTTTGCGTACTGGGCCATCTTTCAGCAGTATATTTGCAAGTGAATCATCGAGTCACCCCTCCCATTGTACTTCTCGAGTTTTGGGACTTTGGCACTGTCATGTTGGGGAACCAGAACATACTGAAGAAATCTGTGTTCCGAATGAGCTCAGGCCCCGCATAAGCCGGATCTTTTCTTTTAAGCCATCGCTCTTACTATCCAATTGGGAATCTCTCCCCTCAGGTTTTGGTGGTGTTGGTGGCCTTGGCAGCGGGTCCATGTTGATGTGAGGACGTCCTTCCTACACTTCACCGTTGGTACTTTTGCCATCTTTTCTCTTCTGGTTTCCCATTTCCACGTCTCTCTTCACCATCATGTATATGAAGGCGAGAAGATCGTCAAACTCGTGCTTCAAGGCGGCCATCCAAACCTCTTGTTCATTCGGCCCACTCATTTCCCCTGCCATTCGTCCGTGTGTACGGATAAAATACTACAAACAAACAGTGTCAAGTTAGACTTTGAATTCACAATTAGGATCATGACCCTGGTCTTGCCTCGCGATAAACCTCGATTGGGTATGAGTGCGTTCATGATGCGCATGATTGCACTATGCATCAACAAGTAGATGGACTCTCACATCGGGTTACCAAGATTTGACGAGCCTTTCGGCTCATGGTTCCATTTTGAAAACCTTTTTGGGGAACCGTCACTGGTTTATGTAAGGGTCATTCTTCTTGTTGAGGTTGACAAAATGGATGAATATCTACATCCCCATACAGAGTTGGAAATTCCTAGGGTTTACATGTGTATGTACATGGTGGTCATGGACATATCAACAAGGAGATGGATTCTCATACTACCAAGATTTGAAGAGCTTTTCAGCCCACCGTTTCATTTTTGGAAAAATTTTGGGGGAACCGATGTTGGTCGATGTGAGATTCATACTTTTGGTCGAAGATGACAAAATGGGTGACTATCTACATCCCTATATAGAGTCGGGAACTCTTAGGGTTTATACGATGGTCATGGACACATCAACAAGGAGATAGACTTTCACATCTCCAAAAATTCGACAAGCCTTTCGGCGTTCGGTTCCATTTTGAAAATTTTTTTGGGAACCGACATCGGTCGATGTGAGGGTCGTACTCTTGGTCGAGGATGACACAATGGGTAAGCATCTACATCCCTATATAGAGTTAAGAACTCTTAGGGTTAACATGTATGTACATAGTGGACAAGTCAACGAAGAGATGGATTCTCACATCATTGAAAATTGATGAGCCTTTCGGCGCTCGGTTCTATTTTGAAAAACTTTTTTTTTTTTTTGGAACCAATGTCGGTTGGTGTGAGAGTCATACTCTTGGTTGAAGACAACACAATGGGTAAATATTTACATCCCTATATAGAGTCGGGAACTCTTAGGGCTTATGCGTGTATGTACACAACGGATAAGTCAACAAAGAGATTGACTCTCACACCACTGAAAATTGACGAACCTTTCGGCGCTCAGTTCTATTTTGAAAAATTTTGGGGAAACCGATGTTAGTCGACATGAGAGTCATACTCTTGGTTGAAGACAACACAATGGGTAAATATCTACATCCCTATATAGAGTCGGGAACTCTTAGGGCTTATATGTGTATGTACACGATAGACAAGTCAACGAAGAGGTGGACTCTCACATCACTGAAAATTGACGAGCCTTTCGGCGCTCGGTTCCATTTTGAAAAATTTCGGGGGAACCGATGTCGGTAGATGCGAGGGTCATACTCTTGGTTGAAGACAACACAATGGGTCAACATCTACATCCCTATATAGAGTCGGGAACTCTTAGGGCTTATACGCGTATGTACACTATGGTTACAGACTCATCAACAAGGAGATAGACTCTCACATCACCAAAAATTTGACGAGCCTTTCGGCATTCGGTTCTATTTTGGAAAAAAAATTTCTGGGAACCGATGTCGGTTGGTGTGAGGGTCGTACTCTTGGTCGAAGACGACGCGATGGGTAAACATCTACATCCCTATATAGGATCGGAAACTCTTAGGGTTTACATATGTATGTACACTATGGTTACAGACTCATCAACAAGGAGATAGACTCTCACATCACCAAAAATTTGACGAGCCTTTCGGCGTTCGGTTCTATTTTGAAAAAAAATTTTGGGAACCGATGTCGGTTGGTGTGAGGGTCGTACTCTTGGTCGAAGACGACGCGATGGGTAAACATCTACATCCCTATATAGGATCGGAAACTCTTAGGGTTTACATATGTATGTACACTATGGTTACAGACTTATCAACAAGGAGATAGACTCTCACATCACCAAAAATTTGACGAGCCTTTCGGCGTTCGGTTCTATTTTGAAAATTTTGAGGCAACCGGTGTCGGTGGATGCGAGAGTCACACTCTTGGTTGAATACGACAAGACTATGTACATGATGGATACAAGTGTACTAACGAAAAGATAGACTCTCACATTACTGAAATTGGACGAGCCTTTCGACGTTCGGTTCCATTTTGAAGGATTTTTGGGAACTGCGTCAGTCGATGTGAGGGTCATACTTTTGGTTGAGGACGACATGGCTATGTACATGATGGTTACAAGCGTACTAACGAAAAGATAGACTCTCACATTTACCCAAAATTCGACGAGCCTTTTGGCGTTCGGTTCCATTTTGAAAGATTTTTGGGAACCGATGTCGGTTAATGTGAGGGTCGTACTTTTGGTTGAGGACTACACGACTCTATACATCCGTATAGAGTTTGGAACTCTTGGGGTTTACGAGCGTACTAAACCAAAAGATAGACTTTTGCACTACCAAAATTTGGCGAGCCTTTCGGCGCTCGGTTCCATTTTTTGAAAGATTTTTGGGAACCGGTTTCGGTAGATGCGAGGGTCATACTTTTGGTCGAGGACGACAACACTACATACACAACGGCTACAAGTGTATCAACGAAAAGATAGACTCTCACATTACCAAAATTTGATGAGCCTTTCGGCGTTCAGTTCCATTTTGAAAAATTTTTGGGAACTGCGTCAATAGATGTGAGGGTCATATTCTTGGTTGGATACGACAAGACTATGGACACGTCCCTATGTAGAGTTAAGAACTCTTCAGGGCTTGGGTGGTTTGCATGGGTATGGACAACATGGTTATCCTATCCCTTTATCAAACAATGACATGCAAACGAAGGTTTAGATAGATAGAACCTGGCTCGGCTCCATTTATTTTATCACCACCTAGAAAATAGCGCAACGCTTTTCCCTTGACTCATTTTGAAAAGACACATCCTATTTTCGGGTATCCTATCTTAGGTTAGATGTTCATTCGGTTGGCTTTTACCAGAGCCCTCACAGGTAAGTTTTCTACTCTATAGCTTACTATATGCAACATGGTATGACACGGTTTGGAATTCTGTTTCCTAAAGGGGCCGATAATCATGCCCATCTCGTCTTCCCAAAGGAAGTCAAAAGGGTATTGGATCACCGGGGAAGCACTTGCACGCCTCCCTCGATCCCTACTGGTGTGGAGGGAGAAAGGTGGATTCTCGTGTTTCATGTCCTAGATATAAAAGGGTTCGTGGTGGAGCCTGTACCAGCCCAGCCCCACCTGAGTCCGGGTTCGACCCAAAAGTCCAATGAGTGTAAATGTCATGATTTTGAAAACAAAAAGGGAAAAGACTTTTTTGTACAAAGCACAATATACAATATGTGTTGCATAAAATAAATCTCTATCCTATGTTCGCAGTTTATATGTACAAGAATATAGACATGCTAAAATCAAAATACTATACAAGATGAAATAAAGAGGATAAATCAAACAATGAATACCAACAAATATATACACATATGCTTAGCAAAGAAAACACCGAAAGACTATAGGCTTAAACCCTCTAAGTCCCCAGTGGAGTCGCCAAGCTGTCGACACCGGCGGAAAATTCGACCTAAAAGTTAAGGTCTAGGTCTTTTCTTTTTCCTAGATCCCGACCCCCATTTGGCGAGTGTGTGTGTGATCTCTATCTCTTTTCCGTTTCGAGATATGAGTTGTGTGTGTGTATGTGGGAACATGTGTACGTGTGTGCGTGTGAGCACAAATTTGGAGTCGCCACCAATTATGGGAAATTTAAGGTGTGATTGGGCACCTAAGTCTAATAGATTTTATCTTATTTAGACATTTAAAACAAAGTAGTCTTGAACTAGAGATGGGTTCGGGGATTTGCTTATGCGTGGGGAAGGTGTTAGGCACCCCACGACATCCGTTTAAGAAAACGGTTACCTCCCTTCTAGTGTTCCCTTTTATTTGCTAAGCCTAGGTTTGTTGGTTTTAATTATGAACAAATGTCCCAAATTCCGTCGTGCAATATACCAAGAATGGCAAATGCAATTTGACTTCATTTGGTTTTGATTAGACTCTTTATTTCACCGTCCCTCATCTTTGTATTTTTTTTTAAGTTTCCGGACATTTCGGTGGTAGGATATACTCGAAATCCTAACACCTAGTGCCGGGACAAACAATTAATGTTTTTGGTGCCATATTCGAGATCTCTTTACCCTTGATTTCCAAGAGTAAAGCGGTCCGTCAAATGGCGGGGTTTTGGATGATTAATTCACACTTTGGGGAATTTTAGACCATGATCTTATGGGAGTTAGAACGTGTAGAATCCCTTACACGAAAGCACGTACCAGCCACGCCCCCGTGTAAAGGACTCATACCATGGTGTCCCAAAAGCCAGGGCGAGCCGTTGCCCTTGGGTTGCACCAACTTCGTTTCTAACGCCCACATTACCATGTTTACTCTTTTTAAAGTTTTCATGGCAAAGTGTATTTTAATCACATTTTTATATCAAAGCGATAAACACTCAAACAAGTAATCACGGCATGTTCGCAGCACATAAATTACTAAAATTAAATCTAACAAGTATGGGATGATCATGGCATGTTTGCAGCACATTAATCATAAAAAGTAAATCAAATGAGTAATCATGGCATGGTTGCAGCACATAAATTACTAAAATGACAAGTATGGAATAATCATGACATGTTCGCAGTACATTAATCATAAATATGGAAATCAAATGAGTAATCACGGCATGGTTGCAGCACATAAATTACTAAAATGACAAATATGGGATGATCACAAAGCAATTTAAAAGGGAGTTTCAATGCCTCTCGGGCTTACACGAAGGTTTAGTACTATTTGAAAGATTTACCTAAACCCATAAGGCCGAATAGGACTTAAATGATGAAAAATCGTTTTAAAAAGGGGGGTTTCAATGCCTCTCGGGCTTACACGAAGGTTTAGTACTATTTGAAAGATTTACCTAAACCCACGAGGCCGAATAGGACTTAAATGATGAAAAATCGTTTTAAAAAGGGGGGTTTCAATGCCTCTCAGGCTTACACGAAGGTTTAGTACTATTTGAAAGATTTACCTAAACCCACGAGGCCGAATAGGACTTAAATGATGAAAAATAGTTTTAAAAAGGGGGGTTTCAATGCCTCTCGGGCTTACACGAAGGTTTAGTACTATTTGAAAGATTTACCTAAATCCACGAGGCCGAATAGGACTTAAATGAATGAAAAATCGTTTTAAAAAGGGGGGTTTCAATGCCTCTCAGGCTTACACGAAGGTTTAGTACTATTTGAAAGATTTACCTAAACCCACGAGGCCGAATAGGACTTAAATGAATGAAAATCGTTTTGAAAATATATTGGTGATTTGCGGGTCCAACGCCTCATGGATTTACATGGGGTTTAGTGCTATTTGAAAGACTTATCTAAAACCTCCAAGACCGGTCGGTGTTTTCATGCCCAAAATTCAAGGGAAAAAAGGGAATGGGTAAACAATATTTACAATATAGTAAATAATGAAATAATGGCAATAAGTAAATTTAAAGCATGACGTAAAGCGATAAATGCATTTAAAGCGATGATACGTCTAAAACAAGGGATTTTCGTGGGTCCAATGTCTTATGGAATTACGTAGTTGTTAATGCCTCTTTGAGATCTTACATAATCCACCACGAACAATCGGGATTATCACGCCCAAATCACAAGGAAAAAGGGAGGGAAAATAACAATATTCACAACGTAGTAAAATAATAAATGACGGAATTTGGGCATGGGGGTTGTGTTCTTGGATCCAATGCCTCGTGGGTTTACATGGTTGTTAATGCCTCTTTGAGGTCTTACATAATCCACCAAGATCAATCGGGATTATCACGCCCAAATCACAAGGGAAAAGGGAGGGAAAATAACAATATTCACAACGTAGTAAAATAATAAATGACGGAATTTGGGCATGGGGGTTGTGTTCTTGGATCCAATGCCTCGTGGGTTTACATGGTTGTTAATGCCTCTTTGAGGTCTTACATAATCCACCAAGACCAACTGAGGATTTTCACGCCCAAATACACGGGGGACGGGGACAATAACCATATATTCACAAGTTCATAATAAATATAAATAAAGCGATAAATGTATTTAAAGCATTGCGGAAAGCGATAAATAAATTTAAAGGAATAATGAATCTAAAGCAAAGGGATTTTTATGGATCCAATGCCCTATGGAATTACGTGATGGTTAATGCCTCTTTGAGGTCTCACATAATCCATCATGACCAATCGGGATTATCATGCCCATTTTACAAAGGGGGAAAATGGGGGAGAAAATAAATAATCACAACGTAGTAAAGCAGTAAATGACGGTATTTAAACATGGGGGTGTGTTTTTTGGGTCAAATACCTCGTGGGCTAACATGGTTGTTAAGGCCTCATAGAGGGCTTATATAATCCACCAAAGCCACTTAGGATTGTCATACCCATTTTACAAAGGAGAAAAATGGAGAATATCCACAATATAATATTCACAACGTAGTAAATGTAAATAAAGCAATAAATGAACTGGAAGAACATAAATAATGCAATAGATGAACTAGAAGAACATAAACAAAGCAATAAATGGACTAGAAAGCATAATAAAGCAATAAATAGACTAGAAAGCATAAATAAAGCAATAAATAGGCTAGAAAACATAAATAAAGCAATAAATAGACTAGAAAACATAAACAAAAAGTGGATCCTTGTGAATCCCTTCTCATTTTAGGGATCATCATTAGTCACCTCCACTAAAAAAGAAGAAAAAGAGAGAAGAGAGGAGAGAGAAAGAGCTTAGAGAGAGAGAGAGTACCTAGAGAGGAGTCTCTCACTCTAAAAACTACCCAAAAACCCCCTAAGGTAGACCCCTAAATCCCTATTTCTGCCTAAACTACGCTCAAGAAGGCCTAGAGCCCGAGCAAAATTGTGCACAAATGAGGGGGGGTGTGGCTTTATTTATAGGCCGAGCTGCACGCCTCGCTCTGCATCATACCGCGCGGCGCGTGATGATACCGCGCGAGTAGTACAGCTTGCCACGTGGCAGTCTTATCCTCCACGCAAGCCCCCCACCGAATCCTCCTCGGTTTTCGCGCGCGCGTACCCTTTTCTGACCCGATTTTCGAGGGCAGTTTTGGAGGCCTTCCGCGCGCGTACCCTTTTCTGACGTTTGGTACCGAGGCCGTCATTCCAGTAGAAATTGGACTGACCAATTTCAGAACAAGCAGTTACGACGACGAGAGTAACAACCAGCTGTGTTTAAATCTAGACCTATTGGATGAAGCTCGTGACCAAGCAAAAGCAAAGACAAAGGTGTACCAATAGAGGATGGCTCGTTATTATGATCGACGAGTGAAGCACAGAGAATTCGAAGTGAGGGACCTAGTACTAAGGAAGGTGACTCTTGCCACTAAAGATCCAACCTAGGGAAAATTAGGGCCCACATGGGAAGGCCCATACAAAGTTGTCAAGTTCTACAGAAAAGGTACCTACCATCTTGAGAAGCTGGATGGCACTACACTTCCCCACCCTTAGAATGCTGAGCACCTAAAGAAATACTACCAGTAAGACATTAGCTAATTTTTCTCTTCATACCCTGTTTAAGTTTCTTTTTTTGTAATCGCTTCTATTTGAAATTCTGATGAATAAAGACAGAGAAAGGCCGGCAGACGCCCTTCTCTTTTCCAAAAATCCTTTTAACGTCTTCCAAAAAAAACTAGCCGTTCAAATTTAGGATTCAAAATTCAGATGTAAGATGAAACATCCAAGTGGATCGTATAAAGAATGGTACCGACGTCCTTATTATGACTCCAAAAAAATTCAAATGTTGAAAATTTGAGTACACATCATACACGGACAACCAAAAAAATATCTGCACAAAAAGCAAATGTATAAATATAAAAAATTCAGGTGTATAAAATTTGAATACAAGACATGCATGGATGACCAAGAACATTTGCACAAAAAGCAAATGTATATGCATATAAAAAAATTCAGATGTAGAAAATCTAAGTACACTTCATGCATGGACGACTAAAAACACTTGCACAAAAAGCAAATGTATGGAGAGTGCATGTAGGGAAACACCTGCATAAAAAACATGTGTACTACCATGAATGGACGATGAAAAACACTTGCATGAAAAAGTTGGTGTAGCATAAAAAAGAAAAACACTTGCAGAAACACATGCGAAAATAAGCATGAAATTAAAAAGCAAGTCAAAAGCATGAAGTATATAAATCCCAACATAGGACAATGTATCACAAAAAAGAAAACATTAGTTCTAGTCCCAAGGGACAAATTGTTTACAAAGGCCATAAACCAGGCCCTACTAGAATAATATTGTTCCAAAAAAATTTAAGTGGTGCCGTTGTCTGCCAATTGCAGATCTACTTCTCCTACCACTTCATTCCTTCCTTTTGCCCCAACAATGGAATCATCATTTTTGTATGGCTAAAAGATGTCGAAATCTAGCTCCGGATACTTTTCTTTGGCTTGTTTTCTCAGTAGTTCAAAACCCGCAAGGATATTTAGTGTTGTTGTCATCGCAAGCATCAGATGACTTATATTCCTCCACTGCACTGGACCTCGCCGATTCCATTTGCTCACTCAAAGCCTTCAATTGGTCCAAAGCCTTCCTATAGGATTCAACCGTCTTGCTCAGCTCCTCGTCCTTGGCCAAAGCATCCACATTTAGCTTGGTCAGGTCGTCCACTAGACGATCCCTTTCACGAGTCAATTCCATCACTGCTGATGTCAAAGTCTTGTTGTCGTCCATGGCATAAGTCAGCTGCGCCTTTAGTTTCACTATGCCCTCCTCCCAGTGCATGCAGCGGTTGGCAACAACCATGGCCTCCGTTAGACCCTACAATGATGAATTGCCGATTAACAAAAAAAAAAAAAAAAAAAAGAGATATAATGAAGTACTTTCATCAATGAATGGGTGAGGGCTCGTTTCACGACGTCGGTGTTGAGTTTTCCATATTCATCCATGTCTTCCTTGGTCACCACCGACTTCGCTCATCGTAAAGCCAACGAAGCATCCAAAGGCAAAGTTGGAGCCTTATCAACTGCCCTGCTCAACGAGGGCGCTTCTATTGGCTCAATCACCTCAACTGACGAGGCAGGAGCTTGCACGGTATGGGTAAGCTCCTGAATCACGGGAGGACGGACTGAAACCTTTTCCAACACCGGTTTCGTAGCCAAATCTCCCATATACTTCTTTCCAAGGTTAACCGTGACGGCATCCTTCTGTTCCATCATCCTCTTTAGCTTATCTTTGTTCAACTTGGCAGTGGTCATTCCTACAACAAAAGCAAAGACAAGTTTTTAGCCAATCTTTCGTCCAAACCAGAAGATACATGAAATAGTTTGACGAGGACACATACTTTGCTGATTGGACAACTTCAGGGACAAAACTTTTTGGCTCGGCTCAGGACCAAAAGAATGGAAGGTGAGCAATTCAGGCTGTATGAAGTTGGTATAGTGGTGATCTTTGTGATGCAATGCTCGAAGCACCCCGTTTTTTCCTTCCTGGCTCAGCTTCGGACGCTTAATCGCTACAAAAATATAGAAGACGTTAACAAGCAGAGATATATGTATATAACGTCATATAGAATGTACATGTATGTAATGACGAACACACACACACACACACCAGAAGTTAGAGGTACGCCCCAAGCATGACGAACTCTGATAAAAGTGTCGTCCTTTTCCTCCCATGGAAGGCTCTCTCAATTATCTCCACAAATGAAGATATACCTGTCCTTCCACTCTCTATTAGACGTCGGGAGGCCGGTCACTAGCTTGAGATGTTTTTGGCGTCCGTTCAAAGTCCAAAAACCGGGAGATGCAGCTATCTAACAAGGTTTGTAACAGTACAAAACTCGTCCACCATAAGGGAATCAACCCCCTTACTGCACTCTTGCCACATCACCATACAGGCAATTGTCGTCCACTAAGCACTTGGAGCTAGCTGACCGAGTGAGAGGCATAGACGATCTAACAACTTTCTCATGAAGGGCTGCATAGGGAATCTCAACCCAGCCTTAAAATCGGCTTCATAAAAAGCCACGTCATCAAATTTGGACCAGGAAGCTCTCTCGTCCAAATCAGGAATCCTAGGAACGAAATCCTCTAAGATTTGGTATCGATTGCTGATCCTTTTTACCCCTCGACATCTTCGATAGAAAAATAGGATTGAGCGACCCAAGGTTTCTCAGACCCAAAACCCTTCGACGAACCCAAGACCGATGGGGTTTTTTCAGAAGAATTATCCCCATCCTCCCGATCGAAGAGCCTCTTTGGCAACTCCTCAGAGTGAACCGAAGGCCAACTATTCCCCTCGGAAGCCATAAGACCCCTAATGTTTTTTCCAGGTGCTTAATGCCGAAAAAGCTAAAGCAAACAACTCCTCCGATAGGCGGCGGAGCATATAATCGGCTCGGACTAAATTACCAAACAAATGGGCCTACCCTTGCTCTCAGCCACTCGACAAACACCCACAAAAAAGTTCCTAAGTGAAGAATGTAACAGATCCAGTGCTATTGAGAAAGAAAATCGGAGGAGAAGAGCAAAAGAACTCACTGGAGATCGAAAACTCAAAAAAGAGAAAATGCACCAAGTTAAAACGCCAAATGAGGGAAAATGAGAGAAATGACAAATTTTTGGTTTTTAAATCATCAAAACCTCTGGCAGACGAAACAAAGCGTTGCTCACGATACATGCCCAATGAATGGATGACACATGTCAAAAAACAAGTTAGACCATCACCTCACCATTTAATGCAACGATCAAATTTCAATCACACATCTCCCAAAAAATGCGGCTAGAACCTCTCAATATTCCAATTGTCATCCAAACATAACCACGTTGGAATAGGGGGCATCTGATAGGTTTGAGACATTCGTCTAACCAATGGATGACCTCACACTCTTCCATCATCCGGATAAAGCATATGAAAGGATGACTACATTCGTCGTCCAAACAAATAATGCCAAAGCTGCCCACACGCCCCATTAAAGGAGGTCTTTATAACCAAGTTAATAGAGGGAACCGTTATCAAATAATCCATTAAAAGCAGTATCTCAAGATATTGTAACCGCCGTCATAAAAGCTCCTCATTCAAGTCAAATTAAGACTCAAATAAAGGAGAGCACAACGGCTACATCTTGGGGGCACCTATATAAACCCCAAAGGAAAAAGACACAAGGTATGTAAAACACTAGCCTAAACACTGATACCCACCTGTTTATTATTTTCTTGAGGGATTACTGACAAAAGCATCGAAGAAACTTTGGTCAGAACCCCACTGATGCTCTCTTATTGTTCACTCTCTTCACTTTTTCAGGTCTTCCATCGAGAGACGAGGCGTTGGACGACCATGCTGATTTTGCACATCCTCAATAATCAACATTTTAGGCTTGGTGTCTCATACCTCAATTTATGGGAGATCTTCCTAATTTGTGGTCTGAGATTTGTTCCCATGATCCCACTAGAGTTGTAATAGTGCCTTATGGAACAATTAAGGAAGATGGATGTGGGGTCATCTCTTATGAGGTAGACAAACGTCATATAGTGGTCTAGTAGACTTCATGCTTAGCAATCGTCCCTTAACACAATGCGACGACTGCACCTAATCACACCCAATGACTATCTCTCAAGGTTATCTTGGCTTAAGAGTTAAGATGAATGTGACTAGATCTCATCGCATTTTGACTGCTTCGTTGTACACATGCATTCGTCTCATATATCTCCTCATCTAATGGTGATATTACACTATTAAAACATTTTATTATATAAATCTTTTTTCTTTTCTTTTTTTAATCTAAGATAGAAATTATACTTGTGGTGAGTCCTTTATCACTACAATTAATTTCTTAAAAGCAGAAAAGACATTTTTGCGAGAATCTCCAAAAAAGATCACTTTCTATAATATAACCTTTGACTTTTATTACAATTATTGCTTCGTACATAACTCCCGCCTTTTTGATGTGGATCCATGTACTGACTCATCTCTTTTGTCTTCCGTACAAAGAAATCTTTATCATATGGATGGGGCCGAGGCTTTTTAACTTATCCTATCTTTCGACCGGGCCCAAATCATCAAACCGAACAGGCCCAAATTGTGTCTAGATATAAACTCAAACAATCATTACACTTGGTTCCGGACCGAACCTCACTCTCAATGGGCCCGAACCCTGTAGAAACATATAGTGGCTCAATTCATCTCCTCCAATACTCTAAACACACACATACATTATATACAAGAAGGGAAGGGGATAAAACTCATGCCCAACTGGGTAGGGAATAGGAAGTGCACCACTGGGCCAAATGCCTATTGAGCATAAAATATTATAAATTGATAAGTTAACTTTTACACTTAAGTTTGTTCAACTTTTAAACACAAAAAAACAAAGTAATTTAGAAAAATGCTAAAACTACTATTACTTTTACTATAAAACCTTCATGACAATAAATATATCAACATCATAATAACAAGTTTCTTAAAAATGGGTTCAGTGCTCTAGTACATCGTACCCTACACAATCAGGGCACATGTTTGAATTCAGTCATGTGTCACCATTGTGTCAAGTCTAGTGCACTAGACTCAAATTAAATCCCTAATAAATATAGTTTGTTTTTGTGTTTTAAAAATTGTCATAGTACTTAAATATTTTTTTTAATAATAAAATGAACAATGCTATAGACACAATAATTATAAGTTGGTAAGTTTTTATTATATCTCATCTAAAGTCTGGATCCATCACTTACTGTACTTTATTATTTACTATTCACAATTTGACACCTCAACATTGTTGTGAAATTATTATATTCATAACTTTATTGTAATAAAATTGATAACCACAGATTGAAATCTCATGAAATACTAAAGCCATACAATTTCTTTTGTGTTGTTAGAATTGAACGAGTTCAGTTTTAAATTTTTAAAAATTTTAAAATGAGTAGTTAAAGTTGAAAGTTATTCAATTTTAGCTCCACAAAAGGAATGGCATATATGCTTATATTTTTTTTTTTGGTGATAACTAAAGGAATGGCATGTATGTTTTTTTTTTTTTTTGGTGATAACTAAAGGAATGGCATATATGGGATCTCAATCCGATAACAACTTTAATATTTTCCTTCCTTAATTAAAACCGTGATATCTGTTCCGACAACTTATTTCATGTCTGGTCCCGTTGTACGTGGAGTTTTGTAGTTTACATTTATTTAGCAGGAAGTTTCGCAGCAATTTCTCAATTAGCCGAGTACTTTAGGATTTGGATCCGCAGACACTTGGCATATTGGCAATTGGCATAAGCATAACATGTAAAAGTAAAGTTTTTGTACAATCATATTAATTTTAAGATACCCAATGTTTTTATGCATACCGGAAGTAATTAATCAAATACTTTTATGGTATAGTATAATAAATTGTATTTTTTTCTATTCATGTTATTAATTAAATTCATGATAAAACTCATTATTCATATGAGAGTATAGAAAATTATTCAGTAATACTAAAAATAAATGCATTTCATCATAATTTCCTGAAATGTCAACGTTGCATGTTGCTTTAGTCCATCAAGTGCTCTTACAGGGGTGGGTGTTCTGATTTGTGATTCTAATGGCCTTGTTACTACTGCCTTTTGTACTAATATGATGGTAAATGGAGATCCTTTACAAGATCAAGCTTAGAATGTTCTTATAGGTCTCCAATTTGCTCAAACTCTTGGTATTTGGTGGATTGAGGTAGAGATGGGCTGTCAAGATCTTATTGGACTGATTACGAAGGGCTCCCATGGTGTTTTGATTGATGATATTTGCTTTTTAATTCCATAATTTCAGAATATCTGTTTTTCTTTGAATAGGATAAATTGTAACAAAGCTGCGTAAATCTTGGCTACACATACTTTGTTCTCATATTTAAAACAGAAGTGGTTGCCTGATTCTGTTATTTCACTTGTACAGTTTGATTATGCTCAATAAATGAATATGCTATCATTTTATTAAAAAAAAATATATATTATAAATGATTGATTTTGAATAATCTTGTAACTAAGTGGTATTTTTTAGTTTTTCTCTACGAGTTAGTTTTAAGGTTTGAATTCCCTTCGTCATTGCTGCAACAATTAAATTAGTAGAATTTTTTTTTAATAGATTTGAAATCAACCTTTTAAATTTTAATTATTTCTCTTACATATAATTTTTTTGCTGAATAATTCTATATTTCTATGATAGATAATCAGAACTTCATCTGGGAGGTAGTTGAAGTTTTGGACTGCTGATGCCGTTGTGGATGTTGACAAAATTTTAGATTTTGAATAAGAAAATTGTGAGAGGAATTTGTTGGGGGTAGTGAGTAGGAGGTGCCGAAATTTCAGTGGGACCCAGTAATTATGGATTGCAATCACATAATTACAGTTTGAGAACAACGTACCAAACACTCTCAAAGTAATTGGTGTGGCTGTCAAATTTCGTTTTTGCTTCGCTATATCTTTTTATTTTGGTTTTGGTTCATTGAGTGCTAAAATAAAATATAAAAAATAAATAAAAATAAGAAAGGGAATAGAGCATATTCAATTGTGACCATGTGAATTAATAACTTGATATTGTTTTTAAATGGACGTTTTGTTTTTAACTTCAAAAATAACCATCAAGATTAATGAGTAATGAGTAACATATCATATTAGTATATATTGTATTTATTTATTTATTGAGGGATATATAAGTTTAGCAAATTATTTAATGACCCACAATTGTTTATGCCTTTATGGGTTATAGGCTGCCACAATTATATATTCGGTCATCGTTTTCTGATAACTTATCCAAATTAGAACTAGGGAAGCTATGTTATAAGCACCAACACTTTTGAAAGGATGAGATACTCTGAATAAAAAAAAATTTCATTGGTATATTTAAGTGTGTTAGAAGTTATTCAATAAAGGTCCAAGATTCAATACCTCTTGGGTGCAAACAATTCATTGGGGTCATACCCTTTGGTGAAAATTCAATACCTCTTGGGTATAAACAATTCATTGAGGTCATACCCTTTGGTGAAAAACTAGCGATTTACCCTAATCCGTATAGAGAAACTTCTGAGAGTGTGTGTTGACGGATCTCTTGGGATTAGTTGAGGTGCGCGTAAGCTTGCCCGGACACCCAAGGTTATCCAAAAAAAAAAAAAAAAGGGAATGAAATAATAACCATATAAAGAAAAGAAAAAGAAATGGGTTTTTATATATACTACCCTTGCCAATGTCTAAAAAAAAAAAAAAAAAATACCACCCTTGCATTTTGGTGTTAGTATCAATTTGGTATTTGAATTTTGGATTTGATTAATTAACCTTATACACGTTAACCTCAACCAAGAAAGTATATGGGTTTCAATTCTATCTACACCATAAATCGATTAGATCTTGGTTTGATGGTAAAAATAATCATTGCAAAGATTAAATTGGATATCATAGATTCAAATACTATCATATCTAAAATCTAATTAATTAAAAATATAATATACATGAGATTAATTGTTGGGATCATTGTATGATACTCATATCAAAATTAAAAGTATGATTTTGTAAAAATCCTTGCTAACATTTTAAGGCAAAGACAACGAGAGGTTCATCTGTTAGTTCCTCTTTTGTACCAGCCTACCAGGCCATCACAGCCTCAGTAAAGGAATGCAAAATATATGATAAAAGCCATAAACGTGACCAGCATAGACTCTAATGGAAGTTTGGCATGGATATGACAAGTATTGAGATTTATGTCAGGCAAAGATTATCTCGTGTGAGAATTCTGTTCTGTTTTGGTTTTCTATTTTAAAGTAATGTTAGGTATGAGTTGCACTTTTTGGTGAGCATTAGGTAAAGTTCACTGTTCCAGCTATATATAAGGAAAAACCAACAGATTTGACTGAGCAATGAGTATGGTTGTTACTCGATAAATCAAAATTTAACATTAAAGAAACATAATGTTTAAAAACCTTAAATTTTATTCCATAATTCTTAAATGGTAAATGGTAAATGGTAAATGGTAAATCGTGAAGAAAAAATGATGGTTTAATGTAAAAATGATGCTCTATCACTCACGTTGTTAAAGAAACAACAATGCTAAATGCCATTTCTCCATAGAAAACAAATTTGGTGGCATATTGTAATAAGTGGAATAATATTTTTATTGTGAACCCTATTGACATCATTTTAACTATATTAATCATAATTTTTGTGAAAAGTAGTGTGTGTTTAGACTAGTTGACTAAATTTTTACATAAATTTTTTCACAATCTATCATGTTAATTGAACTATTTGAAAATCAATAATAACTACGATCTTAATCAAATCTTAACCGTAACGATTACTTCATTTGACCAAATCATTACATTCTCTTTTTGCTAAGTGGAGCCAAATCATTACTTGCAAGACAACTATTATCCCCTATACAAGACCTCCATATATTCGTGGTGCAGATCTCAACTTATCATGCATCATTTCCAATGCTTTGATCGAAATCCCCCGATTGCTGGAAAAAGGATTTTATGCTTCCGCTGTATATGACTTCTCTCTCACAAGCAAGTGGGACCCACACAAGCAAGTGGGACCCACATAGGTGGGTCCCACTTGCTTGTGAGAGAGAAGTCATATACAGCGGATATACTAAATACTTGCTCCAATTGCTGCTATCGACCCTGCGGGAAATAGTTTTAAATTTCTGTAGTGCATTTTTTAAATTAAAATTTCTGTAATGTCAATGTCAAGTAGCACTCACGAAAAGTTATAAAAAAAAAAAAGTAGCACACACGAAAAGTTTATAGTATAATATGCAGATAGAGTATTGCACTCAGCAATATTTTGTTTTAAGAAATGAGATTAAAAATTATAAAAACAACTTTTTTTTTTTTTTTAATAATAATATAAAAACAACTTTTTACCTTAATCATCAAATCAGAAAATAATATGTTAATATATTTTAATCCATGACACCTTCTAAAAATATTACTGGATGTAATACTTTATACTTTTTTTTTTGGTAAAATAATACTTTATACTTTTTCTCGGTCCATAAAACAATACATACATGTGGCTCGATGCCTGAGAGAGGCAACTGAGTACACTTACTTGTGTGCGTGTCATTTGAATGCAAAAAATACCAATAAATAATTAAACAAATAAATGGTATGGATAATCTGATAAAATAAAAATAAATAAAAATGAAGTATGTGTTTGCCTGTTTGGTATAATTTATTTATTTAGTATATTTAACTAAAAAAAGGTTGGATAAAAACATAATTGTATAGTATTTTGTTTAAAAAAAATAGTTAAAAAAGTTGTACTAAATCAAATAAATTAAAAATTAATGAAATCAAACGAAACACTTACACTCCGTTTGGGAGAGGGGAAAGGAATGGAATGGAATGGAAAAATAAGAATATTTTAAGAATATTCTTTCCTTTCCCCTGTTTGGAAGTTTAAGTAGGAGGGAATGGAATGGAATGGAAAGACCATTCCCTTGTTTGGAAGTTTAAGTGAGGGGAATGGAATGGAACACTCATTCCTCCCTATTCCCTCCAAATCCCAAATTTTCATTCCCCCCAAAATTGGGAGGAATAGGAGGGAATGGATTTAAGTTTAATGATTTTTTCACCAAACGTTCCAAAATGTCCTTAGTATTTTTGTAAAATTCTAAATTATCCTTATAGATTTGACTTTTTATTTTCCTCAGTTTCCATGGTATTTCTATAATATTGTATTTCTAAATGACCATGCATGGACCTTTAACAATGTCAATTTTCTTTTAAAAGTTTATTTTGTGGACAATGAATCTCGAATTTCCATTTATTGGAATTATATTTTAGTTTATATTGCTTAGATTTTGTACTTGTTTATAATTAAGCGGATTTTATACCACCTGTTGTCCTGTACTGGTTTCTTTCTCTGTTAGCAAGGGCCAGAAAAATAGAAATAAACTCTCATGGTATTTCTATAATATTATTGTGACACCACAAGGTGTCATATATGGTGTGGTAATTCTATAGTATTATTCTATAGATTAATCCTACATTTTATAAAAATAAAGGGTATTATAGTAATATTGTTATAAAATGATTCATTTTCATTCCTTCTAATATTACTCCCAAACAAAGTTACTTATATTCCATTTCTCATTCCATTCCTCTATTTTAAAACATCCAAACAAGATTACTTAGTTTCATTTCATTCCATTCCATTCTATTCCATTCCATTCATTAAATTCATTCCATTCCATTCCATTCCCTTATAATTTATTTATTCCATTCCATTCCATTCCCCTCTAAACTCCCAAACGAAGCCTTAGCGGCTTAAGTCACATAATTTCTTTTTATCTATATAAAAATAAGTATTTTGAATTCATGATGCTCAATTAAGTTTTTATTTTATTTTATTTATTTATTTTTAAATAGCATTAACCCTAATTCAGTTTGAATTCCAATTATAAACTTCAACCCTAATTCAATCCAATTCCCTCACCCTAAAATAAATTCCTACCTCCACCTTTGATGATGCTAAATAACACATGTAGTCATTAAAATTAAAAGAAAAATCTAATAAACTTTGTAAATATTAAGGGATCCACGAATTTAATGAGAAAATATACTTCCTTAAAAAGGACAACAATAATTTAAAGAATAAAAACATGTCAGAACATATATCTTCTTTACTTTTGAAAAATACACATTTATTTAGATACTTCCAAACTTAGAAAGAAAGCAATAAATAAATAAATATAAACCGAACCATGTATCTCACAAATGTTGCCTGTTGGAGACTCTTTGGTCCTATAAACTTGGCAACTTTTTTGATTCATATTAAACCAAATTTAGCCAAAAAAAAAAATTCACACCAAACCAAAAGGCAAAAGCTCCGCCTATAAGTAAACAACAACCCTATATCAAAAAAAAGAAAAAAAAAAGTAGACAACAACCCCAACAGTCTGTTTTGCTTTTTTGTTGTCATGGAAGAGGGAAAGAAAGGCATGGTGGAGGCGGCCAATGAGAGCAGAATGGAGCCACTTCTGCCACCAGAGGTGGTGGAGGCAGCATCAATAAACGACATGTCGTCTGTGTCATGGAGGCTAAATCTGCGGGAATTCCCTGAACTGCCAGAAAGAAAAGATGGTGATCATAGCTCCTTCATTCTGCGCCGCCTTATTCGTGCCCCAAGTAAACCTTGCCTCTTCACAAATCCTTTATGTGTATTTATGTATAATATTATGTGCAAAAAGGCATTTGATTTTGTCTAGTTTTTGTGAGTTTTATAATGGCCAGCCCATCTCAATATAGAATTAAAGTTTTGTTTTTTATTCTTTTTTTGACCTTTTTCTGGGCAAGATTCAAAGACCCAGATGCTCTTTTTTGTCAAAGATGTAAGTTGATTTCTGGGTTTATTAACTGAGTTGACTCAGCCGAGTTACTGATTTTTGGGTTTAGGGCACAACTTAGATAAAATTCTTAGATGCATTAGATAAAATTCCATAGATGTATTGAATAATGAATCATAGCGTTATTGAATTTACTTTTGGGTTTAGGGCACACGTGCTAGTTTGGTATAACTTTTTTATTTTTATTTTTTAAGTTTAAAAAACTGTACTTTGAAAAATTGCGATTTCAAACCGTTGAAACAATCTCATAAAAAACTAATCATCTCTACCTAAGTTTTACTTTTGGCTTATGAGTTATAACTGAGTTGACTCAGCTGAGTCACTGATCCAAATGACTGGGACTTTCCTTTTTCATGGTTGTGTTTTGTACGTTTGTGACTTATTCTCTGCCACTGGCCTAGTGGCCCAATGACACACTCTGCAACCCTTCACGGGATTAATCAAGATTCATTCACATCCTGAAAAAAAGTGTCATATTCATATTGGGAGAGGCATGTTTTAGGCACCCAGTCTCTATGGACTGAGTTGAACATATCGAAATCTGTGAACCAAAAGAAAATTGTTGTACTTCTCATTATGTGGAAGTCGCTTTTTCTTCAATTTTGGACCAATCTTCCATGTGTCTTCAAGTGTTGATGTTGTTGTGGGCTCCTTGTGTCACAATTTATTTTAAACACGTTATGTGTATGTATGTGGTCAACTGGTCATTATTGAATTTGAATGCCTTTGGAAATTGTTAATTATGACGTGGAACCCATTTTGTGGAATGGAAAACTATGACAAGGACCCAGATAAGAATCAAGGTACCTGCACGTAAGTACCACATAAATTAGTTTCTTGTAAGTATAAAAAGCATTCTGAAAAAAGGGCATAATCTGTGCTTGTGATGCATTCTTCTATCTGTATCTTTATATAGATATTAATTCATTCACTCTGAATTTATTAGAATCATGATACGTGTAGGTATCACATATGTGATGCAATCACACTTATCCATTAGCTTAGGCCTTGGAAACATTATTCCAATTGATAAAAATGACAGGAAAGTAATATTTTAATACACATTAAGAAAGATTTCTTGGCTCTTTAATTAGGTCTTCGTCACTTTTAGATGTGATGGAAGTCTACTTCACTTTTAAGCCTAATGTTTTGGTAGTTCAGTTATTGATTGAAATATGTTCTTTATTTATAAATTATTGGCTGAATTATTTGGCTGAAAATTTCAAAGTTGTAAGAAATTTAAATAAAGTTGTTTCATCATTACAAAAGTTGGAATCACTAAAGAATTCTTTAAGTTATATGCCCTTGGTTGCAGAAAATAGTTGTATATAGAAAAGAAAAAACTTTTATTAATACTTAATTCAAATAGATGGAAAGTTTATATGACCCATCTGGGTGTAGCCTAGTTGATAGGACACACAGGATGAGCTGTAGATTTAGACATCATGAGTTCAATCCCCATTAGAAGCTTCCCTTGGATTACCTGAATATATTGTTTTAGCGGGTGGAGTCGTGTATCTTGTGTTTACTATCCAAGGGTTGATTTGAAGGGCCTTGCCTTGGAGAGTTTCCTCATCATAAAAAAGAAAAGAGTTCATATGGCTGCTAGTAAAAAAAGCATGTTGAATTTAGGAAGGAAACTGAACCTTGGAAGAAGTTTCTTGTCTTATTCTAATCAAAACTTGGTGGTCGTTTTAGGTTGATATAAACCATTTTTAAGCATGGTTGGGAGTGTTGAGAATTTGTGCTAATGAAGTTCCGGTCACAATAATAAATTGTACACTAACTAAGAGAGAATCTTAATAAATATATTGCAATTGGTCTCACTCGTTAGGAAGCTTAGTGGTAGGAGGCTTAGGATGGGCTCTAGACATTCTGGGTTCGATTCCCACTAGAAATTTTTCTAGAATTACCCGATACATAGTCTAGTGGGTGGAGTCTTGTATTTGGTGTGTACTACCCAAGGGCAGGTACGAAAGATTCTGCCTTGGTGAGGTTCCTCGTCATAAAATATATATATATATATATATATATATATATGGTCTCACCATACTTGAGCAAAGTAAAGGAGTTCTTGGTGAAAGAGAATTTTTTTATTAATATTTGAAGAATTACACACTTTTACTACATACTTCAAACACCACACCACACCACTCCACTCTTCTACCTTTGCACTCTGTGGTGAAGCCTTATATTGAATACAAAAGATATATGCTTCCTTAACTTCCTCCCATAAGCTCACATTAGAAAAAGGTTTAACACATAAAAAGAGAAAGACGTTAGAATTATAGTTAAATGATTAAATTCATTATTTTCTAACAATATAGCTTTTGAGGCAACTGATAAATTTAACATGGTATCAAAGCAGGTGGTATTGAGTTTGAACCCCATTTTCACTCTACCTCCCATTTAAAATTTAAAAATTTCACATGTTGAAGCCCTACTTTTTAAGGGGGAGTTTGGGACCATAGGTGAGGGGAAGGGTGTTAGAATTATAGTTAAATAATTAATTTTTCCATTTGCTAGTAGTTTAAACTTTTGGGACAACTGACTATTTAATAGACGGAAAGTCAACAAAAGCAACTCTTTTTTTATCTAAAATGTCATGTTCATGTTGCTTATGTGTTCTTCGCATATTGAAATGTAAAAGACAACAACTCACTTACCAAAGTGAGAAGTTTTCTCTTCCTTACCTATAATCTATCATCCTAACCTGAGCTAGAAAAGACAAGGAAAACACACTAGATAGAAAACATTCAAATCTACTTGATTTGGTTTTGTTCAGTGAAATACATATGCAAAATGTTTTTTATGAACAAAACACCGGCCTATTGCTAGAGTCAGTGATGACTCTTGTGGGGAAGTTGATCTTGTTGATGCTGTTTTGTTGACATTTTTGAAAAATTATTAGAATCCTCAAGCTTTTGTTGATGACTTGAATTGGTTAAAAATTGGTGTATCTTATTTTTTATCAGTTTTGATTAATAGGGTGGGTTTTTCAGTTTTGGTTAAAAATTGGTGCATCTTATTCCTTCCATCATGATTTTAGATCTTCAAATGTGACAGCAGTTTGTAGTAAAGAAATTTAATGGTACTTCTGCTGATGGCATCAAATATTGCTATCAGTTCTGTTCTTCAGCTGATTTAAAATCAGGAAATAGTGCATGCCTGGTGTGGTGTCCCATATCTTCTGAAAATACTAGTTTTTGGTTTGATAAAGCAACTTTTGTGAGGTTGTGTCATTGACAATAGCTGACATGGAGCATGATGGCCATCAAATCCAAATCTTTCACTAGGGAACTTTGTGCAAATATGATCCTGAAATTATTAAAACTTATGAATTGATTGTTGAATGAATGTTGATCTAAAGTTGGACCACGCTTGAATAAATGGATATAAACCATTGATCTTTGTCCTAGCAGTTTGAAGAGAATTTATTCTTGTTAGATGTCTATTGGGATCTTCCATTTAAGCTCCGTTTGTTTCGATGTAAAACATTCTCCACCGTAAAATGTTTGTAAATGTAAATAATTTCAGGGAAAATGATTGTTTTTCCATTTTGTTTGTATTTTGGAAAATAGTCTGAAAATATTTTACAGTGTTTGGAGCAACGTAAAATGAAAAAAAAAAATTTCAGAAACAGCAAACCCACCACCGCAATCCACCGCAAACCACCATTAGAAAACCCACAAACCCACCATCACAGCAAACCCACAAACCCACCATGAAAGCATTTTTCGGAATGCAATAAACCCACAAATCCCCTAACAAGAAAAATCAAACAAAAATGAAAAAAAAAAAAATGGAGGAGATTGCAGATCGGCAGAAACCGTTGGAGAACCACCGCAACAACCCGTCGCCCACCAGCAAATCACCACCGCGACCCACCTGGAATAAAGCCCCAAACAACAACCCGTGACCCATTGGAACAGAAACCCACAACCTTGACCCACCGCAAACAACCCGTTACCCACCGGAAATAAAACCCCAAACCCACAGTCCTCGTTTTGCTCCGCGAATCCCAAACCCACAGATCCTCGTCTCCACCGCCGCCTCCCTCGGCTGATCCGGTTGAACGAAACACGCAGCGAGAGATCGCCCGAACCCAGGTCCTCGATCGGATCTCGAGCGGGCCTTGCACGAAACGACCGGGGGCGACCTGCCCAGATCTTATCGGGGTGGCTGGGGTGGCTCGGGGTGGCTGGGATGGCTCGGGGTGGCTGGGCAGAGAGCAAAGGCAGAGAGAAGAGGCAGAGAAAGAGAAAGAGAACATAGCAAAGCCTCACGCGTGTTTTGGAAGGAAAATGGTTTACGGAAAATTTTTCTAAACCGTTTTCCGTATTTTACAAAGATTTTCCGTCAAAAGAAAAAAATTTGGCTTTCCATTTTACCGCGTCACTCCAGCCTCAAAACGTTTTCCGTAAAACGTTTTCATCGATTCAAACGCCTTTTGTTTTCAGTTATTATGCTTCGAGTTATAATCATAATCAATTATGCGATTATAATCATAATCAATCGTTTTCTTATTCTTTAACATATGTGATGTTTAGTTCTTTTGGACAATGAAACATCAATATTTAATGACTTTGGATGCTTTCATTCACCTCGTTGTTCATTAGTAGTGATGAATGTAATGTGAAACTTGTACTCTTGACTGTAGGGAAACGAAACAAGGTTGCTGATTATTACAAGAAACAAGAAAGGCTTCTTGAAGGGTTTACTGAGATGGAGACTATGACTGCAGCAGGTTGGGTTCCTGGAAGTCTAACAGAGGTTGGTTGTTCTTCAATCCCCACTCCCCGGGAAAAAAAAAAAAAAAAAGGTCATATTATTCTTGTGATATTTTATAGGATTTGAGAATTCTTTTATGCATTTATTGTATTTGTAATAAGATTTTATTTAAAAGAAAAAGCGCGAAGCCTGAGTAAACAGGAAGATTTTTTATCAATAATATTTTATTGATAAGCATTCTTTTTATGCTAGTTTCTAAAATTGAATATGATTAAGTTTAGAGGACCTATTCACAAAGATTCATCCAAGATGTAGGCCATGGCCAGCTCCTTTCTTTCGTTTTTAAATTTTTTTCAACTTGAGGGTTTTATATGCATGTCCATTATAGTGGTGTTAAATGGAAACTTGTGAAACAAAACAGGAAGGAAATTTCTGAGTTTGATTGTAGAAATAAAATGACTGACTTTTTGCTGTTGACTTTACACTTTCTCAGGATGAGATGAAGCAGCTTGCAAAGAGTGAGAGGATGGCTATCCATGCATCAAACCTAGCTAATGTTGTGCTCTTTGCTGCGAAGGTTTTTGCTTCTATTGAGAGCAGATCATTGGCGGTCATTGCCTCAACCTTGGATTCACTCTTAGATCTCTTGTCAGGGTTTATATTGTGGTTTACGTCTCATGCCATGAAAAACCCAAACCAGTATCATTATCCAATTGGAAAGAAACGGATGCAGCCAGTGGTAAGTCATCCAATCCAACAATTGTGTGGTTGCATTTGGAAATAACTTAATGTATATTTGAATTTTAGACCCTGCCTTCCTGCAATCAGTTTAATAAGTTTTACTGCCACAATAAAAAATAATGTTCCCTTTTTCTGTCAGGCCATTACTGTAACTTCAACTGTGTTCAACAGAAAAAAAAAAAAAAAAAAAAATGCAGATTTCAGATTCTTTTAAAATGCAGATTCTGATACATTTAATTTTTAAAGCTGATAATGAGAATTCATGTGTACTTGTTTAGTGTTGCACCTGTGCCTCATTTGGTTGCTTAGAAGTTGGAGAGAAAATTATGCATCTTAAACTAATTAAAAAGTTGAGATATTCGTCAATCCTTCTTGTGATCAATTAAGGAATAAACAGCAGTGCTATTTCCACTGTTACTACTGTTGCCTCAATTTTATCTTATTCCACAAATGCTAGAGGGAAAAGCAATTAAGAGTCAGGTAAGGGTGTTAGGGCTACAGCAGTTTTATTCTATTACATGTCAAAAGATTTCATCAGGTCATGCTTTAGACTCTCATTTTGTTATTGAAATATTGAGCTTAGAGTCTATTGAGTTTGCAAAAAAAAAAAATATGTATATTGGTTTTTGGCAGAGTTTATTTAATGAGAAAATGCATGGGGCGATTGGCTTTTTGCGTCTTCATATCAGCTATGAATAGACACTCTGGAATAAAAAGTTTTTTTTGATAAAATGGAAAAGCGGTCAAACAGTCTACTCTTGGAATAAATAGCGGGTTTTTTGGGCATAGTTTTTGTATGTGGGTTCAAGGGTGATTATGACTTGTGGGGATGTGGACCCAAGCCATGCCAATAATCACATCAGATATGCCTGTGTTTGAACTTTTTCCCACAATATTTATGCTATATCACAACAAATATTTTACTAATTAATATTGAGCTTGCAGGGAATCATTGTTTTTGCATCAGTAATGGCAACTCTTGGATTGCAAATACTGCTTGAGTCTGGTCGGCAATTCGTTTCAAAGGTATGAAAGTTTGATCTTATGTTCTTCGATCTAACTTAAGGATATAGATGGTGGTGAGCACAGGTGGACTAGGACACATTTTAACCAAAGTTGGATTTTTAGAAGGGTTTGAAGATTAGCACCCTTCTTGATGTCTTGTCAAAACTCAGAGCTCCAATGTGTCCTTGGTTATTGGTACTTTACAAAAAGGATGACATAGGTTTTGAGGCACTACCCAAATGTATGAGATCCTAGTTAGATCACAGTCTGAGTACGTGGATGCAACAATTGAGAGTGATTGTCCTAAAGTTCTATTTTCTTTAGTCATTTACAATATCAGTGATTAATATATTCTTCATTTCATGTGCTGATTACAGACCGAGCCTGAAAAGGATCCTCAGAAGGAGAAATGGATGATTGGAATAATGGTATCCGTAACTGTAGTGAAGTTTGTGCTCATGGTCTATTGTCGAAGATTTAAAAACGAAATTGTTAGAACCTATGCACAAGATCATTTTTTCGACGTTATTACTAATTCAATAGGATTGGCAGCAGCTGTCCTGGCCATTCGTTATTATTGGTGGATTGATCCTACTGGAGCTATTCTAGTGAGTTCATATGCAACTGATTCTTTCCTTTTCTTTTTCATTTTAAAAGTGAAATGCCACTCTGTGCCTGGGCATGGTCTAATAAGTGGCATGAGGATGGAATTATTGTTGTCTCCTTGGAGTTGAACCTTACTTTATCTTTTTATGATGATTTCTTGAACCTGTGTTGTAGATAGCATTATATACAATGAATACATGGACGAAGACGGTCTTTGAGAATGTATGGGCACTAATTGGAAGGACAGCACCACCTGAATTTCTGGCAAAGCTAACATATCTGATATGGAACCACCATGAAGATATCAAGCACATTGACACAGTAAGAGCATACACTTTTGGTTCTGATTATTTTGTGGAGGTTGACATAGTTTTGCCGCAAGACATGCTTCTGAACAAAGCACATAATATTGGTGAGACACTGCAAGAGAAGCTGGAGCAACTCCCTGAAGTTGAGAGAGCTTTTGTGCATATAGATTTTGAGTGTACTCATCGGCCTGAACACAAGACCACGGTTTGATGTGAGGATGATGATGATGGCTTAATATCATTAATCATGACTTTATCCCACTTTTTATTTATAGGTGGAGCTTGTTAGACTGTTTTTCTTGTGCTAATCCTTGAAATGCAGCAAGAATTTTTCTTTTAAAGTAAGATGATACAAATTTGGATAATACATGAGACAAACTTCATTCTAGTCAGTAGTCAAACTAATGCAGCAAGCCTTCATTTTATTGTGGAAGTTATGGTAGCATTAACCTTTAATTTTGCTTGTTGAGGAATTCCTTTAGTACAACTACACTATTTTTTGATAATTTAATTGTTAGAACAAGTGAGAGTTATCCTCGTAAAAGAGACCTTATGCTAATGAGCTACAACGCTCTTAGCAGTGCATCTACACTATTGATTCTCCATTGTGGCTGCTAACTGTTGTTCTGCCACATGACTTGAAACGACTTGAAATGAGTGTCTGGCCAGACTTCCTATCGTGAGTGAATATTCTACCAATTTAATCAGTATTTTAGGCTGCAATATTAATGCTGCCAAATTCTTCTGTGGCTCTTATAAGCTTTGCAGCGTTTTGTTTGTTTTGACAAAAAAGGTTTTTGTCGTATTTTCTGGTGTTTGGTACGATAGAAAATCTTTTTTTAGTCAATGGAAACAAGCTCACATAACTGTGGGGTCTCATACACTATAAGAGGATATATATATATATATATATTTAGTCTCATACACTATCAGAGAAGATGTATATATTTAATGCATAAGATAATTTTTACAACAGATGAGGAATAGAATAGTTCTGGAGGCAATTTCTAGAACAACACTTTTATAAGTTCACAACAAAATTAGAAAGACATATTCTAACATATGCCAAGAATAAGTAACATCCTCGAACATAGTGGAGAGCTTGTACAAAGTTCTTAATAGCGATTTGGCACATTAAATTTGGCTGTACCATCTAAGATAATTAAAGGTTGTTGAGCACTCACATGTGTCATCCAACTCTTGACCTTTTTGGCAGCAACACATCTCATCAATCAGCATGGTACGAGAAAGTTAGGTGCCTAAGAGTATTATTTAACATTTTAATCAATATTTATGGCCCTTTGATTACTAGTTGTTTTTAGAGTTAAATATACTGTTGGTTTCTAACGTTTATCCAAATTGTATTTTTGATCCTTAACATTTAAATCGCGCGGAAATGGTCAATAACGTTTCAAAATCGTGCACAATTGATCATTCCGTAAGTCTCCGTTAATTTTGTATATACGTGATTAATGGATTGATGATGTGACCAATTTTAATTAAGATGACATTTTTTTTTTTTTTTTTTCATTTACCATAGGATCTGATATAGCATACCCATTTAAAATTAAATAAAACCTACCCAATCCGATTCTAATTAAAAAAATCCAATTACAAAATTTAATTAAACCCTAAAATTAATTTGTGCGCATCTCTCTTCTCTATCTTCTTGCTTTGCCTCTCTCTATCGGTGATGCTGCACTGGAAATCTCACACTTCCAGTTAATTTTATAGAGCTAGTTAAATTGGTGAGTTAATTCAAAGATTAAGGTTTAGCATCTTTGAACTTTATCCGAAGCATTTTAGAATATAAAGAGGCAAAAATCCAAATTACCTTTTTGTAGATGTTAGAATGAAATAGTAATGTATTATATGTTAAGATTGATATACACGAAAAGAGCTAGAATATTAAAAGGCGGTTCCATGACACACAAAAAAAGGAACGCTCTTGACTAACAAAAAAAGGAACGCTCTTCTAAAGAATAATAGAATTCGAGCATCTGCGAAGCATTTGAGCTCAGCTTCGGATCCTAAAAAGCAAAATGGGAAGTCATAGTACCATCCGTATGGTGCACTGGGAATCTCACACGTACAGCTGCCGAAGCTATAGGACAATTATTGAGGTATTACTTTGCATTCACTTGCTGATCGGTGGAAACAATTTTGAAAATGACTGCAAGATTTCCAGTGCACCATCACCGATAGAGAGAGGCAGAACAAGAAGATTGAGAAGAGAGATCCACGCCAATTAATTTAATTCGGGTAATTGGGTTTTTTAGTTAAAATCGGGTTAAATGAGTTTTATTTGATTTTAAACAGATATGCATGCAAATCCTATAAATGGAGAAAGAAAAAAAAAATGCCACCTCAATTTGTTAGTCACATATACACAAATTTAACAGATACTAATGGAAAGACTAATGATGTACGATTTTGAAACGTTAGAGAACATTTCTGTACGCTTTTAACGTTAGAGACCAAACGTGCATCTTAAATAAACGTTAGGGACTAACAATGTATTTAACCTTGTTTTTATTATTTTGTAAGAAAGAAAAAAAAAAAAAAAAAATTGCCATATCCATGTAGATTCTACAGATAGATTTTATTGTTTTTCTTTGATAATTGTATTAAAAGTTCATTATGATTTTTTTAGTAATACTACAAATACAACAAATTTTATAACTATTGAAGTGATAGATTATAATTAATGCAATATCACTTTCATATAAGATTATCATTGACATTATTTTTATTATACACTAATCAAAATTTGTCATCTTTAACAGTTATGAAATTTATTGTGATTTTAGATTTATTTATTTATTTTTTTTAAAAAGAATAACAAGTACCCATCTTAACAATTTTTTTAGCTAAATTGAAGAAAATCGTTGTCAAGAATCACCAAAAAAAAAAGTCCCACATCGGACCCTCACAGCACTATTTAAATTCTTTACAAAATACTTCAATGTTCAACAAGTTTGGAGAGCACCGTTTTGTAAAACTTTTCTTCTCTCTCTTTTCTAAATTTATTTATTTATGCAAACTTTCTCTCTCTCCCCTCTCTTCATTCTCTAATTTTTTATTTATAGAAAGTACAAATAGTTTAATTGGATATATAAGAAAATGAAAATGATGATGTATGGTTTATTTGAAAAGTGGGAAACTAATTGTAATGGGAAAAAATTAGTTTCTTAGCAGAAAGACCTTTCCTGGTGAAGCTATTGAAGATTACACTGGGCTGATGGCTGAGATATCCTTCAAAATGAGATCAAGGAGAGAGGGAAAGTTAGAAGGGATGGCCTCCGAGGTGGATGACCGATCACCCTCCGATGAGCTAGTCAGTATATGTTTGAATAAGTGTCTTTCTGGTTGTTTTCTCTATTACTTGCTTACCTATTTACTTACACTATTGCCCTTTATATAGGCTTCTCTTTTGATTCACTAATAGTTCTTGCTTAGTATTGTTGATGTGACCCCATCCCAATCAATAGAGTCGTTTGTACCGATAGGATAAAAAGGGTCTAGGCCGCCCTGGCAGGTCTGGGCCATCTCGTCGCATTTATATTTTGTGTGCTCCCCCTCTCGAGGAGTACTTTTAGGTTGGTCATCTTATTGTCTTTAATTAATGCACTCAACTACTTTCTGAGGATCATTTAATGTTGAGATGCCTTTGGTCGAATTGTAGCATATCTTAGTGGCATGCTTTACTTTGCCGGAGACGGACTCCCACTTAAGTGGTGCCGCTCTCTCGGCCACTTGACGCCTGTATCACACTTTTTCCCCTCACACTAATATAGAAAATTTTTACTTTAAAATTTGTCTATGCTAATGAATTTTGAATCTAATATATCTCATTCTTCGAAGATGAGTAACTGTGATATATATGAGCAAGAAGACTCACCAGTAATAGAATTGCTTTCTTTTACAAACTGTGAATTAAAAGGGATGTTTAGTAAACCACAAAACTAGGTTAGCTAAGAACTGGTATTATATAGTTACTTTTAGATAAACTAAATAAAATTGTACATATCATATATAAATGCCAACTTTTAAATACAAAATAAATAGTAATTAATATCTTAAAAATGTTTTTGAATCATTGATGTCAAAGTGTTGTAGTAGCTTTTTCAATCGATAATCAACATCGGCCACTTCAGAAGTTGTTAGGGTTGATTGGTTCGGCTTGATAAGATTGATCGTGGTCCATTCTTGTATAGTCTTGATAAGAATTGTCATGTCAATTTGTAAGTATCTCCATAGTAAATTTGGGATTTTGTGGTCCCACTTATGTAGGTTGGATTTGTTAGGAATGAGATGACAAAAATTGGCTTTGCTCCACTCGTTCCCACCTGTCCCACACTTTCCCACCTGAAGGAGACCGGTTTTCCCCTGCCTCTAGGAAGCTTAGCATAGCAGTAATATCCAAGAAGAAGTTATTATTAATTGGAGCCAAGAGAGTCAAAGAGACACTTCATATATATATATATACACGCAACCTTTCTTATGCGTTGCTACGTGGAGTTGCTTTTATTTTACAATTGATTAGCCAATTTCTTTGTAACTCCCTTTGCATGTCGAACTGTGATAGCTTTAACTTATTCCTTTCCACTATCGTTTCTATCAAAAAAGAAAAAAACTTATTCCTTTCCATTCTATTCTACTCCATTCTTTTCATTCATACATATCTCATTTCTTTAGACAGTTAAAGTTTCATCTTAATTAAGAAAGGCTCTCCCTGCTCTTTGTGTTGCTTGCAAGCTCAAGCATAACTACTCTTGATTTTCTTTGTGTCTGTGACTCTGTGTGTGTGTGTGTGTGTGTGTGTGTGTGAGAGAGAGAGAGAGAGAGACTAGCCCATCATGGAAGAGAGTGGGAATGGCATGGATTCGAGCAGAAGGGAGAATTTAGTGGCAGAGGAAGTTGAATCGGCAACGAGAAGTGACATGTCAACTGGGTCTTGGAGGCTTAATGTGCACGAGTTCCCAGCAATGGTTGAAAGTAGAGATGGTGAATATGGTTTCTTCAATCTCCGCCGCCTTCTTCATACCCCAAGTAAGCCTTCTTCATCAATCATCAGACTCTCTCTCTCTCTCTCTCTCTCTCTATATATATATATATAGTATCAAGATTATCTCTATAAAATATTTAAAATTTATTTAATTTTTTTTTTATTTTTAATTAAACATGAGTTTATGAATGGAATAATAAATATCTTGATATGAAATTTGGAGTGCATATTAAGAAAAACATATAAAGAATTTTCCAAATATTGATTCAATAAAAAGTTACAGTACTTGTAACTTGATCAGGATCCTCCCTATCTATATATGTTTGCACGACTAATATATATTATGTTAAAAGAAGTCTTATGCGCTTTCAATTATAAGAATAGTTTTATAGTATAATAGTCAGAACTTGTCAATATTAGAATGAAAGTTTTGTTTTTTGTTCCTTTTATTTTTTATTTTTTATTTTTTTTCATCTTCTTTCTTAGCAAGATTCAAGACCCTTAGACCCTGATATTCTTTGTTCAATGGAGGCATCTAATCTGATTTTGGGCTTCATAACTGAGTTGACTAGGCCGAGTTACTGATTTCGTTACAAACTTCAAAGATGCTCTTTTTTTGTTTAATGTATAATCTGATCCTGGGCTTGACAATTGAGTTGACTCAGCCGAGTTACTCTTTTTTCTTTTTGGTGGAAACTGGAAAGTTACTTATTTGTTATTTCTTTGTTAAGTGAATCTGATTTTTGGCTTGATAACTGAGTTGACTCGGCCGAGTTAATATTTCTTTGTACAAACTTCAAAGATGTTCTTGTAGGGAGCGTTAATTTGAAAGCCAAAATGTCAAAATTTAGTGACAAAATTTACATGTGTCATCAAATTGGTAAATTAAAAATTGTTACTTGGACCCACAAATCAAGATAAGTGTTACACTTGTAATTGGTAATTATTTTTAATAAAAAAAAATAAAGATAGAAGATAAATATCAACGAGTCCTAGTGTAACTCTTAGATTTTTGACTAATTAAAATTGGCCACTTGTCTTTTAAAATACTAATTCTATAGACTTTTCCTCAAAAAGATTAGTTTCAAGTGGACTCTTTCTCACGTGACCACTTGGCACTCCTTAGCTCATTTTACATCAATTCTTCAAGTATTGAAGCGTAGAAACTCCATTGGGTTCAAGCATCAAAGCTCCAAAGGAATTCTACATCAAAGTCTTCAACATTCGAAGAAGATTTGAATAAGACTTGAAGATTTAACTTCAAATTCAAAAACATTTGAACAACACTGGAATATTCAACTTCAAATTCAAAGACACTTCAAGACTTGAGATTTTATTTTCTACAGTTATTTTTTGTTCAGTGTATATAATCTGGTTGTTGGCTTCATAACTGAGTTGTCTCAGCTGAGTTACTGATCCATATGACTCGAACTTTTCACAGTTGTGTATTTGGGACAATGGGGTATTGACCCATTTGCAAGTTTTGCATCCCTTCAAGGGAGTGGTCAGGATTCAAAATTCATACTGGGAGTCTTTTAGCTTGTGTTTGGATCCTCTATTTTGGGAATGCTGTTAGAATACATTCTCGAAAATGCATTCTTTAGAATGCATTTTGTTAAAAATAGTAAGTTTGGTAAAATATTGAAATTATTTAGAAGAAGTGAATATGCTTAAAGGAATTGTGTTTGGTTGGTATTTTAAAAAGTGCATTCTTCCTATTAAATAATATATTATTAGTATACATTATGTAATTAACATTTTTTTTTTTTAAATATCTCAATACAAGGCTAAAAATACATTTACTACCAATACAAAATTAACAATGTAATAAAGAAATAAAGTATTACGTTGTGATTTAAATTAATGTCTACTAATAAAAAAAAATAGGTCATGATTTGTGCACATCTCTTTCCTTGCACACATTTTTATAAAATTTGAACAATGTAATAAAAAATATAGAGAAATGTGTATTGTGTGTGCAATAGAGATATACACAAACCATTTATGATAAAAAAAAAAAAAAAAAAAAAAAAAAGAAAAAAAAAAAAAAAAAAAAAAAAGAATACTTTTTCAAAGATAAAAGAAAGAAAGAGAAAAAATAGGGAACACATAAAAAAAAGAGAAAAAGTAGGGAACAAAAGAGAGAGAAGGAAAATAAATGAAAGAAAGAGAAAAATTAAGCGAGAGAAAAAAGAGTTGTTCGAGTAATAAACTGTTGTAAGTGGGTCCCATTGACTTTAGCAAAAATTAAAAGTAGAAACTAGAATCAAAATTCAAAATATTTTGGATTCTGACTTCTACTCTAGAAATGAGAATTTGAAAAATACATTCGACCTAGAATGCATTTTGCATTTTCCAAAATCCCAACCAAACACCTCAGATTTTTTCCCGAATGCATTCTAGGCATAAAAATCTGTGAAATCACTTTAAGTAGAGGATCCAAACACAGGCTTAATCTATGGACTTTCACAATAGCTGAAATGGAGCTTGATTGCTATCAAATCCAAAACTCTCACTAGGGAATTTCCTGCAAATATGATCCTGAAATTAGTGATGCTTATGAATTGATTGTTGAATGTTGATATCCCAACTTTGTTACCATAACAATCACACTTGAAATAAATAGACTCTCAAAAAAATTATGAAACATAGATCTTTTGCTCTTGCAGTTTGATGATAATTCATTCTTGTTAGATGTTAAATTGTGAACTTCCATTTACCAGCAAGGGGCATTCTATATTTCTTGCAATTAAAGTTTCTGAATGATGGAGTCAAAAGGCTTTAGGGAATAACTCCTTCCACATTCTTTTGGAAGTTCCTTTTGGAAACTAAGCAAGGCACTTCATGTGGCCTTTTGATTTTGGTTGTTAAGCTTGGAGTTCTAATATTATAACTTCATTCAATGTTTTCTTATTCTTTAACATTCCTGATGTTCGGTTCTATTGGAAAATGAAACCTCAATATTTGATGACTTCAGATGCTTTTCATTCACCTTCTTATCCATTACTAGTGATGAACATAATGTGAAACTTGTACTCTTGACTGTAGGGAAGCGAAGCAAGGTTGCTGATTATTACAAGAAACAAGAGAGGCTCCTTGAGGGGTTTACTGAGATGGAGGACATGGCTGAAGCAGGTTGTATGCCTGGAAGTCTAACAGAGGTTGGTTGTTTACTACAAACACATACACACACACACACACACCAAGATATAGGCCATGTACCAAACTCCTTTCTTTTTTGATCAACTTGATGATTTTAAATTCATGTTCATCATATTGGTGTTGAATGGCAGCTTGTGAAACAAAAACAGGAAGGTAATTTCTGAGTTTCGTTGCAAAAATAATAATATTGAATACTATTTATGTTCATGTTTTCTTTCTCTATGACACATTTTTTACCATATGGACCTGGTTAATCAAATGTTCAATCTCCCATCATATACAACCTAGTGTGCCCCCCCCCCCCCCCCCCTTCTTTCAAACAAAAAACACTTTATCTTCTCAGCTAAAATCTTTCTCGTTTAGTAGAAACCAGAAACCTATTATTTTTTCATTCTTAATCTATTTACACATAATTCTCAGGATGAGATGCAGCAGCTTGCGAAGAGTGAGAGGATAGCAATCCATATATCAAACATAACTAACGTTGTGCTCTTTGCGCTAAAACTGTATGCTTCTATTGAGAGCAGATCGTTGGCGGTTATTGCCTCAACCTTGGATTCACTCTTAGATCTTTTGTCAGGGTTTATATTGTGGTTCACGGCCCATGCCATGAGAAACCCAAACCAGTATCGTTATCCAATTGGAAAGAAGCAGGATGCAGCCAGTGGTACGTCATCCAATCCAATAATTGTGTTTAAAATGCAGATTCTGATGGATTTGAGTAGTTGAAGCTGATAATGAGCATTCATGTGTACTTGGTTAGTGTTGCATCTGTGGCTCATTTGGTTGCTCAGAAGTTGGTGGAGTGAAGATTATGCATCTTAAACTAATTAAACAAGATAACCCCCAAGAAGTCAAGATTATATGTTTTTATTTCTCCATTTCATGATTTCACCATTACCAGTATTGCCTCAACAACGCAATCAATGAGGAAAAGCAATTTGTTCTATTACAAGAAATTTGAAATTTATGTCATAAAAAGTCTAAATATTTCATCAGGTCCATGCTTTAGACTCTCATTTTGTTATTGAAATGTTGAGCTTAGGGCCTATTGAATTTTAAAAGATATATATAACATTGGTTTTGGGCAAGTTTGTTTAATTAGAAATTGCAAGAGACCATTGGCCTTTTGCTTCTGTGCATCAAGCTACTTAGGAATAATCTAGTTCAGGGATGTAAAATAATCTACTCTTGGGAATAAATAGCATTGGTTTTGAGCATAGTTTTTGAATGTAGGTTCAAGCATGCTAATAATCGCATCATATACAGTCAGACTGTGTTTGAACTTTGTGTTACTAAACTTATGCTTTAACACAACAAATATTTTACTAATTTAGCTTGAGCTTGCAGGGAATCATTGTTTTTGCATCAGTAATGACAACTCTTGGATTACAAGTTCTGCTCGAGTCTGGTCGACAATTCATGTCAAAGGTATGCAATTTTGATCTCATGTGCTCCAACCCAAGTTAAGGATGTAGATGGTAGTGAGCATGAGTGGACTTCGACATATTTTAACCAAAGTTGGCTTTGAAAAGGGTTTGAAAATTAGCTCCCTTCTTAATGTCTTGTGAGAACTCAGAGGTCCAATGAGAACTTGGTTGTTGGTGCTTTACGAAAAGCATGACATAGGTTTTGAGTTGTTGGATGCAACATTTGAGGATGACTGTTGTAAATTTTTATTTTTTGTAGTCATTTTCAATATCAGTGATTCCTTTAAAATTAATTTCCATTTCATGTGCTGATTACAGACTGAGCCTGAAAGGGATCCTCAGAAGGAGAAATGGATGATTGGGATAATGGTATCCGTAACCATCACGAAGTTTATGCTCATGGTCTATTGTCGAAGATTTAAAAATAAAATTGTTAGAGCCTATGCACAAGATCATTTTTTCGACGTTATTACTAATTCAATTGGTTTGGCAGCAGCTGTCCTTGCCATTCAATATTATTGGTGGATTGATCCTGCTGGAGCTGTTATAGTAAGTTCTTAGGCAACTCCTTTTTCTTTTCCCTCATTTGTTATTTTTATTCATTAAAAAAAAAAAAAGGATAATTGGGCTCATCTACTTTACCAGTTTTTGTTCTCCGTTCTTTTCCAAAAATTATCTCAATCACCAGCAACCATGTTTTGCATAACAAAATATTGGTATTCACTCACTCTTTGTGGCATGATGATGAAATTTTCGTTGGCTCCTTGGAGTTAAACCTTACTCTAATATATTTATGATGATTTCTTGAACTGTGATGCAGATAGCATTATATACGATGAAAACATGGTCCAAGACAGTCATTGAGAATGTCTGGGCACTAGTTGGAAGGACAGCACCACCTGAATTTTTGGCAAAGTTAACATATCTGATATGGAACCACGATGAAGATATCAAGCACATTGACACAGTAAGAGCATACACTTTTGGTACTCATTATTTTGTGGAGGTTGACATAGTTTTGCCACAAGACATGCTTTTGAACCAAAGCACATAATATTGGTGAGACACTGCAAGAAAAACTTGAGCAACTCCCAGAAATTGAGCGAGCTTTTGTACATATAGATTATGAGTATACTCATAGGCCTGAACACAAGATCACGGTTTGATGACAGTAGTAATGATCTGAGCTCAGTCTTTCCAGAGCAGAAGGGTCTTCAAATGAGTTGCTGATTTAGTCAATATGTGATGCAATTTATTGTAATGACAAATAGAGTATACAAGTTACAATCTCATGGCTTAACATCACTAATTATGAGGTATCCCTCTTATTTATTTAGTAAATTGTGCTCTGAGCAAAGACATGAGAGGTTTGTTTGATTTTGGTAGTAGGTATGGCCATGTTAAATGGTGAAACACAATTTGTGCAGCAGAACCAAAGAGATTAAAACAACAGCTTTGTCAATTTTTTAAATATATATATATTCTCTACATTTCATTTTGAGGCCTACCTAGTTGGATTGCATACAATCACTATTGAACTTTAGTTATTATATTTTTTATTAGGTAAACTCATATATTTTTAATCATTTTTTTTTAATGCTTATTTATATGTTAATACATCCCATTGACCCCTACAATTTGAGTGGTGCCTCTCCTTTTTCAAACAGTTAAATATATTGTGAGAGAGGCTTATGGAGCACCCCCTCCCACATTTGGTTGGCCCCTCACACTTGTGGGATTCACAAGTCACATGTTGTGAGTCAGTGACAGGTGCGCTCTATAAACTCAGCTCATAAGATAATTTTAGTTTCCCAATAGGGACGGTGCATATTTGAAACCCAAAATATAATCCCCTTGAAACTACTTGTAGCAAAAAAAAAAAAATAATGCATCCCACCACTGCTATTAATTGGATGTGCAATTTTGTTTTTTGCTTTTCATGTGCTAGTAGTTGGATGTTCTCTCTCTCACACACACATTTTCTTTATATATTATTGTAGTGATTAGGAACTTATATCTTGATGTATTAATCCCAAACACCTTGCTCCTTAAAGTAACTTTTCTGACATATATTTTTTTCTTTACACCAGACCACTTATTTTCTTCTTTGTCATAACTTGGATATCTAATTCACTGCCTTAAGCAATCATCCTTGACTGGATAGTGGTTTTGTCTTCTTCATTTTTCTTCATGAATAAGACTAGACTTTATAGTGGAAAGTTCCTAAAAAGTTAAGCTAATCTCAGGATGTATTTGAAAGAGAAAGACATTTGATTTTGTCAGATGCCTTGGATGCCACAATAGATATATACCCATTAATCTTATTTACATTAATATATCCTCCACGCTTACTAGTGGGTTGACCATGTTTGAGCATGTATAAAAGTGTACAAACTGGTTTTTCTATAATTTAATTTTCTTCTTTTTTGAATGATCAAGTTGCTTTTATGGTAATGTAGATGAGATAAGGATCAAGAACTACTATATTAGCTGCACTTTACTAAATACCTACTTTCCCCCAAGGTGGAAGATTTCTTGGTTTATGAATATATGTTGCATGATATTCCCCATTTGCATAGACATCTGTCCATCATTATGCAAAATTTCATTCATGTGACATGTCTTTGTATAGTACAATACTTGCTAAGCAATTGATGTCAGATTCCAAGTTATTGAGTATTTTAGTACTATCACAGATCTTTTGGTGGAGGTGGTGGTTGAGTTACCCAAAAAAAAAAAAAGTTTTTTTTTATTTTTTTATTATTAGATACTATAGGATTTGAAACCTATGATTATTTTTTACCATCAAGTTAAGACACCAATAAATTCGTTAGTAGAATAAATTTTTTTTTTTTGGTAAATAAGAGATTTCATTAAACTGAAACAGAAGAGAAACTAAGAACATCTCTCTGCCATGCCTCCATTACAGAGGGAGGGAGAGTTTCTTGAAAACAAATAAAAGGGCTTGGAGAAGGAGTAGCCAATTTGGCGAGCTCATGTGCTACCTCATTGGCTTCTCTCTTGGCCCATACAAAGAACAAGAAACAAACTTTAAAGCTAACCGGTGAATATCAAAACAAACGGAACTGATCTTCCACAAGGACTCTTGAGGGTCACCAAGTAAGGCATCAATGCAAGGTTTAGGTCACTCTCAATGATGATGTCTTGAAATTTTTCCAAAGACGCAAGCTCAAGAGCCCACCTAATGGCAGTAGCTTCTGCAACCATAGAATCTGATGCATCCAGCTGTATAGACCAAGCTTTCAGCACCAGGCCATGTTGATCACGAGCAACTGCAGCAATGGTGGCTTTACTAGAACTCCATGCAGCATCCACATTAATTTTGATTTGATGTAAAAGGGGAGGTACCCACTTTGCACAAGGGAACACATCAATCTTGGGAATTCGTTGGTAAACCTGTAAATGCTCTAGAATTTTAAGCTCCAGCCCCTTGCAAGTTGACATGGCACTGCCATGAGTTGAATTATGAACAGTGGCATTCCTTAGGTTCCAAATACATTCAATAGTGAGAGCAAATTGGGTAGATGCTTGGAGTTTGAGAGCTTTAGTATCCCCTGTGTCACTAGGTGGTATTGGAGGGTCATTGATCAACTTGATAATATCAGTGCAGGAAGAGATAGGAAGTTGGTCCGAGAATACTCCCCAACATTGTCCAAACCAGATGGCTTTCGCAACTTCACAATTAAAAAATAAATGAACCACAGATTCATCCTCCAAGTTACAAAGAGGACAACTAGTGACACCATGACCAATTTTTCTTGCAACATTCAGGTTGGTAGGGATAATGTCCAAGCCAATTCTCCATATCAAAACTTTAACTCTTTCATGTAATTTTAGTTTCCAAAAATTACTCCACATAGAGTCACTGCTGGTTGGAATATTTGGGGACTGTTGGGTCCTAACTGCAGATTTCACCGAGAATAGTCCTTTAGGATCAACAATCCATGCCAACTTATCCGGCCTCGGAATTTGGGGGATATGTATCTTCAAGATAGCATTGACAGAATCAGAAGTGAATAGCTCTTTCAACATTCCAATGTTCCAGCTTCGAGTTGCTTGATTAATTAGACAAGCAGCAACCAAACTTCTGTTAGCAGCCCTTTCATCTCTTGGTGTAGGGAGATAATTGGAAGCCATGGAACCCATGGATCTTTCCAAATGTCAATCCGGGCACCATCTCCAATCAGAAAACAAGCACCTAAGGCAATCAGATTTTTCATCTTGTCTATAGCCTTCCAAGTTTGGGAAGCACTTTGTTTGCACTCCATCTGCAGCCAACCATCATCAACCTTATATTTGCTTCTCAACGCATTGATACATAAACTATCTCTCTTAGTCAACACCATCCAAGTTAACTTTGAGATTAGAGCTTCATTGAAATTTTTTGATTTTCTGAATCCAAGTCCACCATATCTCTTGGGAAGACATAAATGTTCCCAAGACTTCCAAGCCAAAAATCTGCCATGATCTTTTTTGGGATTCCACCAGAACCTTCGGGTTGATGCATCTAATTTATCACACACTTTGTTTGGGACATCGAATGTAGAGAAAGTATAAGTGGGGAGTGCGTTCGCCACTGATTTAATGAGGGTGTTACGGCCAGCCCAAGATAAAGTTTTGCTTCTCCAAACAATGAAATTTTAGAAAACCAAGCTTTTTATCGTTGAAAGCTTGAAATCTTCTCTAGTCTTAAACCTAAATAAATGGTCATTTAAAACCTAAATCACAAGAAAGCTTGACTTTTAATTAATCAATAAATTAGAAGCTTACAGCTACCAACTTGACAGCCGAATTGTAAAAGGAAATTTAAGTACACTCATAGTCTCGGATTAATAACCATGGGTCTTCAATGGTGTCATTACTCATTATTCAAAGAACATCTCAGCAAGACTAAATCTCCGTTTTAATAGGTTTTAATAGATTCTTTAACACTGATTATAAAGGGTAAAATTTAGGTACAGTTCCTTAGGTCAAGTACATTAGGTTCCTAGTTGAATTCAAATATATTGAATTTAAATATTCTTGGAAAAGACAACATTGTTTGTGTTTTATTGGTTAATGTAATCATGTGTTTGAATTCAATTGAGAAATTTAATGTACCTAACCTAAAGAACTGTATCCAAAGTTTTACCCGATTATAAATATAATATATATATATATATATATATATATATATATATATATATATATATATATATATATATATTATATATATATATATATAGTTTCCTTTAACACTAGATTTTAACATTCACTCGTGGCCCAAGTTAACTAAAGCCGTTTGTACCAATGGGACAGAAAGGGTCTAGGCCGCCCTGGCAGGTCTGGGCCATCTTGTCGCATTTATATTTTTGTGTGCTCCCCCTCCTAAGGAGTACTTTTAAGCTGGTCATCTTACAGTCTTTAATTAATGCACTTAACTACTTTTTGAGGATCATTTAATGTTGAGATGCCTTTGGTTGGACCTTAGCATATCTTCGTGTGCCGTGCTTTACTTCACCGAAGACGGACTCTCACTTGAGTGGTGTCGCTCTCTCGGCCACTTGACGCCTGTATCACACTTTTTCCCCTCACACTAATATAGAAAATTTTTACTTTAAAATTTGTCTATGCTAATGAATTTTGAATCTAATATATCTCATTCTTCGAAGACGAGTAACTATGATATATATGAGCAAGAAGACTCACCAGTAATAGAATTGCTTTCTTTTACAAAATGTGAATTGAAAGGGATGTTAAGTAAACCACAAAACTAGGTTAGCTAAGAACTGGTATTATATAGTTACTTTTAGATAAACTAAATAAAATTGTACATATCATATATAAATTTATATGCCAACTTTTAAATACAAAATAAAGGGTCCGGCTCCCCTCCCATTCAAATACCTCTTGTTCTCTCCAATTTTTAAACAGATGTAAGACATGTGGCAATAAGAAATCTAAAGGTTTAAAATAAGCCATGTTATTGTCTTCAACTCTCTATCCCTTTCTTCAAATCTACACACAAGACACAGAGCACCTATTTACTCCTTTTTCACGCCATTTGTCTTCAACTCTTCTTGCTCAAGTTTTTTTTCTTTTCAAAACACTACCAGCCTCTTTCACGCATTGCCTCCATTCTTCCTCCTTAAAACTCTCTTTTCCTTTTTTCAAAACAGCAACAGCCCATTCAAGCCACTGCCTTTCATTCTTTCTCTTCAAGAATTTTTTTTTTTAACCATAGAGAAAACAGAGCACCACCATAGAGATTTAAGAATCAAAACCAAATCTTATAAAAAATAAAAAACAGAGCAAATAGAGATTTAAGAATCAAAACCAAATCTTATAAAAAATAAAAAACCAAATACAAACTACTATGATCTAAGACAGAAACCATAGTGAGCATAAGACAATTGAAATTAAGAGATAAGAATAACATAGGATCCATTCCCCATTGTAATAAAGGGTAAGCAAACCAATGTACTCAAATAAGACAAAGCCCCATTACACCTTGCCACAAATCGCAACAAACCCCCAAATCACAGAAACCAAAAATCCTACCCCACACCATCGTTCACGGTGAAGCATACCATTTATGGCCATCATGCCTGGCAATCAAACCTCTACCCACTATCGACTAGTGCCGAGCATAACCCAAGCAGCCTTTGGACGAGGAACCACATCAGCGAACCCAACCCAAAACCCACCCCACACCACCGTGATGAAGCCCACCCATTCACGACAATCATCCAACCTTCGGACCCACCCAACTACCCACGCCGGCGAAACCAACCAACAACCGTGAAACAAACCAACAACCCACACCAACGAAATCAGTGAGGGAAGAGAGAAACCAAGTGCTTCCAAAAAAAAAAAAAAATCTTGAAGAAGAAAGAATGAAAGGCAATAGAAGGAGATAGAGAGTTGAAGACAATAACGTGGCTTATTCTAAACCTTTAGATTTCTTATAGCCACATGTCTTACATCCGTTTAAAAATTGGAGAGAACATGAGGTATTTGAATAGGAGGAGAGCCGGACCCCAAAATAAATAGTAATTAATATGACATCCATTGCAACAATTAAGAGCAACTCCAACACTACTCTCTACATCTACAAATGAAGAGCCAAAACACAAAAATCAGTTCCAACAGGCTCTTCACCCGGCTCTTCATTTCCTTATATTGCTACAGTAAATATTCATTTCTGAATACTTACTATTCATTCTTCACCCATTATTTTAATTTATTTTGACCGGCTATATAAACTTTTTTTTTCTTCATTTCCTTTCCTTTTCCCGAATTTTTTCTCTCTCCTCACAATTTTCTCCGTTCTTTCCCTCTGTTCTCGGCTCTCTCCCTCTGTTCTCCGTAGCTCTCGTCACCTTCTCTGTACTCCATAGCTTTCCCCTCTCCTTTGTTGATTTTCTGGTGGTGTTTGGGTTGACGGTGGGCTTGGGTTTTGGTCTCGGCACCGATTTGGACTTGGGTTTTCTTCTAGTGGGTTTGGGTTTTGGTCTCGGCGCCGATCTAGGCTTCGGTTTGCTCGAGGTGGGCTTGGGTTTTGTCTCGGTGCCGATCTAGGTGTGGGTTGATCTCGGTGTGGGCGTGGGTTTGAGATCCAGGCGTGGGTTGATCCTTCCAGCACGGGGTGATTTTGCTCGGGGTGGGCTTCGGCTTTTGTCTCGGTGCCGATCTGGGTGTGGGTGTGGTTGTGGTGGGTTGCGTTTTAGTCTCGGCGTGGGTGTGGGTGTGGTTGTGGTGGTTTGCGTTTTGGTCTCGGCGTGGTGGTGGAGCCGTGGGTGTGGGTGTGGTTGTGGTGGGTTGCGTTTTGGTCTCGGCGTGGTGGTGGAGCCGTGGGTGTGGGTGTGGTTGTGGTGGTTTGCGTTTTGGTCTCGGCGTGGTGGTGGAGCCGTGGGTGTGGGTGTGGTTGTGGGGTTGTCGGTGGATTGAGGAAGGGGGTGAGAAATGAAGAGAGAGAAAAAAAGTTTAAATAAAATAATAAAAATATTATTTTAATAAAAATGAAGATAAAATAGAGAGTAGTGCTGGAGTGAAGGTGAAAAAATGACTCTCCACATGTGGAAAACTCTCCACATGTGAAGATAAAATGAAGAGCAGTACTGGAGATGCTCTAAGGATGCATTTGCATCGACTCGACTGAGAGCATCTCCAACAACTTCTCTACATTTTTCTTCACATGTAGAGAGCCATTTTTTCAACTACACTCCAACAAACTCTCTATTTTATCTTTATTTTTATTATTTTATTTTAACTTTTTTTTTCTCTCTCCTCATTTCTCTTTTCTTCTTCGTTTCTCCACTTCGGTGACCCACAGGCCACATTGCCTCCCTCCTCAATCCACCGAGATCGGTGCAAACACCTAGCCCAGGCCAAGATCGGCTTAAAACCCCCTTGGAGAAACCCACGCCAGGCCAGGCCGAGACCACCACCCCACCCAAATACCTGAAACCAAGACTCACAGAAGCCCCCATCAAAAACCCCCAACTCGCAACCAAAAACCACAGTAAACCCCTTGCGCCACCACCAGAATCACGCCTCCACCAGCTCACGCCGACAGCCCCTTGCGCCGATGACCTTGATCTCATGAGCCCAGCAACAATCACAAGTCACCCACGCCACAAACACCTCAAGATCGACAACCCCAAATCGCCACCAGTCTCCATCTTCACAATCCCACTAGAGAAAATGGGAGCACAGAGAAAGGAAAAAAAAAGGGAAGAGAGAGAAAGAAATCGTGAAAATGAAAAAAAAAAACAAAAAAAAACAAACTTAAAAAGGGCCAGTTAAACATTTTTTTATTCAATAAAGAGTAAACAGTAGCTTTTCATTTGTGAAAAGCTACTGTAGTATTTTGGCAATTTGAAGAGCAAAATGAAGAATTGTTGGAACATTATTTCTTCATTTTGGCACTCCACATGTGGAGATAAAGAGCCAAATACATGACTGCTGAAGATGCTCTGAGTCGGTTGAGTAGGTTGGGTTAGGCCATTTTGGGCCTAAATATTTTTTTTTTTACTTGATTACTCGATCGGTTCTATATAGATCAATATTTTATTTTAAAAATGTTTTTGAATCATTGATGTCAAAGTGTTGTAGTAAGTTTTTCAATTGATAATCAACATCGGCCACATCAAAAGTTGTTAGGGTTGATCGATTCGGCTTGATAAGATTGATCGTGGTCCATTCTTGTATAGTGTTGATAACAATTGTGACGTCAATTTGTAAGTATGAAATCCATAGTAAATTTAGGATTTTGTGATCCCACTTGTGTAGATTGGATTCGTTAGGAATGAGATGACAAAAATTGGCTTTGCTCCACTCGTTCCCACCTGAAGGAGACCGGTTTTCCCCTGCCCGTAGGAAGCTTAGCATAGCAGTAATATCCAAGAAGAAGTTATTATTAATTGGAGCCAAGAGAGTCAACGAGAGACTTCATATATATATATATACACGCAACCTTTCTTACGCGTTGCTACGTGGACATGCTTTTATGTTACAATTGGTAGGCAATTTCTTTTCTTTGTAGGCAATTTCTTTGTAACCTTTGCATTTCAATTGTGATAGCTTTAAGTTTTTTTTTTGCTAAAATGATAGCTTTAAGTTATTCCTTTGCATTCTATTCTACTCCATTCTTTTCATTCATACATATCTCTTTTTTTTGATATCTCATATCTTTCTTTAGACAGTTAAAGTTTCATCTTAATTAAGAAAGACTCTCCCTGGTCTTTGTGTTGCTCAAGCTCAAACATACAACTACTCTTGTTTTTCTTTGTGTCTGTGACTCTGTGTGTGTAAGAGAGAGAGAGAGACTAGCCCATCATGGAAGAGAGTGGGAATGGCATGGATTCGAGCAGAAGGGAGAATTTAGTGGCAGAGGAAGTTGAATCGGCAACGAGAAGTGACATGTCATCTGGGTCTTGGAGGCTTAATCTGCAGGAGTTCCCAGCAATGGCTGAAAGTAGAGATGGTGAATATGGTTTCTTCACTCTCCGCCGCCTTCTTCATTCCCCAAGTAAGCCTTCTTCATCAATCATCAGACTCTCTCTCTCTCTCTCTCTATAGTATCAAGATTATCTCTATAAAATATTTAAAATTTATTTTTTTATTTTTAAATTAAACATGAGTTTATGAATGGAATAATAAATATCTTGATATGAAATTTGGAGTGCATATTAAGAAAAACATATAAAGAATTTTCCAAATATTGATTTAATAAAAAGTTACAGTACTTGTAACTTGATCATGATCCTCCCTATCTAGATATGTTTGCACGACTAATATATATTATGTTAAAAGAAGTCTTATGCGCTTTCAATTATAAGAATAGTTTTATAGTATAATAGTCAGAACATGTCAATATTAGAATGAAAGTTTTGTTTTTTTGTTCCTTTTATTTTTTATTTTTTATTTTTTTTCATCTTCTTTCTTAGCAAGATTCAAGACCCTTAGACCCTAATATTCTTTGTTCAATGGAGGGATCTAATCTGATTTTGGGCTTCATAACTGAGTTGACTAGGCCGAGTTACTGATTTCCTTACAAACTTCAAAGATGCTCTTTTTTGTTTAATGTATAATCTGAACTTGGGCTTGACAACTGAGTTGACTCAGCCGAGTTACTCTTTTTTCTTTTTGGTGGAAACTGAAAAGTTACTTTTTCTTTGTTAAGTGAATCTGATTTTTGGCTTGATAACTGAGTTGACTCGGCCCAGTTCGTATTTCTTTGTACAAACTTCGAAGATGTTCTTGTAGGGAGTGATAATTTGAAAGCCAATTACAAATTGTCACGTTAAAATTTAGTGACAAAACCTAAATTTACATGCGTCATCATATCGGTAAATTAAAAATTACCACCCACAAATCAAGAAAAGTATTTCTTCCAATCATATTAAGACACTTGTAATTGATAATTAATTCTACATCAAAGTCTTCAACATTCGAAGAAGATTCAAGTAACACTTGAAGATTTAACTTCAAATTCAAAAACATTTGAACAACATTGGAATCTTCAACTTCAAATTCAAAGACACTTGAAGAACACTAAAAAATTCAACTTCAAATTTAAAGACCTTTCAAGAACACTCGAAGAAGATTCATTCAAATCATTCATCCAAGCTTCAAAGTTCTACTGGAATCAAACTCTAAAGCCTCTAGAAAGTTCAAGAACTTTGATCAATCGAAGATTCATCGGAGTCAAGCCAAAATCTCCGAAGAGCTTCAACACACAAGCTTCAAATACGAAGAACATTCAAAGAACACAAAGAACGAAGAACTTTTTAAACAAGCTAAGGCTTAGAAGTTCATCATCAACTCAATTTGATCTGAGAAATACGCTTCTTGAAGCCCTTGAATCGAAATCACATTTGAAGAGAAGAATCAAAGGAATATTTCTTCTTCTTTATTATAAAAAACATGAGATTGTATTCTACCATTTCAAATCAATAAATATTTGTTACAAATTATTTTCAGTCAATTCAAGACTTGAGATTTTATTTTCTAAAGTTCTTTTTTGTTCAGTGTATATAATCTGGTTGTTGGCTTCACAACTGAGTTGACTCAGTTGAGTTACTGATCCATATGACTTGGACTTTTCACGGTTGTGTATTTGGGACAATGGGGTATTGACCCATTTGCAAGTTTTGCAGCCCTTCAAGGGAGTGGTCAGGATTCAATATTCATATTGGGAGTCTTTTAATCTATGGACTTCACAATAGCTGAAATGGAGCTATTGTGAAATGATGCTTATGAATTGATTGTTGCATGTTGATATCCCAACTTTGTTACCATAACAATCACACTTGAAATAAATAGACTCTGAAAAAAATTATGAAACATAGATCTTTTGCTCTTGCAGTTTGATGATAATTCATTCTTGTTAGATGTTAAATTGTGAACTTCCATTTACCAGCAAGGGGCATTCTATATTTCTTGCAATTAAAGTTTCTGAATGATGGAGTCAAAAGGCTTTAGGGAATAACTCCTTCCACATTCTTTTGGAAGTTCCTTTTGGAAACTAAGCAAGGCACTTCATGTGGCCTTTTGATTTTGGTTGTTAAGCTTGGAGTTCTAATATTATAACATCATTCAATGTTTTCTTATTCTTTAACATTCCCGATGTTCGGTTCTATTGGAAAATGAAACCTCAATATTTGATGACTTCAGATGCTTTTCATTCACCTTCTGTTGTGATAATTAACTGTTTGCGCAAGATTAAAGAAAAGAGAAAGAGATCAAACACATAAATAAAGAACACAAGAATTTACGTGGTTCAGCAATATGCCTACATCCATCGGCGACAACAGGGAGAAAGTTTCACTAAGAAAATAGGGAGATTACAACAGTGGTACCAGGACTCTCTCAAAGAACCCAAACCCCAATTACACCCTAACCTCTCTCTCACCAAGAATAAACCTAGAGAAACCCTTCTCTAGTTATTCTATATTGTGGCTCACTAATAAGACCTAAAGCCTTATATATATAGCAAGGGGTTTTGCTGAATCCTACCAAAACAAGGACTTTGCATAAAGTTGCCGTGAGTCATAGGTCATTGAGTAATTCTAATACCACTAGAATAACACAAGGGTGGTGGACTATAGAATTCTAATTCAAGCCAACTTCAACAAATCTCCACCTTGACTTGAATTGGTCAAGCCTCACGAACTTCTCCTCCATCGCCGCCACCATAGCCCCAAAGGGCTATCACAAGCTGCTAACATTGACCAAGTCCAAGCAATGCTTGAACTTGGCTGTGGTAACTGACTTCGTCAACATATCAGCTGCATTCTCTGAAGTGTGCACCTTCTCCAGAACAATATCTCCTGTAACAATCAACTCTCTTATCTTGTGGAACCTAACATCGATGTGTTTCGTCCTAGCATGATAAACCTGATTCTTAGCCAAGTAAATGGCACTCTGACTGTCACAATGCATCTGAACTCCACCTTGATTCAAACCAAGTTCTTTGACTAGCCCCTTTAACCACAATGCTTCCTTTGCAGCTTCAGCTACAGCCATGTATTCAGCTTCTGTAGTGGACATGGCTACTATGGATTGTAATGTAGATTTCCAACAAATAGGTCCTCCTGATAGTGTAAACACATAACCTGTAGTAGACCTCCTGTCATCCACCTCACCTGCATAGTCTGCATCCACATACCCTACAACTGAATTAGTCCCTGGCTGTCTTGAAAATAAGATCCCATGTTCCGCAGTGCCTTTCAAGTATCTGAAAATCCACTTCACTGCATTCCAGTGCTCTCTCCCTGGGTTCGCCATGTACCTGCTAACAGTACTCACTGCATGAGCGAAATCCGGCCTGGTGCAGACCATTGCATACATTAAGCATCCCACTGCACTAGCATACGGAACTTTTGACATATTTTCAATTTCTTCCTCATTCTTTGGACACTGACTACCAGATAATCTGAAGTGATTCGCCAATGGTGTGCTCACAGGCTTAGCATTCAACATGCTAAATTTTTCAAGCACCTTCCTGATGTAGTTTTTCTGAGACAACCACAGCTTTCTTGCCTCTCTGTCCCTGCGAATCTCCATACCCAGAATTTTCTTAGCAGCACCCAAGTCTTTCATTTCAAACTCTTTGTGTAGCAAAGATTTTAACCTGTTAACCTCACACATGCTCTTAGCAGCAATTAACATATCGTCCACATACAGTAGCAGAAAAATATAAGAACCATCTTCAAGTATACGAACATATACACAGCAATCATATTCACAACGGGTATAACCAATCTGGATCATATACGAATCAAACCTTTTGTACCACTGTCTAGGAGACTGCTTGAGTCCATAAAGTGACTTCTTCAATCTGCAGACAAGATTCTCTGTACCAAGTTGCTTGAACCCCTCTGGTTGTTCCATGAAAATCTCTTCCTCCAAATTCCCATGAAGGAAAGCCGTCTTCACATCCAGTTGTTCCAATTCCAGATCCGGATCTGCTACCAAAGCCAATACTACTCTAATAGATGTATGCCTGACTACAGGTGAAAATACCTCATCGTAGTCAATCTCATGTCTCTGTGAATATCCCTTTGCTACCAATCGTGCCTTGAATCTTTCCCCTTCTTTTTCTGATACTGCTTCCTTCTTCTTGAACACCCACTTGCAACCTATAGGTTTCTTTCCTTTTGGAAGTTCCGTTAACTCCCAAGTTTTGTTCTTGCTCAAAGACTCATTCTCCTCCACCATAGCTTCCATCCACTTATCCTTTTCAGAGCTTTCAATTGCTTCCTGAAATGTAGAAGGATCCTCGCTACTGGTAAGTAAAGCATAAGAGACAAGATCCTCGAAACCATACCTGACCGGTGGTCTTTTGTTGCGTTTAGGCCTATCTGATCTGGTGCTATCCTGTTCTTGATCATTACTGTGAGGTTCCTCATTTGACTGAGACTCCAATTCATCAAGCTCCACCTGCACTGTTGATCTACCAATGTTATTACTGCTTTCCGCTGCTTGAGACTTCTCTTCCTTGAATGCTTTTGTCATTGACTTCTCATCAAACACTACATCCCTGCTGATCACCACCTTCTGTGCAACTGGATCCCAAAGCTTGTACCCTTTTACCCCTTTCTTAAAACCAAGAAAGATGCACTTCTTTGATTTTGGATCGAGTTTTGACCTGTCTTCACCTGAGATATGAACATATGCGGGACACCCGAATATTCTCATGAAAGAGTAATCAACTTCTTGTCCTGTCCATACTTCTTCAGCGACTTTCCCATCAAGTGCAACTCTAGGTGATCGATTGATGATATAACAAGCCATATCCACTGCTTCCGCCCAAAAAATTTTAGGAAGCTCAGCATTCAACCTTAAACATCTAGCTGTTTCTGTGATGGTCCTGTTAAGTCTCTCAGCCACCCCATTTTGTTGAGGAGTTTTCCGTACTGTGAAGTGTCTCTTGATACCATGCTCTTCGCAGAACTTCAAGAAATCACCATCCCTGTACTCAGTGCCATTATCAGTCCTAAGACACTTTATCTTCCTTCCAGTCTGATTTTCCACTTCTGCTTTCCAAATCTTAAATTTAGCAAAAGCCTCAGACTTGTTCTTCAAGAAATAAACCCAAGCTTTTCTGGAATAATCATCAATGAAGCTCATAAAATATTGAGCTCCTCCTTTCGAAGGAGTTCTCACTGGCCCCCAAATATCTGAATGCACGTAGTCCAATATACCCTTTGTCTTGTGTGTGGCAGTTTTAAATCGCACCCTACACTGCTTGCCCATAATACAGTATTTGCAGAAATCTAATTTGCATGACTTAATCCCAGTCAACAGATTTCTTTTGTGCAATTCCCTCATACCACGCTCACTCATATGCCCTAGCCGCATATGCCACAAGAGTGTATCATCATCCTCAGACTCAGCTACTGCAGCAACTCCACCTAGAATGGTATTGCCTAGCAATTTATAAACATTGCTACTTATTTTCTGACCTGTCATCACAACCATAGCACCCTTTGAAACTTTCATTATCCCATTCTCAGACTTATAGCCATAGCCTTTTGAGTCTAGGGTTCCTAATGAAATCAAATTCTTTCTCATATCTGGGATATGTCTAACCTCTTCTAATGTTCTCACCACACCATCGGACATCTTAATTTTAATTGTTCCCATTCCAATAATTGTGCATGTAGCATCATTACCCATTCGAACAGAACCACAATTAATTGACCTATAAGTGTCGAACCAGTTCCTGTGGAGAGTCACGTGAAAAGAACATGCGGAATCCAGAAGCCAAGAATTGTTCAAACCGTCAGTGCTTGATGAAACAGAAAGCATGTCGCCATCAGATTCCGAGTCTGCTACTACGTTGACAGATGTAGAGGACTCTTCCTTCCCCTTATTCCATTCTGGACAATTCTCGCTTCATATGCCCCTTCTTTTGGCATTTGAAGCACTTTACTGTCTTGCTCTTGGATTTAGATCTTCCCCTAGCAGATTTGTCATCCTTGTCTTTCTTCCTTCCACGATCTTGATAACCCTTTACTACTAGCCCTTCACCAGAACTCTCAGCTGAATCCTTATGTTTCCGTTGGTAGTGATCCAACAGGGCTCCTGAAACTTCTTCTAATTCCAGAGTTTCTTTTCCGTAAAGTAGGGTCGTCACCAGGTGTTCGTAGGAAGCCGGGAGGGAGGTTAGGAGCATCATCGCCTTATCTTCATCATCGAATTTTATATCAATTCGCAACATATCACTAATGATTTGTTTGAAGGTATTGATGTGCTGCCTCAGGTCCGCACCCTCTGTCATCTTAAGCCCATACAACTTTTGCTTTAGATGCAGTTTGTTCGTGAGGGATTTAGACATATATCTTTTCTCTAGATTCAACCAAATCCCTGCAGTTGAGTTTTCCTCCATGACATCGTACATGACTTCGTCTGCTAGTAATAGCCGAATTGTACTCACCGCCTTCATGTCTAGTTCTTCCCATTCATCGTCTGTCATCTTCTTTGGTTTCTTTGTCTTCCCGTACAAAGCCTTCACCAAACCTTGCTGCACTAACAGATCCTTCACCCTTCTTTGCCATAGCCCAAAGTTACCAGTCCCGTCGAACTTAACTAGGCCTACTGTCGCAATAGAAGCATTAATTGCCATTGTTTCGACCAACAGCTCTGATACCAATTGTTGTGAAAATTAACTGTTTGCGCAAGATTAAAGAAAAGAGAAAGAGATCAAACACATAAATAAAGAACACAAGAATTTACGTGGTTCGGCAATATGCCTACATCCACCGGCGACGACAGGGAGAAAGTTTCACTAAGAAAATAGGGAGATTACAACAGTGGTACCAGGACTCTCTCAAAGAACCCAAACCCCAATTACACCCTAACCTCTCTCTCACCAAGAATAAACCTAGAGAAACCCTTCTCTAGTTATTCTATATTGTGGCTCACTAATAAGACCTAAAGCCTTATATATATAGCAAGGGGTTTTGCTGAATCCTACCAAAACAAGGACTTTGCATAAAGTTGCCGTGAGTCATAGGTCATTGAGTAATTCTAATACCACTAGAATAACACAAGGGTGGTGGACTATAGAATTCTAATTCAAGCCAACTTCAACACCTTCTTATCCATTACTAGTGATGAACATAATGTGAAACTTGTACTCTTGACTGTAGGGAAGCGAAGCAAGGTTGCTGATTATTACAAGAAACAAGAGAGGCTCCTTGAGGGGTTTACTGAGATGGAGGACATGGCTGAAGCAGGTTGTATGCCTGGAAGTCTAACAGAGGTTGGTTGTTTACTACAAACACATACACACACACACACCCCCCAAGATGCAGGCCATGTACCAAACTCCTTTCTTTTTTGATCAACTTGATGATTTTAAATTCATGTTCATCATATTGGTGTTGAATGGCAGCTTGTGAAACAAAAACATGAAGGTAATTTCTGAGTTTCCTTGCAAAAATAATAATATAGAATACTATTTATGTTCATGTTTTGTTTCTCTATGACACATTTTTTACCATATGGACCTGGTTAAACAAATGTTCAATCTCACATCATGTACAACCTTGTGCCCCCCCCCCCCAAACAAAAAAAAATACTTTATCTTCTCAGCTAAAATCTTTCTCGTTTAGTAGAAATCAGAAACCTATTATTTTTTCATTCTTAATCTATTTACACATTATTCTCAGGATGAGATGCAGCAGCTTGTGAAGAGTGAGAGGATAGCAATCCATATATCAAACATAGCTAACGTTGTGCTCTTTGCGCTAAAACTGTATGCTTCTATTGAGAGCAGATCGTTGGCGGTTATTGCCTCAACCTTGGATTCACTCTTAGATCTTTTGTCAGGGTTTATATTGTGGTTCACGGCCCATGCCATGAGAAACCCAAACCAGTTTCGTTATCCAATTGGAAAGAAGCGGATGCAGCCAGTGGTACGTCATCCAATCCAATAATTGTTTTAAAATGCAGATTCTGATGGATTTGAGTAGTTGAAGTTGACAATGAGCATTCATGTGTACTTGGTTAGTGTTGCATCTGTGGCTCATTTGGTTGCTCAGAAGTTGGTGGAATGAAAATTATGCATCTTAAACTAATTAAACAAGATAACCCCCAAGAAGTCAAGATTATATGTTGTTATTTCTCCATTTTATGATTTCACCATTACCAGTATTGCCTCAACTACGCAATCAATGAGGAAAAGCAATTTATTCTATTACAAGAAATTTGAAATTTAGGTCATAAAAAGTCTAAATATTTCATCAGGTCCATGCTTTAGACTCTCATTTTGTTATTGAAATGTTGAGCTTAGGGCCTATTCAATTTATAAATATATAGCATTGGTTTTGGGCAAGTTTGTTTAATTAGAAAATGCAAGAGACCATTGGCCTTTTGCTTCTGTGTATCATGCTACTTAGGAATAATCTAGTTCAGGGATGTAAAATAATCTACTCTTGGGAATAAATAGCATTGGTTTTGGGCATAGTTTTTGAATGTAGGTTCAAGCATACTAATAATCGCATCATATACAGCCAGACTGTGTTTGAACTTTGTGTTACTAAACTTATGCTTTAACACAACAAATATTTTACTAATATAGCTTGAGCTTGCAGGGAATCATTGTTTTTGCATCAGTAATGGCAACTCTTGGATTACAAATTCTGCTCGAGTCTGGTCGACAATTCATGTCAAAGGTATGCAACTTTGATCTCATGTGCTCCAACCCAAGTTAAGGATGTAGATGGTAGTGAGCATGGGTGGACTTGGACATATTTTAACCAAAGTTGGCTTTGAAAAGGTTTAAAAATTAGCTCCCTTCTTAATGTCTTGTGAGAACTCAGAGGTCCATTGAGAACTTGGTTGTTGGTACTTTATGAAAAGCATGACATAGGTTTTGAGTTGTTGGATGCAACATTTGAGGATGACTGTTCTAAAGTTATATTTTTAGTAGTCATTTTCAATATCAGTGATTCCTTTAATATTAATTTCCATTTCATGTGCTGATTACAGACTGAGCCTGAAAGGGATCCTCAGAAGGAGAAATGGATGATTGGGATAATGGTATCTGTAACCATCGTGAAGTTCATGCTCATGGTCTATTGTCGAAGATTTAAAAATGAAATTGTTAGAGCCTATGCACAAGATCATTTTTTCGACGTTGTTACTAATTCAATTGGTTTGGCAGCAGCTGTCCTTGCCATTCGATATTATTGGTGGATTGATCCTACTGGAGCTGTTATAGTAAGTTCTTAAGCAACTCTTTTTTCTTTTCCCTCATTTGTTATTTTTATTCATTAAAAAAAAAAAAAAAGGATAATTGGGCTCATCTACTTTACCAGTTTTTGTTCTCCGTTCTTTTCCAAAAATTATCTCAATCACCAGCAACCATGTTTTGCATGAACAAAATATTGGTATTCACTCACTCTTTGTGGCATGATGATGAAATTTTGGTTGGCTCCTTGGAGTTAAACCTTACTCTAATATACTTATGATGATTTCTTGAACTGTGATGCAGATAGCATTATATACGATGAATACATGGTCCAAGACAGTCATTGAGAATGTCTGGTCACTAATTGGAAGGACAGCACCACCTGAATTTTTGGCAAAGTTAACATATCTGATATGGAACCACCATGAAGATATCAAGCACATTGACACAGTAAGAGCATACACTTTTGGTACTCATTATTTTGTGGAGGTTGACATAGTTTTGCCACAAGACATGCTTTTGAACAAAGCACATAATATTGGTGAGACACTGCAAGAAAAACTTGAGCAACTCCCAGAAATTGAGCGAGCTTTTGTACATATAGATTATGAGTATACTCATAGGCCTGAACACAAGATCACGGTTTGATGACAGTAGTAATGATCTGAGCTCAGTCTTTCCAGAGCAGAAGGGTCTTCAAATGAGTTGCTGATTTAGTCAATATGTGATGCAATTTATTGTAATGACAAATAGAGTATACAAGTTACAATCTCATGGCTTAACATCACTAATTATGAGGTATCCCTCTTATTTATTTAGTAAATTGTGCCCTGAGCAAAGACATGAGAGGTTTGTTTGATTTTGGTAGTAGGTATGGCCATGTTAAAGGTGAAACACAATTTGTGCAGCAGAACCAAAGAGATTAAAACAACAGCTTTGTCAATTTTTTAAATATATATATTCTACATTTCATTTTGAGGTCTACCTAGTTGGCTGCACTCCTGCTTAGTTCAATTTGATCCATTTCTTTATGTACAGTTTTTTAAAGCCTTATTTTTTTTAGTTACATCTATACTTTTGTTTACTTTCACCATATAAACAAATAAACTTTTAACCAAAAAGAAAAGTTAATCCAAAACACATATATCATCATCAATTGATTATCCATAAAGTGTGCTAGAGTTGATCCATAAAACTGAAGTGAGAGTTGATATGACAAAATATGAATGAAGAGGAGGAACGTCCATAGTCCTTACCCAACTCTTTCTCTGTGGCCCTACGCGAGGATAACTTAATTGCATTTTGAATTCCACTACTTTGGAACACTAGGTGATCTCAATTGCTAAAATAACCAGCAATGCTAAAAGCATGATAGAAAGTATCATAGGGTTACCATTAAAATCTAAATGCCAGTACTCCATATATTATAGTATCTCCTTTATCCATTATTATAAAAGTGATGATAATTGCACAATTTGTTTTTAATGAAAAGATAGTGATAATTGCACTAGTTGAATTCTGATCTTTATGATCAGTTGCTATAAAAAAATTCCTATAGACAGGAAATTTTCTCCACCTACATTGGCTGTCTCCACTTCATCTAGATTATTGGATCAACTCTTGTAAGTGACAAATTTTCAATTGATATCTTCGCATCACTAAACGGTTGATCATAAAATAAAATTCACAACTCGAATGCTACCTTAATTTTGGCTTTTGTAACTATGTTGACGGAAAAACATGTAGCTTATCAAATTTTGAGTTATTTCTTCTCTTTGTGTTTTCTATGATTGATAATGTACAAGTCAGCGGCAACAAGAGCAAGAAACATGAGGAACCTAGTTATATTAGTCGATGAGGAACACTAGCATATTAGTAGAGAGAGTGAGTATCTCTAAGAAATTTTTTCCCAAGACTTTTTTGTCTTCCCCCAATAGGTGTGACTCAGATATGCAATAAGATGTTGAATTCAACTGGTCTAAGACGTTTTTGTCTTCCCCCAACTATTAAAATTCGTCGGCAATGCAAAAGGCATGATAAATGTACCTAAGGGATATTATGATTATTATCTATCTACACCTCAATATTTGTGAGAGAGGCTTATGGAGCACCCCCTCCCACATTTGGTTTGCCCCTCACACTTGTGGGATTCACAAGTCACATGTTGTGAGTCAGTGACAGGTGCGCTCTATAAACTCAGCTCATAAGATAATTTTAGTTTTCCAATAGGGACGGTGCATATTTGAAACCCAAAATATAATCCCCTTGAAACTACTTGTAGCAAAAAAAAAAAATGCATCCCACCACTGCTATTAATTGGATGTGCAATTTTGTTTTTTGCTTTTCATGTGCTAGTAGTTGGATGTTCTCTCTCACACACACACATTTTCTTTATATATTATTGTAGTGATTAGGAACTTATATCTTGATGTATTAATCCCAAACACCTTGCTCCTTAAAGTAACTTTTCTGACATATATTTTTTTCTTTACACCAGACCACTTATTTTCTTCTTTGTCATAACTTGGATATCTAATTCACTGCCTTAAGCAATCATCCTTGACTGGATAGTGGTTTTGTCTTCTTCATTTTTCTTCATGAATAAGACTAGACTTTATAGTGGAAAGTTCCTAAAAAGTTAAGCTAATCTCAGGATGTATTTGAAAGAGAAAGACATTTGATTTTGTCAGATGCCTTGGATGCCACAATAGATATATACCCATTAATCTTATTTACATTAATATTTCCTCCACGCTTACTAGTTTGTTGACCATGTTTGAGCAAGTATAAAAGTGTACAAACTGGTTTTTCTATAATTTAATCTTCTTCTTTTTTGAATGATCAAGTTGCTTTTATGGTAATTGATACGTCCAATATTACCGTCCATCCGTTGAACGATCCCTTGAGCATGTGTAAGGATGAGTATATCATCGTCCACACCAAACGCGTTCGAGCTATCTTCATTGACCCATTAATGAAGGTTTTCATGTTCGAATTAAATATGAAAACCGTTACCATTTAACACATTAAACAATAGTATCCCAAAGACATTGTAACCACCGTCATAAAAGCCCCTTATTCAAGTCAAATAAAGACTGAAATAAATGAGAGCTCAACGGCTACTTATTGGGGCAACTATATAAACACCAGAGAAAAAGAGACAAGGTATGCAAAACACTAACCTAAACATTATTACCTACATGTTGACTATTCTTTGCGAATCACTAACTAAAGCATCGGAGGAGCTTTTGCCGACACCCCACCGGTGCTCCCCTGTTGTTTATCCTTTCTTTGTTCTTTTAGGTCTTCCATCCGAGAGGTTAGACGTCGGACGACCGTGTTGATTTTTGCACATCATTCATTGGCGCCATCTGTGGGAAGAGAATTTTTGCAGCCATCTCGTTTCTCTTTCCCTGAAAAACTAAGAACAGTCAATTCAGATAACCTCTCTCCCCATGGAAGCAGGAGACACTAGTGATCAGCACTTGAATGTCTCAGATAGGCAAATGCATTCCCTCACCGCCAACATCCAAGAGTTGGCACGACAGAGCGCCACTGACCGGCGAGAAATGCAAGAATTAACTCGACAGAACCAAGAACTCATAGCCCTCCTTCGTTCAAGGGAGAAGTTCAGATTCCCAATCCCGGCCAGCACGGCGGAGAAGGTCCCCGCAATGAAGAAGGGGGAAATCAGAATCGAGATCAAAATAACGAAGGAAGCTCCGCCAATCAAAATTAAGTACCCCGTCTGAGTCAAGTAGTAGAGCCCACAAAGTCCACTGCGGATGCCAGGTCCACCAAACTAGAAGAAGAACTGAAGGAGATGAAGGAGCAAATGAGGGAAATGAAAAGTCAAGTCAAGGCCAAAGCTGCTAAAAATCTCGATATGCTCGTCCATCGCTTCGAATCACCATTCACCAAGAAGGTAGATGAATATCCTCTTCCAGCAAAGTTCAAAGTTCCCCAGCTGGAAACCTTCGACAGACTTAAGGATCCACTCGATTACCTGGACTCCTTTAGGACGGTCATGCGCTTACAAGGTGTGTCGGACGAGATAATGTGTCACGCTTTCCCAACGAACCTCAAAGGCTTAGCAAGAGTATGGTTTAATCAACTAGAAACAGGGTCCATCGACACATTCGCCCAGTTAAGTCGGGCCTTTATTGATAACTTCATCGGAGGACGAAGATCTGCTCGTCCAGCAAACTATCTCCTCAATATTCGGCAGAGAGAAGGAGAATCATTGAGGTCTTACGTATAACGTTTCAACAAGGAAGCAGTCCAGATTGATGAGCCGAACAAGTACGTAGCCTTTACGGTGTTCAACGTCGGCCTCCGCAAGGGTGACTTTCTCTTCCAACTTTGTAAAGACCCCCCGAAATCAATGTTAGAATTGATGTATGAAACACAAAAGTTCATCAACGCAGAGGACGCTTTCGAAGCCTGGGACGAGTTCATTAGTAGGAAGAGGAAAGAACCAGAAGACCGACGTTTCGAATCTTCCAAAGGCAGGATATCAAAACCAAATTACTCGAAAGTCGATCGGAAGAATGCAGGATCTTCCAGTGGATGACCCAAAAGCTTCACACCCCTAAACATGTCCATTGACAAAGTTTTCTTGCAGATACAGGATGATCCTGCATTTAAGTGGCCCGGGAAGCTGCGATCAAGCTCTACACGAAGTTCTAAGGATCTTTACTGTCGATTCCACAGAGACCACGGTCACAATACCAAGGACTGTTTTGTATTGAAGGAGCAGATAGAAGCCCTAATAAGACAAGGGAAGTTGAAGAAATTTGTCCGTCGAGATAATTAAGACACTTGTCCACCCAAACAAGAAGAGAATAAGAACCGTCTGGAAGATCATCCACGAGACATCATAGGGGAGATACATACCATCGTGGGAGGCTTGGCCTTGGGAGGAACGTCACGATTGTCTAGGAAAGCCTACACTCGACAGGCTCATAACATCCTAGTTACACAAAGGCCACGAAAGAATGTGAAATTGGACGATCAAGTGATCACCTTTAGTGAGGATGATGCAAGAGGGATCCATCAGCCACATGATGACACTCTAGTTGTCACAATGATCGTTGCAGGTTTCATTACTAGATGAGTATTAATCAACAATGGGAGTTCGGCTGATATTATCTACCTTCCAGCATACTAGCAAATGAAGATAGACAAAGAACGACTAAGGCCCATCGATATCCCCCTCATGGGATTCACAGGGGACAAAGTCAAACCATTGGGAGTAGTCTCCCTCATAATCGAGGCTGGAACATATCCAAAACAGGTGACAGCCTCAGTCGAATTCTTGGTAGTCGACTGCCCCTCTGCTTATAACGTCATTATCGACCGTCCAACCCTCAACAAGCTTAAAGCAGTGATGTCAACTTATCACCTCCTCGTCTGATTCCCTACAGAACATGGCATAGGTGAGCTCAAAGGAGACCAGGCGGCAGCAAGAGAATGCTACTTTGCCTCTCTCAGACTAGAGACAAGACACCAAACAATGGCGATTAATGAGGGACAGAAACTCGTCGAGCCAACAAAGGAGTTGGAGGTGGTTGTGATGGACGACAGAGAGCCTGAAAAAACCACCAACATTGGCACAAAAATGGATGGAAGAATGAAGAAAGCCCTTGTCTAATTCCTTAGAGGCAATGTAGACGTCTTTGCATGGATGCATGAAGATATGCCTAGCATCGACTCCTCGGTCATTTGCCATAAATTGAACGTGGATACATCCACACGCCCTGTAAAGCAGAAGAAACGAGTATTTGCTCCGGACAGAAATCAAGCCATTTCGGACGAGGTAGGAAAACTTCTAACGGCAGGGTTCATCAGAGAAGTTTATTACCCCGATTGGCTGGCCAATGTAGTAATGTTAAAGAAATCCAACGGCAAATGGAGAATGTGCGTGGATTTCACGGACCTGAACAAAGCCTGTCCAAAAGATAGTTTCCCCCTGCCTCGAATCGACCAATTGGTAGACTTGACGGCAGGACATAAATTACTAACGTTTATGGATGCCTTTTCAGGTTACAATCAGATAGTGTGATGGATAAAGACGATCAGGAGAAGACGTCCTTCATCACTAGCAAATAACTCTTCTATTACGGAGTCATGCCCTTTGGATTGAAGAATCCAGGGGTGACCTATCAATGGTTGATGAACAAGATGTTCCGCAACCAAATCGGACGGAACGTAGAAGTATACATCAACGACATGCTGGTAAAGACAAAGGACGAGGACAGACACTTGGACGATCTAGAAGAGACTTTCAAAATACTCCGCCAATATCGCATAAAGTTAAACCCAAGTAAGTGCATCTTTGGCGTCTCTTCAGGGAAATTCCTAGGGTTCATGGTATCCCAAAGAGGAATAGAAGCAAACCCAGATAAAATAAAGGTCATACTGGAGATGACTCCACCGAAAACAGTGAAAGAAGTGCAAAGCCTGACTGGAAGAGTCACGACGCTTAACCATTTTGTTTCACGAGCCACAGATAAGTGTTTTCCCTTCTTCAAAACGCTGAGAAAGGCCTTCACTTGGACAGACAAGTGTCACAATTCATTTGAAGAACTCAAGATGTACCTAACCTCTCCACCATTGCTTAGCCCTTCCAAACAAGGTGAACCTCTCTCCTTGTACTTAGTAGTCTCCCCAACTGCTGTCAGCTCAGCTCTCATTAGAGAAGAAGATGGTGTACAATTACCAGTATACTACACTAGCAAAGCCTTCCAAGGAGCAGAAGAACGATACCTAGCAATGGAAAAGCTGGCACTAGCCCTTATCATCGCAGCCCGAAAACTTCGATCCTACTTCCAAGCGCATACTATCATCGTCCTCACCAACCATCCACTACGTAAGGTAATGAATAAACCTGATGCAGCTGGACGATTAATCCAATGGGCCATAGAGTTGAGCGAGTTCGATATCGAATATCGTCCAAGGCAAGCCATCAAGGCGCAAGCCTTTGCCGATTTCATAGTCGAATTCACAGTAGCAGACGGGGAACCATCGCAAGAAAAGTCAGAAGAAAAATGGGAAGTCAACATCGATGGATCGTCCGTCAAGGGGGCAGGAGGAATAGGAATTGTCTTCAAGACGCCCGAGGGTCAGCTATTAAAACATGCCGTGTGGCTTCAATATCCCACCATCAACAATGAAGCAGAATACGAGGTCTTACTAATAAGCCTGCGTATAGCTAAGATGTTGGGAGCAACCACACTCAGAGTTCATAGCGACTCACAACTGGTAGTGGGATAAATCAACGGCGAGTACGAAGCGAAGGAAGATAGGATGGCCAAGTACCTCAGCCTCGTCAAAGATATCATGGCTAGATTTGATGAAGTCATCATCGTCCAAATACCCCAGGAACAGAATACAGAGGTCAATGCTCTAGCAAAATTAGCCTCCTCAGAAGTAGCCATTGGCCAGCCAATCAAGCCAAGCCACATGGAGGAAGAAATGAACCCCATCGACGTCAACAATTCATGGATGACGCCAATCACCAAATATCTGGAAAAGGAGATCTTACCAACAGACGTCGTCGAAGCAAGGAAGCTAAAAGTCAGGGACACCAGGTTCGTCCTAATACAGGGGATACTATACAAAAGAGGTTTCTCAGTCCCATACCTGCGTTGCCTCGACAAATCCAAAGCTAAATACGTGATGAGAGAAGTCCACGAAGGAATCTACGGAAATCACTCGGGGGCATGCTCCTTAGTCCATAAACTCATTCGAGCAGGTTACTATTGGCTGACGATGCAGAAGGACGCAATCTCTTATACTCGCGCTTGTGATAAGTGCCAAAGGTTCAGAAACCTCATCCACTCACCATCAAAAGTACTAACACCAATGACGGCCCCTTGTTCTTTCGCTCAATGGGGTTTGGACATCATGGGACCTTTCCCAGTCGGACGAAAACAATTGAAATTCCTAGTAGTAGGAATCGACTACTTCACCAAATGGGTGGAAGCCGAACCACTCGCGACGATCACCGAAAAGAACATAAGGGGATTTGTATGGAAGGCGATCATATGAAGATTCGGAATCCCAAGGGTTTTCGTATCCAACAATGGACGACAGTTTGACAACTCACCTTTCAGAAAATTCTGTGAAGAATTCGGCATACGCAACCATTACTCATCTCCAGGTCACCCTCAGGCCAACGGACAGGTAGAAGTCACAAATCGATCCTTACTCAAGATAATCAAGACTCGACTTGAAGGGGCAAAGGGGTTATGGCCAGAAGAGCTCCCAAATGTCTTATGAACGTACAGGACGACAGTAAGAACCCCCACAGGAGAAACCCCATTTCGACTGACGTTTGGTACTGAAGCCGTCATTCCAGTAGAAATTGGGTTAACCAGCTGGAGAACAAATAATCATGACGAAGAGAGCAACAACAATAGTCAACTACGCTTGAATCTGGATCTGCTGGATGAAGCTCACGATTAAGCCGAAGCAAGGACGACAGCATATCAACAAAGGATGGCCTGTTATTATGATCGACGAGTGAAACACAGGGAATTCAAAGTCAACAAAGGATGGCCTGTTAGACCTAGTAGGGAATTCTGAGAAAAGTGACTCTCGCCACCAAAGACCCAACCCAGGGAAAATTAGGGCCCACATGGGAAGGACCATATAAAGTCGTCAAGTTCTACAGGAGAGACACTTATCACCTCAAGAAATTAGACGGCACTGCACTTCCACACCCCTGGAATGCAGAACACCTAAAGAAGTACTACAAGTAAGGCATTATTCAAAATTTATTCAAGTTTTTTTTTTTTTAAGTTGTTCTTGTCTATTCAAAATAGTGACGAAATAAAAGAAGGGATGTCGGACGTCCTACGCTTCTTCTCCAATTTAACCTTCCAAAATTTTCTCCATACAAGCGTGTATGCATCCACCAACTTGACAAAAAAAATACTTGCACAAAAAAGCAAGTGTATATGAAATACATGCATAAGAAGCATGTGTATGAATGATAAAAAATACTTGCACAAAAAAGCAAGTGTACATGAAGTACATGCATAAGAAGTATGTGTATGGACGATAAAAATACCTACATAAGAAAGCAAGTGTATATGAAATACATGCATAAGAAGCATGTGTGTAAACGATAAAAAAATACTTGCACAAAAAAGCAAGTATATATGAAATACATGCATATGAAGCATGTGTATGAACGATAAAAAATACTTGCAAAAAAAGCAAGTGTACATGAAATACATGCATAAGAAGCATGTGTATGGACGATGAAAATACTTGCACAAATAAAGCAAGTGTACATAAAATACATACATAAGAAGCATGTGTATTGACGACAAAAAGTACTTGCACAAAAAAGCAATTGCATACAAGGTACATAAGCATATGCATTGGCGATAAAAGTACTTGTACAAATGAAGCAAGTGTATATGAAAAATACATTATCCCATAGTATCATCAGTTGACGGTGAGAAGTACTCGCATACATAGACAAAAGAAAAAGCATAGTCAAAACAAAAACAAAAACATTGTTCAAAGCCTTGCTCCAAGAGAGCCCAAAAATACACGGCCACTAAAACGGGCCCCAAATGAAAATAAAAATGTTTTCTAGGTGGTGGCGTCATTCGTCAGTTGAGGATCAACCGACACCACCGCGTCATTTCTCTCCTCCACCGAAGCAACAGAATCATCATCCTCATAAGGTTGGAAGACGTCGAAATCCAAATCAGGGTATTTCTCCTTGGCCTGCTTTCTCAAAAGCTCAAAGCCCGCGAGGAAATACTTGGTATTGTTGTCATCACAAGCATCGGATGACTTGTACTCCTCAACCACACGGGCTCCAGCTGTCTCCATCTATTCACTCAAAGCTTTCAGTTGGTCCAAGGCCTTCCCATAGGATTTCGTCATCCTCCTTAGCTCCTCATCCTTCATCGACGCCTCTATTCTTGCCTTGGTCAGCTTGTCCGTCAGGAGATTTTTCTCACGGGTCAATTCCGCCGTGGTTGATGACAGGGTCTTGTTGGCATCCATGGCGTTCGTCAGTTGCGATTTCAACTTCACAATGCCTTCTTCCCAATGCATGCATCGATTGGCGACGACCATAGCTTCCGTCAAACCCTACAACAACAAGCTACACATAAAAAAAATAAAATAAAATAAAAAAAGGCACAAGAGCGGCCAACAGGATACCTTCATCAAAGAATGGGCAAGGGCCTGTTTCACGACGTCCATGTTCAGTTTCCCATACTCGTCCATGTCCTCCTTGGTTATCGCCGATTTCGCATGTTGCAAAGCCAAGGAAGGATCCAAAGCTAGAGTTGGAGCCTTGTCAACAACCTTGCTGGACGAAGGAATCTCCGTCAGCTCAATAACCTCGACCGACGTAGCAGGGACTTGAACAACGACAGTAGACTTAGGGATCACAGCAGGACGAATCACAACCTCGTTCGACATAAGCTTCGAGGCCGAATCACCTCGGCGCTTCTTGCCAAGGTTGACTAGCACGGCATCCTTCTGCTCCATCATCCTCTTCAATTTGTCTTTGTTCAACTTAGCAGTGGCCATCCCTACAGCAAAAGAACAGAGAAAAGTCTTTTTAGAACGTCGTCCAAACCAAAATATACACAAGTAATACGACGAGGTTACCTACTTTGTTGATTTGTTATTTGCAGTGACAAAACTGTCTCATTCGGTTCCAGACCGAATGAATATAAGGCGAGCACTTCGGGTTGGATAAAATTGGTGTAGTGATGATCCCTGTGGTGCAACGCCTGAAGCACCCGGTTTAACCTTTCTTGATTTAATTTGGGATGTTTGAGAGCTGTAACAAAACGAAAGACATCAGTAAACACTAATATATATAGATGACGATAGTAGAATTGCACGTCCGAACAATGAGGAAAAACACACGCACACACTAGAAGTTGGAGGCGTGCCCCAAGCACGGCGAACCTTAACAAAAGAGTCGTCCTTCTCTTCCCACGGAAGACCCTCCTAATTCTCTCCACAAACAAAAATGTAATCGTCCTTCCACTCTCTGTTAGAAGTCGGAAGGCCGGTCACCAACTTCATGCCTTTCTGACAGTTATTCAGAGTCCAAAAGCCTAGCGATACGGCTATTTGGCAAGGTTTGTAGCAGTACAGGAACTCATCCACCGTGAGAGAATCGGCTCCCTTACTGCATACTTTCCACAGTACCATACAAGAAATGGTCGTCCGCCAAGCATTTGGAGCAAGTTGACCTGATGAAAGGCACAAATGATCTAACAATTCCCTCATAAAGGACTATAGAGGAAATCTCAAACCGGCATTGAAATTGGCTTCATAAAAAGCCACATCATCATATTTGGACTAGCAAGCCCTCTCGTCCGAATCGGGAATCCTAAGAACGACATCATCAAGGATCTGGTATCAATCCCTAATCTTCTTCAATCCTTCCTCGTCCATAATCGAGAGATAAGATCGAGCAATCCAAAGCTTCTCAAACCCGTCACCCTTCGACAAGCCCAAGACTAACGGGGTTTCATCAATAAAATTACCCCCGTCCTCCAGATCGGAGAGCCCGCTTGGCAACTCTTTAGACCGGACCTGATGCTAACTACTCCCCTCAGAAGCCATACGGTCCTTAAGCAACTTCCAAGTGCTTATCGCTGGAAAGGCCAAAGCAAATAACTCCTCCGATAAACGGCGGAGCACATAGTCGATCGGAACCAAATCCCTAAAGCAAATAGCCTTACCCTCACTCTCGACCACCCGGCAAACACCCACAAAAAAGTTCATAAGCGAAGAATGTAAAGGATCCAGCGCTATCAAGAAAGAAAATCAAAGAAAAGGCAAGAAAACTCACCGGAGAACTTAGACTCAAGAGAGAAAATGCACCGGAGTAGAAAAGCGCCAAAGGAGAGAAAATGAAACAAACAAATTTTTTTCTAGTTTTTAAATCACCAAAACCCCTGACAGACGAAAACGAGGAGTCGCCTCGCAGTACGTGCCCAACAAATGGATGACACGTGTCAAAAAGGAACCAAACCACCGCCTCACCATTTAATGGAGCGATTGGATTTCTGCTACACGCTTCCCCAAAAATACGGTCGAGACCTTCCAGTTATTCCAATCGTCGTCCAAACATGAACATGTTGGAATAGGGGGCATCTGATACGTCCGATATTACCGTCCATCCATTGAACGATCCCTTGAGCACGTGTAAGGACAAGTATACCATCGTCCCCACCAAACGCGTTCGAGCTATCTTCATTGACCCATTAATGAAGGTTTTCATGTTCTAATTAAATATGAAAACCGTTACCATTTAACACATTAAACAACAGTATCCCAAAGACATTGTAACCGCCGTCATAAAAGCCCCTCATTCAAGTCAAATAAAGATTGAAATAAAGGAGAGCTCAACGGCTACTTACTAGGGCAACTATATAAACACTAGAGAAAAATAGACAAGGTATGCAAAACACTAGCCTAAACACTATTACCTACCTGTTGACTATTCTTTGCGAATCACTGACTAAAGCATCGGAGGAGCTTTGGCCGACACCCTATCGGTGCTCCCCTGTTGTTTATCATTTCTTTGTTCTTTCAGGTCTTCCATCCGAGAGGTTAGACGTCGGACGACCGTGCTGATTTTTGCACATCATCAATAATGTAGATGAGATAAGGATCAAGAACTACCATATTAGCTGCACTTTACTAAATACCTACTTTCCCCCAAGGTGCAAGATTTCTTCGTTTATGAATATATGTTGCATGATATTCCCCATTTGCATAGACATCTGTCTTTATCATTATGCAAAATTTCATTCATGTGACATGTCTTTGTATAGTTCAATACTTGCTAAGCAATTGATGTCAGATTCCTAGTTATTGAGTGTTTTAGTACTATCACAGATCTTTTGGTGGAGGTGGTGGTTGAGTTACCCAAAAAAAAAAAAAAACCTAAATAAATGGTAATTTAAAACCTAAATCACAAGAAAGCTTGACTTTTAATTAATCAATAAATTAGAGGCTTAAACCTACCAACTTGACAGCCGAATTGTAAAAGGAAATTTAAGTACACTCATAGTCTCGGATTAATAACCATGGGTCTTCAATGGTGTCATTACTCATTATTCAAAGAACATCTCAGCAAGACTAAATCTCTGTTTTAATAGGTTTTAATAGATTCTTTAACACTGATTATAAAAGGTAAAACTTAAGTACAGTTCCTTAGGTCAAGTACATTAGGTTCCTAGTTGAATTCAAATACATTGAATTTAAATATTCTTGGAAAAGACAACATTGTTTGTGTTTCATTGGTTAGTGTAATCATGTGTTTGAATTCAATTAGAAAACCTAATGTACCTAACATAAAGAACTGTATCTAAGTTTAACTCGATTATAAAATAAATACATATATATATATATATAGTTTCCTTTAACACTAGATTTTAATATTCACTCGGCCCAAGTTAACTAGGCCATTTCCTATGACCCCCTTTAAAAAGGAAAAAATACCTCAAAATTATGGGTCAATAATTGGGTTTAATAGAGAACTTTATTTTAATTTAAAAAAAAAAATAGTTGAGTTGTGCGATAAAAATCTAAGTCAATTAAGATCCTAAGTTTTTTTTTAAAAAAAATAAATAAATAAATTCTATGAGTGTGTCGAATCATCAATAAGGCTTCAATTTTTATGAGTGTGTCGAATCATCAATATGTCAGATTCCTATTATGGCTTACAGCTTCAATCTTTATAAGCCAATAGATTGTCAAAATTAGCCACCCAATCTTTGTATGGTCAAACACAAAATCATTTCTCCCTTTGAACATTAAAATAAAAATTAGAAATTAGATTTCCTTCACCATGCATTGCCTTACTCAAAGTAAATCAAAACTCTTTATTTTTTTTAAAGAAAATAATAATAAAAAATTTCATCTCATTTTGTCAAATTTTACACTTGAACGATGTATTTAGTTCTCTATATGAAACTAATCTTGGTTTGGTTAGTATAATTCATCGAGTTATGTGTTGAATCTATCTTTGCTTGGGAAAATTAAAGTTATTTGATGATTCTATTGTTAAGTAAAGTTGCGATAATGCTTTTGATAAATTAAATTCTACTATTTTATATTATAAAATTTAATTGATTCTTGTCATTTTATAATTTGATATTGTAGATAATGTTTCTCTTATTTGTAAATATTTTTTAATTATAAATGTCTACTAGAAAATATCAATTTGTATATGAAAAACTTTAAGAGAGAGAGAGAGAAATTAATTGAATCTCAATAGGATCACTTAATAAATTTATTATTATCAATATAAAAAAAATTAACATAATATTTAGATGAATATCATAAATAAAAAGAAATTCATAAAAAAAAAGTTAGAAGATAATGAAATAATACAATAAAAATAATAATGAAAATAATCATAATAATGTTCAAACATGTAATATAATATTCTTGATTATATAAAAAACCTAGATTCTTTTCCAAATGCATGTATCGCTTATATAATTTTATTGAGAATTTTCGTTACAATTGTTTATGAAGAAAGAAAATTTTCAAAATTAAAATTGATAAAATGCTACTTAAAATCGATTATGTCACAAGAAGATTAAGTGGATTAGTCAAACTATCAATTGAAAATGAGATATTAGCAAAACCTAAATTAGAGGTAATCATGAGTCAGTTGGGCTTAGGTTTGGGTAAACAATCACTTGACCTTATCCGTTCTGGTGGAGAACTCTCCCACCTCCTATCGACTGCCAAAACTCGGGTCTACGGTCTGATCTCCAGTGGGTGATCGGGTATTCCCTCAAGTACAAAATAAGTTTTGTTAAAATAAAAAAAGTTGTACGTTTTCCTTAATTTTCCTTGGAACCAAGTGAAAAGGGCTTGTGGAAAAATTAAAGGAATATACATTTCACTACATCAAAGAAAATCTAGGAAATTAAATCACAAAAAGAAACCCCAAATCCAAACACATTCCAAACAAAAATTCTCCCATTTCTTAAAACAAACAAATCAAACGACAAAAGCTTCAACGAAATCATATTTGATGGGGGATAAAAGGGCGACCAAGGCTTCAAATTGCAATTTCCACCATCCAATCCGAAGATGGGAAGAAGGACGCTTCAAACCACTATTTCCAATGTTGGATTTGAAGCCAAGGGTGAAGAATCTATTGATTTTGGGTGTCCACCAACAATCGTTTTCCATTGATTCTTACCATTCTTTTTGGAACTATTTGGCAAAACAACATTGTTTTAAAGTTACTGAGAAAATAAACATTTTTTGGAGTTCCACATGAATCTCGTTTCTTGAAGAGTTTCGTGTGCATCGTGTTGATCTGACTTTACTAACATGACCTATGGGCGGGGCTACGTTCAAGTTACTAGCATCAATTGACTCTACTAGAATAATAATAACAAATTTTTTACATAGGTTTAAATTAAAAAAAAATAATAATAAAATTACTTAGGTCAATTGACCCACTAAGAGCATTCCCAACCAGTTAGATAAAATACCATTTAAGCCAAAACATGGTTTATGAACCCCAAAATCGCTCGCAATGGACTAACAACATGTTAAGCAAAATAACTTTAAGCTATAATGCTTGGGTATTTTTGCCCAAGCATTATAGCTAAGGCAAAACAATATTTTATTATATTCTTTATTTTTAATTAGTTCATTCATTTTCTCTCTCCTTTTATTGGTTTGTGTGTTTGAAAGTTTTGAATGATATAATAAAAAATAAGTAAAGAAATCATATTATAATAAAATAGTTTTAAAAAATGATTAGGCAAAATTGAAAAAGTGGTTCCTAAAGCTAAAATTTGGCTTAAATTTTAAACAACTCATTGGGAATGCTCTAACACCCCTGAAATAAATATTTTTTTACCTACATATATTTGATTGGGTCAATATTCACTACAACAAAATACACCTATTACAACAAGAGTTATTACAAAAAAAAAATGATTATTGTGGTAATACACATACTATTACATCAATTCATTAGATTTCGTTGCAAGAATTAGTTAAAAACTAGTAATTTATTACTTCAAAAATAAGTTGTTATAATAGGTTGTAAAATATCGTTGCAATAAATCATTATGTAATTTATTGCAATAAAGTTAGTAGTTGAAGCAATAGTTATGAATATTACAACAAGACGTTTTGTTGCAATAGGAAAAATATGATATTACAACAAGACGCTTTGTTGCAATAGGAAAAATATGATATTACAACAAGACATTTTATTGCAATAGGAAAAATATGATATTACAACAAGACGCTTTGTTGCAATAAGAAAAATATAATATTACAACAAGACATTTTGTTGCAATAAGAAAAATATTATATGAGTGTTCACACAATGGACACTGGTTGTGCGGACACTCATATAATATTTTGATGTGTATGTGTTTTTCAAGTGGGAGGAGCCCTAAGGGCCTAGCTAGGAAGTTCCATTTGGTTGTGCAGACACTCATGTAATTTACCATTTCCATTTGGAAGATCTAGAAGTACGGGTGAGTGGTGTTCAACTATTGCCAGGATCCTAAACCTGTACTTCATATAATAGTAGCTTTCATATGTTGGTTTTGAATTCAAAAAATCCCAAATTAAAGTTGCTGATATATTTGAAATCACACCTCGTAAATGATGTTATGTAATAACAGTGGTTGCCAACATCAGCAAATCCAGAGGGGTTTGATTTCTACCAAAGAGACTTGTGGTTGGAGTAAACTTTTATCCTTTGTCCCATCTTGCATTTTTTTTTTTTTTCCCCATTGCTTTATAAAAGGAACTTTTTCCCCTGTTGTACTTTAAAATTTTCTGATGTATCTTTTTTTCCCCCTTAAAAGATGAAAACATAATGTAGTATCATCAAGTTAGCATCTTTGTGGGTTTCCCATGAATTAGAGTTGCCTACTCTCTTAGGTGAATCATTTCAATAGCATGCTCTTTCTGAAATCTAAAGGAAGAAAGGAAGATTTTTCATGAATAGAGGACAATTTGTCATAAAGGATCAACTCTTGTAAGAATATGCTACATATGCCAATGCATGATTGCAAAAGAGAGGAACTAGTCTTAGGGGTGGCGGTTGGGTTGGCTAAGGAGAGGTGGAGTTTGGTAGAGGTCATAAGTATTCGTGAATACAAAAACTGAAAAATATTTATGCATATTTTATTGTCTAACTGGTTTTGGTGAAGCTGGCAAGATCTAAGAAAGGAAAAAAGCTCAACTTTGTATTGTACCCATGTAGGCCAAACACTTTTACCATGCTTTGAATTTATATGCTTCCCTCATTGTCTTCTTGACTACAGAAGAGGGCAAAGAGGTTCCACAAATTGCTTTTAAACTTCTAGTAGACATTTTTCTTTAATTAGTTAGTCTCAGATTGGGATTGCTTTAATTCAGCCTTTACTATCTCATTTAAACTAGTGATTAGCCCAAGTTTGAAAACATATTCTCTAAGTTATCATGATAAACTCACATATTTTCTACTTCTACCGAGTCGATTGACCAATTTTTAAGTTGACTTGCCCTGAGTTGTGAGTAAGTTGAGGTTTTAGAGTTTTGATAGTGGTTTTAGCTTGTGATTTTCTTTCTAAGATTTTGTGACCCTCTCATTGTCATAGCTTTGTACAGAAAAGTAAGTCTTCAGATTTTGCGTCTTCTTTTCATATGATGAAATCTGATCAAACACATCAATGTGTTGATATGAATTTCAGATTTCCATGGCTGATTTCGCATGTCCACCATATTTTTCACCTGGTGCAAAGGAACTGATAAAGTGTATTCTTGATCCTAATCCTCTTACCGTGAGCTCCAAACCCTTTTCCAATTTAGAATTTATTAAGTTCTGAACCTTCTCCTGAATTTTATAATTAAGGAGCATGATTAGATTAGAAAGGGTATATGAAATGTTTAATATGAGCATTCATGTCTTTTTTTTGCAAAAATGGTGGTGCTTTATTTCAGCGGATAACAATTCCTGAAATCTTAGAAAATGAATGGTTCAAGAAAGGATACAAGCCAGCATACTATGAAGAGGAGAAGAATGTAAATCTCGATGATGTAGATGCTGTATTCAACGACTCCGAGGTAAGACAGTTTAATCTGATTTCTCTTGGTCAAGATGTTTGTTAATGTGCTAGTTACCGACTTTTCATACAGATTATTTTTCGGTCATTGTTTAGTGGGACTTATAGAATGTCCATGTCCCAGTGCTCAAATCATGACATTGGAAACTATTTTGGTCTCTTACCATGGCATTGTAAACTAACAATCTAGTCAACCTGAAAGCATAAATATGAGGCCAAGTTCTACCTGAAGCTTTTTATATATATGTTTATTATGCAGGAAAATCTTGTAACAGAAAGGAAGGAGAGACCTGTATCCATGAATGCTTTTGAACTTACATCTAGGTCCCCGAGTTTCAATCTTGAAAATTTGTATCCATTAATGACTTAAACTTAGATGGGGGATTATTTTTGTACTTATAAATTTTATGTAGAAGTTGTAGTTATTAATATTGTGAAGTGTTATAAATTTTCTATCTTTTTGTAGATTTCTTGATTTTGTGAATGTTGCTCTTTATTTAGTTTTTATATTATTAAACAGGACCGGTGACAAATAGAAATATCAACAATTAATGCTGATAAAAAAAAAAAAAATTTATTGCAACGAAATGGTTGAAGCAATACCTTATCGCAACGAAATAATCGAGGCAATAAAAATGTTATATAACTTTATTGCAACGAAATGGTTGAAGCAATACCTTATCGCAACGAACTAGTTGTGGTAATAAATGAAATTATTGCAACAAAAATCTTGTTGCAATATATGATATTTATTGCAATGACATATTTTGTTGCGAAAACCTATTACCACAGAGTTTATTGCAACGGCTAAAACCTATTACCACAGAGTTTATTGCAATGGCTTGCAACAACTAACTTTCGTTGCGATAAAAGTTTATGTTTATTGCAACAAAATGAAAGTTATTGTAACAAAAAATTTCGTTGCAATTAACCTTTTTTCTTGTAGTGATTACTAAAATTATGTGTTTAAATTTAATTAGGAAACCTAATATACTGCATCTAAGTAACTATGCCTAACTTTTTTTTCCGTTCTCCTCTCTCTCTTTATAATACAATATTAAAAAAATAAAAATAAAATAAAACTCATTTAAAGTTGTCGTTTTAGGTCCCAAATTGTAACAATAAATGCATGTGATTAGTTGTTATTATAAATTTATGTCCAGGTAAACCAATAGAGCCACTAATACATGGATAAATTTCTTAAAAGAAAATCGATTGTGTCGCAAGATTCATTTTTCCAAACAAAATTATATTGACTTAAAACTATTCCCATGGATTAGAATATCATTAGATCATGTCAATGATCGAGATTAAATTAAAAGAAGATACATGCAAAAAAATCCTTGTCAACCTCTTAGGCTCTTAGCCACAAATTCCTGTAAAAGAACATTGATTGGATGTTCATCAATTTAATCCAGCATGCTTGAATGTCCTCACTAAATGAAATTTCTAGCTCCGCCCTTGAACATGACTATTTTAAAAAACTACACCAAATTCACAAGGAAATTGTATATAAAAAGTATATACATATGTAGATTGCAATATAAGAGTTGTAAATTGACTTAGAAATTGAAAATGAATTCTGCATAAATACACTTTTGTAGAATTGAGATTTTGCAGAATTCAATTGATCGAGTCAGTAATCGATGTCTCAGAGACATTTTGTCCTCTCGATCGAGACTTCAATCGATTTTGCAGCTATCGAGTGTTGGGCTATGTGAACAGTTATGATTTTTGTTGCAGAAATATTTCTTAAAGCTTTTGACATGGTTTCTTGTACCTAAACAGTCAGAATTTATCGAAGCTTTTGACGTGGTTTCTGCTGACATGTCTTCAATTAGCCTGCAATCACTATTATGCCTTAGCATTGGTTTTTTTTTTTTTTTTTTTTCTTCCCTAAAGTTGACATTGGTAAAGTATATATGCTTGTATCACATCGAAAAGCCTGCTAACTTGGAGCTAACAGTGAATTTTATCCTTCATATGCACCACCCGACCACCGTCCACGAGGCGTAGCACCGTACTTTCTTTTGTAATTGTTGATCTTTTCCTTAAACTACAGCCAAATTCCATGCCTAATAATTAGCTATTGTTGATTTTTTTTTTTTACTACTTTTGTAATTGTCGGTATTGTGCCTGGATTATGTGAATTTATGAATGGTTTTGAAATGTGAAGATGTTGCATGGACGTGATCTGAGTCTCAATGAGCTCAATCTAAGTTATATAAATGATTATGATGAAATCCAATTATATTGATCAATCTTTGTGGGATAAAGTACAAATATGACTAACCCCAAGTAAGTGGTGAAGGCATGATCATTAGGTCATGACAAATTTACCCTGGTATTATAACCATGGTTAAGGACATTACAACATTACACGGAATTTGGATTATGAGCCAACCCCATAATGCTATCATCCTTAGACCTTAGAGTCGTGACAACTTTGTGCCATTGGAAAATTGTGAGCCAACCTAATAACGCCCTTGACTCGTTACAAACTTTGTTCCCATTGGAAATACAAACACATAATGATTGACTTCCTTGTCATTGCATAAAAATGATCGTGTGGTGCCACAGTTCAAAAACTATAGCCATTATTTTATGACACGATCAATATTCTAGAATTGACTATGATACACAGATGCTTTTCTATAATATTGTCTCTTGTTGGTTGCTAGACAAAGGTTTCACTTTCACCCAGTACTGATTCTAATGAAAAATAATCAGTGGAAGCATATAATATATATACAAGAGTAAAAGGAATGTGAGTTACAAGAAAGGAAGCAGGACGGTTCATACTAAGCATAAAAATTCAAAGATGCTTAAAATATATTGTTACAATTTCTGGAAGTACAATGCTACATATACAATATTTTCATAATAATAGTGAGTTTGGAGGTTTTTATTACTTCTCATTGGGACTCACCACTTATTGCATTTTATTATTTACCATTCACAGCTTGATACTTTAACATTATTGTGAAAATATTGTGTCCGTAATTTTATTGTTTATGAAATCAACTACTTACCCAAAACATAAATTAAAGAAAAAAAAATTTTACCATAAAGAAATTTTGGGATCCAAATCAAGGAGGAAAAAAAAAAAAGAATTATTATTGTTCCATTTGGTTTTTCTATATTAATTATCCAGAAAAGGTTTTTCATTTTGTGGATGAATTAGAAAGTTTTATGATTTATCACAATTTGAGTGCTTTTGACAACAACATAACCATACCAAAGTAACAGTTTTTGTATAAAGTATAAGGACCAGGAGTATAGACACAAAAAATTTAACAACTTTTTTTTATGAATGACATGTTTGAGGTGTCATGTTGGAATTAGTGTTAATAAAAATGATGTTAGTACATAGCTCATGTGAAAATGATGTTGGTTTAAAAAAAATGTGAAAATAATGTTACTCTAATTACAACTTGCTACATCAATAGTTATAAGAAGATTGTGATTTTTTTTTGGTATCACTAACATTACCACAGCATGTAGATAATATAAGTTTCCAGGTTAAAGAAAAAAAAAAAAAAAAAGTCATAAAGTTTTGCCATTTAAATAAAAGAACATTTATTGGCTTACACTATCATTTTATACAACTATTTCACACCACTTGAATTGTGGACAATGATGTCCACAATTTGTAGACATTATGTGGTGTGAATATATTAAATAAAATTATTTACTGCCCAGAAAAGGTAAGAGTATTGGTGTATGATCAAAATGAATTTTACTTAGAAGAAAAGAGGCAGGCAGGGCGGTTCCATTGAACATAAAAATCCAAACATGCTCAAAATGCATTGTTGCAACTTGCAAGCTCTAGATGCCTGGAAGGCTGGAACCAACTACTTATCAAGAAAAAGAATAAAAGCTCTAGAATCAACAAGATATATAAGGGGCCTGTTAGTTGATATTTCACATCAAAAAAGAAAAAGAAAAACCAATGATCATAAATCAATTTTTTAATAAAATTCAAGAAAAAGAAATCATGGATTGACGGATATAAGTCAATTATGGGATTTAGATTAATCAATAATTTTGATTTGTAATAAACAACAATATTGGCTTTTGATGCTTTATTTGGGTTCTTGGCTCTTCGTTCTCATATCTTTCATTTAAAATTCAACAGGGAGATTTTTTTTTTTTTTTTTTTTTTCTGGAGGAATTATAGACTTTTTCTCTAAGAATTAAATTATATTAAACTATTTGGAGAAGGTGGTACCACAGCGGCATGATCAAAAGGAATATTAATTACAAGAAAGGAGGCAAGGCGATCCACATTTAGAATAAAAATCCAAAGATGCTTAAAATACTTTGTTGCAAACTCAGGAATCAATCAACTACTTTTCCCCCCACCCAAAAAATCTCTGGAAAAAAAAAAAAAAAACGATCTTCATAAAGAAATTATGGAATGAAATCAAGAAAAAGAATTTGTATATAGTTTGTTGACATTTTCAGTTTTTAGCTATATTAACTGTACAGAATTGCCCATTAAGCATTTGGTCTAATGGTGCAACCCCCTTTCTTGATCCCCATCCTTAAACAGCGTGGGTTCAATCCCCCACTTTATGCTTATGTATTTCTATCATCAATTTAAAAAAACTGTACACAGTTTTTTTGGGAGATAAATCGAAAAATGGTGCTATATGTGCAGTATAATTATATCAACTACCCGAAAAGGTAGTATTATTGCCGTATGATCAAAAGCAAAGGACAAAAGATAAAAAGTGAAATGAAATGATTATAACTAATAAGACAATCATGCATAAAGAAAAACTACCCCTTTTCAACCCAAAAAAAAAAATCAATAAAACTTGCGTAAAGAGTGTTGTAACTCAATTGGTACCTCTAAGTGTTCATAACGAAAATTTCTAGCGTTCAATCAAATCTCCCTTTTGCCCAATTACCTAATTATTATTATTATTATTTTAAAAAAAAAATATTAATAGGTAATACTTATAAGTTAAAATATATACTATTCATAAATCTTAATAACAGTTGTTAGTTGGTGCTACCATGTTGATTAAGGACACAATATACACTTGTTCAACTCCTAAATCAAACAAAAGACGTGGCTTGTTTGTATCGCTTACAAGTCATGTTATGTGGCAAAAATTTGTTGAATGTCCAAAGCCACATGCCATGCCATGCATCAATGGTATAAGCATATACATACTAGATTCAACTTTCTTTATGCCTCCACATTTTAAGGGATGGTGGTTACAAACTGTAGTAGTAGTAGTTGCTTTGTATATATAAAGGAAACTTTGAAAGGCATTCTTGCTTTAAGAAATGATCACACACAAATAAAAGAGTTTGAGAGAAACATATAATGGATGAGAGTGGAGTTGTGAAAGGTGAACATGGCAGAAGTGAGCCTCTTGTGCCATCACAAGTTGATACAAGTACCAAAGTGTCAAGCCAGACAACATCTTCATGGAGGCTTAATATTAAGGAGTTTAGTCTGCCACAGCAAAGCACAGATGATGATGATCATGATCATAATCATAGTACTTTCAGTTTCCCACTCCTTCTTCGTAAAAGTAAGCCTGTTTCTTCATTGTAATAATCATTTTCTCTTTTTGTCTTTCTCTCAAACAAACTCTTCTAACTTTAAAAGAAAGAGTAAAACTTTTGAATGTGTTTTTCATTAAATGAAACAAATCTCTTGGAAAATGGATATGGCCTATCCAAGACCAAAGAATGTGGAGAATCATATTATACATTTACTCTGTAGATGACTAGCTATCACATGATTGTCAAACTCAGAAATAGCAGCACCCATATGAAAAAACACTGGCCTTTTTGACAAGAGATATTAATGTTAATGTAGTAGAACATTAATTAAGATTTATTTGGAGGGGTGTGCCACACTGCCACTGTATATGTAAATTTTATTATTGGTATAAGACATAAAAGAATTAAAGTTAAGGCAGAGATAAGCTTGCTATGAAGCAGATGACATCCTTGAAAGTTGAAAGGAAACATACAGAAAACAGCTCCACAATTATAGGTAGTGACAGTGATCATGTCAGAATAATGACTAAATGTTTAAATTTACTACCTCCTAATAGCTTAAGTTTTTTGAGTAATCGGTAATTTATCATGGTATCAATGGTGCTATGTTCAAACCTTGTCTCCACAAAAAGCTTAAACTTTGGAGATATTGGGTAATTTATTAATGTAGATTGTTAAAGTTGGCAAAAAGGTTTATATAACTACTAACATTTCATTTGTATTGCTGTTTTCCCTGAAACCCCCCACCCCTGCCTCTTGGCCCCAAAGAAAAGTTGTCCCATTAACAATATCTGGTCCCCAATATTAGAGTTTGCTAAATGATGCCATTATATATTATTTATTATTTTTAGTTCTTTTACATGCTTCTCTTTAATGGAAAATTTAAACTAGGGAATTCTAGGTAGATCCTGCACATATTATTGCCAGTATAAGTTCAGCCATTTTTTTTTTGTTGTTGCTTTATAATTAATTTGTCAATAATGTTTGTATCAACATGATTTTTATTTTTGTCCTTGCCATGGCTGGTATCATATAATGTGGTTTTGATTTTTACTCAGATGACTTAGTTGACATGGACAAGAATGTTCCCAGAAATTCTTTCAATTTTTTCATTCTTAAAACAATAGGATTTGAACTCTAGCATCTGGTCCATGATAGCTAAAACTTGCCATTTGATCAAGACTTTTCTTCTCACATTTTTTTTTTTTTTTTAGTTGTCCCCAATTTTTTTTCCTGGATATCTAAGGTGAGTTTTAAATGTTCATTGGTGAGGTTATTAGTAAAATTCCCTTTTTATTTTAAGGAAAAGAATTTGGGTTGGGGTTGAAAGCTTTGTAAAAGTTTATTAGAAAATAAACACATATTAGGAATGGAGCACATATGCATGCTTGCATAAACTTTAGCCCTTACAATAATTATAATCAAAATTTAAGAAAAAGAGTATACAATTGTTAGAGTGATGCACTTTAGACTCATATTTGGTAAAGATGGAATAATGAGAAGAAGAGTAGTGAAATACATGGCCTGTCATGAGTTATGACAACTTTTTTTCTGGTTCAGTTTTTCCTCAGAAAATGAGAAATGTCAGTTGTTAAAATATGTTCTCTTTTTTTTTTTTTTTTGTCACAAAGTTGGCCTCGGAGAACAATCTTCAAATTTTCGTTAGATCAGAAATGGTCTAACTGCCTAAGAATGGAATTGTGTCTCATCTGCCACAAAAATATACAAAATTACTAGTCTAATTGATTTAATGGAGAACATCTTCGTGACATTATTGCCACTAAGATTGCTGTATATAGAAGCATGGTTTCCATTGTATCCAATGCTTTTTTATTGAGCAAAAAAAAAAAAAGAAGCTTTTCAGCCTTTCACCAAGGAGGTGGAGGACATTGGATAATGTGGATATGATTGGTCTGGTCCTGAGGACCTGAGGTAGCATAGCCTTGAATGAATACCTGACTGGATGTTCATCATTCTATTTCTAGAAGGTAGATCGTTTCCAATTTGTTTTGTATTGCATATATCACTTGAATCAATATATGCGTTGTTCTTCTGCCCTTAAGAGAATTTTTTCTTGTTTAGACAGTTTGTTAATGTTTTTGGGATTCTTATATTTAAATTCTTAATTTTTCCTTATGCTTTCTTGCCTGATGTTCAATTTATTCACGAAAATGGCTTCATATATGATCATTTGGGCCATTTCCATTTGTTTGTGAGCCTTGCTGAAGTATCTTTTTAATTAATACCATTCATTGGTTTAATTATTTTTCATTGATTCTTGATCTCAGGGAAACAAGCCAAGGTTGCAGAGTATTATAGGAAACAACAAGAGCTCGTTGAAGGGTTCAAAGATATGGAGACCATGACTGAAACAGGTGGTTTTCCTGGAAGTCTCACAGAGGTTGGTTGTTTTGGTTTTAGTCCCCGCTAACTTTTGATTAAGTTTTTGATGTTCGATGTGTTTTGGACCATCTAAACACAATCATGTTTGATTTTTTAAAACTACTCCTAACATAATTATGTTAATATTTGGGCAAGTTGGTGCAGAACTAGATTGAGTTTAACTCGTCATAGTTTTATACAAGAAGTAGGCCATTCAATGACTTGAATCTGTGTTAGCTCTTTCTGATTTTCTGATTAAATCAACTACATTTTGCTTTTGGATTTAGATTTATATTTTAACTTGTGGAAAAACAACGGAATGCATTTTGTTTTTTCAATCATGAAAAGGAGAAAGAAATAGTTTTTGAATCACAGCTATTCTCATGAATGTTTAATATCTGTAGTGACTGAGAACTGAGTATGAGGTCAATGAAAAAGTTCAATAGCTTATGGTTCCGAAAAGCATGATAGTTCTAACCAATACATACTATTCTTAACTGAAGGCTTCTGTGTCATTGAACACTACTTTATCTCAGGACGAAATGAAGCAGCTTGCTCGGAGTGAGAGGATGGCAATTCATGCATCAAACATAGCTAATTTGGTGCTTTTTTCAGCAAAGCTTTTTGCTTCTATTGAGAGCAGATCATTGGCAGGTTATTGCGTCAACCATGGATTCCTTCTTGGATCTCATTTCAGGGTTTATTTTGTGGTTCACTACGTACTCCATGAGAAACCCAAACCAGTACCACTATCCAATTGGAAAAAGACGGATGCAACCAGTGGTAAGGCATCAAACTTTCATTTTTTGGATGAGTGGATTTCGGTCCCAGCAGGAGGGGAAAGAGGAGATTCAAACTAGAGACCTCTGCTTCACAAGGCATGATCTCCAACCCATTGTGCTACTCCCTTGGGGTTTAAGGCATCAAACTTCCTAGGTCTTTCAATCCAATATTTTGTGCATGTGTTAGAAAACAGTCAATCACATTATTCATCTAAATTTAGGCACTCACTTCCCACTACCAGTTGGAGAGTATTATTGGTTACATATGTTGATTAGAGGAAGATGTGTAAGATTGGAAGCTATTTAAGTCAGCTCTATGAGGTAGACCAATGACAGCTTAGTTTTGGAACTCTAAGTTCAAGAGTGAACATGACTTCTGTTATGTAGACCTGAGACGTGCCAGTAATCCTCCAATCACAACTTACACCTGTGTTTGAATAGAGGCAAACCTGTGTTTGAACAGCCATACCATCTGTCTTTTCTAAGTCATGTACTTAAAGTCAGCCTTTAAATTTGTTTTAATTACAGTCTAAGCTTTTACATAATTAATTATAAGAAGCCTTTACTAATCAAGAGTATGCAGGGTATCATTGTTTTTGCATCGGGTAATGGCAACTCTTGGATTGCAAAGATGCTTCTTGCTGCATCTAGTGGATGCAACTCTTGGATTGCATTGGCTGTCAAAGTATGCAACTGCTAGAGTCTGCTCGAGAACTAATTCAGTATGGTATGCAACTTTCAATCTGATATGAGCTTTATTTAGTTAAAGCTTTTCAGGCTCTTATAAGTAAATGTATCACTTCTAAAATGTGAATAGCCTGAGGAGGATTTTATTTATTTATTCTCTCTCTAGTAAATTATTTATGAGTAAGTGGATGCAACATGTGAGCATGTTGGCTATTGTCCTCTCTATAAATTAGGCATAGAACCACCATGCATGTCTAACAATACTAGTTTGATAGAAAGTCATTACTAGTTTGATAGAAATTTGCTTCGAAAGGAGGAAACAAAACAAAAAAGATAGTTTGGAAGAAATTTCCAGGATAGTTTCTCAGTTTAGTTCTATGTTATACGGATGCCTTTTAATGATTTTACATGCTAATGTTATATGGTAGGTTACTTCAATTCAATTATATGGTGTAGAAATTGTTTGACACTTCAACAAATTTATTTCCCTCTCTAATTATTGGAGTGATTTACACATGCATCTGACACATGATGTTGTTTGATGTGGAAGTCCTCAAACATGAAAATCAGTAATAGAAGTCCCATCTGTATAAGGGAACAGCTATCTCTTCTGTCATCTTCTGTCATTTATATTTGATGATGTAGGAAATTGTTTTGTTTAGATACAGGTAATTTTGTATAACTGTATGTCTACTTTCATTACTAATATCATTACTAATATCTGATATGATCTTATGATATTCTTGATTACAGTCCCACCCCAAAATGGATCCAGCAGAGGAGAGATGGATAATTGGGATTATGGTTTCTGTGACAGTAGTGAAGTTTGTGCTCATGGTTTACTGTCGAAGATTTAAAAACGAAATTGTCAGAGCATATGCACAAGATCATTTTTTCGATGTTATTACTAATTCAATCGGTTTAGCAGCAGCTGTGTTAGCCACCAAATATCACTGGTGGATTGATCCTACTGGAGCTATTATAGTGAGTTCAAAATAAGACTTTTTAACTTTTTTTCAGTTCAAATTCTCCCTATGACTTGTTTAACTGTTTTTTCTTCACACTATCTCAGCAATCATGTTATGCCTGCAATTTTTACACTTAAGAAAATATCAGCTTTCATGCTCCAAATGCCTTTATGTGCCTTGACAGCACTATATAATTGGAAACAGGATGGAATGTCCAATCTCTCGGGAAGCTAAATGTAGTTTATGCACTAATGATGAGTTCTTGAACCAATAATGCAGATAGCATTATATACAATTAATACATGGACAAAGACAGTGATTGAGAATGTATGGTCCCTAATTGGAAGAACGGCACCTCCTGAGTTCTTGGCGAAGCTAACATATCTGATATGGAACCACCATGAAGAGATCAAGCACATTGACACAGTTAGAGCATACACTTTTGGTTCTCACTACTTTGTGGAGGTTGACATAGTCTTGCCAGAAGACATGTTTTTGAACAAAGCACATAATATTGGTGAGACACTCCAAGAGAAGATTGAGCAACTCCCCGAAGTTGAACGAGCTTTTGTGCATGTAGATTTTGAGTTTACTCATAGGCCTGAACACAAGGCCAAGCTATAACAACCAGAACTTCAGCTTTGCACAGCACCATGGCCTCGAAAAGGTTGCTGCTTTTGTATACATGTAAATGCACTCTTTGTTTGTACTACAAACAAAATATTTACCTTCTGATGTATAAATTTTTAGCAGTATCCGGCCTCACTTTTTCATAGATTGAGTAGTAATAGACAACCATTACTATCTATTTCCTTCATGTACTCTATTTTCTTTATAATAGCACCAAATTACCTAGGATGATAACAAGTTTTCATTAGCTAATTAAGAGTTCACCTTTATAAAAGCATTTACTTGGCTCCAAATTTACAGAAATGATATTGAGATTGCAGAAAAGTATCTATGACCACTGAAGTTTATTCTGCTAATTGATCTGAAAGGAATTTTGAGGACTAACAATCTTTCAATTATGTTGAATCTCCTACTTACATATTTTGGCTGCCATGCAACATTTCAAGTTCCAACCCTGTGCTTGAGTTTTCTCCATGCATTAATAGAGGTTATGCTTTCACTTTATTATAAATTATTTGATGACAAGAGGTAGTCTAGTAAAGTTACTGAACAGCCATCATGATTTCCCTTGCCTTAACACATAAAATGGTCCATTTTGTGCCTTCAATGTTTTTATGCCTTCAATTGCCATTTGCTCACTTCCTGGTCTTGACACTTTCAAATGAACAACTGAAATTTCATTGAAATCTTATCCATTTCTTTTTGGGTTATGGTAGACTCTAGATATTCTCTTAGGAATAGAACTGAAGGGTGGAACCTGTACTGTCTGCCCAAGAGAGTTAATTCCCATGCACATGGCACTAAGGGACAACTGATCAGTACATGTAAATTTCAAAATGTAATCAGAAATTATCCCTGATAGAAAAGTATATGATAAGAAGCATGGGAGCCTAGCTGCCTAGGTAATTGAAAATGTCATCTCTTTCAGTTTTCAGTTATGTTAAAGATACCAAGTCTCATGTTTGTTAAATAACTCTTGGGGAAAGTTCATTGTATCTAAGTATCTAACCCTATTTGGAATGCAAGTATTTTAATACTAGTGATGTAGGAGAAACCAGAAATTTAACAGGAAAATTAAAGAACGGTAAAATAAATGGATATGATCTAAGAGTCAGTACCTAAGCCTTACTTGGAGTTAGCACCAAGCGGGAATCCACTAGGAGTCGACACCTAGGGTTGGACCAGAGTCCATTGGAATAAATCCAAGAAGAAACTTTTCATTCATCAATATTAATCTCCTTGTGCATAGGACTACAATGCTCTTATATAGGAGCACGAAACCCTAATTCTAAACTGACATAGAAAACCCTAATTCTAATGGGCTTGTGCCCAATTATTGAATTAAAAATAACCTTGACTTTAAATAAAAAAAATACTAATAAGTCTAAATACTAGGACCTAAAATACAACTAACAAATAAAAATACAATTGACTTGTAAAATTAAATAACATTAAATTAAAATAATTATTTCTTTGAATGTTCCGCATCAACTAGTTTGTTTATTGTTACTTTAGGATTTAGTCTACTATAACTGTATTTTAATGGGTTCCTTGTATAGTTAAATAGTAAATATGTAGTCATCAATAACTTTTTAATTGTGGATGTAAGCCTTTAAGGCGATTCATATTAATTCTTCTTTCCTTTTCTCTTTGTCTTCTTTATTTTGTTCTTCAAATTTTCACATGTACTTTATCATTATATCATAGTCATTTCTTAACTATTCTTGCATATTATTAAAGTTTTGTTTTATTTTTTCTAATATGGTATCAAGGCTAAACTTTTGTGGTCTCTACTAATCCATATCTTTAATTGCTAGATCTTGGTTCTTTCTTTCACCACTGCTGCCAATCACTCTATAAGGCTCATCCTAATATACTCCCTATCGTGGACAACTTCTAGATTTGATATTTTCAAACAAGAAAATCTTGGTGATTTCAGTTATATTCAATGGGCACGTGCATCTTTCTTCTACACCTAGTTTTCGACATTCCTTCAAATCAAACGTCCTTGACCATCTTGGCCAAGTATCATGGATCATGCATTGTGTGCATTCAACCTTTGTTCCAACTTAACATCTAGGTTTCATTTAACTCGGTCCAACTTAGTCCACTAAGAACATAATTTGGGTGGAGGGGGGTTGAACTCTGTGACATGAGGAAGGAGAGAGTTGAGACTGCATGCCTAACCACTAGTTACGTGAGTAGTTGTGTTAAATTATGCAATATACATATATTAGTTACTTTGAAGCTCATTAAAGATCCGTTAAAAACCCCTTAAAATCTCATGGGTAGTCCATTAAAGCCAATTGGGCTCGACCCACCTACCCAACCCGCTAAAGGCCCAATTAGCATTGCCCATGGGTTGGGTTTTCCTCTTCAGTCTGGGCCATTAACTGGTCACAACCTCGATCCACCCAAACCCAAGAGTTGTGTAAATTGGGCTAAGACGACTCAACTAGATCTATTACCAGCCTTTAACTCTTTATTTCAAGGTCCACATTCTTTCCAAACTTAAGTTGTCTTCCGACTCCCACCTTAAGTTTGAGGAGTATCAAAGATAATATGATTCAAGTTTGTTATATAGCTTTAGTAAAAGTTTATTTCATCTAACCCTACTTGGAATGCAAGTAAAACAAAGACGTAGCCATCAAATACTTTTGAGACCGAACCACATTAATTATTCTTTCTTTCTCTCTCTTATTTTCTTTTTCATATTTTGTCATGTTATTTATCATTATATCATAGTTATGTCTCAACTATTTTAATATGGTATCAAGCTATGTTTTATCTTTTCTAATAAGTTAAAAGAAAAAAATTATGTTCTTCATGAAATAAAGACTTGTGGACACATTTATTGAAAACCAAAAAAAAAAAAAAAAAAAAGATAAATTATACTGACACTTTCCGATGTTTGTGAAACTAGACTCGCTACAAAACACTACGTTCCAAAATTTCTAAAATAATTGACACTTCACTCTGTTTTTATGGGATTTCTTACACTCAAACGTTGAATTTTCTACCTCTTGTTCTTGATCTTCTTCTTCTCCTTCCATTCTTGCTGCCAGCGTCTTTTCTTTACCTTTTTTTTTTTTTTTTTTTTTTAGTTTTATGTGCCTATCTGGCCCTTCACTTGTTGGGTAATTGACTTTTAAACTTTCAATTTTTCAATTATTTTATTATTCATTCTAGTTTCTAGATGATTTGGAGTGTCTTTTGAGTTTTATTGAATTTATTATTATTTAGGTGATGACTGTTTTGTTGTGTCTATTTAGGTTTTATATTTTTATTATTTATTATTCAAATACTAGTTCTATTATTATTATTATTGGTTTATAATGTTAAAGATTCCTAATAAATTATATAAATTTTGATCAATAAACATATAAATAAGTAAATCGATATATATATATATAAGTGATAAGTAATATCATTTAATAATTGCTAATACACCTAATCTTTCTTGTAACATAATTGATCTTAAGTAAGATTTTATCAATTTAATTTTAAAAAACTTCATTTTGTAGAAGCAACTGTTTCAGGAATTATTAGTATTTCAATTGAAGTATTCTTCTTTTCTTTTGTTTGTACTTCTCTTAAAAATTTTAATTCCAAAAATAAATCTAAACCATCAATATTAATGGATTTTTCATGTGTGATAGCACCTTAAGGAAACTAGAACGTTTTCAATATGATGGAAACTTTTTAAACTATGCTTAATTGGAGAAATAAGTTAAATAACTTGATCAACATATAAATAAATATGAATGTCTTTACTCTGAACGTGAAATAAATAAAAATAAAATAAAATAAAAAATTCTTAACTTACAAACAGTACCACTACACAAATACAAGCCCAAGCCCAAGGGTCAGCGTTTACAATAGAGAAATTTATGTTTGAAGGGTATGTTGGTAAATGCAGATGAGAAATGAAACTAGGGTTTGTCTCCGTGACTCGTACTATATAAGCCCCTCAAGAACCAGACTATCTCCCCAATTCACATCTACTACTTCTCCATTTTTGTGTGTAAGTTCAGATCTGACTCTCTTTTTCTCTCTGCAAATAAATATTGTATATAGGCCAGTGAAGCAACAAATTTGTCCGTACCATCTGAGACATTATTCTCTTTGATGATACAAACTTTTACATTACTGAGGCCCTTCATGTTTCTCTCTTTTTCAATTTTTATTTTAGAGGCAGTGATGATCAAATTTATATACCATCAAACTATGAAAGCTCTCTATGGAGCTTGTTGATGTAACATCATATCTTTACTCTCTGAGCCTTTTATTCTTTCTTGACTTTTATATATATAGACTAGTGTGTGTGTGTGTGTTTGTGAAAGGCAACAAATTAGAGTCTCTGATACGCTGTTTTTGATAGCGTATATAGCGCTGTACGTTGCCAAAAGCGATCTGGGAACTGAGATTCTGGCAATTTCCTCATTTTTTTATAAGGCTTTTGCATTCAGATGTTCCTATATTACATTCACAAATTACTATCTTATGTAACATATGCATTGGATTCATTATATTCTATCTCTCACATGAGATCCAATCGATATGTGTTGATGGGTCAATGTATATATATAACAATATGTTCATTCAGTATGTGATCCAATCAATACATAATAGTTGTGATTTGTGGTTGGTGGTTTTTGTGGCATGTCCAATTAGGCGTTGTTACTTGCTGTTAAATGTGGTTTGCAAACAAAATTGTGCTTAAATAATGAATGAAATCTTTCAATTCAAATTGAATTTGAATATCTAGTTAGAATTCCAATTCAATTTGGAGGTGAAAGTCAAATTAATTGTTTATGTATCAATAAAATTGCTAGTTAGTGTAGTTGAGTGTGGTGTCTACTGATCAAATTTTTCCTTGGACCTTTTATGTAATTCTTTTGATAGTGGCCTGTGATGCATCAAATTTGTCCGTACCATCTGAGATATTCAAAGATGTATAAATCTTTCGCCTTTTCTGAGGCCTTAGACATATCAATTATCAATGAGTTATGGTTTTAGTACCTTTTTTTTTTTTTTTTATAATTATTGAATTTTGATAGTTTTGTTTATTTGGTTTTAGATTTTTGCTTGGTATGGGTCTGGTAATGCAAAAGGCAACAATTTAGAGTCTCTGATGTACTCTTTTGATAGTGTTTTCAGTGCTGTACGTTGCCAATAGTGATCAGGAGCTGAGATTCTGTCATTTGCCTTTCTAATAAGGCTCATGCATTCAGATGTTCCTACATAAGGATAATGCGTTTTTTATTTAATGATAATTGTTTCAATCAGTTATAATTATGATGGAAACCCACTACATATTTTGCATGTCCTTGATGCAAAGTGTTCCTCTTTGGGGCATTCATTCATGAATAGATTGTTCTCATGAGACTCTATGAATGTATAATGCTTGCTCAGTTGTGACATATGTATCTTAATGGATTGTTTTGTGTGTTCCATTCTAGGGATGGTATTTTGTGTAACCATGTTGCATGTAGAATCACTTGCATAAGGTGTGTCCTATGCCTGCCCTATGTGAGTGATGTTACATGCAACATGGTTGCGTAAAATACAATTTTATTTTAATGATTTGTTTTTGTATTATTTGAGATGATGATAAATGTTTAATCCCAGCTCATTATGAGACCTTTTGTGGTCAGGGAATGGAACTATCCAAACGTATCTGATCTCCTCATGTTTTATTTATCTTATTTTACCTTTGCATTGTATGCTATTGGCATGTTTATTTGGTCCTGTTAGTCTCTAATTATTGTTGTTCGTTTTTGTTAGGTATCTTGTCTTTGTAAGCCTTTTTTTTAGTGCCCTATTTTTATTTTGGGTCTAGTAATGTAATAGGCAACAATTAGAGTTACTGATGTACTCTGTTGATGGTATTTTCAGTGCTGTACGTTGCCAATAGTGAAGGTTGCTGAGATTCTGGCATTTACCTCTCTAATGCAGGCTAATGCATTCTTATGTTACTACATAAGTATAATGGTTTATTTTTTCAAAGTTTAATGTTATTGTTTAATCCCACTACATATTTTGCATGTCCTTTGCAATGTGTGCCTTTTTGGGACCTTCATTCATGAATAGATTTTTTTGTTTGCTAAGTTTCATTCATGTATAGGTTGTTCTCACTAGACTATGCTTTCTCATTAGTTCATTTCTCTTGAAGATATGTTGTCTTGAACCCTAATTTATACTATCCTAACAGTAAAAAAATTTATCCACAACAGCAATTACCCATTTTTTTATAAGACATGAAACAGTAAAGCCCAATCCACCAAACCAACTTGACCTATGCACTCTCCCAGAGACAAGTGGCATGTAGAGATTGGTTGCTCAAGGTTTGGTTGTGCTATGTTGTTGAGGCGCCCAGAGAGGGTACCAATGGCCGCAATTGGAAAGAGAAAAAAGGGACAGAGTTAAAGGCCAAAAAAAAGGGGAAAATAAAATAGAACAGAATAAAGAAACATTTTTAAAAAAAGACACTATTTATTTTGTTTGATGTGCATAGTTTTGGTTGTTTCTACCTTAGCTGTTATTTTGTTGACGAAACATTCAAAATATAATGAATGTTAAGAGATTGAAATATGGAAGTTTAAACATTTGGGATGAAAAATTAAAATTAACCTAAGTATAGAGGCGCAGGGATAAATTGATAAAAGATTAAAAGAAATAATAAAATAGTATTATAAATAAATAAAGAATTTGATAGGGGACAGAATAGTTCATAATAAAGTAATAAAAGATTAAAATTGAACATATACCTCCTAATGCTAAACATAGAATATTGGGAATGCTCTAATGTTCAGATACGCTCATGTCATGTTAGAGTGTTTGGTCAATTCAATGTATAAAGATTCATAACAGATTGGTATACATTCACAACAGATTTGCGATGGTAGTTAACTACGGCAAAATCAACGAAAAACATCACATATCAATTTGTAAAGTAAACTTCTCTCTAAATATTGGTATACAATTCTTCACCTACCCAAAAGTAATTACACACACTATTCTTTAATATCTTCTATGATTGAAAGATTAAAGGTGTCACACCCAATCTAATGTAAAGGATTGTTTAGTGATTTGGATTGTTTAGTGATTTCTCAATTATATGAGTGCGTTTTCCATTTTTCTTATCATAAAGTGTTAGAGGTGGTTATCTATATTTAGTCTTTTTTTTCTTTTTTTTACCATCTCAAATATTTGTCATTATATTTTTTGGTAAAAAAATATTTACAATTATTGTTTGATGTCTGTGGAGCAAAACATTGTACATGATTAATTATAGATTTAAAGAATTCTAAACAACTTATTAAAATTCTAATATTGGAAGACAATCACGGATTGAGTTCGGTTGCAATTCGTTTTTGCACCTAACAATATATCTAAACTGTCGAGATTTAAAGTTTTTTTTTTTTTTTCATCTTAATTGTCCAAACATATATATTAAAATATTACTTTTTGGTTAGAGAGTCGAGATCTATTACCCTGGTGCAACCCAAACTCGATCCAACAATCACTTGCATATATGGTCCTCAAGGCAGCATGGCAATAACTGCTAAGAAAAAAAAAATTAAAAAATCATAGCAAGAGGGACTTGTGGGGGAATAGGATTATTTCTGATATTAGATTCATGAGATAAAATCTAAACTATAAAATGGACAACTGAAAAGGATCCTATTCCACTTGGAGGTGGGTGTGGCCAAGAAGTGGACAACACGTATGTGGCCCTGACAACACATGGATTCACTATTCCACAAGGAAAACTAGTACAGACTCTCTTGCAAGTTTCCATTGAGGCTTTTCTTTGATAGTGATGAGTGACTTTTCTTTTTCATTGATAAATAGTTATTATTTCTTAATAAATCCCTTCTGGTTCAGAAATCTTTACCTAGTACTCATGTTTGGGTTGGGCTATTGGATTGAGAGCAAAATGTACCAAGTTGAGCTTGGATTAACCGTAAACCTGATCTAATGAAATCCAAACTTAACAAGGCTAAAGCAAAACCTTAGCTAATTTCACTTTATCAGTAGGTCTCCCAAGATGTGTCACAACCAAAAAACCAAATTTATTAAGATTGTTGTAAAGTGATTCGTTAAATTCGATATTTTTTTTAAGCGTGATGGCCATATTGATTGTTGTAGCTCCACAAGAATTTTCCTTAATTTGATTGTTTTAATTAATAGATAAAATGATCACCATCTGATACGATAAAAGAACTTTATGAAATCTATTAATGTAAGATTGGTTATGATTAATTTAGCAGGTGGGAACAAAGTTTTAAAAGTCTATAGCAAGTTGAAACATATGCGTACATTCATTCCTAGCTACCAATTGGCTTTGTCCTTTCATTAAAAAAAAAAATTGGCTTTGTCACAGCTGCCGACAAAGTGTAATTGTTCCCACTAACATTGGCACATTGTTCAAGGATCAAGATCCTCTAGAGTTCTTAGGGAACTCTATCATATAGAGTTCGGTAAATCCTAATATTTCCTTTTAAAATAAAAGGCTCAGATGATGCCATGTCACCATTCTACTAACATAACAATAAAATAATAGTTTCCAAATAAACTTAAACTCTCTCCCGTTAACTTCTCACATTAATAGAACTCCTCTTTCACACGTTAAACCAAAATAAATGAAAAGGAAAATAGCCAAAAGACCTCTCTCCCCCTCCAATCCCCCTCAGACGGTCAATGAGATTTGCTTCCAAAGATTTCTAAACTTTGGTGGAGGTAGTTTCCACATAAATATCTAGAAAGGTCTCCAAATAAGAGAGAGTTATTTAACTCTTGGGAAAATTTGAATTTAGTTTCTTGACTACCAAATTATGAATTATGAATTTTGAACTTAGAACTTGATCCTGAGAAGTTTGAAAGAACACAATGGTGTATTGCAAGATTCTTTTGTCATAGTTTACATCCGTTCTACCTTCAGAACTACTGCAAATACAAACTAAGAAATAGCAGCCCCAATATATATAATGTCTTTATAATAGCCTTTTGTTACAGAATACACATGAAGATGTTTAAAGACAATATCTGTTAAGGCAATCAAAGCTCTAGAGACCAAAGGAGTCCTTGAACCCACCACCACCAACCCCATTGGATCACCTCCATCAATTCGGAGTGCCGCCGTCACGAGACTCAGATGCCAATGCACCAGAAAATAAAAATCCGTTAGTGGTCCATACTCCATAGTCCATAGTTATGGTAATTACCCACTCCCACCTGAGAACATCCACCCACGCCCACCTGAGAACCACCCATATACACCACGCTTGCCTGATAAAAACCCACACCCACTGAGAACAACAACAACGCGCTCGCCTGAGAACAATTCACACCCACCGAGAACAACATTACACCCACCGGTTAACCAGATCGAGTTAACCCAGCATTGAACGGAGGAGAGAGTGGGAGTTCTATGAGAGCAGAAGAGAGAGAGAGAGAGCGTAGAGATTAAAGGAGAGAGAGTGCGAGAAAGAGGGGGATAAAAAAGAAAAAGCATTTAAGAGTTTAAGTTTATTCAGAAAATTATTATTTTATTATTATGATAATGGATTGGTGACGTGGCATCATCTGCACCTTTTATTATGAAAAAAAAGGTTAGGATTTACATAGAGTTCCATAAGAACTCTAGAGGATCTTGATCCATTGTTCAAATATTCTTCAATGATTGAATGATTAAAGGTTTCACACTGCATTGATAGTAGAAAAGAAAAGGAAATTAACTCTCCCTCTAGTGGATAACACCATTACTAAACCCACTTTAGTGACTAGAAAAAATCAGTAGGTCCATGTTTTTGTCTCCCACTACATTAGACGGGAAAAAGGAGGCCATTCCTTTTTCACCCACTAAGCAAGAGGGAATACTTTAGATCATTGTTTATACTGTTTTTTAAACTAGAATTCAATAGAGCAATTGACGGAGAAATTACAGATTGATATTCCTTCTCCCCAAAGCAATGGCACAATCTGGCTCTTATCTTTTTTCTCCCTTCATCAACTTTAGCCATAGATGTGAGCATACAAAGAAACTCCATTAAGTGAATTTTTGTAACGTAAGATATGTCATGCTCTTTTGCAAAATTAGCTTAGACATGTACTTCTTTATGTGGGGAATAATTATCATACATCTATGGTCAGGTTGAAGTTGCTGCTTTGTCTACTTAAAGAAGAAGAAAAAGAAGTGCAATTTAAAGAGCAGGTACTCATATGTTTTTTATGTTTTTATTAATTTATTTATTTGCTTCTTAGTAGGTAAACCCATTGTTGTTACTAATTTTTCCTGATAAATTGTTTTCAAAGCACGTAAGAAGGAGTTGCTTGCAGAATTTCTTATGATCATTTGATTTAATAAATTACTAGACAATAGCCCGTGCATTGTACGGGATTAGTTGTCAAATGCTTCTTTAAATATTTTGTTTTCTAAATTTATAGAAAATTTTCTTTAAAAAGAAAAATAGAAGAACAAAATGTAGACTTTTCATAAGCTTATTACATAGAATCGAAGCTGGAAAAAAAAATATATATATATATATATATATATTATATATATATATATATATAATATATATATAAATATATATATATATATATATATGTTGAGTGATTTAATTGAAATGCAGTTTCATTCAACTATCTCTTATTCAAGATAGAATTGATCACGTGCGAGGTGACAAATGTGTTATCCTATTATAGTACTTTGAGATATGGTAGAAACCACAAAACAAATACTTCTTAAATAATCAAAATTACTAAAATATAAATAATAATACACACTCAATCCTAGTGGATCTACATTTGAAAGAGCAAAAGTTGTCTAAAGTGTAAACAAACACACTGTAATAAGTGAGTATCATAAATTATCATAGTAATACACATTTAACTTTGAATCACAAACAAAATTTAAATTCATAATTCAAAATAACATCTATAATCCTCACATAAAAAAGAAATTTAAAATTCAAATAGTTCTATCCCTTGCTTATTTACTTCATGCTTAGCACTTGAATGTCTTATAGGTCCAATGTCCTAAGGATCTCTTTGAATCTCATAATTTATTCCTTTGCAAAACATACCTAAACATGTTAGAATAAAATGTTAAAAAGATTCCAAAACCCAATAAAATGTTAAAACGACTCCAAAACCAAAAAGTACCAGGATAATGCACGTTCATTCAAAACCAAGAAAAGTATAGTGAATAAGAAAAACAATAAAATTGAAATAGCAATTTCCTCCAATACTCTCTATCATTTAACCTTGACTTGATCCATGCTTCTATAAGGAAAAAAAAAACATGATCTATGCCAACTGAAGATTTCCATTCAAAGGATAATATATTAATTACCGTATATTAGTTAACTTATGTATGTATATCATTCATCAAAAAAGAAAAATAACATACGTATGTATTGCTTTCATTAAGTGGAAAGGTGGTAGGGACTATTTCATTATTTTAAATGAAACAAGGGAGAACCCTGTTTTGGTTTTGGTAATGATCGGAAATGTTGAGTTCCATGCATTTTCATGTTATCCAAGCATACCCACACTGAACATTTGTCAAGCACGGGATGGAAGCCAATTTAGGGGGGAGCTAATAAAATTATTTTCAATATATTGGTGATGAAGCTGTATAAACACTTAATATAAAGAATACATGCATGGATGTGTTTGTATGACTTTCAATAAACAAACTTTAATCAGTTGTAGCAGAATTATTCATAGTCCATAATATTAGATCTACCAATACAGCAACCAAAATTTAATTATGAGTTATGAACTGAACAATACACACACAAGTTGAAAACCAAACAACTAAAAACAATATTAGAAATTGGAAACAGTACAATTAGATATGAAGCTGTATCATGGGAAAAAATTTAAAAACAGAGGAAATCAAAGATCCTCTTAGAGGACTTTGGTCGAACACCTAGGAGATATAGCAATTTGTAGAAAAAACCAACATGCAAAATGACTAAATCAACACTTAAAAGTCTCTTTTAAAAAAATCCCTACCAAAATCTACAAACTAATCAACAATTCCCAAATTTAAAAAAGAAAAACTCACAAACATAGTCCACGGCTGCCCATTTCCAATGTGCCTCAAACCACCGATAATTCACTGTTGACCGAGACCCACGACCCATAGCCAAGATTATGTCCAAACCCACCGACGACCTAAACTGAGAGATGAGGAAGGCTTCGAGCATGAGAAAATCGAAGAGAGAAGGTGGGTTTTAATAGAAAACCTCTACGATTTTAATGAGGGGCGGCAATAGAGGGAATTAACGATGGGGAGGAAGAGTCGAAAGAGAGAGGGTTGGAGGGGGGGAAACGGCGAGTTGGATTTAATGGGGAAGTCAAAAAATCACACAGGGGAAGATGGGGGGAGTTTAACGCCTGAAGATGATGGGGACGGAGGTGAGGCAGACATAAGAGAAAAGGTGGGATGAGAGAGAGACGGAGCAGTTATGGTATAATTAAATGGTGAAGATTAAAAAAATAAAAAAACTGAAGCGTCAAAACCATAAAGCCAAAAAACGTAAAAATAATAAAAGCCCAACAAAATAAAAAGGAAAGTGGGCCAGATCATAGAAGCCCAACAAAATAAAAAGAAAAGTGGGCCGGATCTGGAATGTTATGAGAGAATTGAGAGGCATGAGATTTGGAATGATGTGGGAAGAGTAAATCTGACGTGGCAAGTTTTGGAGAAGACAAAAAAAAATCTCTCAGCTTCACCTATTAGTTTATATATAATAGATATAATAGATATAGATGAGTAACAACATGGTGATGAATTTTTCTTATCTTACATCTTTTGCCTTATTGTATCATTAATCCTTGCATTCAAAATTATTCCTTATGTAATAGGAACCTAATTAGGATAGCATCACTTAAAAGTAATTGACAAGGTTAGATACTGAATTCAAATAATTCTAATTCTAACTTTCACCTAGTTTGCTGTTATTATAATGGATAAATATATAAAACAAATATATTTGTTTGCCTGTTACATAGAATTTGGGTTTCACTTGGAAGCATAGAGCTGGGACATTTGGCTCAATGAACTTATGCGACATGGATGTTCCTGTATGTTTGTGTTGTTATTGACTTATTGTTACAAAGCAGGTTGCTAGCTTGAGGCAATGATTGGATCATTCTATTGCACCTGATGGGCTTGTGGGAGATCGAACGGGAGTAGTTCCAGCTTCAAGTTTTCCTATTAGTGCACAACAAATTTGTAAAGTTATTAAGGAGAGCAAAGACTTGACCTTCCTACTCACAAGGTAATATTGAGAAACAGAGTTGAGTTTTTCCTTTGATATTTGAATGTGATTTTATTCCAGTTACATCTGGCACTGAGTTAGTTCATTTGCAATTTATTGTAGCCATTGATTTAAGAAGGGAGTAGAAATGGCAGAAATTACAGTCAGCCTCGTTAAAGAGTATTTGGTCCCGTTGTTAGTCCAAGAAGCAAGATTGCTTAAGGGTATACATGGCAGAGTCAGAAGCATCAAAGATGAATTGGAGATCATTCAGTCATTCCTCAAGGATGCTGATGCAAGGGCAGAGATAAGAGGCATGAGCAATGTTGAGAAAGCATGGGTGAAACAAGTAAGGGAAGAAGCTTTTCACACAGAAGATCTTGTGGACGAATACATACTTCATTTATCCAAAGGTTCTCATGGGCGAAGGCGACGCCTCCATTTCATCCAGAAGATTTTTCAATTTACCATAAAACTGAAAGCAAGGCATGTGATAGCCTCTAAGATTCAAGATACGAGCAATAATCTCAAGGAAAAGAGTCAGCTGGCTGTAACATATCGCTTCAACCCTACAGAGCAAGGGGGACCGAGCAGTGGTGCTAGAAATGATACATGGCATGACCCTCGAGTGGCTGCCCTTTTCATTGAGGAAGCTGATGTTGTGGGGATTGATTCTCCCAGAGACAAATTGATAAACTGGTTGGTAGAAGGACCCTCTAATCACATGGTAATTTCGGTGGTCGGCATTGGTGGCCTTGGCAAGACCACTCTTGTCAAGAAAGTGTACGAAAATGACAAGGTGGTAGCACACTTTGATTCTCGTGCTTGGATCATAGTGTCTCAATCATACAAGACAGAGGAGCTATTAAGGGACATGATAAAGCAGTTCTACAAGGCAAGGAAGGAATCAGTTCCTGGGGATATTGACACAATGAAAGAGACACAGCTAATGGAGCAATTGAGGCTATATTTACATGAGCATAGGTATGTAATAGTTTTTGATGACTTATGGAAAAAAGAGTTTTGGGAACACATACAACTTGCATTACCTAATAATGAAAAAGGCAGTAGAATATTAATCACATCCCGAAACGAGGATGTTGCTCCATCTTATCATGTGTACAAGCTGTCACCTCTACCTTTAGAAGAAGCTTGGAAGCTCTTTTGCAAAAAGGTGTTCCAACGTGAAGGGGGGCATTGTCCCCCTGAGTTGGTTGAGTTTTCAAATGGCATAATTAAAAGATGCGGTGGGTTGCCACTAGCAATTGTCACTATAGGTGGTCTTTTGTCAACAAAAAAAAAGATTGCCTTCGAATGGTGCAAATTTCTTGATAGCCTTAGTTCAGAGCTAGAAAGTAATCCTCTTCTCCTAGATATCACCAAAATTCTATCCTTCAGTTATCAAGATCTACCTTACAACCTCAAAGCTTGTTTCTTATATTTCGGCATGTTTCCAGAGGATTACATCATTAATTGTGCAAGACTAATTCGACTTTGGATAGCCGAGGGCTTTATAAAAGAAAAGCAAGGGCTAACATTGGAAGATGTTGCACAAGACTACTTGAGCCAACTCATTCATAGAAGCTTGGTTCAAGTGGACAAGGTTGATTTTGTTGGCAAAACTAGAAGTTGTCGAGTTCATGATATGATGCGTGAGGTCATTCTTTCTCGGTCAGAGGAGTTGAGTTTCTGTCATGTTTCAATAAATAATAACTCAATTTTTGATGGAATTTGTCGGCGCCTCTCCATTCAGAATAATGGAAATCCTCATTTGGAAAGTATTACTAGTTCGAAGACTCGTTCTATTCTCATTTTGGGGGTAGATGAAGTGCCTAATTCTTTTCTTACTACTTGTTTTGCAAATTTCAAGCTCATGAAAACAATGGATTTTGAAGGCGCTCCTATTTATTACATTCCTGAAGAAGTGGGTAACCTATTCCATCTAAAATATTTAAGCCTGAGAGATACGAAAGTAGAGAAACTTCCGAAGTCCATAGGTAAACTAAAAAACCTAGAGACTTTGGATTTGAAACGTTCTCGCGTGTCTAAGTTACCAGTGGAGATTAGTGGGCTAAGTAAGCTAAGATATCTTGTAGCATACATTGAAAACAATGATATCGAATACAATATTAATTTCCGACCAGCGGTAAAGATACATAGTGGCATTGGGTGTTTACAATCCTTACAGAAGCTTTTTAATATTGAAGCCAACAATGATGCCCTTATTGCAGAATTGGGAAATTTGGGACAATTGAGGAAGTTTGGTATCTCTAAATTGAAGAGAGAAAATGGGATAGCTTTGTGCACAACGCTAATGAAAATGAGCCACCTTCAATCGTTGGAAATTAGTGCAACAAGTGAGGAAGAATATCTTGAATTGCAATTGATGTTTTCTCCTCTGCCCCTCCTTCAAACTCTCTTCCTACGTGGGAGACTGGAAAAGTTGCCGGAATGGATTCCCAAACTCAAGAGTATAGTTAGAATTGCTTTAGTCTTTTCAAGATTAATGGATGATCCATTTAAGGTCCTTCAAGCTCTGCCTAATTTGATGTATCTTTCACTCTCCAATGCATACGAAGGTGAGCAATTACATATTGAAGGAGGAGGCTTCCAGAAACTCAAGCTTCTAGGGCTTCAAGAATTGAGAGGATTGAATAGGTTGCTAATAGACAAAGGTTCCTTGCCTCTTCTTGAAAAGCTTCAAGTTGGATCTCGCACACTGCTAAAGGAGGTGCCCTCCGGCATCCATCATCTGAAAAGCCTAAAACAACTAGATTTTCGTGATATGCCAAGGGAATTCGTGCTTAGTTTGCAACCAGATAAAGGCCCTAATTTTTGGAAAGTCAAGCATATTCCCTTTGTTCATTTCGGGTATAGGATCAAAGGGGAAAAGTACAAATGGTACAAAATTGGTCAAACAGAATTGTTGGTGCATTTGCAAAGTTAATTCGTGGAGAACCAAAGTGCCCTCACCGCTTTCAAGAAATTACAGGTACGCCCCACGCACTAAGCCATTAGACTATTACATTTACTGTTCTACCAAAGGTTTCATACTTTTGCTACTAAATAATGAAAATTTTAGATAAAAGAAAACAACCCAAATGGTTACTCTAATCTTTCAGTCTTCCCTTTTTTTTCCTCTATCTCATAGTATTGCTTCTATTGTAACAATTAGCTTGAAACTAATCAAGAATTCTATAGATATAAATTATAATAGTGAGTACAAAGAAGCCTTAAATTGGACAACAACCATTAGGGGATATTTTTAGTGAATCAAAGTGTCATTTCTTCTAAGATGAATTTTCCATTTGTAACATTATGGTCGAATCGAACTTATTATTGTTGTAATAGCAGCTTAAAATTTATAATTTACAAACAGTTTTTTTACTAATGTTATTATTCATATTACCAAGTTTGTTTATTGTGATAGGTAAGAAGTTTGAGTGCTCAAGTTTTATTTGCTGTTAATCATAATTTGTAAGACTGCATTTTCGCTATTTAAATATTATATACCCTTTACTTTTATGCATTGTTTATTCCATTTTCATTTTTTATTTATATTGCTATTGTTATAATTGTTAGGCTTCAAATGCCCAATGTCTTAAGGATTTTCAAGTGTCAGATCAGACAAGATATTGCTCTTTTCTTAATCTACCAGAACATCAGTGGTTGATTCTCCCCTGCATTGCTGCCTTTGTCATTGTATTGTTGTAATGGTGTTATCTTTTCTATTTCAAGCATATGAACCTCTTGAACTCATGCTATGCAAAAAAGTGATGTTTTAGTTAAATTTTATTTGTTGTCTTTTTTAGAGTGGTTTAAGTATGTCAAGTATTTCATGGGAATGCTCACATGTAATGGCTTTGATGTAGCCCAAAATTCTATTTTATGACATTTGCTTATAATTTGTGAAAGAGTAAACTCTATGTTTATGTTTTCTTTATTCATCAAAAGAATAAATTAAATTAGAAAACTGTTATGAACAGGCTTCTTTGTTCTGATTAGGGAGTGAGTGTCCTCAACTGTCTTTAAAAACAAAGATGTTGTATCTGGTGTGTTGTTGTCATTACTGTTTTGTGTAGTTTTCTTTCTTGTTGTTGTAGTGTTGCTACCTTGTTTGTGCAGGTTCTGTTTTGATCTTTGGTAGGTGTTGCTAGTTTGCTGTGTTGATGCAGCTTTTGCTAGTTATTTTTGAACCTCTTGTATTGTGGTTCTTGTTTCAATAAATTTAACTCATCAATATTTCAAAAACAAAAACTAGAAATTTTTGTGCCATATGCACCATTATTCATAATGATAAAAATGTTAGTCCACTTCTAATCAATAAGCCCAACACAGGTTCAATTAGTATTAAACACTATGTATTCTGTTAATGATGAGTGTCTTCCCCCAAAGGACTTTCATATCTTACAACCTGGTTTTGGGTAGGAAATCCTAACTTTACATTGAAATTCCTAGTTCTAGAGGCTGATTGACTATAGCTTCCATATTTCTTTCTCAAACCTTGTTAATGGATGGATGAGTTATAAATTACCTTGTCATTGCCACTTTAGGGTCTTGCATGAAATTTATCCTCACCAGATATGCCACTTCATGAAGTTGTTCTGCTGAAATTTACTTATTACAGTGAACATCTCAATAGCTGATAATTTCTATGCAATTTCTAATCAAAGTTGTGACCCCCTTATTTTTTTTCATAAGTATGTACCAAGTGATCAAATTTTGTTTTCCTTTAATCTCTTGGCCATGAAAGTGTAAAATGCTAATAGATGGCAGTGTGTCAAAGAATAGATATAGCATTATAATAGTGTTAAGGCACAATGTGATTTTCTTACAAGATATAAATCAACATTAACAGTAATATGAATACATTCTCATAGTAAAAAATAGGAGAATTATGAATATAAAACCACCATGCCACTGCTTTTGTTTTATCCCCATGTTAAACAAAGAGCTACTGAGCTTGGAGTGAGTCACTGATGGGCCCTGATTTAGCAGCCAATGCAGAGAGGTGGGAACCAACAAAAGCTCCATGGTGCATGCCAGGATTCCGGTGGTGTCGACACCGGAAGGATCCCACATGTGTGGTGGGTGAACTTTGTTTGCCTGAGCTTGCTTGTGATGTTGGTGACACAAGTAAATGAGAGTTCTTTAAATCATCCAAACTAAATTCTGCTATCTTTATCTTCCAGTTCATCTCCTTTAGGTTGATCTTTGGAGGCTTTTGCTCTACATTTTCATTTATATTTTGTCTATTGCAACATTGAGAAAAATATAAAACATTACAAATCAAATGAACAATTACAGAAGCTGTTGTATATGGATTCCTATATTATATGGCATGTCACAAGTTGCAATTTTCTATGGTATCACAAATGGCAAGACAATGTTTCTAATTTGACTTGTAGAAGAAACAGAAAGATATGTTTTGATTGATTTGGTGAATGGATAGTTCAAATGAAAATTTTATAAACAGGTCTCTGTTATAATTGTGCAGGCTATTAACACTTTTCCAAGAAGCACATGTATTAAGAAAAGCTCTTAAATAGTCTTCAAAAAGTACCCTATAAGGAATGGTAGTTGTAGAATCATAACAGCATGATTAAGACATTAATCCCAAAATTACTCTGTTTGTGTTTAAGAAAACAAAGAATTGTGATATATCATATATCTCCTTTCAAGACTCTTGGCTAGCAAGAGTCAAGAGTTGGCTTGCGCGTGGAGTTTTGATTTTGAAAGGAAATTAAGCCTGTACAAACATCAAGGTCTCGACCATGTGATAGTATTGGCACACACTGTTCTTTAATATCTTCTATGATTGAAAGATTAAAGGTGTCACACCCAATCTAATGTAAAAGATTTTTCAGTGATTTCTCAATTATATGAGTGCGTTTCCTTTTTTCTTATCATAAAGTGTTAGAGGTGGTTATCTATATTCAGTCTTTTTTTTTCTTTTTTTTACCATCTCAAATATTTGTCATTATATTTTTTGGTAAAAAAATATTTACAATTATTGTTTGATGTCTGTGGAGCAAAACATTGTACATGATTAATTATAGATTTAAAGAATTCTAAACAACTTATTAAAATTCTAATATTGGAAGACAATCACGGATTGAGTTCGGTTGCAATTCGTTTTTGCACCTAACAATATATCTAAACTATCAAGATTGAAAGTTGTTTTCTCAAATTTTTATTTGAACTATCCAAACAGATATATTAAAAAAGTATAAAATATTACTTTTTGTTTAGAAGGTCGAGATCTATTACCCTGCTGCAACCCGAACTTGATCCAACAATCACCTGCATATATGGCCCTCAAGGCAGCATGGCAACAGTACTTGTGGGTGGGTGTGGCCAAAAAGTGGAGAGCACATATGGCCCTGACAGCACATGGATTCACTATTCCACATAGTACAGACTCTCTTGCAAGTTTCCATTGAGGCATTTCTTTGATTGTGATGAGTGACTTTTATGTCAACCTCTCTAGGATTTTCAAGTGCTACTGCTAGATCACACAAGATATTGCCCTGTGATAATCCCTTGCCACAGCCAAGAGAATGACTTTGGTCTAGGGGCTTTTAATTTTTAATTTTATTTTTTATGATATTTAGCTTTAACCAAATGGACCACTCAGCATCTCTTTCAACTGAAACCATCCATCCCAGTTTTGATAAAAGAGCTCTATTGAAGTCAAAAAGTCCACCTTAAGCCAAGCCCACAACTTGCTTGGGCTTGCATATTGAAGATCAGGATTTTAGAATGCAATCCAATTCCAATATTGTTAGCTCCTCACATGAAATTTCTAAGACAAGCATCAGTGGCTTTGCAAATAGATTTAGGATGAGCTAAAGTTGTCATAGCTTAGTGTATACATCGGTATGTATCTCAAAGGACTGATTCAATGAGAGTAATTCTTCCTACTGGCTCCTGCAATGAAACCTTAGCGTTCCAGCCCCAAGTTCTTGTTTAAATCCTTTCTACCACATTAAAAAAAAAAAAAAAAAAAAAAAAAAAAAAAAAAAAAAAAAAAAAAAAAAAAAAAAAAAAAACTGCTTTTTATTTCAACTAAACAATATAGGGAGTCCAAGGTACATTGCTTCAGTTTCAGACATTTTGAAACCACTGCTGGCAAATAAGCTTCTTTGGATTCTCCTGGTTAAGTTATTGCTTAAATGATTGATGATTTGGCTGGATTAATTGTTTGAACAGACCAAGCTTTATATGTAGCTAGACAGTTCATGATAGCTGACTAAACAATAAAATGTTGACATTTGTAAAAATTAGTACTAACACTATGGATTTTGTAATGGAGTGCCTTAACCCAACAGACAAATTAACTTACATCCTAATCTTGAATAATGGATCCAAAGTTCCAAACTACAAGATAACAACATTGTAACTTATGGAGGCTGCCAGACTAAATCTTCCTTATTCCTTTCTCTAAACCTGTTCACTGATGAATTTATCAATTAACATATCAAAAGAAGTGGTAAATCAACAGCATGAAATTTCACAAAAATAAAATTGATTGTTATCAAGCAAGGTACCACTTATCCTAGGGATGCAACTTAACTTGGTGCAACTGAGAACATGGATCAAACTCATCCTTGGGTTGGTTTCACTCAAATATAGATATGTTATTCAATCTGTTGGTTAGCTTAAGCTAAAGAGTGACCAAGATTGTTGGTCCAATATTAATTATGCCATTATTTTGTTTACGAGCAAAATAACAATCTTCAAGAAAAAAAAAAATCCATTTGCAACATATAGGAACTACGCCAAAGCCTAGAGCACAAGCTTTGTATCAAAGCTAACGAATTAATATAAAAATGAATAAATAACAATCTTCTAATCCGAAACAAAATATTGTATAGAAAATGACTTAAACATCTGAGTCTTCAAAGAATGTATTGTTTCATCCAATACCAAAAAGATTATTGGTCCCTAAAATTTATTTATTGAGCGCTATTAATCCCTGAAGTTTGAAATAAGCATTATTGGTCCCTAAAGTTTAAAAACTGAGCGTTATTGATTCCTCTATCCAATTCTGTTAATTCCTTGCCTACATGCTAACGAAGAAATGCTATATCATATTTTAAAATGACGTGTCAACTTATCTTTTTAATTAAATTTTTTACACATAAGCCAAATATCCTATTGGGCTGACCCGTGATCAGACCCATATTTTACAAAATACCCGACCACTGTACCAGATTCACTTTCTCCAAATTGAAACAATCACCTCCATTCCTCCATTTCCGATGCGACCCTCACACCTCCGGCCAACCATTAGCTCACAACTCCGCCCTATATCTCCTTGGTATTTTTCTTTCTTTCCTTATACTGTATAGTCTTCATACCTCCTCTACCACCGACGCAACCTTAGTTTTTGTAATCATTTTTGGTGGGTTAAGTTTAGTACTTGATTAGAAGCGCAGTTGAACCAGGCGTCTCAAGTAGAGCCACCATGCCAAAGGAGGCTGTTGACGCTTAACATGGAATGTTCTTCGTCCTTGCTCTCGTGTTGTTCTATGTCATTGAAGTTGGGAACTATTGCTTCTTCTTTTAGACAACATTGTCTCCGTTTTTCACTAAAGGCAAAGTCCAATTCCAAGTAGATTTGAAACATATATAAAAGACAGTAAATGAGACAAAATCTACAATCCAACGCAACCTCAGATAGTGAAACCCAATAAGACCTTAGATCCAAATATCAGAAAATTCCTATGGCACTTTAACAAGAAGAAAAAAATCAGAAATAAAAAATCAACCTTCCACACACAAAGTCCAAAAAAGAAAGAAAAAATAATATTAAAGCAAAGGAAGTTTGTAGATAAAAGGAGCAGAGTTCAAGAAATTTTTCAAGAACCAGATCAAAGAGAAAACCCAAAGAGTGAAAGAGAATAAGAAAAATAAACCCAGTACGATTTTCAATTTCCTTTTTTCGAGATGTCTCTTTAGCTTGAAGATTGAAGCAAATCACAAATCTGCAAACCATAGGTTGGCTAAAGGCATCGTGTGTGGGTGACCGGAAAGAGAGGAATGGAGGTGGTGTTTGTAAATCTGGTTACTAACTTTTTGTTGGTTGGATATTTTCTCTGATATGGGTCTGGGTCTAGGTCAGCCCAAGAAGGTATTTTGCTTATGTGTAATTTTTTAATTAAAAAAATAAATTGACACATCCTTTAAAATATGACATATCATTTCTCTATTAGTATAGACAATAAACTAACACAATTAGATAGAAGGACTAATAACGCTCAATTTTTAAATTTCAGGGATCAATAGCGCTCATTTCAAACCTTGGGGACTAATAGAGCTCAATGAGTAAACTTTTAGAACCAACAATGCATTTAAGCCAATAGAGTACTATAGTTTTTTGTAAAATTTTAAACAATTATGAATAATGAGGTGTAGGATTTTTTTTTAGTAAACTTTTGTTATAAGAGTACTCACACTGGCCTCCACAAACCGTATAAAAAACCCGAATATAGCAAAAAATTCACAAAAACGCATCACAGCAGTCTCGCCATTCGAGTGAAATACGGAAGTTGATGAACAGTCGCTCCTTGAGTTGGAGGAGCAACTGTTCATCCGCTTAAATATTAAATAATCATTTTTTCTCTCTCTTGCTTTCTGTCTCCTGCGCCAAAAATAACGGAAACAACAACAACAACAATAACAACAACAACCCCAAACAGATCTAAAACAAAAACATAGTGAGGGAGGGGGACGAACTGAAAAGGAAAAAAGAAAGAAAGAAAATGAGGAGGGGGACGAATTGAAAAGGAAAAAAGAAAGAAAATGAGGGAGGGGAGGGGGACGAAGATGAAAAGGGAAAAAGAATGGGAAAAGAAGGGAAAAAGGGGTACGTGGGTGGTGGGGAAAAAAAGGAAAGAAAAAAAAAAAAAAAAAAAAAGTACGTGGGTGGTGGGGGAAAAAAAGGAAAGAAAAAAGTAAAAAAGAAAAAAAGAGGGAGGGGGAATATCCTACGGCAACATAGAGGGAGAGAGAAATAGAATGGGAAAAGAAGTATTTTGAGAGTTGTGAAAAAATAAATAAATAAAAATAAAATAATAAAATATATTAAAAAATAGAATAGTAAAGTTAAAATAAGGAGTCTAGTGTAATGGTGTTTTACCTAAACAAGAAAAAGTGGGTTTTTAAGAATCCAATTGGCAAAAATTTTGAGGAGACTAGTGTGAATCTAATGTTAGCTATTTTAACCAAAAAACTAATTTGATAATCCCAATGTGATAACTCTTATTAGGTAAACTATACATCTTCCCCTTTTACATGATGGTGTGGATGGACTTAATAATTTTTTCAAAGATTGGCACACACTGTTCCTAGTATTTTCTTACTATTGAAAGATTAAAAAGGTGTTACACACCCATTCTAGTGTAAAATTATTGTGAAATAATTGTTTACACCAACAAAAAAAGAAAAACACTAGTTTCCTAAATATATGATTTATTTTTTTCCTTAACATAAAGTTGAGTTGTTATCTACTCATTAAAAAAAATAAAAAATAAAAATAAAAAACAGTGAGTTGTTATCTAGATCAAGTCATTTTTATTTTTTTATTATTATTATTATTTTTTTTTTTAAATATTTGTTGTTATTAAGTTATGTTTGTGTAAAAAAGATTGTACATGATTGATTTAAGCACAAGTGATATGAATATGACCCACAAGGCAGCAGGTTGAAATATATATATATATATATATATATATATATATATATATATATATATTATATATATATATATATTTATATATATATATTCTTTTTTTCTTTTTCTTTTTTTTCTTCTTTTTTTTTTTTGTGTAGAAACTGGTCGAAAATCTTTGAAATTGAATATCATAGCAATGGTACATGTAGTGTAGCCAAGACAATACTAAAAGTATTGCATGCCATGTCATTTTTTTTTTTTTTTTTTCTTTTTTTTTCAATGAATGAGATTAAAAATTAATAATTTTCTTTTAATTTCAATCATTAAAAGAAGGTTACAATTTGTAAATAAAAAATGAAAAATTAAAAAAGTTTTTTCTTTTTTTATAGAACAAAAAAGAAAGTAAAAAAGTTGTGAGAAGATGTAACTTGTAAGGTATTGAATTTTGGGTCTGATTAACTGATCTAATTTAATGCTTCTACTAAATAAAACTCATTCTTTACAATAGAATTTTTTGTCTAAAATTTTTCCCTAACCACATCAACAACACTCTAATGGAAACCAATTCATTCCCTATTTTCATTAAATTTGTAGGTAGAGAAGTTTGTTGTATAGGAAGAGCTTAATGGCTATAATTATACTTATTATAACATTTGTTGTTATTATAATTATTGTTCTTGTTGTTAATTAATTGCTAGTCTTATTATTATTTTGTCATTATTATTATTTTTTTGTTATTAAAATTATTATTATCATTTTCATTGTTATTCTTACTATTATTGTCATTATTATATTCTATTACTATTAAAAGGATTCGTTCCCTTCATGTCTACTTTTATATCCTCTAAAAAATACATCTATTAAAAAAAATATTCACAATATTTTAAACTACTCTAAAAATAAACTAAGGTAGTATTTGGAAATTCCATAAACACACACATATAGATAAATTCCCAAGAAAAAACATGTACCCACTTTCCACTTTCCCAATTTAAACACCTACAATTTAGATTCCAAATAAGTCAACAGATTTCTTAAAAATAAAAAATTAAGTTAGTTTGTTCTAAATTTCAAATTAGACTCTACCACTATCTTAAAAATAGCACACCTACATCAGAATATTTAGTTTGTTATTTATTTTCATTTCTTCTTCAATTTTTTTTTTTGGCTAACCTTCTTTTTTATTTCATTTTAGTTTTAATTTGACTCCTACTCTCTTTGTTTTCATGAATATTTTATTTATTTTTTATTTTTGGCCAGAAATGAAATAAAAAGTATGATTGCATAACAAGTACTTTGTTTAGAGACGGTTGGTAAATATTTGTAAAGTTTTTGTATTTCGATATGTGAATAAACATCTCTAACCATTTATAATATTTTCTTTATTTAGAAATGGATGCCACTATTTTATTTATTTACCAAATACTACTACTTTCTAAATTTAAAGAAGAAAAAAGTTTGTATGAATTTCATATATTTGTGCCTTACTTATTGGTATATCCAATCAAATATCAACCTCGAAAATTGTTGGAAGATATTTAGGGATTTGAGTTTGAAAACAGAATAGATTACATGTGGTGGGGCGGATATTTAGGCATAATTATAGGGATATGTTGACTTACTGTTATTTTTGTCAATTATTTTCTTTCCTTATCAGAATCATTGTATAGTTTAAATATAGGTTGCTCAATTGAGATGAATATAACAAGAAATTCATTCATAAACACTAACATGGTATCAGAGCAAAACACAAAACAAAAACCCTAAGTTCTTACCGCAGCTTGGTCTGGGCAAATCGCCGACCGCTGCTCCTTGTTCTTTATTTCCGATCCAACACCGTGTCGGTGCTGGCCACGCTGTCAAGATCATCACCGATGCTTTGATTTCCGATTGCGCAACGCCGCTGTCCTCCAGACCAAGCCGCTGGTTGCTCCGGCGGCTGAGAGAAAAAACCCCGCCGATAACTCCATTACCTTGTCACTCCGAACAGTCTCGCGCTCGTCTCCGTTTCCGTTTCTGCCTGCTCTTCGGCTAACCGTTTTGCCGGCAACAGCTCGAGCATTTTTCTCGGCGATTTGCCCAGACCAGATCGTCGTAGATCTGCGGTAGAACGATCTCTTTCCTCAGCTCCAGATCGTCGTAGAACGGGAGCACCGGCACCGACACGCTCGGCGTACTTGCCGGCCTTGAGAAACCGGGCAATACGACCCACGGGGAAGCTGCCGGCCTTGAAGCTGCGGATCTATGAACCATCAACAATCTACTCGTCGTAGAGACCGTCGCTGCGGTTGTCGTAGAGGCCACCGGAGCTGTCGTTGAGGCCGTCGTAGCTGTCGTTGATGATGAAGCAGAGTTGAAGCATTTTTGGCACATGTTGTTGATGCAAAGAGTTCGAGTTTCAAAGAGAGAGAGAAAGGGTTTGGGTTTGGGTTGTTGTTTATTTTTAACCTAGAGGAGAGAATAAAAAAAAAAAAAAAAAAAAAAAAAAAAAAAAAAAAAAAAAAAAAAATGTCTGAAGTTCCTCCAAAGTCTAGTGCAGCACCACCAGTGTCTTCAACTGTGATGACTCAATTGGATAATATGAGCATGCAGATGACATCTAACAAACTTGATGGGACAAATTATTCTGCTTGGTCCCAGTTTGTAGAATTGTATGTTACTGGGAAAGGGAAGTTGGGGTACTTGACAGGAGAAAAAATAAAACCAGCTATTAGTGATCCTTTATTCTCTACATGGGTGGAGGAAAACGCCATGTTGATGTCGTGGCTCCTCAACTCGATGACTCCAGATATCAATGCTAGCTTTCTAAGACTACCCACTGCTCATGATATTTGGGATGCTGTAGCCCAAACCTATTTCACTGGTAATGATGCTTCCCAGATTTACGAATTAAGGCGTAAAGCACATGAAACTCGTCAACAAGGAAAGTCATTGGCTAGTTATTTTTCTGCTCTTCAAACTATTTGGCAGGAGCTTGATTTTCTCAATCCGTATGATATGGAGAGTGCTAAAGATACAGCTACGTTGAAGACGAAGAATTGAGAATGAGCGGGTTTATGATTTTCTAGCAGGTCTAGATCCAGGGTTTGACCAAATCAGGGTACAGGTCTTGGCACAGGATCCTACTCCTAATTTGCGAAGCACATATGCTTTTGTTCGGCGAGAGGAGCTTCGCCAAGCTGCTATGCTCGCAAGTCCTCCACATGAGAGTTCAGCTTTGATAACTATCCAGGACTCCCCATCTGCATTAGTTTCCTCTGGATCTTGGAAACCTGAAAACAAGGAATCTCTATTTTGTACTCATTGCAAGGGGACTAAGCACACTCGAGAGACTTGTTTCAAGCTGAATGGTTACCCAGACTGGTTCCGTAAGAAGGGAGAAGGCTCAAGTCGACACAAGGGTGGTAAAACAGAGTCTAGAGCACATACCACAACCGTTCATACTCCACAACCACAGTACTCACAGGCCCAGGTAGATCACATACTAAAGGAGTATGCTCAGCGGTTATCCCAAAAGGATGCCTCATGTTCCTTAGCCAATACAGGTAACTTCGGATTTGCCCTAAATACTCCCAATCGTGATTGTTGTGAGTCTTCTTGGATTATAGACTCAGGTTCTACAGATCATATGACACATGAATCAACCAATTTCTCTTCTTATAATACTCATCCTAGTAAGCGCTGTGTTAAAACTGCTAATGGGTCATCTTCTGCTGTGTCTGGAGTAGGTTCACTCCCTCTTACCTCTTCCATATCTCTCTCTACTGTTTTACATGTTCCCCACTTATCTGGAAAATTATTGTCCATTAGTCAAATTACTAAAGAATTGAAATGTTCCGTAACATTCTTTGATACTCATTGTGTTTTTCAGGACCTCCTCACGGGGACGATGATTGGTCTTGGTAGGGAACGAGATGGCTTGTACTACTTGGATCTGAATTGGCACGCTAAGGAGGATACAGGACAAGTCCATCAAGTTGTTGGTAGTTCAACATCAGAGGCACAAATTTGGTTGTGGCACAGAAGACTTGGTCATCCCTCATTTCGTTACTTGCTTAAATTGTTTCCTTCCTTATTTTTGAAAAATAATGTTTCCAGTTTTCATTGTGACAGTTGTTTGTTAGCCAAACACCACCGTACTTCATTTCATCCCAGTTTTAATAAAAGTTCTGTGCCATTTTCTATTATTCATAGTGATGTGTGGGGACCATCCCGTGTTACTAATCGTTCCAATACTAAATGGTTTGTTTCTTTTATCGATGATTGTACTCGTGTTTCTTGGGTTTACTTGTTAAAGGAAAAGAGTGAAGTGATTTCCATATTTCAATCCTTTCACCAAATGATTCTAACCCAGTTTAACACTAGAGTCCAGGTTCTTCGATCCGATAATGGAGGGGAATATTTTAAGAAGGAACTTAGTGCCTATTTTCATGCCTATGGTATAATCCACCAAACTTCATGTGTTGATACACCCCAACAGAATGGTGTGGCTGAGCGTAAGAATCGCCACCTCTTAGAGGTTGCTAGGTCCTTAATGTTTGCTATGAATGTTCCTAAATCCTTTTGGGGAGACGCTGTTCTTACAGCAGCATATCTCATTAATCGAATGCCTTCTAAAGTCCTCCAGTTCCAAACCCCACTTCAATCCTTGTCCAAGACACATTCTCTTCCTACTCTGCTTCAAATCCCTCCTAAAGTGTTTGGTTGTGTCTGTTATGTCCATATCCACAAACAACATCGTAGTAAACTGGACCCACGAGCACAAAAGTGCATTTTCTTAGGGTACTCTACCACACAAAAGGGATATAAGTGCTATCACCCCCCTTCAACAAAAATACTGGTTTCTATGGATGTTACTTTTCTTGAAGACCAGGCTTACTTCTCAGGGGGAGATTTAGAACATTCTCTTCAGGGGGAGAACTTACAGAGTGAAGAGAAGTCCTGGAATGTGTTACCCACTTTGGAGCTAAATAGCGTGCCATCTTCAGGACCTGCTTTAGATTCAAGGGAGCAAGCATCTCTTGACCAATCCAATGATCAATTAGTTGTTCCTGTGACAGGTAATCCTGAGATAGTCTCGTCCCTTGAACCTACTACTCCTGTTGATTCTCATGTTGATGATTCTAATATGCCTATTGCTTTGAGAAAATCTACTCGTACATGTCCTTCTATATATAGATACCCTATCTCTAACTATGTGTCTTCTCACCGCTTATCTCCATCATGTAAAGCTTTTGCAAACCAGTTGTCCTCTGTGTCTATTCCAAAAAATTTACAGGAGGCTCTTAACAATCCAAGGTGGAAAGCTGCCATGGTTGAGGAAATGGAAGCGCTTCAAAAAAACTCTACCTGGAAATTAGTTGAGCTACCAAAAGATAAGAAGACAGTTGGTTGTAAGTGGGTATTCACCGTGAAGCACAAGGCAGATGGTTCAATAGAAAGGTTCAAAGCGAGATTAGTGGCCAAAGGTTACACACAGACCTATGGTATAGACTATCAGGAGACATTTGCACCAGTGGCAAAAATCAATACTATTCGGGTCTTATTATCTTTAGCTGCAAACTTGGAATGGCCCCTTCAGCAGTTTGATGTGAAGAATGCTTTCCTTCATGGGGATCTAGAGGAGGAGGTATACATGGACTTTCCTCCTGGTTTCTCTACCTCCTCAGAAAGCGGAAAAGTATGTAGATTGAGGAAATCCTTGTATGGGCTGAAACAATCTCCGAGAGCTTGGTTTGGCAGATTCACTCACTCTATGAGGAAATACGGATATCACCAGAGTCCAGTCTGATCACACTCTTTTCTTGAAACATTCAAATGAGGGTAAGGTTACAGCCTTGATTGTGTATGTAGATGATATTGTGGTGACTGGAAATGACATTATGGAGATGGGAAAATTGAAGACATATTTGGCTAAGGAGTTTGAGATCAAAGACCTTGGCACTCTACGATATTTTCTTGGCATTGAAGTTGCTAGATCAAAGGAGGGAATATTTGTTTCTCAGAGGAAATATGTCCTGGACTTATTGGTTGAGACGGGGATGTTAGCTTGCAAACCTATTGATACACCGATTGAACAGAATCACAGGTTAGGTGAAGATGTTGATGATACTCCAGTAGACAGGGAGAGATACCAGAAATTGGTTGGAAAGCTTATTTACTTATCTCATACTCGCCCTGACATAGCTTTTGCTGTGAGTGTAGTAAGTCAGTTCATGCATGCACCCTGTGAAAAACATATGGAGGCTGTGTATAGAATTCTTAGGTACTTAAAATCTGCACCAGGGAAAGGTCTGATGCTCTACAAAAATGGTCATTTGGAAGTGGAAGGATATACTGATGCTGACTGGGCAGGATCTATAACAGATAGAAGATCGACTTCTGGGTATTGCACGTTTGTGGGAGGGAATCTAGTCACATGGCGTAGCAAAAAACAATCTGTTGTGGCTAGATCTAGTGCAGAAGCAGAATTCAGAGCCATGGCTCATGGGATATGCGAGATGCTGTGGCTGAAGGCTATGTTGAAAGAGTTAGGAGTCCATTCTAAAGATCCAATGAAGCTTTACTGTGACAACAAAGCTGCCATTAGTATTGCTCACAATCCGGTTCAGCATGATCGTACTAAACATGTTGAAGTAGATAGGCACTTCATCAAGGAGAAGTTGACCGAGGGATTAATTTGCACTCCATTTGTGAGGACTGAGAATCAACTTGCAGATATCCTGACAAAGGGAGTATCGAATAAGATTTTTAATTCGGCTCTTGACAAGCTGGGCATCCGAGACATCTATGCTCCCGCTTGAGGGGGAGTGTTGGAAGATATTTAGGCATAATTATAGATTTGAGTTTGAAAACAGAATAGATTACATGTGGTGGGGCGGATATTTAGGCATAATTATAGGGATATGTTGACTTACTGTTATTTTTGTCAATTATTTTCTTTCCTTATCAGAATCATTGTATAGTTTAAATATAGGTTGCTCAATTGAGATGAATATAACAAGAAATTCATTCATAAACACTAACAAAAATCATTAAGTATATATAATAAAATAAAAAAATCTTCCATGTTTTTATTTTTATTTTTTAAATTAACCTTATTAAATTATATTATCTTAAAATGATTATTTGCTGATTTTTCATATTTCCAATCATTTCGGAGGACATTGCTCGATTTTAAAAGCATTAAGAACATCAAAATCCCCAACTTTAGCATAAGTTTAAATTTCAATGATTTTAATTATTTAATTAATACCAAGGAAGAGCAGTGAGCTCCCAAGGTTTGATTCTTATAAAGAGCACTCATTTCCTCATCCATAGCATGTTTCCATCCAAAGAAGATAAAGCCTACTTATAAGAGGAAGGAATAGAGATAGAGGACATAGCACAAGCAAAAGAATGCAGACCAAGAGAAACACGATTATAGGACAAAAAATGAGCAATCGGGTGTTGAGTACAAGTACGTTACCTCTTCGTAAAACAATAGGTAAATCATCAATCTTTGGAAGAGAGGATGAGGGAGTAGGAACCTCAGACAAATAAGATGTAGCATCGGGGCTATAAGAAACAACGCGCCTATCTTGAGATCGCTGATAAACTTGCAAATGAGGGTTAGGTTGGGAAGCCAAAGGTACTTGAGGAGACAATGAGATGGGTAAAGTAGGTGACGGAAAGGAAACCTCCCCCTCACGACTAACTATGAGATCAGAAGATAAACACTGACCAGATGAGGAAAAGAATGGAGTGGACTCAAAAAATGTAACATCAGCACTAACAAAATATCGTCGTGACTCAGGATTATAACAACGGTAGTCCTTCTGAGTACGAGAGTATTCAAGGAAAATACACTTACGAGATCGAGGAGAGAGTTTACCACAACCAAGATCAAGGACATGAACAAAAGCAACACAACCAAACACACGAGGGGTAAGCGAGAATGGAGCACGTTCTGGATATAAAAGGGAAAACGGAGACTTATTATTTAAGAAGACAGAAGGCATACGGTTAATAAGACGAGCAGTAAGAACAGCATCACCCCAAAAGTGTTTTGATTCGTGCATATGGAATAACAAGGTACGAGCAACATCCAGTAAATGACGATGTTTTCGTTCAGCCACACCATTTTGTTGAGAGGTGCGAGGACAACTAGTCTGATGGATAATACCACGGTCAGCACAAAAGGAATCCACAACAAGCTGTGTATATTCTAATGCATTATCAAATCGAAGAATCTTAATGCGTTCATTAAACTGAACAAAGATTTCATTATAGAATGTGGAAAAAATACGAGGCAATTCAAATCTTTCTTTCATTAAAAACAACCATGTCATTTGAGAATAGTCATCCACAAATATAACAAAATAAAGAAATCCATTCAAAATTGAGATGCGGGAAGGACCCTATATGTCCATATGGACTACATCAAAAGACTCAGGCTGACGACTATGACTACTACTGGAAAATGAACTATGATGATGCTTCCCTAATTGACAAGCTTCACATTCGAGACTAGGCACATGACTCAATGCAGGAATGGCAGACTTGAGTTTGGCCAAGGAAGGGTGACCCAAACGAAAATGCCACTGAAGAGGAGACACGGTAGCACTCAGAGCTGAGAAGGTGGAAGACACAATTTATTAGTATCCAAGTAATATAGCCCATCTTTCTCATGCCCCGAACCAATCATCTTCTTGGTCTTGAGGTCCTAAAAAGCACACGAAGTGGGGTCAAATGTGATAGAGCAATTTAAGGCCTTAGTCAATTGACTAACGTAAAGCAAATTAAATGGAGAATCAGGAACAAAAGGGCTAGATGGTAAAGATAATGACTTAGAGGGATGAAGAACACCTTTCCCAAGAACAGGCCAAGAAGAGCCATCAACTAAAACAATATGGTGTTTAATAGGAAGCAAATCAAAGAAAAGAGATAATATACCAGATATATGTTTGTTAGCGCCAGAATCAATGACCCAAGATGGAGAGGAATGGGCCACACCAACAACATTACCTGAATCAGCTAGTGTAGCAATAGAGGAAAAAGGAAGTGTGGAGCGCAATTGCTGGACGAGTTCGCTAAGCTGAGTAGTGAGTGCATCACAAGAACCAGAACTAGAAGTGGCATGCCTAGATGAAATAGAAGTAGATTGTGGTTGTGCAATGACTTGATAAACATAATTTGGCTTGCCATATTTCACCCAACAATAAGGTTCAGTATGAGATGTACCACCACAATGATCACACTTCCTGTCACCACGTCCACCAGTATGACCACTACCACGAGAACCACCACAGAAACCATGACCTCCACTACTTGAGACCAAAGTCATAGACTCAAGGGAAACAGAAGAGTTTTGTCCCAATGATAAGCGCAATAATCGAGAATAAGCATTAGTAGCAGTAGGTAAAGTCTCACTAGCAAGGATTTGATCTTTAAACCCACGTAAGTCAGAGTCTAAGCTAGATAACAAAGAAGCAATCATAAATTCCTCCCAATGATGCTTTTGTTGTTCCAAATCCGTAGTAAAAGGCCGATACTGTAATAACTAATTCCACAAATTGTGAAGAGTACTATAGTATTCAGAAAACTGTTTCCCAGACTGCTTGGTAGTGAAAATTTTCTCATACATCTCATAAACCTGAGAAACATTACTTTGATGCGCAAAAGATTCTGCAATAGAGTCCCAAATCTTCTTAGAAGAATCACAAAATTCAACTGTAGTAGAAACGTGGGGTTCCATGCTATGCCACAACCATCCCATAACAACTGAATCCCCACTCATCCAATCCTCATAAGTTGGATCTTTCTTGTCAGGAGGGATTATCTGTCAAATATTTCAACATTCGTTTGCCTCGCAAAAATATTTTCACAGCATGTGCCCAAGCTAGATAATTTAAACCATTCAATTTTTTCGAAGTAATAGATTTAGGCATATCATCATCCTTGAACATTGATGTTTTTGCCTCAGCCATAACTATAGCTTGTGCTTCAGTCATATCAAACACACTAACCCAAAGTAAAATACTATAGGAGTTCAGCAATATCAAACATCAACAGCCCAAACAAAAAAAACATGCTTTGTAACAGTATTCCAAGATGGCCGAAGGTCTCAAATCCACAACCAAGGCACAAAATCTTCACAAATCAGCAAATAACCATCAATACAAGCATCCTGAGCACTATTCAAACCTTAGGGAACAAAGCCCATCCAATAAAAACAACAAAAAAGGTCCACAATAACAGATCAAAGAAAAATATCGAAAAATCCAGAAAATCATTGAAAAATAGAAAAATCACTCTAAATGGCTTCCAAAAATTTCAAAAAAATCACCATTATTACCAGGAGAGAGATGAGCCAAACCATGTGTTCACCGGAACAAGATGTTCGTATCGGCGCTGACGTCATCAGACAAATGCTGACATCAGCATCCGTTGTTATCTGAAAATTGCTTCCAGACTATTTTAATAGCTTCTAAGTTGGATTGGAGGGTTTGATACCAAGTTGAGTTGTAAAATATGAATAATTAGGGTTAAAAGAGAAGGAGGGAGAGAAGAATAACGTGAGACAAAGAAAGAATGAAAAGGTTAGGGCTTTGATAATTAGGCCCACACCTTAGCACATATTTATATTAGAGTGATATAGCAAGGTTATAAGAATACTCTTATGCTAATATGAGGTAACAAGTGAATAGAGAAAAACAACAATAGTAGTAACATTCTAACAGAAATATTTAGGCTAACATTGCATTTATTATAAACTAAACCTAGGTGATAATTATATAGAGATGTGACAATTAATATTTTACGTTAACATTGCATATTTTAGTATAAAGACTTTTTTTACGAATGATTTGTTCACATTACATGGGATTATATCTCATATGATCTTTAGTTAATAATGGTGGCTAACAAGTCAAGCCTATTATTCACAACATTTCGTAATTTTTTTCACAACAATAATTTGTGATGTATTTACAATCGTAACTTATCACCTTAGTAAATACTGAAAAATATTTTACTTTTTTTCTTTTAGTATTTCTCAAGGCCAAAATGGCTATATTAATTAATGAATGTTCGGTTAAAGTCTTAAAGAGCTCACTCTGGGGTTTTTTAGCCCAATAACCCCTTTTTTTAAGTTATATAATCAAATAGGGTACTTTTAAAGTTATATCAAAAGATAGGGTACTTTTGAAAATCGTCTCTTGAAGAGACGATTTTCTTGAATTTTTTATTATTATTTTTTTATTTTAACGCCTTTTAAATATCTATTTAAAAATTAAAAAAAAAAAAAACCAAAATCGTCTCTTGTAGAGACGATTTTGGTCCTTTGTTTTTTTTTACTTTTTTTAACATATTTGATTTTAAAAAAAAATTTGAAAATCGTCTCTTCCAGAGACGATTTTCTTGAATTTTTTTATTTTTTTTTTTTAAATTTTAACACCTTTTAAATATCTGTTTAAAAATTAAATAAAAAAAAATTGTGAAAATCGTCTCTTGTAGAGACGATTTTGGTCATTTTATTTTTATATTTTTGCCACTGGATTTTATCAAAAATCGTCTTTAGAAAAGACGTTTTCTGAAAAAAAAAAATTATATTTCCCAAAATTGTCTTTTCTAAAGACGATTTTTGACCAAATATTTCTAATTTTTTTTTTTTTAAATGTGAAAGTCGTCTTTTGTAAAGACAACTTTCAGGTTTGATTTTAAAAAAATTTGATCAAAAGTCGTCTTTACAAAAGACAACTTTAACAAATTTGATCAAAAGTTGTCTTTTGTAAAGACAACTTTTGATCAAATTTTTTTAAAATCAGACTTAAAAGTGTCTTTACAAAAGACAACTTTGACAAAATTTTAACAAATTTGATCAAAAGTCGTCTTTAGTAAAGACAACTTTTGATCAAATTTTTTTAAAATCAGACTTAAAAGTGTCTTTACAAAAGACAACTTTTGACCAAATTTGTCAAAGTTGTCTTTTGTAAAGACGACTCTTTAGTTAATTTTTTTAAATCAAACCTGAAAGTTGTCTATACAAAAGACAACTTTCACGTTTTTTTTTTTTTAATTTTAGAAATTTTTGTCAGAAGTTGTCTTTAGAAAAGACGATTTTGACAAATTTAAAAATTTTGTCATAAAACGTTTTTTCTAAAGACAACTTTTGGTTAATTTTTTTTAAATCAAACTTGAAAATTGTCTTTACAAAAGATAACTTTTGATCAAATTTGTCTACTTTCTCCATTTTAGGACCCCAAAAAAAAAAATTAGGTTTGTCAACTTAGTTTTTCTTCTCTAACATAATATTTAGCATTTAAATTCTTCATATAAATTAAAAAAAATTATGTATAATAAGGGAAACGACAATTTTTAGATCACATTCCCTACTCATTTCTCCTGATATTAGGTGCTCAACCTCAACTACATAACACTACTTCATTTATCTCCGGTCATATCTTCCTCATCATCTGCTCGTTTACAATATGCTTCAGTAGATCTCTATTAAGAAAAATTCTCATTCTGATGTGAAATCACAAATATGTGGTGAAATGTTAGGACATCTTTTTGGCCATGTTATTACATCATTGTTTTGCTTTATAACAACAAAAGTTATTTTTATTCACCAAGAAGATTCTATCATTTCTGATTCCTAAGCAAAAATTTAGGTGTAGAATGGGGAAGAAGGGAAACAAAAACAATATTCTTGAGAGCTCAGGTTTTGGACTTCTTGACCCACAGAGGGAGCCTGATTTTGTACTCTTGTGTTGGCTTTTCCTCTTTCTCCACTTCTTTCTCTTCTAGAACATCCTCGGAGAAGGCATTGGGGTTAGCTTTAATACAACTCTCAAAGCAACGAACGGATGCACATAGTCTGAGCCCTTCAAAGAACAAAATTTCTATAGGTTAGCCCCACCTTTGAAAGTTGAAGTGATTCTTAACAACAAAAATATAGTTGATAATTTGATCCTACAAAAACCATGCCCTAGTGATGCAAGACTTAATGGCCCTTAACTTCCAAGCATCCAGTATATAAATTTCCTGGCCATCAACCGTGTAAAAGCAGATTGACAGCATCAAATTATGTACAAAGCAGAACTGCCAACAAACTACAAAGATACGAGCCCTCGAACCCTACAATGTGCCATTTGGTAGCAGGGAAGACGGGAGACATGAATATTCAAGCAACATCTTAATTAGTATTTAAAAAATTAGGAAACACTCTTAATTGTGTTCTCCAATCTCCTCAATAGCCAAATGATCATTAAAGTAAACAAAAAGAGAGGAGCTATAAAGATCTATGATTTGTTGCCAGCTTTAATTTCGATGCAATACATCTTAGGTGTTATTTTCTTTCCTGCCCCTCCCCAACCCCAAGTTTTCCTTATCACATTTCAAGTATCTTACTAAGTGTTAATATCATAAAATATAGGAAGTAAGAACATGAACAATATACCTTTTCCTCGGAGCTACTCTTGAGGAAGCAAAGAAATGCCTCTGCAAAAATGAAGAAAATAACACGTGCATATACGTCAAATCAAAAGTGTATTCCTCACGTCTATATAATGCATGTTAACCCTCCACATTCTTTGCACATTCACTTCTCTAGAAATTCAGAAATTACAAAGAATCCCAGCTACACAATCTAGGACTACATTATATTAAAGGAATTTTTTTTTATTTTTTTTTTTATTTACAATTAAGAAGGGAAAAAAGAGCATGTTTCATTAAGAAGCAAGAAAACCAAATCAACCTTAATTAAAGAAGCATATGAGGCTAAATGAATTTGAGTGCAAAAATATTCAGACTAACAACAGACTTGATTGGGCATTTACAGTGACTAGGAAATCAATCAAAGATTACAAATTATGATGATGGAAAGAGGAAAAAGAACTAAGAGCCTCACCAGCCAATCATTACTGTCATTTAGGACATTTGATAATTATAACATATTAGATATGAGAGCCGAAACCAGTATTTTTACACTTAAGTGAGTGCATAATGTATTACACTAACATCAGAGTATACGTTGCTCAATTTGACATAATTATTAAACACAAAGCTGCAACTGAGGTTGAATGATACTGAATTATAAGAACTTTTTATCACGTGATTATTAAAGAGAAGTTGGAGGTGATTTCCAATAGCAGCCAAAAATAATATTTAGTCTAAGTAATCTCATATTAGATTTTTTTTTTTATATATATAAGTAACGTATAATTTCATTAAAGACGAAACAAAGAAAAAAGTAGGAAAACAAGTATGCCCCACAGTGAACTCAGCTAAGAAGCTGTACATAGTCAGGTGATACATGGTAAAACCAATAACATCAAAGTCATGTTCAAGTATTGTCTAATCTGTTCCACTAATGCTCCAAGTCAAAATGTTCCACACCAATTAAAACATTTTGTTCCAATAAAAATCCAAAGATAAGCTCATCCATCAGCACTAGCTTAGAGAAAAGTTTGTTCCAATACGTATAATTTCATTTTCACTTAAAGTTTGATCCTTTGGAATTAAATTTTACAGAATACAAAATCAATACAATATTTTTCTTCTCCAACAGAAAATTGAAAAGAAAGTACCTTCTTATTGACCAAAAGAGTTCCCTTAACAGCACAACCATTGTTAAAGAGACGAAACTGGATTAGCAATGGCTGGAAAACAAACAAAAATTGAAATGAGAATGAATTACAACCCCAAAATAAACAAACTCAGAAAGAGAAAAGCAAACACCAGTATTAGATCAACATACCGGTTCTCGAGTTTTAGATTCTGGCTGTTGCATTGCCAAAAGCTTATCCTCCAGTTCAACAAGATTGGGATTTCTCTAACATATTAAAAGAGACATAAATCAAACAACAAGTTATGTACACAGAATATTAGAATACCTTTTTCTGTAAAAATACATTTTTCTTAAAAATACCTTTTTGCGCGTTATTACAATCATAAATATCACGTAATGAAGCACAAAGAAGAATTAAAATTGGAAAAATGAACCAATCAAATAATAGAATCACTAAGCTCACCTTCCAACTAGTCCTGATAGAGGGCCACTTGTGATCCTATAAATTGAAATATCACCAGGTAAATATTATACAGCGCAAAACTTAAACATATAAAATTAAAAGTTTGAAATAAAACTAAGCTAGGTCAGATTATAGGCATGACAGTGCCCTTTGAAATAACAGCACTTACCCACTTGTTAATCCCTATAAATAGAGAGTTGCATAGATGTTAATTTCTTGTTTGTGTGAATGTGATTCCACTTGCCCAACTTCCAATATATAATCCATATATTCCCATGTATCACTGCTACCATATTTGGACCTATCTCACCCCTCTCAAGTCTCAAGACTAACCAGTTCAGCCTGAAAGCATAATACCACTAACCAAGATCAGCTTAATGAACGAAAATACATGACATATTTTAAGTTCCCCTTCCCCTTCAGCATGCACGCCATCTCCCACTTCACCTCAAACTTTTTTTTTGATAAATTACTTCACCTCCAACTTAACATGATAATAAAAATCAACCAAGTAGTACACACATCAAAGAATACCCATATGAAATTTCAACTCAATTCAATAAATAAAAGCTTGGGACAAATTCTGCAAAACCATCTATTTTCAGATTAAAATGAAAGCAGGTCAGCCCTTTGTAAAATTCGTTTGACCCACTTAGAGTCATCCGATTAGCTTGAAAATTTATAAGGATGTACTTCTATATGTGTATAATGTACCACAGAAATTTCAGCTCAAAAAGAGTTCTACACAATTTATTAAAAATCCCGCAATGTGGCTGACTCAAATCTGACAGATTTGGAGTTAGCAACAATAAATCAGCACTAGTCAAATCTTCTGAGATGAAAAGCTTGGATATTGTGTGGATTAGCAAGAACACATAATTGTCAACCAAATATGGAATTAAAATACAAAATGCATCAAACTGATTTCACTAAGATATTCCCAACAAAAAAAAGAAGCTATTATATATGATTCTGCACACATAAAAGAGATCCATTTAAAATAAAAACTAAAAATTCCAAGTGCCATTTTTTAGATCATAATGCATATCAATTCAATGACCAAAATGAAAATAAATACATACATAACATGGTTGTCAAGGTCCAAAGCATATTTACAGTATATAACAAACTATACAATATCATAAAGCCCGAATACAAAAACTTTCAAACTGACTCTTGCCCAATTTGTTGTTCAAAAACCCATTCAAGTGATAAAAGTAGAGTTTGGACTTATTCACACCAAACTTCTTGGCTATCTGAGCTTTCAAGTCAACCAAATCAATTCTCGAGCTCTGCTGAGGTTGCATTTCTCGAGAAAAAGATTCATACACAGTCCACAGAATGAGAAACCCCACCCCCAGTAACCCCAATTCAACCTAAATTACACTTCTTTCTGTTTCCAAACCACCCAAAAATTTCCCTCCCACATATCATTCAATGTAAATCAAGTCTCTCAGTAACGAATCACTGAAACCCCCAATTCCCAACCGGAATACCGGTATCCTTATTTCCAAACAACCCTGAATTCACCCACCCACAAACCATACAATGCAAACCCAAATCTCATCTTCAATTTATTCAAAACCATACTCAATCAAAACCCTAAAGTTTTGAATCACCAAAAAAAAGAAAAAAACTTGGACCGTGGCTTTCTCACGCACTGCACAAACCACAAATTGCACCACTGCACCAACCAAAACCCCTCATTCCTTTTCACGAAATTCAAATGCTTAAAACTTCAACAACAAGAAGCAAAAAAAATCCGGAATTTTGAAGTCGAACAAAAGAGATCAGTGAGTTCGTCAAATTAAGACGAACAGAGCAGGAATTTTTTTTTTTGCAGAGAGAAAGGAAGCAACAATGAAGAGCAAAAACTAAGCTTGAGAGCGGGTTAGAGATTAATTGAGCACTGACCTTTCGACCAACTTCACGAATTGTAGAGAAATCGAACCTGACTCAGTGGGATCGGGTTCGAATCTTCGAAGCTTCGGCTCTCGCTCGCGCTGGCCGGAAAACGGTGGCTGGAAGGAGGTAGGTGGTCTGAGTTCATCTGGAGTTGATTCATCGGCGGTGGTCTGAGTTCATCTGCCTGGCTTGATCTGGTATGAAGAAGAAAGAGAGAGAATATGGGTTAGGGTTTGTTCAGAAAGAGAAGAACGAGAGAGAAAAGAGGGAAACTGAGAGCCGGAGCAGAGAACAGCAGAGAGTGACGCCGGAACAGAGAACAGCAGAGAGCGTCGCCGGAGAGAGAGAGTCGTCGATGAGAGCCGGCGCAGAGAACTGAGAGAGAGAGTGTCGCCGGAGAGAGAGAGGGGGGAAAGTAAGTTTGGGAAAAAAATTTTACAATAAGAAGGCTGTAAAAAAATTTGGTGTTTTTTTTTTACGTTTAAAAAAATAAGAGTTTTAAAAAAAATAAAACCACCAAATCGTCTCTACAAGAGACGATTTTGGTCCTTTTTTTTTTTAATTTTTAAACAGATATTTAAAAGGCGTTAAAATAAAAAATATATATATAAAATATTCACGGAAATCGTCTCTTCAAGAGATGATTTTCAAAAGTACCCTACTTTTTTATATAACTTTAAAAGTACCCTGTTTGGCTATATAAATTAAAAAAAGGGGTTATTGGGCAAGAAAACTCCTCACTCTGAGCCGTTGCTCTTTGGTTTGAATAGTGAGAATTGAGAGATACTAAAATCGGAGTATCCAGGAAGGAATGTGCTCTCCTTTCTTAACAGTTTCTTTGAATAGGCCCAAGAGAATATCCTTTTCAAATGCCTTCAAAAGTACTTCTTTTTCCCCACTCCTTTTGTTGTCATGTCCTTGAATCAACCTTATCCAAATCTTGAACCCTTCAATCTTGGGCAAATCAGACAATGAGCCCACCTCTAGTGTTTGAAACTCATCTGAATTCACTGGTTAGCTGGGCCTTAATTGTGCTTTTCAATTTTGAGATTGTTTTTTAGCTTGGTTTGAATTATTGTTCCAAGTTTTAAGCAGTAAAGAATTGCAACCATTTTGACTCCTATATGAACGTTTCATTTTTTTTATTTTTTTATATTATGATATATAGGAAGTTCGAACCCAGGTTTCTGTTCAAAACACCAAAAAAAATATTATTTAACTTAAAAATTATTGCCAATGAATTTTTTACTATTAAAAATTAGGCTAGGATTTAATAATTTGAATGGTTTGTGTACCATCTTGTTTAATTTGAATTGACTAGTCATAAAACGTGCTTCCTATCATATAGGGGAACTATTTTTGTGCACCACTAGAGACGCCAGTCTTTTTCATCTTTTAACTAAGTCCCTTTGCACAAATATTCTAAAATAGTTTGGTGCTTCTCATTATGTAATGACTAGGAGGTGTTAATATAACGGATTGAATATCAGGTCAATGTATATACTAGGAGTGGGTTAATTTCCAAAGAAATTCTCTTCTTAATTTTCTTAATTTTTGAAACTCTTTCTACATTAGTTAGTAATTTGAATTTAGAGATCATGAGTATTTTTATTCACTGTCTACATATGAATTTGTATATAAACTTCCAACTAAATAAAGATAAATATAAATTTCTTAAAATTTTAAGTACGATGGGTGGAACTAGATACATGCTTAAGGGGGTCATGGCCCAAACTTTTTAAAATCTTATGATTTTACCTTTATATTTCAGTTTAGTTTACATTTAATAAAAAGAGAGAGATCATGGTTATCAAAGCAGGGTCCAATATAAAGAACATTTAAGATCTTACCGTATGAGAGAATTAATCTTAAAGTCAAGATGAAACTCTTTGGTTAAAAGTATCTGCAAATCAAATAAAGTTCTTCTAATGCTATAATGCAACTAAATTTATTTATAAATATGAAAGTGACTTCAAAGTTCAAAATTTTGTCATTGTAAAGGTGGTGAAAGATGTGAATAGTTAGAAAAGACTTCATCCTATCTCTGACAATTTTTGTAATCTTTCCAAATAAGGTTGAAAAATTTATTTATAAATATGAAAGTGACTTCAAAGTTCAAAATTTTGTCATTGTAAAGGTGGTGAAAGATGTGAATAGTTAGAAAAGACTTCATCCTATCTCTTACAATTTTTGTAACCTTTCCAAATAAGGTTGAAATTATCAAACATAACCTCCTAAGTCCTAAAACTATCAAACGTAACCTCCTAAGTCCTAAAACTATCAACAGTACACCCAAATGCCACCCCCCAAACTCTCCTCAACCACAATTCTATTTGCTCTTCTATATAATATATAATAGCAGAAAACATGAGCGTTAAAACCAAGAATGTCTAACATCATGACAAATGTCATGTCTATCAATTGTTTTTATTTGTATGTTTTTATTAATTTTAATTCATGCCAAAAACCTTTTAAATAAAAATAGATAATTACAAATTCTTTAAAATAAATTTCCTACTACTAAAAGACATCTTAATAAAATATACTTATCTAAAATTACTTTTTTTTTTTTTTTTAAAAAAGAAAAAAAGGATTAGATTAGTTCAATTTAATGATCAACACCAATTTTTTTTTTTTTTCTTTTTAAACGTGTGTTTTATATATTTTTTTAATTTTTTTAAAATATGTTTTAACGTGTGTTTTATTATTTTTTTTAATTTTTTTTTAAATTAACAATCTTTGCGTTATACGCGTGTGTTTTATTATTTGAAACGTTACCTCTGTTTTATTATTCATTCTCTTTCCCTTGCAAATCAGTTACAGAAAAAACAACGATAGTCTTCTCTATAAAACCAATTTACTCAAGGAAGCAAGTCCTTTGTTTTTCTGTAAGCAGAGTTAGAAGAGATCCAAACAAGTTCAAATACTCAAGCAAATTGAAAGGTTAGGCAAACTTATTTGCTTTTCTAATGTTTGTTAATGCACGTATAATTAATAGAAAAGAAAAGAAAAATCCAAGTCAAATTATAATTGATACATTTGCTATTCTTTTTTCTCTATTTCTAAAATTTCCATTGTATGTGATTATACTATTTTATAGACCAAATACTGCTTTACAAAAAGCCTTTATAATAAAAATATTTCTCTTTTAAATTTAAAATAGATAATTACAAATTCTTTAAAATAAATTTCCTACTACTAAAAGACATCTTAATAAAATATACTTATCTAAGATTATTATTATTTAAAAAAAAAAAAAAAGAAACTAAACAATGTGTAGAATAAATGTCCTTTCCTGCCGATCATTTTTTGAAAAATATGCGTTTGACTATTACTATTTTTTATGGAATTAAATTTGTTTAGGAACTCTTTTAATAATAGGCCAATTAATTTTTAAAAAGAAGTCTTTTAGTAGAATTATGATTAGGACAATGAATTTTTTAAAAGAAGTCTTTTAGTAGAATTATGATTCATACAAAGTTGAGTATGAGTGTATGACACATATTGATAGTCATTGAAGGTATTGAACGTTTGATTTTTTTTTTTTTAATACATCTTAATATAGTATCATAATTAATTTGTTTGATGACTATCAAGTTTAAATAATTCTCTTATAGAAACATATAATAATTTTTTTTTAAAAGTCTCCTACAACTAAAAAGACATCTTCATAAAATATCATAATAAACACCTACTACTAAAAGACATCTTCATAATCCTAATAATAATAAAAACTTTTTAAACGTGTGTTTTATTATTTTTTTACAATTTTTTTTTTTAAATTAACAATCTCTGCGTTATACGCGTGTGTTTTACTATTTTATAAACCAAATACTGCTTTACAAAAAGCCTTTATAATAAAAATATTTCTCTTTTAAATTTTTCATCTTTCAAGTGCAAAGTGGTTTCTTGAAATACACTTCTTAGTCTATATGATTTCTCTTTTATGTGATTACACGTTAAATAAAAATATGATACTTTGTATTATTTGATTATATTCTTTATGTGAAATGGTTGAATTAATTTATATTGTGTAAAAATATCTTGCTTTCTCTTTTATATGATTAAGATACTCTTTAGTTAAAATATGATGCTAATAATATATCATGTTTGTATTTGATTATATTCTTTACTTGAGTAATTGAATTGGCTAAATTAATATAGATGATCCCGTGCTTTGCTCGAGTTATACGCTAGTTTCAATAATAGAAAAGTACTCTTTCATGATTTGATTTTTTCCACTTTGTGGAAAACCTCAATAAACCCATCTTAGTTGTGGCCTTTCCTTTATTGAAAATTCATTAAAAAAAAGTCTATATTTTTTAAAAGTACTCGTACCTTTCATGAATAGAAATCTTCCACTTTTGGGAAAACATAAATTAAACCATAGCACTGGAGAACTTTCCTTTAATGAAAATTCAAAAAAGAAGAAGATCTAGAACACACTTCTACACAAATGCATATGATAGGTGATGAAATTCTAAAATGAAAATAACAATAAGAAAAGTCATAAAACGTATTCAATTTTATTAACATGACTATGAGTGGATAGGGTTCATGTGTTTGATCTGATTACCACCACCAACGCCATGGTGGCTACCTCAATAATGTGAATTCAATTTTTCCTCCTACTGAGAAGGGTACAACAGCAACAAAAATTTTAAATGTTCAAATGTGGAAGAGAAATATACCAAAATGTAGGGTTTAATGTGCAAAATCCACAAAACCACTAAGTTTTTAACTTTTTTGACACGTTCATTTGGACTATTTGGTCCGGTTTCATGGCCATGTTCAAAACCACAAACCCCAATTTGTTTCCACGAACACAAAAAAAACACAAACACAAACTCAAACACAAGACACAAAATCTTCTCTCTCCAACTCCCACATGAAAAGCTTAAAATTTGAGAGACCCAATTGAAGAAGAATAATAAAGGCCATGGCTTTTCTCCTACTCAACCTTTCTCCCTCTCTTGTTCTCCATCACAATCACAAATCAAAAGAAAAAAACTTCATTCACCAATCACTCTTCCCCCACCAACAAAAACCCAATTCTCACTCTCACTATCTCTCTCCTCTCTCCCTCACCAGCCTCCAAACCCCTCCTCCACTCCAGGGTGTGTCTCAGGTTAACACTCCTCCTGGTGCACAGGATAAGCATCAAAAGGATGACTTTTATGTCAACCTTGGCTTTGCTGTACGGACACTCAGAGAGGACCTTCCTTTGTTATTCACCAGGGACCTTAATTATGACATTTACAGGTAATTTTATCATCTGGGTATTTCATATTCTGTGATTTTGTTATCTGGGTTTGTTATTTTTTCTGTGATAAAGTGTTTGGTTTCTGAGAAAGTTGGAATCTTTTTGTGGAATTTGATTGTTTTTCAGGGATGATATTACATTTGTGGACCCGTTGAACACATTTACTGGTATTGAAAACTACAAATTGATCTTCTGGGCATTGAGGTTTCATGGTAAAATTCTGTTCAGAGAGATTTCACTTGAGGTATATAGGATTTGGCAACCTTCCGAGAATGTGATTTTGATAAGGTGGAACTTGAGGGGTGTCCCTCGGGTTCCATGGGAGACCAAAGGGCAGTTTCAAGGGACTTCGAGGTATAAATTGGATCGAAATGGAAAAATTTATGAACACAAAGTCGACAATTTAGCTTTTAATTTCCCACAGCAGCTCAAACCGGCTGCTTCGGTGTTGGATTTGGTGGGTGCTTGCCCTGCAAGTCCTAATCCAACATTTCTGTTTGGGCCAGTGGATGTATATTCATCTTCATGGGTGGAGTTGTATCAGGCGGTGAGGGGGACGTTGAATCGAGAAGGGTACTTGCTTTCACAAGATGGTTTGGTTACTTGTTCATAGTTCAGTGAGCTGCTCCATACATGATTTATACTCAGAATTCAACATACATGTATTAGTATTTAGTGCATTACATTTTGTATGAGATATTATATTGTTCAATAGCAAATAATGGTTTTTGTTGAAGGACAAGGCTGTATGTACATAGGCAGGGATGTTGGAGAGATCAATGTAATTCTTGTTTTGGTGAAGGCAGAATAGCTTGGGCATATATGGTGAGCTAATACAGGTCGGATATGTATGTATACAAAATCTTGATGTACTGTTTTTAGTGAATCTAGTTCTACATTTATTTTGTCACAAAATTGAATCCTATAGTTGATTTACTGCTATATTTGATTATGTTTGGGCATATATGATGAGAGATGTATGTATACAAAATCTTGATGTACTGCTTTTAGTGAATCTAGTTCTACTTCTACATTTATTCTGTAACAAAATTGAATCCTATAGTTTTCTTTGAGTAAAACTTGAATCCTATAGTTGATTTACTGCTGATATGTGATTCAGTTTGGGCATATGTGGTGAGCTAATACAGGTCAGATAAGTATGCACTATGCACTGTTTTTAGTGAATCTATTTCTACAATTATTCTGTCAAAAAATGGAATCCTATAGTTTTTTTACTGCTACTATATGCTTGAATTTGTCTCTTATGTCTCTACAGTTTGTCTGGCTCTAAAATTTCTTCACCCACGAATTCATATTATGCTCACCTTGATTTTTTGTTTAGCATGGGGGAAGCTCATGTTTATCCTTTGAAGTGTTCCTTAGGTGCATTTTTTCCTTGATTGCCTAATTTTGCATCTAATAGTCCAAGTCTCCATGCTATCTTCACTAATCACCGTTAACTCCGTTTTTTCTTCTTCTTTTTCTTTTCTCAACTTGGTCTATCCTCTCAAGCCCGAATGGCTGACTGACTCAACAGATATTATCAAGACCATTTTGTTTTCCTCAACCACACCACTTGGTCATATATTGCCTATAGCATACATATTTAAGAATTCAATACAACATAACATTGAAAGTAGATTAGGACTTTGAATTTATATTTGAACCACTGTATGTTTCTTAAATCCTGAAGCACCTTCTTACCTTCTCTTGTTTTGAGCCAGTCCAGTCAGCCAAAACTTGATGTGATTTTTGAGATATCTTTCTCCTTCTTTGTGCTTCCAAAACTCTTAATTGATGTTATAATAATTCAAGCATATATACGGTTTGAACAAATTCTAATAATCATTTAGAGAGTATTAGTTATTGTGGAAGAACCACAGTGATAGGCAAGGAGCTGCATAATGGTTTATGAAACTCCAAGGGTAACACAATCAACTAAGAACCATGGCTCATGAAACAGAAGTCACTAGTTTGCATCCCCTCTTTCCTCTCTTGGGGCCAAAAACTCAATTATCAATAAAGAATGGTTTATGATCACTATGACAGAGGAAAAGGTGCACTTTGTACATATGCAAGTGTGTTAAATTTTAATGTGGCAACTCTTACTATATTGGGAGAGGTAACGAAAAGCCTTTACAATGTATTTGGATGGGAGAAGAGGAGAGGAGAAGGGAGTATAGAACAGGATGAGGGTTTTACATTCTCCCTAATTTGGATGATTTTTAAAAGGGAGGGGGAAAGGATTTGGGGGTGTTTGAAGGTGACATAGGACAGATTTTCACCTCAAATTTTCTGGCTTGTGATGGCACTTGGTAAGTCCTCCAATAACCTAGCACGCACATGAATCATCCAACAATTTGTGTGAATCAAGAGTGCATAACACACAGCTTACAGGAAAATACTCTCAACTCCTTACATGTTGTTGACACCCCCAACAACTTAAATAAACATATAGGAAATAATTGTCATGGCGATTACTTGCCAAGTAACTACGCCTAGACTTGCTGCCATGATCTAAGAACTGCCTTTAGGACAATTGTTTGCTTTCTTGACATCCACAAGGCTATCTTTGCATGCAATTGCTTGTACTTGCCAAGTAACTACGCCTAGACTTGCTGCCATGATCTAAGAACTGCCTTTAGGACAATTGTTTGCTTTCTTGACATCCACAAGGCTATCTTTGCATGCAATTGCTTGTACTTGCCAAGTAACTACGTGCATTGCTGCCATGATCTAAGAACTGCCTTTAGCAATTGTTTGCTTTCTTGATCCACAAGTTCTTTGCACAATTGCTTGTACTTGCCAAGTAACCGCCTACTTGCTGCCAGCTAAGAACTGCCTTTAGGACAATGTTTGCTTTCTTGAATCCACAAGCACTTTGCACAATTGCTTGTAACCGCCCCACCATGTTGCTGTCAGTTTTACGCAAGTGCACATGTTCTACCCACCACTGGCCATGCAAGCACACCTGATAGCGCAAGTACAATTAATAGTGCACGCACATGAGACATTTGGTCTAGTGGTGCAGCCCTTCTCCCTTGATCCCCACCCCTAAAGGACATGGGTTCAATCCCCCACTTATACAAAATTAGTATAATGTGTGTTTGTGTATTTCTATTATCAATTAAAAAAAAAATGTGGGATCATGTCAGCAATCATTAATGGTTAATCCCCTGTTTTCCTATCAAAAAACATGCCTAGACCAGCCTTAGCCAATGCACACCAAGCTTAGCTCGTGTCAATGTTACCTTCCAAATTTGGCTACACAGCCCCAAAACCAATCACCACCCATATGCAAGCCCAATCACAATCCAAACTCATTTCTCACATGAGCCAACGTGCAAACACGTTAAACAGCCCACCTTGTCTTGCACACAAGTAGTTCACCCACTGCTCATCAACCTGCCCATGGCCAACCCCCACTATGTTGCGAGGGATTAGAATTTAATGATTTTTTAGGGGAATTTGGAGGGAAGGGGGATTCTAATATGGGGAACTTGCTCTTAATAAATATTAAATATAGGATTTAATAAAGAAATGGTATACTTGTCTATTTTCTTTATATCTTATCATTTTACTCTTTTTTCCACATACAACCAAACAAGGGGAAGGGTCTCTTTTCCGCCCTACAGCCAACAAGAGGAAGGATATCTTTTCCATTCCCATCCCCTTCCTCTAATTTTTAAAACATCCAACGAAAGAGAGAAATGTTTACTCTACTCTCCACCCAAACTTTTAAACTTCCAGACATTTTGTTGATGTTTTTGTCAATCCTTTTTTTGTAAGATCTCTCTCTCTCTCTCTCTCTCTAACAATGAATTTATTTTTTTTTAACAGAAGTGTTATTGGTATTAATCTCTTTCTTGATATGCACTTTTTTTTCATAATATATAATAAAATGTTCATATTTTACTATAAGGCAACTTTGAGCCACTAAAATTATTTGGCAATCTTTAGATTCGCATTGTAGAGAAGAAGCCAAAAAAAAATGAAAGATTTTAATCACTAGTTTCTAATTTTTTTTTGAGAAATAAAGGTCTTTCAGCTGGCTTTGTACGAGGTCACATGAATTAGTGCAGTATGTACTGTTAACAGGAACTGAAATGAATAACAATATCATTGATTAGTAATGGTGATAATGCTAGAGCACAACATAGAAAGTTACAAGCAACTTGCTAGAGCACAAGATGCAGAGTTACACGTATATTGATATGTGAACCGTGAAATGGAAATCAAATCAACACCAATTTTACCATAAACGCAAAATAGAAATATCAACCACAATACATCCGGCAACAGCAGCTGACAAATCAAGGCGCTTCCAAGAAATAATTTGGAGAATGTCCAAGATTAACAACCAGCGGAGGCATATTTCCTCAATTTTGTAAAATCACGAGTTAATACCCCAAGGATGAAATTAAGTAGATCTTCCTGCAAGACTTTGCGAACAAAAATGGTTTTTGAGATGTGCTAGAAATGATAAAAAGCAGTGTCATACAAAAGATCCAAACAGAACTGGAAATCTCACCTGCATATTTTCCAGTATCATTAGGTTTGATGATCTAATTACAGAGAGAGGCTATCCACTCAAGTCAAATCAAAGAGGAAGCCTATCTAACGGTTTTATTGCTGCAGCACCAGTGAGATCAGACCTCATGTACTTTTCATATGTGACTCTCAACTGTCCTGTTCCAGCAGCTTTATGGAATCTTAAGATCATCTCTGCGCAATCCCTGCAGCAATCAAATAAACATAATTGAGATTCTAAGGGAAGTTCAAACTGAAGAAGGTGCTGAATCTTTTAAGTACCTGAGTTGGGACTCTTCATAGCGTGCATGTTTGCGAAGCAAAGGGTTCCAAGCTGGAGTCATTTTCAGGGTACACCTTGCAACATAGAGAGCTGATGCACATAGCAATGAGGGCTTAAACTTTAGAGCTTCATATTCAACTAAGCAGAGTTCAATGAGGTAGAATGCCAGGTGTTCAAGCTGGGAGCAATTTCCACAAGGAGATACAAACAGTCAGCAAATTTAGGACTGCAATCATATCTAGTCCAGATTAAACATACATTCTCAGCATTTACTAACTCACAATTAGTAGAGTGAGCTTTTAAAAGCTACTAAATACCTTTGTATCTGACTGAGCAGCCTTAAGAAACCTTAACATAAACATATAAGGAGTAGCCACATTAAGACGAAACTTCAATTGCTTAAGAATAAGCCTCTCCTGGAGAGAAAAGCCAATGTGTATCGTTAGAATCAAGCAAGTGCAACTATAAATGGAAGTCATTTTTTGACTAATCATCCACACCAAAGATTTGTATACAAAAAGTAACAAATCAACACAATAACCAGCAAAATTATCTATAAATTTCCAAAAAAAAAAAAAAAGCAAGTTCATTTTGGACGTAATAACGCTGTAAACATGAGGCCAATCTTATGCAGATTCTTAAAGAAAAAACGATCTCCCCACAGGATAGAAAGCCAAAAAGCAAGTTCATATCACTGTGCAAATGGGCTGGCATATGGTTCAAGAAACAAATAAACCGAGACTCTGATACCATGTTAGAACATCCAAACCTAAAAGTCTTAAGCTATTACATGGAGACTCAACTAGCACATCAACCTTATATCACTGTGTATTTAGCAAAAAAAAAAAAAAAACCTTATATCACTGTGCACATCTAATCAATTTGAGATTTTTTTTTTTGATAGGTGGTATTTGAGATTCTCAAATGGTTCGGTGTAGACTTTTGTATGAATTTATGTACTTACCTAATAGCTTAAACTTTTGGATTGGATGCTCTAACAATTAGTCCCTCATCAATCTCCACTGCTAAGAAGTTAACAAAACTATATTTTGATCTTAAAACTATAACCATGAATGTGTGTGTTTGTGTGTCCAATCCACCCACCCAACCCCCTGGTGGCCAGCCGCATTCTAAAGAACCAAGAATGCTCATGAGTGGAGACTAGCATACCATTCCAAGCATTTGGTCTCTTGTGTACAACTCAGCTGAGATGCTAATTAAATCCTTGACCTGTATTGAAAGAAGCATAAAAATCACGTAAGCATGTATTTTGGCAAAAACTCGTGATATTAAAACAAGTTGTGATGCGAAGCATGTAAGTTGTACTTATTAATATATACCCTTGGATGCCAAAAATCTTCATATTTTGATGCCAGCAAGAGTGCAGTAAGACCAACCAACTGCATTTCATTCTTCTTTATTGTAGCTTGTGAGAGATATCTGTCTAACAATGTCACCATGAGATATAGAGTTTCTTGCATTAAATCAAATTTGAGGTGTACCTGTAACAAGAGTGACCAACAATTAAAGTGAGAAATTGAGCAAATCATCAGAATTCATTGATAACCGTTAAGGGAAAAGCTTGATCAGAATGCAATATATCCAATATGGGAAAAGCCAAGAAAGGAAAAGATGTAATCAGAATGCTTCGGAAGAGAAGATATGTACCTCAATTAACCAGTTGATCAATATGGCCCGCATATGAGCTGTAATGTCTGTCTGAATCAACATGTAATTTTCCATTGATGGATTCTGTGCCTGCAATCAAAAGCCAATTAGCATAGGCAATAATATCAAACTGAATTGGTTTCGACAGCAATGCTGGAATGCAAAATTCAGATACTAACATAGAGCTATGAACTTAATGTCCCATATCTCAGTCTTGACAGAAAATACAACTTGACAACCATTAACTAAACATAAACAAAGCGAATAATGCCATGTCATTCATAAACACAAAACTACTACCCTGAAAAAGGTATCCAATTATGTGAAAGCTGAACAGCTTCTCTTGATAAGATCTACCAGAGGACAGGTAAATTAAGGTCTGTAAAATCCCTAATTATGGCTTTTAAAAAAATTTAAAAAAAAATCTCATTCATATATCCATTAATAACCACTTCCTTCTCCCTCCATCCCATTTTGTTTGTCCACAATTCCATTTTGGGATGTCTCAAATAATGCCAACTTTGACGAGCCAATATAAATTTCAACGATTTCCCAACATACCCTTTACTTTGTTTGAGAAGTCAATACTCCTTTTCCATTTGTTTTTTAAGAAGGATGATTTTGGAAATTGACGACTTTTTTTATTTTAGAGGCAATGCATTAAATGGTGTCTCCCTAAGGTGAACAATCAAAATGGGACAGAGGGGTTCGAAGTACCATATGTTTTCTATATACCTTAACTTTAAAAATATCAAAATGTTGATTCAGGTAATCTCTTATCAGGCTGTCTTGTAAGTTGTAATAAGATACAAATAATTAAAAATTAAAACTGTGTACCTATGTCACAGACATACTTATTAAAAAAGGACAAAATACACTGTTGGTCCCTAAAATTTAACCCATGAGCAATTTAGTCCCTGAAGTTTAAAGTGATCACTTTTAGTCCCTACCAATCTTAAAGTGAATGCTTTTGGTCCTTCCGTCAACATCCATTAAATCTCTCTAACGGAACGATGACATGGCCAAACTAAAAATTGTCACGTCATCACTCTATTAATCCCGTTAGTGACTAAAATTGATCACTCTAGAGACTAACAATGTATTTAGGCTATAAAAAATAAATAAATAAATAAAACAAGAGATTTTCTCCCTGAGTTTTCATTCCAATTTCTACTTCATCAGTACTCAAGCTAATGCATAACAGCACTTGAGAAATATAATGTAAAAAGATTGTTTACCATACTATCCTGACTAGAGTAAAACAAAAACCACAGATTGGTAGAAGAATAAGGCAATAGATAGGAAAGCATGATACATCACCTCTGTAACCCAATAGTACTGATAGATCTCATCAACATATTCAGCAACTTCCAGTTGATTGCCATTGTCATCAATACTTGGAAGCTTTTCCAGCTCCATAACTTCGCCACATTCCTCCAGTAACTGCAAGATAATACCAATTGTAATTGAAATTCGCAAGAAAAGGGTAAATAGATTACTAGAATATAATATAGTATGCCTCAACCTTTGATCTTGCCATTAATAAAGATGTATAAGATCTCCTCCGATTCGATTTTCTCTTGGCAATGATATCTGATACAGTACTTGGGTTGCCATTGCCATCAGATTGAAGCTGGCCTCGAGTGGCTTCATGTGGAACCACTAATGCTGTATTCTCAGAAAGAGAAGATGCCACTGCTTCCTCCTTATTCTTGGAGGAGATTGCAGCAACAAATGTTGATTTGTTAAGATTTGATATGTTCTTGGATTTTAAAGTCCTTTGAGCATGGGTAGCCTGGAGTGTGGTCTTCACATTTGGCTGTATCATTAATGATAATAGAAGGGATTCAAATTGTTAATACTGATAAAACAGATTGACACACCCAGTATACTGATTACATTTTGATACTTTTTTTTTTTATAGGTAAACAAATAATTTGATGATTACATTTTGATACTAATGGTTTTAAGAAACAAAAAAATAATAATAAATATAAATTTATTGATTAAAAACACCTCCAAGTACACGAGTATGTACTAAAGAAGAAAAAGATCAAGTAAAGATTGGATTCTCCAGTATACTGTTGATAAAGTTATAGCAATCTCAACAACAAAACACAAGCATCAAAGAAACATGGAGCATCTTTAACTTAAAAAAAAGCACATAGCTACATAAAAAAATGTTACATACCCTGACAGATTTTCTAGTCAATGCACGAGCCTCTTCATTAGTTTGGCCCCTGGGATCATACATGCAAACTAAATTAGTATGTAGAAATCTCAACGTTATACAGTTAACCATCCCTTAAAAGTAAAAAGTAAAAAGTAATATAAAATAAATTTGCTTGCAATTGCAAGGACAAAGTAGTAAAATGAGACCACTAAAGTCAAAAAAGCATGTGGAGTTTCTCTGTTCCTGTTTCTGAGAGTAAAAAAGAAAAAGAAAAATAGAATCCAAAATCTACATCACAGCCTACAATTTCCTTTTCTCTAAGAGTTCGGAAAGACTCAAACTGCTTAAGGTCATATGTGGCATCTACTAGGAAAAAAAACAAACAAACAAACAAATTTGATTCCTCGCACATGTCCATTAGTATTGGTAAAGAAAGAGAATGGTAGGCAGAAAGGTGAAAGATTCAAGGTTTAAAAATGCTCAATACATCAATTAAAGTCATGCAGGATAGTTTTAGCTATAGAGGATGACTGGGGAGTCCAAAGTTGAAGCTAAAATCACATTTTCTGCTTGTATATGGTCAAATATATAATTGCAGATAGATTTAAATGCTTTGGTTGACAGTATTACAGACAGGAACACTGAAGGGAAAAAAAGCATACTGCCATTTCATTTATGCAGAAGAGGAATTGAATGAACAACTAGCAAGATTGGAAGGAGTTTTCAGTGCATCTATGCAGGCTATGACCATGAGAAAGTAATACTCGTATGTATCATCGTTACTCACATTATTAGGAAGCCATCACTCACTCGATTCCTCCAAAGATGGCTCCTAGCATTGCTTATCCGGGATGATACTTTCTTGCCAGCTTTAGCAACTGAACCCACAATAAAAGTATTAACAAAAAAAAAAAACATAGTTAATGCAGCTTGAGTTGAGCATAAATGCATTAAATGAATACAGCTGGCCCAATTATGAACGATTTTCTAAAATTTAGCACTGTAATTGATTTAAGAGAAGATGCATGTATGATGTATAATAGACTGCATTATTATGGGATTAATAACAAAAGCCAATAATATATCTTGATCAGTATAGTTCATTGCCATTGCACATGTGAAGAACTAAACAAATCAACATAGCTTACCTGGAAATCCACTTCTTTCTTTGCCCTTGTCAGAACTTTCAGCATTTTCCTACAAGCAAAATAGATTTAATATCAAAAAGATTAAAAAAGAAAGGGAAAAATTATCCAGCAACAAGAAGCTAGAACTGGAGAAAGAAACAAATCATTAGAAAGAAAAGAAAACTCCGCAATCCAGCTCTCAATTTAAAATGGGAAAAGAAAACAGAGAGAGAGAGAAGATGTAATAATGATTACAACTACCTTTGAGATATTTGTATCTGCCTGGGTCACCCTCTTTAGAACCGGTAAAGACGTCCTTCAAGCAGAGAGTGATAAAAAAAAAATTTGTGTCAACAGCACATACACAATTTATTCATGTCACATAGAACAACTAATATTTTGAAGATCCACTTACCTATTTGGTATAAGAGAAGTTCTTACAGTCCTGATAAATAAAAGAAAGTGTCATGTAGAGGATGTCTAAAAATATAAGTTCTAAAAGACATGAGCCACATGCAAGTTTAAAAACTCTCATCAGCATCAACGGAACTCTGGCTCCAAATCAGAGTGCTTATTATTAACAAAATAAAGGGGGGGAAAGAAAAGGCAGTGTCACAAATACCTGCCATTGGTAACAACAGAATCACGGCTTTGCCCCATGGTCTTGTTCCTGTAAGAATCTGAAGAGGCCTTCAAATCTTTAAAAATTTATATTTAAAAAAAATAAAAAAAAAAAAAAAAAAATAAAAAACTAACTACCTATTGTAATATGAATCATAGAAATAACAATAGTAAAACTTATTAAGGATAACAAATCACCTCTCCTGGAAGTGTGTACATCACCAACACCTTTACTTGCACTTTCCTGCACTTTTCCCTAAAATAGAACAATAAAAATTCTCAGTACTCTTGCAGGAAAAACATAAAAGAATTCAGAACAATGGATGTTGATGTCTGCTAGCCTCTACAATGAAAACTTTGTCATTGATATATATACATTGTTTTAATAAGTTTTGGCCCCAAGGGGAGGGGGAAGGGGAGATTAGCACTAGTTACCTCCACTTTATGAGGCATAGTCGCTAGCTGATTGTGCTACCCCTTGGGGTTTCTGTCACTAATATATTCTAAGAAATGCTTATAACCAGAGGAAAAAAAAAAATGATTTTCTTGCAAACTCGGAAACATTATAACTTATAAGGTCAACAAGTGAAGTGTTAGAAACAGAAAAACAACTGACTTTACCCAAGCTATCATATTAATTTTAAAACCTTAAGCGTTTTTAGATTTTGGAAACTCAACTCAAGTCCAAACCCATTACCTGGAAATTCCGAAGACTAACAGACATCCTTCTTTGTTTGTTTTCCTTTGCCCTCCCCAATTATGATATGCGTTTTTTATACTGTAAGAGGTTTTTTCTGCCCTCTTGTTTCAAGATCATCATATCTTATTTTATATATATATATATATATATATATACTATTAGTACTTGAAAAATTAACTAAAAATTAGAATGCTCCAAAGTGAGGTTCATATATCAATCACCTTCTCTAAGTTTATCATTTCAAGATACTAACAATTTTTATAAAAGGGCACTCCAAAGTGAGGTTCATATCTCAATCATCTTCTCTACGTTTATCGTTTCAAGATACTTCCAATTTTTATAAAAGGCAATCGATGTAGTTTTAAAACAATTTTTTCACCACCATTTTAGAGATGGGGCAGTAATTAAGCAAAATTTTGAATTGGCTATTTCATTCATCAATTTTATTGATACATTACACACACACCCAATGGGTTTTGAACCCCAACCCCGCTCTCACACTCACCCATTCATATGCAAGCGGAAGTGCCATTTGAGCTAGAGCTCATTGGCCTATTCCATTCATCATTTGTTGTAATGGTACACTAGCAACAAATTATGATAAAATGTTGGCAACATTTATTAAGCACAAATACCTTTAGAATAAATGATTCACCAATTAGAATGTTTTATCCCTTTTTGATAAATATATTAAAAAAAGAGACAACAGAAGCAGAAGATCAATGCAATGGAACTCCAAAAAAGCTAAGAAGCAGTAAGAAATTAATTAAGTTCGGTTTTGGTTTCTATACCATAAAGGTTTTCCTTGATGAGACACTCACAGTCCTTCCACCAGGACCCACTGAAACCCTAGAAAGAAACATAATACATGTTGTACCGTGTTAAATTTCCTAGCAAGGAGAAACTAAAAATAAACAAATAAATAGATAAATAAAAGACAAAATAAGATACGGAAAGACCCATGTCGTAGCCCATCTATAAAACTTCCATCTACTTGTCCTTAAAAAATCATAAATCGGTTATTTAATGTGAATTTCTAAAAACCAAATTCAGTTTTTGAAAACCAAAAAATACAGGAAAAAAAGGTTCTCCATTTGATTTGCAGTTGCAAACTTTGTATTTATTCAAATAAATAACAAAAATTTTGTTCTTTTTTTTATGTAAAGCTTTTTTTTGGGGGGGCAGGGGCTGGGGTGCTATCCAATGCATCTAACAAACATATGTAAGTGGGACAAATAAAATTTTCAACCTGTTGTTTGCACTAGTAACAACAACAACAAAAAAATGCTCCAACCATGAAAACATACTTAAGAATAGTAACATTTTTCTATAACTAAAACCGTTTTCACAATCAAGACTGCTATGATATATAACTCCTGAACTTGGAACACATCATTTTGAGAAGCATGAAGAGGAAAAAAAACGATGATAGTCCTACTAATCAAGGTTTATACTACATACCGTTGCAAAGATGTTCTTTCACTTTTACTTTTCCTGCAATGCAATAGAGCATGTAGCTTTAGAACTACTAGTTCCAGGGCCAAAAAGGCTAAAACCCTATCATAGCTTTCTGTTCCCTTTTCTTTGAAATTTTTTTATTAAAAAAAAAATTGAGAAGTATCAGAAATTATTTCAAGGGGCAGGAAGAGGCAACTTAAAATCCAGACATATATTGAGAAGGTAAAATATTGTCAAAATGAAAAAAATAAAAATACTCACATAAGCTTGGGGCCATCCTGCACTACATTCCTTGAAGAGTTACCCTGGACATTGCTGACATCAGCCAATGCTTTTCTGCTGACATTTCTACTTGCTGAAAAAGGCCGATATAAAACTGTTAAAATAGTTCTGAAAGCATAACTCAAGTTCTGTTGACAAATTTACTGTATTTAAGCCTTACCAGAACTAATAAGTTTGCCTTTGCTCTTCTCCATATTATTCAAACCCTTCAGATAAGAAATAAGAATGAATGTATAATTCAATACTCATAAAAGCACTGGCATTGTCCATATTATCTATGCTTTGCTACTAACAACAACCAAAACTACCAAGGAAAAGACTCAAGTAGCATTACCTGCGCACCAGTCAGATTAGTCCTTTTAATAGCAGTTACAGATTTCCTTCCACTAGAAAACGAAAAAGAGTAGAAAAATAAATAAAAGAATAAGTAAAGAAAACCAAACAAAATGAAAAATAACCGAGTTTTAATGTTTTAAAGTTGTTTTTATTTCTAAAAGTTTAGGCTTTCATTGTTTAACTCTCTTGTTTTGTTGTATTGAAACCAAAGCAACATAAAGCATAAAGACCCAATTATTTCATTTTCTTCAGAAAGTAACAAATTACTAGTAGTCTAATACAAAAACTAGCAAAAGGGTCCAAATAGTTAGAAAAATAACACAAATACACTTACTTGCTATCAGCATTAGCATTGGCTTTAACTGCTTCACCTTCCAAATAAACCTTAAAATTTCTAACACCCACTGCATTAAAAAAACAAAAACACGTGATTATCGCGGGTTCAAAACCTAATTGTTATATTTGAAGTGCAAAACAGAATATAAATGAATATGTACCACTCTTGGAAGAGCGACTATCTTCACCGGCTCGATTCATAGCGGCGGTGAATTTTGCCTGACATCCTCAAGAAAACAAGTCTTGTAAGTGAGTGTTTTAATTCAGAATGAAACAAGAAATTGAAAATGGGTTTTACTGTACCTTGGCAGTCACCATTTTTTTTTTCTCCTCCTAGATTACCTACTAATTCTCTGTGCCTGATTGAAAATTTCCAAAGAAAAAAGAATGAAAAATCGCATTCGCTAAAACCGAAATTCCTTTAAAATAATAATAATAATTGAAGAATTATGCATATAATTAGGGTTTGCAACAAAAAAGAAAAATTAAGAAATCTATACATAATGAATGCTTATCTCTAAACCTAGATCTTTCAGTTTTATTGTACCTTAAAATGTGAGGAAATAGTGAGTTCTGTTGGTTGCGATTGCGATTGCGAGCGATATGTTGAAAAGAGAGAGGAACGTTGCAAAATGTTTGAATCTGAATTGAGGTTTGAGAAATCAGAAGGGTCGCCCCGCTCACTTTTGGTTTTTGAATTGAAAAGAAGGTGTGTTTTTACATTAATACCCTTCTTCTTTAGAAAAAGTAAAAAAGCTAGATAATGGCCCATGCAGGTCTCGAACCTGCGACCTTCGCGTTATTAGCACGACGCTCTAACCAGCTGAGCTAATAGGCCACTTCATGCTTTCATCTTTAATATACGCAATTCATATATTCCATCGAGGAATGTACTTGAGTTGAATGCATTTTTTTAAAAATATTAATTATATTAAATGTAATTATGTGTGGTTATGAATTCTTCAAAAATGCTTTTTTTTTTTTTTTTTTTTTTTTTTTTTTCAATAACAAGAATAATTAATATTCAATTTTATATGTATACTGTCCTTCAAATAATTTCAAATGGTCGAAAGGTAATCATATTATATAGTTATATTACTAATATCTACTTAAATACAATTACCATAAGTAATACAAATAACAATAAAAAAGGAATACATAATATCAATAGAATGACAAAAGGCATACTAACAACAACATAAAATTCTCCCTAGCACACCCTCTTTATAGTAACCAAGAAAATGAAGAAATCCAAATAAAACAACAAGCATTTCATTTTCTTGAGAAGCTCACGAAGCTTACTTGAGAAGTCTTATTTTCTTTTATCTCTCACTTCAATTAGTTTACTTACTGGTGACTTTGACATTAACCTTATTAGTTGTGTTTGTCAATATTGAAAAGGGAATTTTCAGCTATGAAGTTTGTGAAAAATCAATTACGTAGTCAAATTGGTGATCAGTAAATGAATGACATCTTAATTGTATACATAGAAAAAGACATGCAACGGTTTCAAAATATGAAAACACATTGAAATAGCCACCATCAATTCCAAGCCAAGGTTGGGACTTGAGAAGTTATGTCAATGAATTTTATGAGCCGGTATCTCTTATGTCTGGTGTATGCAGCAGGCCTCTCACAACAAGTGTGACCCACACACCTGTGCGATGGAGATGGAGAGAACAACCTGGTAGAGAAATAGGAATAGAGCATTATTCTATTATGTTCTCCACTGCAGCATTTATAGATAAAGTTTACTTATCTTTCTAGCTTCCCTAACTAGTTCACTAATTTAAGCATCAAAGTGCCTTTGATCACCCCAGGTGACCCATGCTTGTTGATTTCTTTCCTTTTTAACAAGGATTCACATCTCAATGGATCAAGAAGATCAAGCAGCCCACCACGCCAGGATCCCTGTTGCCACCTACATTAATATTCCTAACATGTGGGAATATGAGTTATTGAAAGAAATTGGGTTAAACATTAAAGAAAGCAATTAAGTTGCAGTATATAGAGAATTTAATTAGGGTTTTCTAATTGTAACTTAAATTGTGAAAATACTTACTTGAGTTTGAAAGGTTAAAAAAACAAAAACAAAAAAAAAACCCAGGATTTATGGCCCATGCAGGTCTCGAACCTGCGACCTTCGCGTTATTAGCACGACGCTCTAACCAACTGAGCTAATAGGCCAGTTGATGTTTCAAATAAAAATATGTATTAGTTAGATCATAAATTGTATTAGTATTATCTTATCTCTTGGGTATTACTCAAGTTATTCTAATTAGTTCCTAAATATCGTTTCAATGGCGATTATAGTTTGTCTACTTATACAAACTATTTTGATTTTTGCGTACTGTTTCAAAATTAGGCCATCTGTATTCATAAACTTAATTAAAACAACTTCATTGAATCTATCATTGTATAAAAAAGTAGATTCATATCATCTTATTTACAAAGCTCATAACAACTTCATTGAAACTATCATTGTATAAAAAAGTAGATTCATATCATCTCATTTCAAAATTAGGGCATACTAATTTTACCGAAATATACCTTTTAACTTTGATTTTGATTTTGATTTTGAAAATAAATAGGATAAGAATTAATCTTGCTCAAAACACTTGAAATTCACTGAAAAAGGCTGAAATAGACCAAAATACCTTGAGAAATTCAACAAAATGTTTTCCATGGAGTTCTATGTACCGATTTGGTAACCAATACAATATATTCCTACCAAAATAGTATATTGGCATTGTTTTCATAATTTTGGTATTAGGACTTTTTTATTTCTATTTTTTTGGGGTGGGGGGAGGACTTGTAATGGGAATTGGGTATAATTGTAAACTAACAATTTTTTGTTGAGAAAGAAAAAGAAAAGGAAAAAAAAAATTAAAAAATTAGTTTATATTGATGAGGGTTGATGATGTAGAACTTGCAATGCCACTTCAAGAAGAGGAAGGTTTGGTTTGACTTGTGTGGTTAAGTCAAACCAAGCTTTTTTGCTGCAAATTCGACCAGGAACTTGATCTTGATAAAGTGATAATGGTAGTAGTAGTTAATATGAATTTAGGGTTGTAAATGAAAAACTAGCTAGGCCATTCATGTTGAACAATGATTTCGTAGACAATGGTTGGAGAGCTCCTTCAAGCAAATTTGAACATCTTATATTTATAATAGGATATGTAAAAGGTTGAACTATTTTTACTATGTAGGTGCCTACTTGATTAGCAAAAATTGTAGGTGCCTACTTGTGATTGTCTATTATTTGGCCTATTTAATTTTAGCATCTTGAACTATATTGAAAGGAAAATATGGGATTTTAAATTAAGAAAATTATGATTTTTTTGTATCTTTTTAATGTGCGTGGACTATTTTATATTGATTATGTAGTTGGTTTATATATATGTTTTGAATTATAGATTAAATGTTATTGATTTTCTGTGCGTAAAAAACACCATAAATTGTTTTTCAGCTCATTTTCAAGATCATTACCAAACACGGAAAAATAAATCATTTTCCAAAAACAAAAAAACAGTTACATCTTATTGCTTAAATATTGACAACATGATTCGAATTCCAACTTCCAAGGCCAAGAAAAGAATAACATCATCAAATTTATTTGTAAACTTTATTTAACAAAGTGAGTTAATTGAGTCCTAAGTGGTATGTTGGAGTGGGGTTTGGGTGGATGTGGAGTGAACTAGGAATCTTCTACCCACATATGCATTATTACTTATTAGTATATACGAGGAGATGGGTTTCACTAGTTTATTCAATAAATCCTATAGTTTCAAATTAACAAATTAAAGTTGAAATTTATGATCATTACAAATAAATCCTATAGTTTTTTTAGTTTTGAATCCAACCCTAATCTTTTAAAAAAGGATCAATTTAAACCCGAAAATCAAACCCTAAAAGTCCATTATTTGATTTAAAACTAACGAAATTATAAAGTTTAATTTGTAACAATCTTAAACTTCAGAATTTAATTTGAAACTTTTAAGACTATAGAATTTAATTTGAAACTACCCCTGATGATATAAGGTTTCAAATGTAATTTACCCATAAATATATTTACTGGAAATCTTTGTTGATAGTTCTAGATTTAGAAATAGAAAACTTGGAATATTCAGGCAAAACCACTAAATAGAAGTAATAATTTGAGAGGATGGAAGTATGGAACATGTGCAGTGAAGGAAAGTATAATGGCAAAGCTCTTGCATGAGATTCTCAGATTTTAAAAGGCAAGACTCCAACTTTGTAGTGATTTGTCTTAATAGAGGCATTTGAAAACCTAACCCTTTCAATGCAAATATCAATTCTCTCCATCTGTCAGCCTCATACATTCAACAGCAAGTGGAAAACCAATTAACCATCTAAATTAAACAAAATTTTCCAAGCATAATCAAATTTTGTATTTCATAATCAAGAAGATTTTCTTAGAAGGGATGAATAAAACATAGCATGCAGCATTTATAGCAGCAGCATCACAGAGAATCATAATTTAATTACATCCCATATTGACTTCAGCAATAAAAACCAAAACTTAAAAGCAACACTGAAAATTAGAGATAATATCTCACTGGAAGCAGCAAAGAAACTCCATATTCCATATTTTCTAGTTCATGCTTGTTCTAGTTATAGCTTCCAAATCATGATGAGAGATCTGAGAAATCGGAAATGAAAAAATCAAATTACAACAGCATGGTTTTTATGCAGGTATGTATAAATACATAATCCCAAATAAAGGCATTTTTAGTCAATTAGAGAAACTGAGAAACATTTAAAACAAAAAACAAAAAAGACCTCCTCGCTTACCCTAGAGAGACGCCAGTCTTCCTAATCACGAAATGGTGTGAGATCAATGTTCAAATTTTGCTTCCCCTTGCTTACTCTCTATGAGACATCAACAAAGAACATCCAGGTCAATATAGAGTTTAGGCCTGAATTGTTGTAAAAAGAATACAATATTTATGTTTTTTTTTTGTTTTTTGGGGAGGGGGGTCCAATATTGAATAGGTCTCAGATACACTCGATAAAAAAGGTCATTTAGACATCCTAGATAGATGAAAATTGTTAATTAGGTTTAGAAATCATAAAATTGAGCAAAAGGCGAGTAATTTCATTTTCATTATATGCAACAAGAGGCACAAACCTGATCAAAATAGACTATAAACCAGCCAAATAGTTTCATTTTCAACTTGGTTTCCATTTTAATGGAGAACTTTACAAGCGGAAGGGGAACAAACTTCAATGAATCAAATTTTTACAACAGATGCATGAATGTAAGTATATCGTGTCCCAATCAAATGTAAGAAGTGGATGGTTTGGAAAATTATAGTCTAAAAGCAAATTCAATCTAGTAATAATTTATATACACAATAGGTCAAACAGTTTCATGTTAATATCATTTGGGATATGAAGAATCAGTAAGATTGTATAAATCATCAATGTTACAAGAGATATCAGTTGGATCCTTTTTAACATTTTGAACTTATATACTTCCTTGGTGCAATACAATCACAACTCATAGAAATTGAGAACCTTAGGTATCAGCCAGACATGTAAAACAACACAACGATAGTTGACTTTTTCAGGTGAGAAGCTATTTATGTTTTTCCCTTATCTTTTCAAGGCTAACTTTACTTTGCATTCAATTTACTGTACTGTACCAGCTAACTCATTAGTTCATATTGAAGTAGATATTAGAAAGGTAATAAAGGTGAGAGGAATGGCTGCAGATAAAGAAAACGAATAAGAAGGAAGAAAGTAAAAAGGAGCTGAATGTACAATTTATTGCACCAATAGGCTAAAATTACGGCAACAATAAACACTTATAGTTCAATGACCACATGCCTGTATTTACAAAATGGGATCTACATTCACATGAATCAGACACATGTCCACCATGTCCATGGTATTGCTCAAGAGTTTTTTACTACTATGACACAAGAGTTAACAGAAATGTGACCACTCATATCAAGGATGGGGCAACAAACTTACAGCGATTGCCACAAGCTCCTCCAGCAGTTCCTCCAAATGGCGCAGAGGCTAATGATATAAATAAGCAGAAATGTTAAAGTTCTCTACTACAAAGCAACCTTAAAAAGAACCAAAAGCTGAGAAAATTGCCCATGTATCTGGGAAAGCAAGATATATAAACTCACCCATTGGGTTGGACCATCAACTGGTGCATTCAAAGGATCATCGTGCACCTATACACCCAAAAGGAGCTTTTAGAAAAACAATGATACATGATCTAAGGAAAGATAATAACATAAAGGGGAAAAAATATACAAACCTTGGAGCTCACAACACTATAGGATCACAATATTAAAAGCTAAACATGGATAAATTCCTGTTTTGTACACATGTACCTAATAGTAAAAACCACTGAAAAGTTTACAGATGACAAGTCCTATGTTCCATTGAATTTGAAATAATTTTAGTAATTTGTGCAAGAGATACCATATAACTTCTATTTATAAGCCTCAACTACTTTAATTTACAGTAACCCCAAGCATGGTATATGTATGTTATTCCTAAGAGAAGCTGATACGAAAATGTTTGGCTCCTGCAGATTACTGTACCTCCATGAAAATTCCATCAACTCCAACAACAACTGCTGTCCTTGCAATGCATGGGATTAATTCACGAAGACCACCACTGGCAACACCTCCACCGTCCAACTAAATGAAAAGGCAGAAGTTAAGCTCTTCACTATGAAAAAAAAAATAACAATAAATTAAAAGTTGCATGCTACAACAATTTGGTAGTATTAAAACCAGTGGAAATCTCATGAAATTAGAACAGAGAAACACAGCAACAAAAAGCATTACAACAAGACCATCATTATCCAAGACCACCTGATATATATAGCTAACAAATAATTGTTTTCATTTTAAAGGCTGGATGATATACAGAGGACACAGTCTGACAAAGAAAAGCCCCTAGAAACAAAGAGTGAAAGTGCAATAAACAAGATCACAGATAGAGATAAGTGTAAGGTTTTATATTAAAGAGCACCAAAAGGAAAACAATGAAAATGCAACTATTATCAGTAATACCACCTACAAACAGCAATCCCCCATAATATCCACTATTTGTTTTCTTTCAACTTTCCACATAACAACATAAGAACCAGTTCAATATGATTTTAGCACTCCAAATAATGAAAATATTTTTTCCCCAAAACTATTTCATTTTTCACACAAATAAGAAGCTGTAGAAAACTCTCTAGCTTAGAAACAAAACTTTTAATACTATCCAAACCTTTTTCCCCGCAGGCTGTTGTAATGCATGTGTGACATCAGCTACCTACAGTGAAACATTCAAATCAGAATGTTAGTTCTTTCAGAAAATAGTATGTAGATGAAGGCAGCATGAGCCAATATCACATTGAAAATGTTGAGATTGAAAGGGATTAATAAATTACAAAGCATGTAATCGAAGTATTATCAGAGAAAAGGGGAAAAAAAAAAAGTCTTTGAAAGGGGCATTTACAGGTCACTCTAAACCATTGCTTTGTTAAATGTCTGCCACTGTGTCAAACCAACTTTTGTTTCTCTTGTCACAAAACATGTGCACTCACACAATTCTCCACTTCTTCAGAATTAATTGATTTCATTTAAAATAGCTACTCAAATGATACTGGGTTGAATTAACGTGTAGTGTTTGTGTAAATTAAAATATTACCAGGAATGACTTAGATCCTCTATGAAGATCACAAAAAGAATAAATTTGTGCACATGTTGATTAAAACACCTTTTTCGAAAATTGCATGTAGGGAAGCTTCCGTGTGGTCGGTGCATGCAACCGGGGGTTTACTCTCCAGGGAGGGTCCAAAGGCCCTACCTTGGCGGGGTTCCCACATCATCAAAAAAAAAATGTTGAAGATACCAAATTATATTCAAGAATAATTTAGTGAATTAGTCTGCTTGTTGTGTGTGCTTTTGTGCTTGTCTGCATGGGCCATGTTTCTAACCTTATTCTAACCTGATATATCTGATATAAACTTGATGTAGAAGATACCTGGTGTGGAAAATAAAAAGAAATGAATTTTGATCATATGGTTCAAGCCTTTTAGAATCTTGAAGATCTCAAAAAACCATGATAACGAGGTTGGAACTTAATGCACTTCTTACAATCATGCTGTTAGAACTTGTTCATTTCTACTTGGCACTCTCTTCATCTTATTAATAATAACAAGAAGCAATTAAATAAATAAATGTAGCTTAGTTACTTAGTTCTTGCATTAAGAATCTAATCAGATATAATATCGGTTTTGGGGAAATTGAGTTTAAAAGGCAAACAAAAAAGAAGATGAAAAAAGAGCCCTTTCCTAGAAGCTTTTGAATGATAGCAGGAAGAACATATCCAAGTTTTAGAGACCTATCCCAGGTATTGTTTACAGTATGATACCATGGTCTTCTTTGTTTATTGAGTTCCACAAGGATTGCTTACCAAGTGTGTATTCATGAATGGACTAGCACATTTCATGAAATAATTAATTTTTTTCTTTAATTTTTTATTTTTATTTTTAAGCCTTTTTGATGAGGGATGCTCAAAGAGATATTTATTTTAATTTAATATTACTTAAGTTTTGAGTCAATAGTAATTTTTATTTAGGTCCTAATATTTAATTAGGTTATTAGTATTTTATTTTATTATAGTCAATGTTATTTTGGTAATTCAATAAATTAGGGTTTAGGACTACTATAAGCAAAGTATTGTACTCCTTTCAAAGGGGATTATTCTGATGAATTTCTTTTGAAATTGTCCCAATGGCCTGGTGTAGGCTCTAGCCCAACTCTAGGTGATGACTCCTAGTGGTTTTCTTTCGCTTTATGCTGACTCCTAGATCATATTCCTTTATTTTCCTGTTCAATAATTTTCTTGTGAATCATTCTGGTTTGTCCTGCATCACTTTTTTTGTTTAGGGTTGTTATGCCTACTTAAGAATGCCACAATAGATTATTGTAACTTTGGGAGATGCTCTTGTGCCTTAATGTATCCTATTTTTTAATGAACTTAACCCCCCACCCCCACTCCCTTCAAAATAAAAGACACAATAGATTTTATCCTTTATTTGAAAAATAAAAACAAAAGATATGATTACTTAAATTACTTTTGATAAAGTGTTATGCTTACGTAAATTACATAACATCACAATAAGGGAAGCATAAAATCAAATGGACAGTTGACTTACAACAGGACAATTAGCTTCTCTCATCCATTCGAAATTGCGTGGATCAACAATCAAATCATCTAGATGCCAATTGAATGACACAATGAAAAATATCAGCAAAGCAAACATGTTTCTTATCCCAATATGCTCAAATCAATGACCAGATAATGCAAAAGTGGAATCAATTCATAAAAATTAAAGGCAAGAAAGGGGGAGGGGACTGGTACAAAATGAGATTTCGCTTTGAAATTGAGCATCAGTCATGTAAGGAGTGGGACTAGCACAAACTCAATATGCATCATGTTTAATAACTTTGGATCATTCTATAAACTTACTATAGCCAAACATAGTTCCTCTCTCACAAACCATCACATTTGAATTTCCAGCCAATCTAACCTTCTCTGCAGAATTTACCATGACCTGCAAATGTGAACATTTATGACTAAGAAGAATCCCCAGAATGATACATAGATATATATCCAAAGCCTTTAACTGAAATATGTCAACAGAAGTTTTGATTTATTGGAAAATATCACTCACAGAAGGAGCACAGAACTGGCCTTTCTTAATATTGACAATTTTCCCAGTCTTGGCTGCTGCAACTAGAAGATCTGTCTGTCATTGTAAGAGGTCACAAATGAGCTAAAAATAAGTGGCAGTCCATATCCATCACAGAAAGACAGGGTTCCAAATGAGAAACATCTTGACTTAACCTGACGACATAAAAATGCTGGAATCTGAATAATATCTGCAACTTTGCCAACAGCTTCACACTGGGAAAAAAAAGTTGGAAACGGTTCATCATTTGTTGACCACCAATTCCAGACTTCCTTGCCTTTTACATTAGTAGCAGCATTCATTTATCAAAAACAGTATGGGTAACAAAACAAAGAAGAATTCAAACTGAGAAATAAGAAATAAAGAAGACGGTGAAGATTTACATGTTGCTGGGCATACTTGAATAGAAGTTATGCATGATAGACAAATGCATTTGCGTTTATTAGCTGAAGTCCAAATTTAAAATTTCTCAGTGAAAAATTACATTAAAAGCTTGCTCACATTCTCTCTTTTGCTAGGTGTCACAAATAACAGCATAAACATACAGATAGTCCCATAGGTATGTTTGCAGATGTGTCCATGGGATAAATAATTCATTCAGTTAGACATTTGTATTTCCTTGTCCAAAGAAATGATCCTTAAACTTGTGATTCCTTTAATTTTCTTCAGTTCATTAAAACTAATGAACATGCAGTTAGTTATACATTTCCAAAAAATGTGACAATACATAATTCTACACTTTCTTAAGTAGGTTTGTTGTAATGAGAAACATACAATGAAATCCTTACAAAAGCAACAATCAGGACAAATTGGGATGTTAATCAGAAAAGAAGTATGATCTACTTATCTGGCCAAATTGTGATTTGATATCTCAATTTATAAGAGGGTGGACAGAGGGAACAAGGCACCGGCCACAAGAAGAGAGCCATCTAGGAACAGATAAACCAAGAATAGAAATGCCACAACAAAAGAGTATTTTCTGACATATACATAGACACACAGACACACACTTACAAACAAGCAGATTTACTTATGTTTTGAAAGATTAAACAGAAATTACCTGGATTGTTTCATGCACATCAGTCACTATAGGGATGTCATATGCTATTTTAACCTTCTCAAGGATCTGCAATCAGAAAGAAGACATATGGAGTATGACTATGGAAATTTTATTGGTTCCAGAAAATGCTATTCTAGACAAATAATTGTTCTTTATGCATATGCATCCTCAAACATTGCACATAGTTTATTAGTGAGAGTGAAAATGATATAACTTTTTTTTTTATAAGTAATAATTTTATTTGAAAAAGAAAAAGAAAATGTAAAGGTTATGTACACAGGATGTATACACAAACTAACCTAAAGAATTAGAAGAACATGAAACAAGTTCCTATAAGGCATATAGAGACATGTAATTACCATGATGCCAACAAATGTTCATCCAAGCTCAAATTCAAACCCTACCACTAAAGCATAATAACTCTTATATCTAGATTATTCCAGCTTTTTATGATATTTATATTTACACAAATACATACATGTATATATCAAGTTACTACAACTGTGACCTTAAAGAAAAAGTTGAGTATCTTAATCTGAGATCAAATATCCAAACAATTTGAACGTTAGTACGAAACTGCATAACCTATAGCAGGCAACACTGCATGTCTAAAATAATATAATTTTAATCCCGAATTCCATGACTTTGATGTGCTTTTTTTTTATTATTCTAATATGATCTAAAGTTATATGCATATGCAACTTTCATGGGTGACATGAATCAAAAAAGAAGAAGACATTAATGGATGGCATGGTATAGATTTGCCACTTATAGTTGTCTTCATTTCTATACATGGATAAAATTATTTTCTGTACATCATTTTTGTTGTCATGCAATACTAAGAGAAGTTTTGAACATTTCTTAAGGTCAAGCAGAATATCTTCCAACAGCAGAACCAGCCTTTGCTAAGTATATATACCTTATAGTTCTTGGTTACTGTTTTTCTCTGGTTTGATATAGACTTTAATCTGTTCAAAGACATGTTTTAACATTTATGAAGCAAAAAAAAATGAAAATTTGAACTTTATCCCAAAAACTAGAAACATCCAGCATCACCAATATTCAAAATCTCAATTACAACAATGGATAAGACAAAATAACATGACAAGTACCTGCAAGCCTTCAACCATGGCCAGGACCCCGAAACGATTTTGATGATGTTCTGTTAGCTTTGTCAAAGCTTGACTTGAAAACCAGCGGCAACCCAACTCTACAAGATTAGAAACAACAATCAGTACCATAGGAAACATCTACAAGAGAGAACTTTTTTCCAATGCAAGAGCTGAAAAATAGGAATACTATTTTTATTTTATTTTTCCAATGAACAAAATGCAGGGGGTCCAAGACTCAGTCCTCTAGCTACAATATGATGGGACATAGTCATAAAGATAGAGATGATATCAAGCAAACCCATCTTCTTCATTGAACCCTTAGAAATAACACCTTCCCAATTCATCTCCCCCCTCCTCGTCTGGTTCCGCTAAATTCAGTTTAACTGACTCAGACTTATCATCTGAATGTACAACTACAAACCCAATTGAGGTTATTGACAGTACTATATTTAATACCATACAATCATTGAGAAAACCCGCTGTTGCAGCGGTGCTGTTGGACTTGTTGTTTTCAATGCATTAATTACAAAAGTATTAAATAGATCCCAAGATAGAGAGAAAGAAACATACTTTGATGCAATATTCTTTATGTGCTTAGCCATACGAAAAACATGCTCCTCGGATTCAATCACATTGGGACCAGCCAACAAGAAAAATGGGTCTGCTGCCTGTTGAGATTAATACATTATGAGCTCTTGTATCCAAACGCCTAATTGTCCATGAATGACACAAATAGTTAAAGAAAGAAGAAAACTTTCCCACAAATTTCAAACCTTTAGCTGGTTAAAGAGCAGTGTTGATGATTCCATCAGGACCCAGAAGACAATTTCAAAGCTGCATACACGAATTTCATTTCAAATTACATATTTTTGACACCCCACAATAGGAGAAAACCCCACAAAAAGTAAGAGACAATTTACAACCAAAAAGAGTTTTGAAGTTTCTTATTTTATTGGGTTTCCTACATTTTTCTTAGCAAACAAACGGATCTTTAAGAATTCAGAGAAAAAGAGAGATAGATCTGACCGGAAAAGTGCACTGAGTGACAGAGTGGAAGTGTTCATATCTGTAAGCTCAGAGTACAGACACAAAACATTGTTAAGGTTAAAACTTAGGAACGGTACCTTAACCAAATTTTAGTCACGTGGCTTCAGGTCAGCAAACGGCGTTAAACCTTGGGTCACTTGGCGAAAGTAAATGCTTCATATCTACAACCCACTTCTTCCTTCTTTTTGCCTCAAACCAATAAATCTGCTTCTCTCTCTCACTCTCTCTATAAGTTTATTTCTATTCAGTAATTCAGAGGTTCTATTTGATTTTCTTTTTATTTATTTATTATTATTATTTTTTTTTAACGGTGAAGTTCATTGTGTATGTAAATTGCTATTGAATTTTGAATTGAAATTGTGATTAAATACGAAAAAGACTTTAAATTAAGTAACATGGTCTGCTTTTCTTTCAACCATGTTCAAATCTCTCTTTATTATTACTATCAAATTATCAAAAAATTGTTGTTAACCAATCTTTTTCCGTTGCTTCTAGCTTAGTGTGTTGCGTAATTTTTTTGATAGTATAATAGACTTGAGAACGTCACTAGGAGATATCTGGCTTATGTGAATGATGGTTAAGGATCTACCTGTAAAAGAGATAAAATGCTCTTTAGAGGTGGTGGCGGTATTAGCCGATCACCCTCTGAAGATCAAATTAGATACTTGTATTTTGGTTAGGGAAATAACAGTGTATCAGCTCTCTATTGAACATGCACGTACCTCGTTAGTTCTGATTGTTGTTCTATTTATAGAGAGTTTTACCCCCACTTGGTCTTCACCAGCTGTAAGGCACTCACTCTGAGGATGATGTGACTTGTGACAACATTTGAAATATTGATTTGACATTGGTTCAAGGAGCAGCAGCGGCTGTCTCCTTACACATTCAATGAATTCGGCTGGATTGTCACGGGATGGGTGTCTTGAGGTCTGTGCTCGGCAGGGATTATTAATGCCCCAACCACCCTATTTAATGCACCTGGGATGACGTGAAAATCCGCTCTTCGCTTTTGGAAAGTCGCCTGTTTACGGAAGGAGGGAGGTGTCATCCGTTTATCCTAAGATGCCTGGTGTCTGTGTAGCACAAATTGGCCGGCCTCTATCATTGTTGATTTGGTGAAACCTTGGCACTTCCCGTTCTTCTTTGATGACCCTTCCTTTTTCTCCAATGAAGCCTTGATGCCTCTGACCCTTTTTAGTGGATCTTCCAATGCTACAAAGAGAATCAATGTTGGTTCTAGAGAAGCCAACCTCAAGGTTGAACACCAAGAGAGCCGCTTGTGCACCAATTCCTGTTATATCTGCGCTTGTCAGCACAGACTCTAGTGTTGATCAAATTCCTACTAAGTACCCGTTGTCTTCTGTATTCTGAATGGGCCTTGTTCCCATTAAGTACTCGTTGTCTTCTGTATTCTGAATGGGTCTTTATAAGGAAAATAATTCCTCAAACACTTAGTGAATAAAGACATGAGGTAAATTTTAGATAGTGCAGTATATTAGATTTTTTTAATTAAATTCAAACATATGGTTGTATTGACCAATGAAATACAAATAGTACTAGTTGCAAACCCGTGTGATGTACGGAAAAATTACTTAAAATAAAATCTAAAAAATTATTGGTCTAAATGTGATTTTTTCTGTCTTTTATATTTTGCCTAAATATGAAAATTGTAATTATTAAAAGACATTTATTATTATTGTGTTTATATATAAAATATATTATAGTATTAGGCATTTATTATGATTGTGTTTATATATATGGAAAATATATTATTTCATATTATGTAAACAATATATTATTTCTATTAAAGAAAATATAATGTGTCAAGATTCTAATGAGATGTTTAATTATAGAATAAAATTTAAATTCAATTAAAAATATATATTAAAATAATGAGGTGTAAAATTGTGATAGTAGCTTATGTGGCGCAATATTATGAGGTCAACCAAAAAGTCAAAAAAATTTCAGTTTTACATTATAGTATAGATATAGATTATCTTTTCAAATGACAATTAAATTCAATACAACTATGTGTGTGAATTTAATTAAAAAAACCTAAAAGAAGCTATATTTAAGTTTTATCCAATGCATTAAAAACGTTTTGTTTAGACTAATATAATAATAAGAAGAAGAAGAAGAAGGTAAGAGGTAAAAAGAAAACATAATCATATCATTTTACCTTTTGGAAAATTAAATCCACACTTGTAAATGTACCACTTTAAACCCAAAAATTTCATAATTGTGTCAAATAAAACCCCAAACAAAACCCCACCCTTCATCTGTTACTTTGCTAATGGTGAAACCCCAAAAATTAAAACAAGTTATTTTTGTTTGCTTTCTCATAATCCGATTAAGATATCAGATTATAAAGAGAGCGACCCTACTATCCGCACCATCATCATTACTTTGTCCTCTCATTGTTCTCGCCATCACCATTCGATCTAATCATGCTACCGTATAAACCACTGCAACGGATTATGATCCTCTAGAGTTCATACGGTACTCTACATAGAGTTCTTTAAATCTTCATAATTCTTTCATTATAAAGGGTTAAGATTTTGACATGTCATCATTCCACTAACATAATTTTAAAATTAATAATTAAAATAAAAATAGTAACTTAAACTCATCAATTTGCCGTTTGCCGCCGTGATTGCCAAAGCAAAATTAATCCCTCCCCCACCCTCACCTTCGTTCTCCCATGATCAGTCGTCAACGTGATATAGTTGCTAGCATGATATCCTCACTTCAAGGTGAAACTCATTACCAACGTAACAAGAATCTTAAACAAAAATAAATCATTTAATCAAAGAAAGCCAAAAGAGAGGAATCAAATTGCTACTTCACAAATAAAGTGTCTTAGATCGTTGTAAGCGGCAGATTAGAAACCCCATGGCAAAGCTTCGACTTCTCTAAAATAACCCCTTACCCTTGTTTGCTATCTTCACCCCTGAGAATATAACACCATCGTGGGACACTACTGTGACAGTTGTGGGAGGAGGAAGGGGTGACGTGATAAGGAAGTTTTTGGATTGTTTAATTTCTCTTTTTAAAGTTTAATGTTAGTAGAATGATGACATGTCAAAATCTTAACCCTTTATTATGAAAAAATGGTGAGGATTTAAACAACTATATGTGGTAAAGTACCTTAGAAACTCTAGAAGATCTTAATCCCACTACAACAACATATCCTCTTCTTGCAAAATTTTTAGTTGTTAATTTTTCTTATTTTATTAGGATTAATGAGTATATTTTCTTAGCAACCAAACATATCTTTAAGAATTCACAGAGAGAGAGAGAGAGAGAGAGAGAGAGAGAGAGATCTGATAGACTGAACTGATAGTTGTTGGTTTGTTAATGCTGTAAGCTTCGAGAAATTATTTGGTATAGGATAGGACCATGTCAAGAATATTCAATGATTCTCCCACCCAATAACAAAATGTCATTTTATTTTATTTTATTTTAATTTGATGAGTTAGATCATAGTCATGCAAATAGTAAAGGCTACGAAAAAAGACCAAAATGCCTTGGTGTACTTGAGCTTGACTAATATTTCGACCCAAAAACAGGATCCATTGTTACCAAATCTGGCCTTAGCCATTACCTTCAATACAAACGGACCAAACAAATTCACATTGATCCTCATGGTTTTGTGCGGGGTTCTACTGATATCGAGAGGGGTGAAGATTCTAAGATCGGCCCGATTTCTCTCTCAAGTCTTTCTCTCTGCAACCGTTTCGCTTTGAAGCTGTCTGGGCTAAGGACCCTCATTGTTAAGATGTAATTGATTTAGCTTGGAAGAAAAATGTCTCAGGGTTTGCCTGTTTCAAGCTTTTTCAAAAACAACGCGCTACAGCTACTACCTCAAGAGATGGAACAAGGAGATTTTCGGGAATTGCCAAGCCAAAATTCTTGAGCTCACCACAAATCTTGAAAAGCTCCAATCTGGTTCCCCTTTTGATACTAATACAAATCTGGAAAATTCTATTCAAGTTGAGCTTAATGGATGGTTAGCATGTTTAGAGACGGTGTGGAGGCAAAAATCTAGAGAAACATGGTTGAAAAAGGGTGATAGAAATTCAAGGTTTTTCCACTTATCAACAGTCATCCGGCGTAAACATAATTCTATTGACGCCATCAAGTCTGATTTTGGTGATTGGATTATAAGCAAATCAGACATTAAGAAATTTGTGGTTTCAAAGTTCATAGATCTTTTTACTGAGGAACCGATCTCCTTCCCATCGGGTTTGGATAATCTTATATCGCCCACCATTTCGTCAATGCAGAATGAAGCCCTTTGCAATATTCCTACACCCCTGGAGATTAAAAATGTAATTTTTGGAATGTATAACCTCAAAGCACCTGGGCCAGATGGACTTCCAGCGCTATTCTACAAACAATACTGGCCTATTGTGGGTGAGTCGGTCATATCTGTTGTGCAAAATTTCTTCAGATCAGGCCACATGCTTAATGAGGTAAACAATTTATTTATTGTTCTTATTCCAAAGATCACTAACCCCTCCTCTGTGAACCACTTTCGACCTATTAGTCTATGTAATATGGTCTATAAAGCTATCGCAAAAATCCTTGTCTCTAGAATGAGACCCCTTCTGGCAAACTTGATTTCTCCTTGCCAATCAGCGTTCATTCCTGATAGATGGATTGCTGAAAATCAATTAATTGTCCAAGAGATTTTGCATAGCTTTAAAAGGAGGAAGGTTAAAGGAGGCTTCGTTGCTTTGAAAGTGGACCTCCAAAAAGCCTACGATCGAGTGAACTGGTCCTTCTTGAGAGAGGTCCTAAGCAGATATGGGTTTCATGAGATTTTCATTAACTGGATTATGCAGTGTGTGTCATTCGTGTCCTTCTCTATTCTTATAAATGGTGGAAAAACTGATTACTTCAAACCTTCTCGTGGACTTAGGCAGGGGGACCCCCTGTCCCCATATCTATTCATTCTATGTCAAGAGGTCCTCTCGAGGTTGATTGATAGACAATTTAATTCTAGAGCAATTAATGGTGTTAAGATGAATCCTTCTGGGCTAGCTTTCATGCACGTCATGTATGCAGATGACTTGAAGTTGTTTGCTAAAGCCACTAGTAGAAAGGTCTCGGTGCTAGATGACTGCTTGGAGTTGTATTGCCAATGGTCTGGATAGCTTGTAAATCGTGATAAATCTGGTATCATCTTCTCTAAATTAGTTTCTAGAGAGCGTAAAAGGGCTATTAAAAAGGAGTTGAACATGAAGACTATCTCTGACCATGCCAATTACCTTGGAGCTCCTCTATTTACATCAAGGAGCCGTTCCAAAGATTTTAAGTTCCTACAAGAGAAAGTGGAATCAAGGCTCAAAGGTTGGCGTTGCAAATCACTCTCTTGGGTTGGTCAAAGCACCCTTATTAAATCCGTTGCAATGGCTATCCCTAGCTATACTTTTGCTTCTTTTGATGTCCTGAATGTTGTGTGTGATAAGCTGGATGCAGCTGCTAGGAGGTTTTGGTGGAACCCAAATAAAGAATCGGGTAATTTTCTAGCTTGGAAGGCTTGGGACTAGATCTGTAGTCCTAAAGTTGCTGGTGGCCTTGGTTTTAGAAAGGCAAAAAATTTTAATGATGCTCTCCTTGCAAAGCTTACTTGGATGGTGGTTTCTAACAGGAGTAGTTTGTGTATACAAGCTCTTAGAAGTAAATATAAAGTCCGAAGTGATTGGATGTCTAGAGAAGCCCCCAAGAATGCCTCCCAGACTTGGAAGGCTATTGAAAGACTTAAAAAGACTGTTGAATGTGGAGCTTGCTTCCTTGTAGGTGATGGTGCTGTTATCAACATTTGGAAGGATCCTTAGGTGCCTTGGCTTCCTAATTTCAAGCCTAGTCCTAAATTTGATACAGTTCAAGAAAGTTTGGTGGTGGCTTGTCTGATTAACCATGGGACCAGATCTTGGAATGAAACTATGTTGAAGGAACTATTTACGAATGATTCTGTGTAAGCTATCCTAAAGATACACATCCCGACTAACCCAAGACCTGACAAACTTTCTTGGATCTTAAATTCTAATGGCAGATTTACTGTGAAATCTGCATTTAAATGCTTGCAGGTTGGTTCTCAATCCAATGTTGATGGGGGGTTTTGGGCTAAGTTGTGGAACCTAAAGATGCATGAGAGACTCAAGATGTTTTATCTGGCATATTGGTTCTAGCTCCCTTCCAACTAAATTAAATTTTGTGCAAAAAGTTGGTCATGGTGATCCTGTTTGCCCATTATGCGGTTTGGAGAATGAATCTTTCAACCATCTTTTTTTTCAATGCCAATGCTCTAGAGCAATCTAGTTTGGACAAGTTTGGGGTTTCAAACCTAACTCTCTTCCTTTTATGAGCTGCACTGATATTGCTAAGCTTGTGGTGGAACCTCCATTGCCCCTTGGTTTGGTCAATTGTAGCAAATTGAAGATTAAGATGTCAATCCAAATTGCACTGACTTTGGAATGCATCTGGACTCAAAGAAATCTTAAGGTTTTCAAAAGACCATGTTCAAGTTTGCTGCTTACCTTAAAAAACCTTGATAGTAGATTTGTGGAGCATGTGGCAGCAATGGAAGAAGAATATGAGTCTGAGTCTTTTCATAAGCATAATCTGATTTTGTGGAAGCCTCCTTCTCAAGGTTGTGTTAAGCTCAATACTGATGTTGCGGTGTGTTGACACCCTATTTTGCAACCATTAATTTTACTTTTTTACACTTTAGTGCATAAAGGGTAAAATGGTAATTTCACAAGCTTGAAAATTCAAAGTTGGTCCATAAATTTAAAATCATATTTTAAATGATCAAAATTGAATTAAGAATGAGAGAGCATTTTTCAGATTGGAAATCGGATAAAAAAACCAAGATTTTATTAAGAAAATAAATTTGATTAGGTTGAAATGATATTTACCATAAGCTCACATGCATAGGATTACTTGTTAATTAATTTGATTGGTCCTCTAAAGGATTAAATTAAAATCAATTAATAAATAATTCCTATTGGTTTAGAACACCTTAAAATGGTAAGTATTCATGCACAAGATATTCATCAAAGGATAATTCTTAAATTGATTTATTTTTAACTAATGAGATAATTATTTTGACCAATAATTATCATATTAATTATTAATAAATTGATTAAAATTAAGAAATCTCGAAATTCAGCTAATAAATATTTTAAAAAAAAAAAAAAAAAGACTTCTAAATCCACTAGAAGTTGACCAAAGGTGAAAAAACCCAGAATTATCCAAAGCCCAATTCGGATTTGGATTCCAGCCTGTACACTGGTCGGTATTTCAACCATAACTTTTGACTTAATTATCCAATTGAGTTGATTCAAATTGGGATGGAAAGATGACATGATGGGCTACAAATATGTATCTAATGAACATCTCCAAATTCGAATGTTTAGAGGGTCAAAATGGGCCCGCAATCAGAGCCTAAAAATCAGTCAGAATTTCGGGATTTTTATGAAGTATATCCAATTTCCAAAACCCTAATGCACTCATATGAGATCCAAAACGTGGGTAGGTTCATTTTAGGGCTGCCATATAAATAGAAAATGATACTCATTTTCAAAGGAGGTTGGAATTTTCATCGTTCAGGATCCCAAACAAAATTCAAAAGAATATTTGTGAGGGATTAGGGTTTTAATAAGAATACAAGCTATTCTCATAATCCTAGAAATTATAAGAGGCCACCTCTTGTAATTTGGATACCAATCTTTGAATTTCGTTTTTTTTAATCTCTTTTAATCAATTTAACAGTTTTCCCTCAAGAATCAACTTTTCAGGTTGGATTCAATTGAATCAAATCAAAGAGCTCCCTCCCCAACACATCCAAGTACTCCTTTTCCTTGTTGTTTTGATTATCCATTTGATAAAATATGATTGTGTAATTAGTTGTATATTTTTTAGGATAGTTTTGTTTCTAACTCTTTTGTTTATATGGAATTTATTTGATTAAAGTTTTATGACTTAGGAGCATGTTAGGATGAAAAATATAGTTTTGAAATACTAAAAACAATGGAGGAATTGATTTTCATGATAGTCAATAACTAAACCCTTGGATTAAAGTCGATTGGGTCTTAGGTTTTTACCTGGGCACCGATCGGGTCCCAATTTTTACCTGGTACCGAATGGGCCAACTTGAGTACCGATCGGTACTAGGAGAGGCCCGATTGGTTGCATCTAAGAACCGATCTAGGTTTTATGAGGATTTATGTTGTCTAGTATAAAAATTATTTTCTTATTGATTCTGCCATGTTTGTTTCTGATTGATCTTGATCTTAACATGTTATGTTTGGTTGTCTAAATATGTGTTTAATTAAGAATGTTCCATGAATATTTTCAATTACTAGGTGGTTAATCACAATTATTCATCTTATTTTGCATGTACTATATATGGTGTCAAATCAATGCGAGTCTGGTTTGTATGCATCGAGTCGTGAACTATAGATTAAGGGTCCTTAAGAGACTGATTTAGGTCAGGTTGTGTGGGTGCTTAATACCTTCCCACTCAATCCTCTAGCCCCCGAACCCCATTGTAGGGGAAGTCCTTTTACTTCTATTTTCTAGATTGTATTTAGGACACAAAGCCTTGTAATTTTATTTTTTCTTAGATTGTATCTAGGGCAAAATCATGTAATTTGTTTATTCCCCAAAACATTGTATTATTTATTTCATCAATATATAAAATATTATACTTTTTTCTTGACTTTTTGTACAAAAGTTAGGTGGCGACTCCATTGTAAATTCCCCTAAAAATTAGGATGGAAAACAGTGAAAGTCTCCATTTTGAGAATCATGTTTAGGCCTTAACATTGTGTTAAAGGTCGTGGTTCTCACACGGTGAAGGCCTCATACTCAGCTATAGCAGTAATTGCTCGAGATGCTTATGGGTTTATCATTAAGTGTCGACACTGGCGGAAAATCACTACTTTACTTACTACTACTACTAAGTTGCAGTGGTGGTCTTTTTCCTAGTCCTGACCCCCATTTGGCGAAGTCGATCTCTTTCTTGGAAAAGAAAAAAAAGTGTGTGTGTGCGGGAACACGTGTGTGTGTGTGTGCGTGTGAGCACAAATTTGGAGTCGCCACCAATCATGAGAAATTTAAGGTGTGATTGGGCACCTATGTCTAATATATTTTATCTTATTTAGACATTTAAAACAAAATGGTCTTGAACTAGAGATGGGTTCGAGGGTTTGCTTATGCGTGGGGAAGGTGTTAAGCACCCCACGACATCCGTCAAGAAACGGTTTCCTCCCTTCTATTGTTCCCTTTTATTTGCTAGGCCTAGGTTTGTTGGTTTTAATTATGTACAAATGTCCCAAATTTCGTCGTGCAATGTACCAAGAGTGGTAAATGCAATTTGACTTCATTTGGTTTTGATTAGACTCTTTATTTCACCTTCCTTCATCTTTGTATTTTTTAGGTTCCGGGCAGTTCAATGGTAGGATATACTTGAAATCCTAACACCTAGTGCCGGGACAAACAATTAATGTTTTTGATGTCATATTCGGGATCTCTTTACCCTTGATTTCCAAGGGTAAAACGGTCCGTTAAATGGCGGAGTTTTTGGATGATTAATTCACACTTTGGGGAATTTTAGACCATGATCCTATGAGAGTTAGAACACGTAGAATCCATTACAACGTAAGCACGTACCAGCCACGCCCACGTGTAAAGGACTCATACCATGGTGTCCCAATGCTAGGGCGAGCCGTAACTCTTGGGTTGCATCAACTTTGTTTATAATGCCCACATTACCATGTTTACTCTTTTTAAAGTTTTCATGACAAAATTTATTTTAATCACATTTATATCAAAGCGAATAAACAATCAAGCAAGTAATCACGGCATGTTTGCAGCACATAAATTATTAAAAATAATTCTAGCAAGTACGGAATGATCATGGCATGTTCGCAGCACATTAATCATAAAAAGTTCAAATGAGTAATCACGGCATGTTTGCAGCACATAAATTACTAAAACACGAGTATGGAATGATCATGGCATGTTTACAGCGCATTAATCATAAGTACGGGATGACACAAGTGTAACGCTTAATCGTGATGACAAAGTGTAATTCATGACAATATGATATATTTTAGGGAAAGGGTCAAGACCTCGTGGGGCCGGGATTCAATGCTATTGAAAGGCTTACTCGAATCTCGATACCACCTCAGGATTTACATGAATAAAATAAAGCAATTTAAAGGGGAGTTCAACGCCTCTCAGGCTTATAAGAAGGAATTAGTGTTATTGAAAGACTTACCTAAACCCTTGAGGCCAAATATGACTTATATGAGTGAAAAATCGTTTTAAAAGTGATTTAGGAGGGAATTCAATGTCTCTCGGGCTTACACAAACGATTAATGTTATTGAAAGACTTATCTAATCCCTTGATGCCGAATAGGACTTATATGAGTGAAAAATCGTTTTTGAAAATATGTTGGGAATCTTGCGGGTCCAATACCTCAAGGATTTATATGGGGTTTAGTGCTATTGAAAGACTTATCTAAAACCTCAAATACCGTTCAGTATTTTCATGCCCAAATTTCAAGGGAAAAGGGGGATGGGTGAACAATATTTACAACATAGTAAATAATGAAATAACGGCAATAAATAAACTTAAAGCATAATGGAAAGCAATAAATGTATTTAAAGCAATAATGGAATTTAAAGTAAGGGATTTTCGTGGGTCCAATGTCTTATAGAATTACGTGGTTGTTAATGCCTCGTAGAGGTCTTACATAATTCACCACGACCAATCGGGATTATCACGCCCAAATCATAAAGGGAAAAGGGGGAGAAAATAAATATTCATAACGTAGTAAAGCAATAAAATGACGGAATTTAATCATGGGGGTGTGCTCATGGATCCAATGCCTTGCGGATTTACATGGTTGTTAATGCCTCTGTGAAGGGCTTACATAATCCGCCAAAACCACTAAGGATTTTCATGTCCAAATCACACTGGGAAAAGGGATATCCATAATAAATAATATTCACAACGTAGTAAACGTAAATGAAAGCGATAAAAGTATTGCGGAAAGAGATAAATATATTTAAAGCAATAACGGAAAGCGATAAATGTATTTAAGCATAACTGAATTTAAAGCAAGGGATTTTCGTGGGTCCAATGCCTTATGGAATTACGTGGTTGTTAATGCCTCGTTAAAGTCTTACGTAATCCACCACGACCAATCGGGATTTTCACGCCCAAATCAAAAGGGGAAAAGGGGGAGAAAATAAATATTCACAACGTAGTAAATGACGGAATTTAATCAAAGGGGGTGTATTCTTGGATCCAATGTCTTGCGGGTTTATGTGGTTGTTAATGCCTCGTTGAGGTTTCACATAATCCACCACGACCAATCGGGATTTTCACGCCCAAATCACATGGGGAAAGGGAATAATCACAATATAATATTCACAAGTATGTAGTAAATGTAAATGAAAGCGATAAATGTATTTAAGGCATTACGGAAAGCAATAAACGTATTTAAAGCAATAATAAAATTTAAAGCAAAGGGTTTTTTGTGGGTCCGATGCCTTATGGAATTACATGGTTGTTAATGCCTCGTTGAGATCTCACATAATCCACCACGACCAATCGGGATTTTCACGCCCAAATCACAAATAAGCCATATTTACAACGTAGTAAAGCAATAAAATGACGGAATTTAATCAAAGGGGGTGTGTTCTTGGATCCAATGCCTTGCGGGTTTACATGGTTGTTAATGCCTCATAGAGGACTCACATAATCCACTAAGACCGCTAAGGATTTTCACGCCCAAATACACGGGGAATGGGGATAATCACAATAATATTCACAATATAGTAAATGAAAGCGATAAACGTATTTAAAGCGTTGCGGAAAGCGATAAATGATATTTAAAGCAATAATGGAAAGCAATAAATAAATTTAAGGCATAAAGCAAAAAATGAACTTAAAGCACATAAATAAAGCAATAAATGAACTTAAAGAACATAAATAAAGCAATAAATAATATTTAATGCAATAAATGAAAACATAAGCTTAAATAAGAATGGATCCTTGTGAATCCCTTCTCATTTTTGGGATCATCACTAGTCACTAACTCACTTCCACTAAAAAGAAAGAAAAATAGTGGAGAGAGAGAGGGAAGAGAGGGTTAGAGAGAGGGAGTACCTAAGTAGGTCTCTCTCATCCTTACTAAAACTACCCAAAAACCCGCCAAAGGAAGAGCCCCAACCCTCTTTCTGCCTAAAACAAAGCCTAAATGCCAGAAATTCGAGCTCTAAGTGTGCTGAAATGAGGGGGGGTATGGCTTGTTTTATAAGTGGAGCTGCATGCCTCGCGCGTCCCCATGCCGCGCGGCGCGTGGTGAAGGCGCGCCAGGCGTGCTCTCTGCCACGTGGCGTTCTTATCCGCCGCACAGCCCCTACCGAATCCTCCTCAGTTTTCGTGCGCACACTATTTTTTGAACTGATTTTCGGGGCAGCTTTTGGAGGCCTTCTGGTACTCAAAATGGGTCATGCGGCATATCGTCGGAAAGCTTGCAACGTCTACTTTCCAACGATATAAGTTTTGTGCGAATCAGAGTTTGGACGGAAGAGTTATGGCTCCCGAAATTTGGGGTATCAGAGTTGTTTTTTGGCGTTTTTCCGGCGAAGATTCTGGCCAAACGGGGGAAGCCACCGGCGAACCGAGAGTTGCGTCTCACAGCTAGAGTTGCAGTCTTTCTAACGCACCCGGGCTCGAGGATCAAATCGCAACGAGCCGAAAATAATCGGCGTGCGAAGTCGGTTGTCCGGGAGGAAAAATGCGTCTGATTTTCAGCGCGTTTTTCTTACTTTTTGTCTGTGTTCGCGCACACGGTTGACCTAGTTCCCGACGTCGGTTTTTGACGTTCTTGGTACCATTGGAAAGCTTGCGCTACCATCTTTCTTAAAGTTCTGGACTTGCGGGAAACCGAGCTCGAGCCGGAGAGATATGGTCCCACGAATAGAGGCCATCGGAGGGCAATTTTTCGGTCTAGATTCCGGCTAGACCGGAGAAAATCTTGACGATCCGAGAGTTTCACGCCGTGTCTAAACATGTCCTCTTTCTCACGCATTTGGGCTCGCGGATCAAATTGCAGTGAGCCGGAAAGAATCTTTTCGTGAGCGTGACATCCCGAAGTGAAAACTGTGAAATTTTCAGCATAGCTTTATTTCATCGATCTGTTTTCGTGCGCGTGGTAGACATAGCTCCCGATGTTGGATTTCGGCGATCTTGGCGTCGCCAAAAAGCTTGCATTACCTTCTTTCTAAAAGTATGGGACTTGCACAGAGGCGAGCTTGGGTTCGCGAGATGCGGTCCCATGAACGGAGACTGTCAGAGTGTTTCCTATACTGGGGGGTCATTTTCTGATCGGGATTCCGGCTGGACCGGAGGAGCTCCTGACAATCCGAGAGTTACACGTTGTAACTGAAGTTACCCTCTTGCTTAAAGATTTCAGCTTGCGGATAAAGTCGCTGCAGGTTGGAAAGAATCTATGCGCAAACACTGCCTCTCAAATAGGCTGTTTTGTCAACAACACTTAGCAAAATTTGGCTAAGTGTTGGACCAATTTTCACGGTTTTGCCCATAACTTGCTCGTTTCTCGTCTGTTTTTTACCCGTAAAGTACCGAATCGAAGCTCTCGATGTGTTTCACGCAACGGTAAAAGGGTGGTCAGCCTAATCCGGCTTTTGGTCTGGTCAATGCTTCGGTCAAACCTCAGTCAAACTTGGTCAACCCTGGTCAAACTTGGTCAAACCTCCCCAAATTTCGGGGAATGTGCTCCGGACCCCGTCTTGAGGTTCTTTTGATGTGGTGGGCCCCTGTTGGGTCAGACCGGGTCGGTCCGGGCTACCTAGTTTTGCGTGCCGACACCCGAGAAAATCCCGGGGGGTAAAAATAGGGTTATGGGTATGGACTCTTTGTGTGGATACTGTTGACCCGGTTATTGCTGAAGCTCAAGCGATCAAATGGGCTCTTGAGTTAGTTAAGTTGGAGAGTTTTCCCAAGATAATTGTGGAACGCGACTCTAAAATGTGTATTGATGCTTTGGTAGATAACCAATCTGCAGGTTGCTGGAAGATTGACACTCTTTGTGCTGATGTTAATAGTTTAATTCCTTGGTTTCTATCTTGCTGTTTTACTTGGGTGAAGAGAAAGGCTAACTCGGCAGCGCATGAGCTTGCCTCTCTCGCCTCCTCTCTTCGCTCATCGCTTTCTTGTAATGCATATTCTCTTCCTCCCTCCGTCCTCGAGTCTTGGCAAAGAGATATGCTTGGTTTGTCTTTGTTTTAATAAAATTTTCTAATTACCAAAAAAACAAAAAAAAATTTCTTCTTTGACGGGATCATAGACAACTTGACTAGTATGATGGCGCCACGAATAATGGTGGTGACATCCTTGCTACACTTGAAGCCGAGCTTGAAGCGGGTTTGCTTAAGAATAGGCATGATCTTCATGACCTCGCCAGTTGTACTGTTGTTGTTGTGTTATTTACTTTCGTTGTATTGGATGTTTCTATTTTCCGCCCTTGTAATAGGTTTATTAGCCGCCCTTGTAATAGGGTTTTGGTTCAAGATGTATGTCTTTTTTGCCGCCCTCGGAGTAAGGTTCAGGGTTTTATTGTGTAATCAATTTAGTTCCATTCCATCTCGTTTGAGTGGAAGTATTCTATTATTTGATTTTCAATGAATTCTTTTTATTTAGCAAAAAAAAAAAAAACAGTATATAACTTGAGGGTTGATCATCTTTGTCTAACAAGGGAAAGAGTGGGAAAAATGGGTCACAAAGAGTTACAAAAATTTCCTAATTTTTGCTTAAAGGCCCAATTCTACATTTATAGTAACTTATAGCTGTGGGCCTAAGTAGAAATTAGTTGTTTGGGCTTAGATTTTATTTTTATGTGAGGTAGAGTGCAAGCCTTAATCGACAGATTCTTGATGGGTGAATATCTTGCTACTTTATAAGGCCTGATAGTTGATTCCCTTCTATTTAATTTTAAACGAATTCTTAGATCTAATCTTTAGAGACAGATTATTACAGATAGCTTGCCAGTTGCCAAGTTAAAATTGTGCTATGGTTGTATCGAACAATTTATTTTCTTGCACGTGATTTTTTAAGATTTTTTTAATGGCGATTATAGATACGTTGTTGAAAGTTGAAACCTTAATTTATCTTTTATTCTAAAAATTATTTTGGTGTTTTGTTTGGGAGACCATAGTATAATATGGAACAATAAGAATGCTACAATCATTATGTTTTCACAACATTGTTTAGTGATAAGTTGTTATTGGTTTTCATATAACACTATTTTATTGTCTACCATTTACAATTTACTAACTAAATAATGTTGTAAAAATATTATGAAAACGTGGTATTTTAACTTTTTTTTTTTTAACTTTTTTTTCTACAAAATCACGTGTAGCTAGCTTTGTTAGCCAGTTGTGCTTACTGCTTAGTCCAAGATACTTAATTGATGTAAAGTCCAGTTTTCTCACGTAACTTCAAATTGAAAATTCAACTAAAGACCTCATGATAGTCAATAAAGTGAGGATGCAATTATCAATAATAGGGTTCTTCTTATTTCAAAATCTCTTCATTATTTATTTCATGATTTAGATTTTATTTTTTGAATCTAAAAGTATACACACTACCACGGTACACTGTTAGATCTGTAATACTTAATCTGAATTATGAAACGGACCAAATAGAATAATTTGAAATGGAAAAAATCTTTTTTCCTATCAGCATGTCCAAAGCAAGCACAATCAAGATCACAACCCAAATCTATTTTAAAATAAAATTAAAAATCACACCCTAAACCTCTTTTCTTAGTACTAGTTTGGGTCACACGTGCAAGGCAAGTGTCTTCCTTTATATTAAATAGTTATATAAAATCAAATATAGAACATATTTGTAATACCGAACAATAAGTGAATTTGATATCAACTAAGTTATTGGATACTATAAAATTCAATAGAATATAATGTGGTAATATGTCCAAATCAATACTTATCAAAAAAAAAAAAAAAAAAGTCCAAATACAATTTAATTTTCTCATTTCTATATGTTAAATACACTTTTAATTTTTTTAATGATCGCAGAAGGGTTAAAGGGTCTGTCTTTAAATTGCAATTGAAATCTACAAAAGCAGTATCGGACAACTGAAGAGGAAAATGAGAACAAAAAGTGGTGAAAATGACCTTATGGTTCTTTTTTTTTAAATAAGAAGAACCCTATTATTGATTATGGTGAAAATGACCTTATGGTTCTTTGGTATAAGAGAAGTACAACTTTTTTTTTTTTTTTTTTTTTTTTAAAAGGTCCAAGTTCATTTTAGTATACAAGGTATAGAATCCTAAATAAAGACGAAGCAAAGACAATGAATCAGGCAACAAAAATAGAACGTAGCCCAAAATAAGATAGGAATCAATGAATGGTTTGCTATGTTTACAAATAAGGGGCCACCGACACAACCGACCAAACCGCAAGAACCGCATAATCCATTATAAAAGCCTATAAGGTGTAGGTGCTGATAGGAAAACCGCACTCCGGAGAAAACCGCACCGCACCTTCCGAACACCCCTAGTATGTTATACACTCTCAAGTCTCAAACTTTAGCCTCATCCCAATTTTTAAATCCGTAACCTTAGTTGCCATTTATTCTTTTAGGTTAAAAAGAAAAAGAAACTGCACATGGTTTAAAACTACTAAGCCTCAAAACATCAAATTTCTCCAAACTTGAGCAAAAGAAATTTATAGATACTCGTTCCTTGGGCCACAAGTTGAAGGTCTTTCGTCACAAACTTATAAATCATTGAATATGTCGAGAGTGAACTAAAACGGGCATAGAAAGCACAAGTGGATAAAGTCATTGCTATTGTCTATTTATGTTTCTTTCATGTGGTAGCCAGATTTACAAATTTTGGACCCGTAAACCATAACCAATAGAGATTGATATTTCAAGTACTAAATTGTTAGAATAATAGTTAAAAGATTCAATTCACCATTTTTTAACAACTTATAAAAAACTTGATCCCAAATTCGAATCATATTTCTACTTTATCTCTCATTTAAAAAGTTAAAATCTTAATGGAGAGTCTAAACTTACACGTGTAAGTGAGAGAAAGTGTTAAAATTATAATTAAACCATTAAATTTAATCCCACATGTGAGCTTAAGCTTTTCTAATGTGTGTGTGAGGAACCAAGGAAGGGACCATATCAGCTGCAATGTATTAAGGTACAATTGCTGTAATATGACTTAATTGGTCCAATAAAAACTTGCCAACTCAATTAAAAAACCAGTCAGGTCCACCTCACCCAAATACTAACAGAACCCAAACTCTCTCAAAGTCTCCGTTAACACTTTCTTTCTCTCTGACTAACTTGAGTCGGCCAAACTTCTCTCTCTCCCTTTGTAACTTCTAGCCAAACTTCTCTCTCTAACTTGGAGGCTTGCTACGGGATCTCTTGCTGCTGCACTAACACCAACATCAGTTTCATCATTTGTTTAGTAAGAGTTTGAGTTCAAATGGATCTTGGACCTTTGTTGGCTCTTCTGGTTTGTGAGCTATGAATATATGAGCATTGATCTTGGATGGGGGTTTTCGAGTAAAGGGCTTATAAGAATCGTTCTTATATGAAAAGGACTTCGAATCAATAGGAATCTCTATCAGATCCCACAGATCTGGGCTAATACTTCCAAAGATCCAACAAAGACACCATAATCAAATTTTAATACGTTAACACGTTGACGAAGCTTCTTGATTTAATGGCCCATTCCAACTTTCATGTTCAACTATTGAAATTCAGCCCACATGTTCCGTGAAAGACACAAAGACAAAAAAATTTGGCCAGCTCAAGTTAGAGAGAGAAGTTTAGCTGGAAGTTACAGAGCGAGGGAGAGAGAGAAAGTGTTAACGGAGACTTTGTGATATTTTAGGTTTTGTTAGTATTTGGGTAAGGTGGAGGTGATTTGGTTTTTTAATTGAGTTGTCAAGTTTTTATTGGACCAATTAAGTCATATTGCATTAATCGTACCTTAATACATTGCAGCTGATATGGTCCCGCCAAAAGAATGTCCACATGCAAGAGTGGAGAAGGGTCCGTGAAGTTGCCGGATACTTCTGTAGCACGTGCGGGCAAGAGGTTTGAGTTTGATAGAGTGTGAGGAGGAATGCTTGAGGAATTGTTCTGGTATCGGTTACACGAGTGCTGATAAGAGAAAGGGAGGGATTGGGTGCTTGACATGGCATGGGAATTTGGTGGACACAAGGACCTTTTCCGTAGATGGACAAGATTTATACGTACGTGTGGATGCAGTTGCAGTTGCAGTTGCACTAGGTACGTACTCTTATAACTTTCTATAAGACTTCATCTATTATTCTATAATCCACAATTTGTTTCTGAGTTTCTCAAACATATGGCTAATGATAATGGTGGTAATGTTGTGGTTGACAAGAGTTTTAATCTGTTTTACTTAATGCAAGTGATCATTAGAAATAAGTGTTCACTTTTGTTTTAATCACTTATCACTCCAACCAAATGGAAGTCAAGAGTACTTTCCAGTTTTCAACTATCAATCTACTCTCTTGGTTTAGTGACATCTCTACTATCCTCTCATAGAATAATGGGTGGGAGGAGTTTGATTAGGGGTACCTAGCCATAGTTTGGTTTAGGCTTCAAATCTTTTCCTAAAAGTTTATTTATTTTTTCGTTTCATTTACTATATATAGTAGTAATTGATAGTAAGACCCCCCTGTTTGAGCCCTTCTTATTCATTTTTCCTCTTAGGTGTGAAAAAAAGCAATAGGAGCCCTTCTCTGCATCACCAAGTGTGCTCCTAGCTCTCTTAAGCACACTATTTTACTGTCAATTCACCACCCCTTTTTTTTTTTTATATGTTGAAAGTGACAACTAAACTCTTAGAAAGCTTTCACACGGAAAAATCTCAGCCACGAGGGGTTCTAAGTAACGGTGGAAAATGGTAACATGCAGCAGGCCTGCTTCCTGCTTCCTGCTCCTTTAGAAGTATTAAAAAGATGGTCATAGACTTAATTTTATAATAAGTTGAAAATGAGGCTCCCATGTGGATCGCCGACATTCTTCAACTTTATGGGTTGGAATTCACATGAGATTGGATCGGAAAAATACAAAACAACAGAAATGCTTAAAGACTTACAAATTGACTTCTAGTCTCTCTATTCAAGTGTAGGGAGATAAGAAAAACATGTATCACCATTTTCACAGTTTTATATATTAACAACTAACAAGCAATAATTATCCAACATCAAAACAGTAGGGGATGAAGACGAGGGAAGTCAATTAAATAAGGATTTTGTTAATGAATATCTTTAGGATAATGGTTAAGGATCATTAAATGTTATATTGTTGTTTAAGATTTATAATGTCCTGCAAAATAGGAGATAAAAAGGTTATATTGTTGTTTAAGATTTATAATGTCCTGCAAAATAGGAGTAAGCTGCCATCTAACCAGGTTGTTGATATAAGGAGAAATGACTAGGATTAGTTCCTTCGTTAATTTAAAATCCAATAATACAAATGCTTAATACCATATTAATTAAAATCAATATAAATATATATCTAAAAGCATAAATCTTCTTTAACTGAGTTTTTGCCATTTAGCAAATTTAATGTTAAGTTTTTATCACCATTTGACATACTTAATATTTTACATATGGTAGGATTTATTTATTTATTTATATTTTCTAATTTTTTTTTTCATGTTTATCTATATTTATATTTATATTTATCTATATTCTTATAAGTCTACTCTTCTTCTCCCCATCAAACTCAAACTGCTTTTCAAAGTTTTTTTTTTTGGTAATCAAAATTGTTCATATAAGAAAATTAGGAAACAAACAACATATCCCTTTGCCAAGTCTCTCTAATAGGGGAAGGAAGGGATGTGGCATTACAGCTAAAATCTGAATAAAAAGAGACAGCAAATTTAGCCAGAGCATGGGCAACCATGTTAGCTTCTCTCTTAACCCATGAAAAACAGCAAGAAACAAAATCTAAGGAAAGAAAATTAACATCTGAAACAATAGCAGCAATTTTCCAATTTGCCTCAGCTTGGATGCCATTCATACAGCCAACGGAAACTTTGGAGTCACTCTCAACAATAACATTCTGGAAATCTTCAAGCTTAGCCAATTGGATGGCCCACAAAATTGCAGAAGGTTCTGCTACTTCAAGGTCAATCACTTCAATGTGTTTACTCCATGCGAAATGAATGAAGCCATTGGCATCACGAGCAACCACTGCAATGGTTGAGAAACTTGTGCGTACTGCTGCATTAGTATTTAGCTTGACTACTTGTCCAGAAGGAGGAAGCCATTTAGCACATGGAGCAATTGGGTGATTGTTAGAAAGAGTAATTGAAGAGGAGTGATCCGAGATTCTGAGTTCAAGGCCCTTAACAGTATTATAAATATTTAAGTGTGGATCCTTGTGAACTGCACTGTTCCTCATAGTCCAGATACATTTGAGTGTAAGCAAAACTTTTATGGCAAACATCTGGGAAAAATCTTTTCCAAGTGTTTGATCACCAATAAAGTCAAGGGGATTCAAAACCATATTAACAATGTCAACACAAGAGTGAATAGGAAGACCTTCAGAATATAGTCCCATACCTTGGCCAAACCACACAGCTCTAGAGGAAGGGCACTGGAAAAATAAGTGGGGATAGACTCTTCCTTAACCAAACAGAGAGGGCACATTGGATCTCCATGACCAACTCTTTGAACAAAATTCTTGTTTGTGGGGAGAATGTCTGAGCCAATTCTCCATAACATCATTTTAAGCTTTTCATGTACTGGTAACTTCCAAAGCTTGTTCCATTGTATACCCGTGTTGGCCACATCTATTAGGGCCTGACAAGTCTTGAAGACAGATTTAACAGAAAATATCCCTTTAGAATCCGAAATCCAAACTAGTCTATCAGGCCGAGGCGTAAAAGGAATGATAATCTGTTTAATTGCAGCGACTGATTCTTCATTAAAAAATTGCTCCAATATGTTGTTGTTCCAGGTTCTTGTATTCTGATCAATGAGGCAAGAGACTACAAAACTAACCATGGTAGACTCTTCCTTAGGTTGTGGAACAAAATTAGGGAGCCAAGGCACCCAAGGGTCCTTCCATATATCAATCATTGCGCCATCTCCAACTAGAAAACACGCACCCTTAGCAATCACACATTTGAGTCTCTCTATCGCCTTCCATGTTTGAGAAGCATTCTTAATTGGAGTAGCATGCATCCAATCATCTCAGACCTTATATTTACTCCTTAAGGCTTTTATACAACAACTATCTCTCTTAGGAAGCACCATCCAAGTCAACTTAGCAAGAAGAGCATCATTGAACTTTTTGGAACTTCTAAACCCCAGGCCGCCTAAGGACTTAGGTAGGTAGAGGTGATCCCAAGACTTCCAGGCCAAGTAGTTACCTGAATACTTCTTAGGATTCCACCAAAACCGTCGAGTGACTGCGTCTAACTTGTTGCAGACGGAACCAGGGACATCAAATGATGAAAAAGTGTAGTTTGGTAAAGCCTGTGCTACTGATTTAATGAGTGTGTTTCTACCTGCCCAAGAAAGGGCCTTGCATCTCCAGCCTTTGAGTTTGGACTCAAGTCTTTCTTGAAGGAATTTGAAGTCTTTAGATCGGTTCCTTGAAGTGAAAAGTGGGGCTCCAAGGTAAATTGCATTCTGGTGGATAGATTTCATATTCAACTCCAGCTTAATAGCCTTCTTCCTTTCTCTAGTAACCAACTTAGAGAATATGAGACCAGATTTCTCCCTATTAACCAGCCGTCCAGACCACTGGCAGTATTTTTCAAGACACGCATCTAAGGCTTGGACCTCTCTGTTGCTAGCTTTGGTAAATAACATGATGTCATCTGCATACATTACATTCATGAAGGCTGGACCATTTCTATTCATGCTAACTCCACTGATAACTCCAGCAGCGATCTCTTTATCAATTAATCTTGAAAGGACCTCTTGGCACAAGGATGAACAAGTAAGGGGACAGTGGGTCCCCTGGAAGGTTGAAAGCATTTGGATTTCCCTCCATTGATCAAAACTGAGAAGGAAACCGTTGATACGCACTGCATGACCCAAAATACAAATACTTCATGGAAGCCAAACTTAAGCAACACAGCTCTTAAGAAGCTCCAATTCACCCGATCATACGCCTTTTGGAGATCAACTTTTATTGCCACAAAGCCACCTTTAACTTTCCTCATTTTGAAACTATGAAGGAGTTCATGAACTACAAGCTGATTTTCTGCAATCCACCTGTCAAGAACAAATGCAAACTACCTTGGAGATATCAAGTTTGCTAATAAAGGTCTTAATTTAGACATTAGTATCTTTACAATAACCTTGTACACGATATTACAAAGGCTAATAGGTCTAAAGTGATTTACATTAGATGGGGCAGTATTTTTAGGTATGAGCACTATGAAAGAATTGTTTACCTCAGATAGAAGATGCCCAGACCTGAAAAAATTTTGGACTGCCTTAATGACAGTGTTGCCTACTATCGACCAATAATGTTTGTAAAATAGTACTGGAAGACCATCAGGGCCAGGTGCCTTTAGGTTTTGCATTCCAAATAAAGTATCTTTGATCTCTTCAGCCGAAGGAATGAGACATAGTAAATCATTTTCTTATGTTGAAATTGATGGGGCAATGAGTTCATCAAGTTCAGGTGGAAAGCATGTAGTCTCTTCAGTGAAAAGCTCTTGAAACTTAAGGACCATAAACTCCTTGATATCAGCCTTGTTGGTGATCCATTCACCATTGTCCGACTTAATAGCATCAATTGCATTTTGCCTTCTTCGAATTATGGTCGAAAGATGAAAGAATCTTGAGTTCCTATTGCCTTCTTTCAACCAGGTTTCCCGAGACTTCTGTCTCAATACAGATTCATAGTTCAGCAGCCACCCATTTAGTTCTTTTTGGATGGAAGCCTCCAATCTATAATTAATCTTAGACGTAGGAGCGCCTTGGATCCTTTCCAGCTCTGTAGAGAGCTCTTTGATTTTTGTTTGACAAAAGCCAAAAGTGTCTCTATTCCATTTTTTAAGAGCCTTGGTCGTATGAAATTGTTTACGGAATAGATTGAAACAAGCAGAACCCCCAAATTCATTACTCCAAGCCGTATTGATAACCTCAAAACATCTCGGGTCTTTAGTCCAAACAGCTTCAAATCGAAACCGTCTAGTCAAAGGCGCATCATCCGGATTAGTGTCAACTAGGATGGGGCAATGATCCGAATTGATTGCTCCGAGATGGTAAACAGCTGCCTTTGGGAATGACAATCTCTAGTTGATGTTTGGGATGCCTCTGTCTAGCCTCTCGCAAATGCTATTACGACCCCAGCGTTTATTACTCCATGTGAATTTATTTCTAGCAAAACCCAAGTCGACTGGGCCTAGATAAAACAACAACTCCTTTAAATAACTGGGGATAGATGATCCACCTCTCTTACCACCTTCTTTCTTTGACTCATCAATCAATACATTAAAATCTCCAAAGCACATCCACGGGCCATCAATAGATTCCAAAAGGCCATGAAGGTTCACCCAAGCTTTTCTTCTCTTAGCTTTGTGTGGCGGCCCATGGAAACCTATGATAGACCAAGAACAAGTACAATATCTAATGGTAACAGCAATAGTATTAGGATTAAATTCAAGCAGCTCAACACCTAGCTCTTTAGCCCAAAACATGCAAATGCCCCCAGCCCTACCTCTGGGGCGAATGGCACAAAAATTCAAAAAACCAATCAAATTTGCAACTTTCTTCATACATACCTCGTTAGCTTTAGTCTCACAAAGGAACACAACCATGGGGTTTTGACCCCTTATTAACGCCCTGAGGGCGTGAACTGTCGAGGAATTGCAAATACCCCGACAGTTCCTGCCCAAAATCCTCATTGATTTGGAGGAGTGGGCTTCGAGATGCCCAACTCCTCAGAAACACTCTCATCAACGTAGAAGAGACTGACTGCAACATAAACACATGGAACGACAACATCACCTGGATGGGAAGCATGGATAGACCATGGTGGGGATTCATTAAGCTTCTTGATTCGCTTACTCTTTAGATCAGGATCAAAATTGGAGGCTATAGAAACATTCTCGGTGGGGTGAGAGGGGAATTTGCGTTTTAGTGTGGAGACTGGTGGTTTAGAATGGGGGTCAAGGTCAGATGAATGTAGAGAAGGTTCTGGAAATGTTTGTTTTATGGTGACATGGGTTGGGTCAGGATCAATCTTGGGCTGGTTAAGCACCAAAAGTTGATAAGAAGGTAAAGGTTCAGTGTCTAAGAGAATTGGGCTTTTAACACAAAATGTGTAGATTATGTGGGAGAGATAGGTCTAGCTCACAACCTAACTTGGCATCGCCATCTCTAGGCCCTGAGAGAGGACAAACAAGGATAGGGTCTACGAGAATTGGGCTTTTAAGACAAGATAGGTCCAGCTTACAGCCCAACTTGGCATCCCCGTTTCCAGGCCCTGAGGGAGTACAAACAGGGATAGGGTCTACGGGAATTGGGGAGTTGTTAGTGGCCTGGGTGGTAGGTGTCCCACTACTAGGACGTGTATCATTGCCAGGTAATGAAATAGATTTTGAGTCATGACAACATACCTCTGTCCTTATCTTTGGTTCTAGCAGGCTGGTGCAGTGATCTTGGTGGAATGGGAATGCCAGCGATGCCTCCAGAGGCACGCCCTTGTCAATAGGTACAAACGGTTTTGCACTAACCAATTGTCGCAAAGGACTAGTAACCTTGTCCACATCTGAATTGCCACGTACCAACAAGGGGACCGTCAAAGATGGGGAGGTAGTCTGAGGGGTTGGTTTATGCCGGAATCCAGTCTCCAATGATTCATTCAAATCCTTTTGAGAAATCAGGTTATCAAAGATCCCCAGAGGGTTTTCATTGTTATCAAAGTGCATCCATGGGCCATAGGCTAGGATTTTATGATCAAAAGGATTTACTTGATAAACTAGGCTCAGAATTGCATCCATTGGACTCATGCCCAATAAATCCACATTTGTAGCAAAACTCTGGTAACTTCTCATACTTTAAGCCAATCCAGACATCACTAAGCTCTTTCCTGGGGAAGAACATACCAGGCTTCAATGGTACCGTAATATCCACTTCCACTCTTAATCGCACAAGCTTGTGCCACCAAGGCGATGAATCACCAACAAAATCAACTTCGATGACCTTGCTAGCCTTGCTTCCGATTCTAGAGAGGTTCGGTTTGTTTTGCCACAGGAATGGTAGGCCGTGAACTTGGATCCAAAAAGTCGAAGTAGAGAAGTCTACTTCGTTCCAGTTTAACTCTGGCTTCCAAACCTTAAGAATGAGGTGAGCCCCACGGAGAGTCCAAGGTCTGCATCTAAACACCAAGTTGAGATCAACCTCATGTTGAAAGGAGAATAAGAATACATTTCTATCCATTTTCATCACTGATATTGGGAATGACAAGTTCCAAGCTTTAGTCACAATATCTCTTACCACTGAATGATTGAAACTACGCATTGTGATAATTTTTCCGATAAGGGAAAGTTTGTAGGACCTCAGATTCATTCTGGAGTGAAGGGAGCTCAATCCTAAACTCTTCACAACTGCATTTTTCCGTTCGATTAACCAAATCTGAGACCAGGTTTTCCACGTTGCTCGCAGACGCCATCAAGTTATAGGAGTCAAAAGGAGGTGAGGGAAACAAATCAAGGTGGAGTGAAAAAAAAAGATGAACAGTAACGAAGACTAAGAAAGAAAGAAGCAGTAGGTAATAAGTAGTAAACTAGTCTAAGACCAATTTAATCATGATAGTAGGGTAGGGATACTGTTGATAGTGATGTAGGCCGGGTCATACAGGGTATGAGGCAATGGAGTTATCAAATCTCAGAGAGAAAGAGACAGGTACCATAAAGGTACAGGCAAAATAGCTGTAGCTAGGGGAAGACCTCTATTCTCATTAAGCTGCAATAAAGTCAATTGCTTTTCAAAGTTAATATACTTAAATTGCTCTCCTTTGCCATTAAAAGTCGTGTGAGTTTATTTTTATTTTCTTCACGACGCCTAGCTTTTATTTTTTCAAAAGTAAGAATGAGAAGAAGACAAATACTATTAAACTTTGATTTCGATAATGTATATTTGATCGACATTCATATTATTTAAGTCTTGCTATCTTTTACAGCCTTTTTTTTTTTTTTGAGTTGCTCGATGTGTGCAGCCCCATTAAAATTTCTGTCAAAGTAAGTCATCAGACTCGCTTTTGCGCTTCTCGATGTGTGCAGCCCCATTAATTGTTCTGTCAAACTAAGTCATCAGACTCACTTTTTCCTTATCTCTATCTCTCTCTGAGTTGCTCGATGTGTGCAGCCCCCATTAATTGTTCTGTCAAAAAGACTCACTTTTGCTCTTTATCTCTCCAAATTGTTTACAGTATTCCAATCTGCCAAGCTAAAATTTTTTGGCCAGTGTAATTTTCACATTAGTCTGATATTTCAATACCAATGATGTGAAATAATAAAAATTAATGTGAAAATATAATTTTTCAATTTTTTTAGTTAACGTAGTTATTAATGTAGCTTAAAAATCCAAAAGGAAAACCCTCCCATCCGGTCTTTTGCAGCTATTAATGTGTGAAAGGGATTATTAGAGAACATTGTTCTTGTAAGGGGAAAAATTATCAAGAGACCAAAAGACTGCAGAATGTCACTTCCCAAAGTGGGAGACCGGCACCAATTTGAGAGCAACACGGCTTCAATGAGTTCCAGACCGGACTGTTCATTATGGACCACGCTATCCCTCTGAATGGACTTAAGAGATCTCAGCATTTAATATCTGTCAGGAGGGTGGTTGAGAGCATTAATTAGGATACGGCGAAGTGACCTACTTGCTAGTACTCCTTGCGGGGGGGAGGGGGGGAAGCATACAAAGTCATAAATGCACCAGGGCAGGCCACACAAGCCAGGATGGCTAGGTGCCTTTATGTCCCATCCAAAGCTGACATCCCCCTTTCAAGAGACAAGGTAATCATTCAAATGACAGATGAGCTGTCAAGAGAAAGGCTATAAAAAGGCAAACTTGGTAAGAACTAGGTACGCGAATATACATCTGAAAAAAACTAGAACTCACTATTCTATTACTCTCAAACAATCTTTCACTGACTTCACCATCGGAGGGTAATCGGTCTCCAAACAGGGGATCATCCCTTCTTATTTATTCCTTTCTGTGTAAGACTTATCTTTCATTCAAAAAGTTGCCTTAGCAGCTTCACTAGGAGAGGTCTTTTTCTAAATTATTAAAGTTCCTAGATTTATTTCCCGTTACAATTCTTATACTAGACTTCCTACCCATCTGATCCTCTATCTCTTACGACTTCCATTAAACAATACAATGAACGTTGTTCATTTTTTAGTTGTATGTATATGTCTTTATTTATTTTTAAAAGTATATTTCCAAATCCCTTTGTGTCTATTATTGACTCTTTTGCTTACTTTCACAGATTCGCTCAATCGTAGTAGTAAAAAATGGCTGGCAGATTCACTAGATGGTTTATAGTTCGTTTAAGCATTTTTGCTTGGTTCATTTGGGGGTCCCCATGGAGACAACTTCTCTGGTAGTTATGGGACCATCCATCAATCCTGTGGATTATCTTATCAGCAGGAGTATCAAATATCCAATTGACTTTTAACAAAAGTTAGTTTTTTTTTTTTTTTTGCAAAATAATTTAATCAAAAGAGAAAGATTGATAAAATATAAAAAAAGTAGAGTGTTAATGTACTTCTGTAAAATTAGATGCGAAGAATAATCTGGTAGCTCGCGTGGAACTGCAATTATTAAAACTAATAGAATTAACAATTTAAACTAAATACCTATCCTCGTAATATTATTGATTTGATTTGATTTGATGTTTAGAAGTTTTCAACATATACAAACTACTTTTGTTATTTCCGCCCCTGCAATTTTACATCATTTTTTTTTCCGTACCAATGATGTGGAATGCTTTTTCCCCCGAAAATCCTACCAATGGAGTGTCGTAGGGTTGGAGGTTAGACTGTTTAAGACCGAGTCTGTGAAACAGGTTTGGGTACATTATTTCAGAACAACTGCCTTGATCTATCAACACTCGCTTGACATCCGAATCTCCAATTCTCAGTTTGGCTACCAATGGGTCGTCGTGCAAAGTTTGGACATCCCTCAAATCTTCATCAGAGAAGAAGATTTGTTGTTCACTGTTTGGGAAGTCGGTTCTCTGTTTTTTAGAGACAACCGATCCTTCAGCCACCTGAAAGACTTCTCGAAGATGTTGGGCTTTTTTCAAATTGGACCTCAGCTGATCGTGTGATTTCCCACTTGGTCGAGATGTGTGAATCATCTCGATAACCCTGGCCATAGGTTTGGTGTTGTGGGCGACCGTTGGCCCTTCATGGTAGTGTTGCTTTTGGCCATCTCCTAGGTAGCGACGTAAATGTCCTGCCTTGGCTAGCTCTTCCAAGTGCTGCTTTAGTGAGTAACATCTCTTGGTCATGTGGCCTTTTTTTCTGTGATAGGAATAGTATTTGTTGGAGTCTCTCTTTTATGGATCTCCACCCAGGGGAGTTAACCACGAGAAAAAAGGTTCGTTTTTTATCTCAGCCATGATGCGATAGATCGACTCATTAAAAATCGTATGTACTCCGCCCAATTCCCTTGACTAGGGAAAACGGGCAAGATTCTTCACTGGTAGTTCGGTTCTTCTCTGTTTTGTATTGGCGGGTTTTCTTGGAGGTCGGCCTTGTGTAGATACCGCTCTTGTTCTTGCTCGGTCATCTTCCACCTATACGAATTGTTCAATCCGAGACATGAGATCTCTCATACTTTTAGCCGGTCTTCTAGAGAGATTATGTCTTAGTTCGGATTTTGGGTCTAAACCCAGCTTAAAGGTTTTGATGGCTATTTCTTCTATACAACCATCCACCTCGTTGTATAATTCCCAATATCTTAAAGAGTAACTCTTCAATGATTTCGAGTTTTTCATCCTAATAGACAGTAGGGAGTCGAACTCCTTCGGCTTCCTGCTGTTGGTTATATTGATTTCCAACCGTACGACGCTCCATTGGTAGGATTTTCGGGGGAAAGCATTCGGCCAATGGGCCAGATCACAATTGCAATTCATACGGGACCAATCAGTTTACAGACTGAATATTTGGTGGTAAACGTGCCATCCCCTTATACAGCAATCATGGGCCGAAGATGGTTGCATAAATTGAAGGCCATGCCTTCCTCTCTTCACCAGAAATTCCGTTTCCTAACTGATTTCGGCATAATGGAGATTAAAGGCGATCAAGTCGCTTCCAAGCAATGCATCATGGCTGCCATCAAATAGAATCCCCAGGGGCAAAGCAGAAAGGGAAAATGGTGGCAGATTGCTTAAAGGGCTTATAGCAGTTAGAAGGTGTGGGGGATACCTACACAGAGAAGTGCCACGAGACATATGAACCCTGCGAGGAATTAGAAACATTGGCCTTTTCTTCTGACCCAGACAAGTATTTTAAGATCGATTGGGAACTGAGCTAGGCCGACTGAATCGAACTTATAAATTTTCTCGTAAGCAACATTGACGTGTTCGCTTGGGATCCCTACGAAGTGCTGGGGGTAGATCCCAATTACATTCAACATCGGCTGAACGTAGATCCTCACTGCAAACCCGTGCAACAAAAGGCAAGACGAGCGGCCCCAATACATGCAGAAGCAGTACAAAAGGAAGTAAAGAGATTATTGTAGGTAGGGGCAATAAGGGAACAGAAGTACCCCACATGGCTCTCCAACACGGTGGTCGTAAAGAAAAAGAACGAGAAGTGAAGGGTATGTGTAGACTTCACTAACTTAAATCAGGCGTGTCCGAAAGACCCTTTACCTTTACCCAAGATTGATCAGTTGGTAGATGCCACAGCCGGGCATAATCGAATGAGTTTCCTGGATGCTTTCCAAGGGTATCATCAGATTGCCCTATCAACCGAAGATTGCGAAAAAACCGCCTTTATCACTCCCCTTGGGGTATACTGCTACAAAGTAATGCCGTTTGGTCTGAAGAATGCAAGCGCCACTTATCAACGAATGGTCACCAAAATGTTCAAAGAACAGATAGGGAAGACGATGGAGATTTAAATTGATGACATGGTCGTGAAGAGCAAGTTGTCACAAAATCATTTAGAAGATTTAACGGAGACGTTCCGGACACTGAGATTACATAAGCTTCGTTCGAACGCTTCCAAATGCGTTTTTGGGGCCGACTCTGGAAGATTCCTAGGTTTCATGGTGTCCCATAGAGGTATTGAAGTAAACCCGGATCAAATCAAAGGCATTCAAGAATTGAAGCCCCCATAAACTTACAAAGAAGTTCAACGGTTAACAGAGATGACCACGGCCTTAAATAGGTTAATATCAAGGTCGGCCGATCGGTGCCAACCTTTCTTTTAGCTCCTGAAAAAAGGAACTACCTTTAAATGGGATGATAGTTGTGTAGCGGCTTTTGAAGACCTAAAGTGGTATCTCTCTCTCGTCCAGAGTCAACCGAACCACTTTTCCTGTATTTGGCCGTATTTGAACGGGCTGTGAGTGTTGTGCTGATTCGTATAAAGGATACCATCCAGTGCCCGGTATACTATACGTGCAAAACTATGACAGATGTGGAGACGCGTTATCTCCCCCTAAAGAAGGTTGGCTTAGCGTTAGTCACAGTGGCCAAGAAACTACCTCAATACTTCCAAGAGCACACCATCTACGTAGTAATACAATTCCCGGTACAAGCCATGTTTCAAACAATCCGACCTTTGAAGATTGGGTGGAAGGAACGAAGTTGGGGTCAATAAGGGGAGTCACGAGCTGAGGTATTTACACTCCTTTTCTAGCAGTCAAAGGGACCGCCTGGATGATTTCCTCTTGGTCTATTCTAGGTCGAGAAACGGTCACCCCGACTTGCTTGAAGTCCTTCACGGTCGGTCCTTTCTAGAAGGACTTGTAGGACGGCACGTAATCCAACAAGATGGGCGCCGAACGTGGACGTCCACAAGAATCTATGAAGCACGGTCTTTTCAAGGAGGTGTTCAACAGTTTTCCTCTTTACAAAGTCCACGTTCTTCGCAGTAAACTCTTTATCTGAAGGAAGAGGGGAAACAATCAGTCAAGACAAAATATATATATATATATATATATATAATAAAATAATCAATATATACTTATATATAATAATAAAGATGTGTGAAACGGCGAAAACCTAATTCCTCGGGAATTAAAGGGCAATTGATGAGGGGGTTTTGCCAATTCCCCGTAATCACCAGAAAATCTTTATCTCGGCCCTTATTGGAGTCTGGAAGCCCGGTCACCAGCTTTCTATCAGAATTACGGGCAACTAAGGTATATTGATTTCTACCAATTGCTTGGAGCCTATATACGTAGGTTATATTATGTACAGTAAGTTTTAGGCCGAGCTTCTCTATTAGAACGGCCGTTCCCATTACTACTCTAAAGACATTGGGAACGCATTGGAGGGGACTTAATCTAAAATGAGTTAAAAATTGAATAAGGAAGGGGTGCATGGGTATTCTAACCCCTCCCTCAACTATTGCGATTATTGGCAAGACAAGATCTTGGTACTGAAGAAGCGCAAGATCGCTAAAAGGAACGTACCGAATATGTACGTCCTCAGGAAAGCCATAACGTTTTTTAAATTCTACTATTTTCTCTTTGGTATCCACAAGTTTTGCGAGTCGGCCCATGACTTAAAAACCTAAGGGATCAAAAGTATAACTAAAGTGATGGAAGGAAAATGGAAGAGTAAGAGAAAGGACTTACAGATAGAGAAGGCAGCACAGAGAAGTGGAGGTTTGGAAAGAAAACTAACTCGGAGAGCAAGAAAGGAGCTTTTATCTCTTTCAAAAGGATTGAGGTAAAAGTAAAAAATGAAGTGGGGTCTTCTCCCTTTTTATACAACTGATGGGACCATGGGCAACCGGGGCCCTACCGGTCATGGGCCGATAAAAACCCTGAAACTCACAGGTAATTTTTCCTCGGCCCTCGATAACTTTTATTGATTGGACGTCCTTGGGAACGTC
>OU015765.1:14254713-14282583 GCA_907173295.1 Fagus sylvatica
CATACTCTGAAACATACAATCCTAATTGGCAAAATCATCCCAATTTCAATTGGAGGAATGGGCCCTCCACCAATGAACCCCAAAGATCTTGTTTCCATGCAACTTATTCACCACCACCTAAGAAGAGCCTTGATGATACATTGCATGTCTTTATACAAGGCCAAACTTAGATCAACCAAGCTGTAATGCAAGATATTGAAGAGTTAAAAAACTCAGTTGGTTGAATTGAATCAAAACTAAATGTGAGGGAAAAAGAGACTTTTCCAAACCAAAATCGTAATTTCACAAACTCGAAAATTCAAAATTGATCCATAAATTTAAAAATCATATCTTAAGTAATCGATTTTGCGTTAAGGATGAGAAGGAATTTTTTTTAATTAAAAATCGGAGCAAAAAACAAGATTTTATTAAGAAAATAAATTTAATTGGTTGAAATGATATTTACCCTAGACTCACATGCATAAAATTATTTTTGAATTAATTTGATTGGTTCTCTAAAGGATTAAACTAAAATCAATTAATAAGTAATTCCTATTGGTTAGAACACTCTAAAATGGTAAGTATTAATGCATAAGATCATCTCCAAGGATAATCTAAATTAATTATTTTAACTAATGGATAATTATTTTGACCAATAATTATCATATTAATTATTAATAAATTGATTAATTAAGAAATCTTGAATTCAGCCAAATAAGGACTTCTAAATCCATTAGAAGTTGACCAAAATGAAAAAACCCAGAATTATCCAGTTTAAAAGCGGATCGGGTCCTAGGTTTTTACCTGGGCATTGATCAGCTTGTCTTTCACCCAAAGTCAAATTCATTTGAAGCATAAAATTGAATCTTTTGATTAAATATTCCTTAAAAATTAAAATTCAATATTCTTTTATGACTTAAAAATATTGCCACATCAATTAAAAATTGGCCACATCATCAATCTGTTAGCCATGTATACAAAAAGTTAACAGAGACTAACAGAAGGACCAATAGTGCACAATTTTGCAATATTAGGGACCATTTCTGCTCGTTTTAAACGTTAGGGACCAAACGTGCAACTTGGATAAACGTTAAAGACCAACAGTGTATTTAACCCTTTAAACAACTTTAAGCTTTCAATTGGGTTGGGTTTCTATTGGCGGACAATTTTGAGGGCCTGTCTTGAGAAGAAGGAAAAGAACATACAACATTTATACCTATGCCTCTTTTTTGTTGTTGTTGTTGTTTAGTGTGGATGCTAAAAAATCCCCTTGAGCCAGGTGTCACCCTGTGGTTGGTTGGATGTGGGTTGTACTTGTTTTGATAGGTTGTTGAGTCCAAAACTCCAAACCAGACTTGTAGATTTGCCTGATGGAGCTAAAGAACAAACAGTCAGTTGATCAAGTTAAAATAAACTTAGAGAATAAACTAAGACTTGGGAGAGTTTAGTGTGCAGAAAGAGAATTATTCCCAAGAAAACACGTATGGATCATTGAATGAATGTATGTGGTGTATGACGTGTTTCTAGGGATGTTGGAGGTTATGGCAGATGAAGTGTTTGGCTTTGGTTTTTTGGGTTTGACAGAGGATGTTTATGAGAAAGAAGTGTTTTTCTCTTCTGCTTCTTAGGTCTTTTTAGCTAGAAGTTGAATCCTTTAGTACTGGCTCTCTTTCTTCTTTTATAGTGGTCACCAATACTCTAGAGATAATACTTCAAACCCTTGCTATCCTCTTTGACCTTTGGTTAATTAGGATTTCCATTACTTCATCCAATAACATCAGACTGACAATGTCTGTTAAAGGATAAAATAAATCCTGACCTCCGCAGACCAGACTAGGAATCACGGTAGACTGATTTAGGAGGCTAGCATGGGGTTTGATGAGCATTTAATGGGTTGAATCTATGGAAAAAAAAGCTATACTGATCCATACATGTTTTCTTTTAGGTATTTAAGGTTTGCTAGTTACCAGTGTTCATACCTTCTAACAGGTATAATACTACCTATACAACATACCCCAATACTTTTAAGGAAATAATTCCCTTACCTCCAAATCAAACTTCCTAAATCTTTAACGAGAATAATTAACAGTCATTGTAGGTTTGGGTTTTGGTGGCTGTGTTACCTGTAGTTCAGATGTAGTCTAGGCCTCTTTCTATGTTTGATTGTGCTCATGGCACGTTGATTCCTTTTACATGTATCTGCTGCTCTAGCCTCCCTTATCTGCTGTGCAAAAGGATGTTCATAGACCAGTCCTTAGCATTCTCTTGTTGAGAAAGCTGCAATTTGGTTTGCTTAAGGAGAAGGTGAACAGTAGCTTTATTGGTTAACGTGATTTGACCGATACTTCATCGTCTGTTGTGTAGCCCTAATTTAAGGGATTCAAAAGACAGGCCCCACTGGATGAGGGAGTCCGTGATTGATCTGCTGTTTAGCCTTGATTTGGGCTTTCTTCATAGATCGCACAGATTGACCCAATAACTTCGGGATTATAGCAGACTATTCCCTTATTCAGATATGAGTTGTCTGGACTTGGTTTGTACTCCTCCATGGATTAGAGGAAGCGGCCCAATGACTTTGGGCTCACAGCAGACCATTCCATTATTTGGACATGAGCTTTCCTATCTGCCATGACTTGATAAAAAAGTGGGCATCTACATTAAGTAACATGGTGAAAATAATTATTCACCATAGGCCTAGGCCTTGAACCGCACTAGAACGTTGTGTAAATAATAGAGAAAGCTTGAAATAACATGGACTCATAAATAGGAAATTCCAAATTAAGGCCACTCGCTAGACGAAAAATGAGACAAGAGGGATACAAACTCCCGTAGCCCGAACTTATTCTTCACAAAGCTATTATTTGGGCTTAAGCCCAAAATTATTTCCATCAAGTGGTACATATTCAATGCAAATATATACATAAAATTATTTCCATCAAGTGGTACATATTCAATGCATATATGCATATATATATATATATATATATATATATATATATATATATATATATATATATATATATATATATATATATCTATACTATAATGTAAAATCGAAATTTTTTGACTTTTGGTTGATCTCATAATATTGCGCCACATAAGCTGCTCTCACAATTTTACACCTCATTATTTTAATATATATTTTTTAATTGAATTTAAATTTTATTCTATAATTAAACATCTCATTAGAATCTTAACACATTATATTTTCTTTAATAGAAATAATATATTGTTCCATATATATAAACACAATCATAATAAATGTCTAATACTATAATATATTTTATATATAAACACAATAATAATAAATATCTTAATAATTATCAATTTTTATATTTAGACAAAATATAAAAGACAGAAAAAATCATATTTTGACCAATAATTATTCTTTAGATTTCATTTTAAGTAATTTTTTCGTGCATCGTATGGGTTTGCGACTAGTATATATATATTTTGAAAGACAGTGCAAAATTATTATGTGGTGGATTGATCGTGTGACTTTGGAGTTTAAATTCCAAACATAGCTTTAAGTAGCTATCTTACTGTAGTGGTGGGTTCTAGTTAGCTCAACTGATAAAGTCTCTTGTTGTTGAGTAAGAGACCTAGGTTCAAATCCTGCCTATACCAAAAACCAATTGGTGTCTTGGCCTGATGGTAAGAGCAACTATTATGAGCGGACGCCATAAGTTTAAATTTTATTGTAACTATAAAAAAAAAGCTATCTTACTGTAAACTGTTGGGATCGTACTAGAAAATTGGAGTTATTTTTTTATAGAAATTTCTCACTGTACCCATTCCATTACGGCTGATATTTGATACTAGCAACGACGATCGAGAAACTGTTAGAAAATGGATTTATCATGATAAAAACTTTAACCCCACTCTTTCTGTATGTAACAGCTGATACAATATTGGTCACAACGTCTGATATTTAACAAGGTAATATACGGTTAAGAATTGAGACGGTTTAGTAATTGGACTTATTTTATTGTATAAGTATTCCACATCTAACCAAAACAAAATTAAAACAAGAAAGGGAGACAACTTACAGCAGCTCAAGAAAATAAAGAATTTCGAAAGAGATACCAGTTAAGGTGAAATTTTCTTGTTCTTTATGTTCTAATTGATTTTCCCTTATTTTCTAAATGTACTTGAAGTTGATTTCTTCCTTAAACATAGGCACGCTATCTAAATTTAACACCATTGATGTTTATTTTTAAACAGTTGCCAACTCTTGCAAAAACCCTAGGATATCATATAGTAGAGTGGATCATTCTACAGTACCCACGTGGGTATCGTACCTCTAAATGGGTAACCTGCTATAACAGGTTACCAAAACATCACATTAATGGTACCATCATCACATTTGATGGTACCAATATCACATATGATAGTACTTTTATCATATTATTTAGTACCTTTATTCACTTCACATATAATAGTACCTTCATCACAATGTTGGTACCTAGTACCAATATCACATATGCTGGTACCTTACATCACATATAATAGTACCTAACATTACATTGGTTAGTAACTTAATTTTTTGTCACATTTTATGGTACCAACATCACATGTAATGGTACCAAATATCACATATGATAGCACTTTCATCACAATAATGGTACCTGGTACCAACCTCACATATGATGATGGTACCTTACATCACATATGATGGTACCTAACATCACATTGGTTTGTACCTTAATTTTGTGTCACATTTTATGATACCAATATCACATTTTATGGTACTAACATCACATTTAATGGTACCAATATCACATATGATAGTACCCTACCATCACATTAATTGGTACCATAATTTTAAAAAATATATATATATATATATATATTATATTAAAAAATTAGATAATATCAACTTCATAAATACATCACAATTGATGGTACCTATCATTCTATTGGTTAATACTTATTTTATTTAATTAATAATATTAGAAAAATTAAATAGTATTCTTTAATTTCAATTCAGTTCAATTTAGTTCTCTAAGTTTTGTGTCAATTCAGTCCTCTAACTTTCAATTTGTTTCAATTTAATGTTTGCCGTTAACTATTCTTTAATTTCTTTAATTAAAATATCTAGAAAATTAATAAAAAAAATTTTTTTTTTTGGAAAAATCTCATAAGATGTTAAGAACGCAGCAAGAACAAGAACTGGTAAGCAAGAACACCAACCCAGTAGCAGAAAATAACAAACATTCAATTTCATTGAGTCAAGAATCCAGCAAAAGCAAGAGCCCAGTAAGAGAAAAACACTTTAAAAAAAGCAACAAGAACATTGTTGACCCCCTCACCAAAGCCATAAAAAATTACAAATAATTGTTTTTTTGTTTTCTATTTGATTTTCTCGGGAAACAAATGGATTCATTAAAGCAAAAAAAGAGAAATAACTTGTAAACAACTCTCTAAACACTGCTGACTGCATTCGTGAAGATCACGAGCAGATGACGAATCTGCAAAGTCTGGCACTTTCATCATATTCAGTTTCAAAAACCCATCCATTTTGCCGGCATCACTGCTGGTGTTCACCCTCTCACACTGCAATGGTGTCCTCCTCACACATCCACTAGTCCAATTTCCTCTGTTCCATTCTTCTGTGTTCTTTGGCTCAAACCCCCTTAAACAGCTGCAAATTATTGAACTCTGTGAATTACAGCTTCCAAATCCAAATGCCCCACACTTACCATATATATCGCACTCAGTCTGCAAAGATGACCACATGACCTTCCAATCCTCCTTCCCTTCATCCCAAGATGATAGCGTCATATTTCCTTGATCATTCAGGAAAAAGTGTGTCAATTCTTGGTCACAAAAGAAAAAGTAAAATAAAAAGAGGTTTTCACCAAATACCTATCATCGTAAGAGAGAGAGAGAGCTTTTTAGATCTAAGTTTGAATCAAAGAAAGAATGAGAGAAAGAGAGGAATCTGTTTTGAGAGTAACAGATTGAGATTGAGGGGAAAAGATCAATGCGTTTTCAATTAAAAGAGAAATAACTTGTTTAGCCAGTAATAGGTATCAATTTTAATAGGAATGAACGCTCACGATTAAAACACTTAAAATGAATGGTTAATATTTTAAGTGGGTATGGTACCCACAAAAAAACTGTGGGTACCGTAGAATGACCCTATAATATAATATATATATATATATTTTAAAATTATGGTACCAATTAATGTGATGGTAGGGTACTATCATATGTGATATTGGTACCATTAAATGTGATGTTAGTACCATAAAATGTGATATTGGTATCATAAAATGTGACACAAAATTAAGGTACAAACCAATGTGATGTTAGGTACCATCATATGTGATGTAAGGTACCATCATCATATGTGAGGTTGGTACCAGGTACTATTATTGTGATGAAAGTGCTATCATATGTGATATTTGGTACCATTACATGTGATGTTGGTACCATAAAATGTGACAAAAAATTAAGTTACTAACCAATGTAATGTTAGGTACTATTATATGTGATGTAAGGTACCAGCATATGTGATATTGGTACTAGGTACCAACATTATGATGAAGGTACTATTATATGTGAAGTGAATAAAGGTACTAAATAATATGATAAAAGTACTATCATATGTGATATTGGTACCATCAAATGTGATGATGGTACCATTAATGTGATGTTTTGGTAACCTGTTATAGCAGGTTACCCATTTAGAGGTACGATACCCACGTGGGTACTGTAGAATGATCCAAATTCTCATATAGCTTTGCGGTTTTTTTAGGGTATGGTACCTTTTATGATCATTACCATTTATTTCATGTGATTTAATTGTACCACGCCTTCATGAATATAAATAAAAGGCTAAAAATAAACACTAAAAATAAACCACACTGATCATAGTAGGTATTAGAGTGGGTATCATACCCAATAGATACCACAAAATAACATTTTTGTTTGAAGTTGTTTTAATCAATGGGCTTGAAGTAATTTTAAATGGGTTTGAAAATTGAAATAGTTTTGCTCATTGGGCATTTGACTTAGTGGTGTAGTCTTCCTCTCCAAAAAGTCTCACTCAGCAATAAAGGGCGTGGATTCGATCCCTGGATCTTCAAATATACAGTGTATATGTGTGTGTTTAAAATATGATTTATTCCTTAGATTAAAAAAGAAGTAATTTTAAATCAATTTTGAAATAGTTTTAAATTTGAAAGACACTTGGTACAAAATTAAAGTGTGAAACATAATTTGGGATACTTGACACAAAGTTAATTAGAGTTGATTAATTAGTTTAATCTTTTGTTGAGCTTCCACTTTAATTATATTTGGGGAAAGTCCAAAACAAAAAGATTTGTAGTCTTTTCCTTGTGACAAATTAAATTTCATATTTTTAAATGTGTCACTTCAAATCCCAACTTTTATTATTGTAACAAACAAAACCCCACCTTTTACCGGATTAGTTTTTTCTTAACCATGTCTAACAAAACAACGGCTATCGTGTTCTCTCTCTTCAATGAAAATCTTCAAAAAATTGTGATTGGTATAGTCTCTCTCTTAGTTTAAAGAAGATCTCTAGAAAAAAGGGTATCTATCTTGTTTTTCTCTCTCAAATCAACTGAAACTTTCCTCTCTTTCTATCATCGTTAAATCATAACTAACGAATTATGGTTTTGTTTGATACAATAATAAAAGTATGAGTTTTAAAATGACAATTCAAAACTTAGCCAAAAAAAAAAAAAGTTGTTTAATTTGCAACATTGATAAAACTATTGGAGTTTTTGTTTTTGTTTTTGTTTTTTCTCCATTATTTTATATATAGATAGGGGTTTGTAGTCACATCTTTTGGTTTAAGGAAGTGAGCAGAATGATTGGATTGAAAAGTAATGAAAGTTAGAGTATTGAATTGAAACAAATCACAGTTACAGAACTGAAATAAATTTTGACTAAAATTAGAGGGTATAAATTATTATTTAGCCAAAAAAATAAATTGACATAATTATTACTTACAATTGCACAACATTTATATATCAAAGTAAAAAAAATTGGAACTTGTTGCAGTGAGGTGTAGATGCCCACTTTTTTACCAAGTCATGGCAGATAGGAAAGTCCATGTTCAAATAATGGAATGGTCTACTGTGAGCCCAAAGTCATTGGGCCGTTTCCTTTAATCCATGAAGGAAGCCCAAACCAAGTCCAAAAAGCTTATATCTGAATAAGGGAATAGTCTGCTATAATCTCGAAGTTATTGGGTCAATCTGTACGTGATCTATGAAGAAAGCCCAAATCAATGCCAAACAGCAAATCAATCACGGACTCTCTCATCTAATGGGTCCTACCTTTTGAATCCCTTAAATTAGGGCTACACGACAGACGATGAAGTATCGGTCAAATCACGTCAACCAATAAAGTTACTGTTCAGCTTCTCCTTGTGCAAACCAAACTACAGCTTTCACAACAAAGCACGCTAAGGACCAGTCTGCAAACAGCCTTTTGCACGGCAGATAAAGGGAGGCTAGAACAGCATATACATGTAAAAGGAATCAACGTGCCCTGAACTCAATCAAACACAGAAAGAGGCCTGGACTATATCTGAACTACAAGTAACATAGCCACCATAGCCCGAACCTACGGTGACTGTTAGTTATTCTCGTTAAAGATTTAGGAAATTTGGTTTGGAGGTAGGAGAATTATTTTCTTAAAAGTATTGGGGTCTGCTGTATAGGTAGTATTATACTTGTTGGGGGGTATGAACACTGGTAACTAGTAAACCTCAAATACCTAAAAGAAAACATGTATGGACCAGAACAACCATTTTTGCCATAGATTCAATGCATTTAATGCTCACCAAACCCCATGCTAGCCTCCTGAATCAGTCTGTCGTGATTCTTGGTTTGGTCTATGGAGGTCAGATTTTATTTTATCCTTTAACAAACATTGTCAGATGTTATTGGATGAAGTAATGAAATCCTAATTAACCAAGGGTTAAAGAGGATAACAAATGTTTGAACTATGGTCTCTAGAGTATTGGTGACCACTATAAAAGAAGAAAGAGAACCAGTACTAAGGGATTGAACTTCTAGCTAAAAGACCTAAGAAGCAGAAGAGAAAAACACTTCTTTCTCATAAACATCCTCGGTCAAACCCATAAAACCAAAACCAAACACTTTATCTACCATAACCTCTAACATCCCTAAAAACACTTGATACACCACATACACTTATTCCATGATCCATAAGTGTTTTCTTGGGAATAATTCTCTTCCTGCTCACTAAACTCTCCAAAGTCTTTGTTTATTCTCTAAGTTCATTTTAACTTGATCAACTGACTGTTTGTTCTTTGGCTCTTCACGATCATTGTTTGCAGTAGTTGTCTTGGTAAAAGCAGCGTATGTGGCAGATCAATAAGAGGGTGCACCATTAGCCATCAGGCAGATCTACAGGCCTAGTTTGGAGTTTTGGGCTCAACAACCCATCAAAACAAGCACAACCCACATCCAACCAACCACAAGGCGACACCTGGCTTAAGGGGATTTTTGAGCATCCACAGCAGGCGAATCATAAATTCATAGTTCTGCCTGTTTTGATTGAAAAATCTTTGGCTAGTAGCTTCCCCACATGTACTAGGACGGGGAAAGAAAATAATGAACATAAAAGAGTTTCTAATTTTTATAGTTTTGTTGAAACTTGGAAAAGAGATTACGCGGGAGGGAACAACGACTTTGACATGTTTAAAAAACCAACCCAAAAAAAAAAAAAAAAATTAAATACCCTCACTTTTTAGGAAGAAGAGAATTATGAACTTATGGTCCTATAAAGAATATTGTTATATGAAGATAGAACAAATATATTGCAATTAAAATTCCAGATTATTCTGAAAAATCCCAAAAGTGAATTACTCTCCAACTACCCTTTCCAGGACTACTATGGAACAAACAATGGCGAGGGTGGTTTTATCTATGTAGCACGGACACCCCTAACAGGCCAAAGTGTCGGTGTCGGACACGTGTCTGACACGGGAATGGCTGGGACACGGCTGCCTGCGTGTTCGCTGGGTGTCCAGCAGAAAAATAATATTATTTTATTCTGGACACGGTCGCGACACTTTCCAGACACGGTTGCGACACAGCAACGTCAAAAAGAAGAAGAAGAAGAAGAAGAAGAAGAAGGAACTTTGCAAGCTGGCTGCATCAGAGTCACGGAGACTCTCAGGTCTCCCTTCTTGTCTCTCATGTGTTGTTGCCTGCTCTCTTCTTATTGCATGTGTTTACCTTTTTCTTTTTTCCCTTCTGCTTTTCAATCTCGCCGATCTTCCTGCTGCTTCTCGTCGTTCTCAATTTCTCTTTTTTTTTTTTTTTTTTTTCTTTAACCCACATGCTTGCAGCGTGGGATGGGAAACTTATACATTAGTGGTGTTTTCTGTACATTGGGATTGGGTGCCGTGTTTTTATTATAGTAGTTGTTAAAAGTTAAAACAAAGTGTTCTCTTTATAGCAAGTTAGTTGGTTTTTTATTTTTTATAAAAAAATCTATTCATAGCCTAATGTTACTCATGTGTAGAATTCAATGGACTTAAGGGTCCAAGGTTCTACACATGGGGGACGCGCTTTTGGGTACTGCTGTGTGTCTTGCCCAGAGACAAAACCTTGAGGGACTGCTGTGTGTCTTTCCCAAAGAGGACAATATTGAGTAGTGCGTCGGTTGGTATCAGAGCCGGGGATGTTACACTTTTTTTGCTGATTTAATTTATTAGATTATTGCCATTCATCAAAAATTTATTAGATTATTGCTTTTACACTAACTTTAGATATATTTTCTGATATTTTAATGGATTGTTACTTAATTGTACAACTTAAAATAAACATAAATCATGCTTAAAATATATAAGATATATCTAAATAATATTAATTAATTAAGGTATCCCCGCCGTGTCGTATCTTAGTTTTTTAAGAAATGTTGTGTCACCGTGTCTCAAGTCGTATCGTGTCCCGTGTCGTACCGGTGTCTGTACTTCATAGGTTTTGATGCTTTGTTCAGTGGGTCAGATGCTTGTGATGCAGTCTATAGCAATACAGGTGCAGGATTTTAAATTCTGCCTTAATGGTTGCTATTCGAATTGTAATGCTGGTTCATACGGTCTCATCTAAATGAAAATGTTATGCACCGACTGCTACCTAAAGTGCCGCCGCGAGGTTTATCATGTTGGTCAACAATGTTTCCTTCTTTGGTGCTGGGAAAGGAAAAGGGAAGAAGGAAGAGAACTTGTCGCCATCTAAACGAAGTGAATAACTCGTCACCATCTAAAAAGAATATTATGATGTCACTAATTACTATACAGGAATAAAAATTGACAAAAATTTTTACTTCGTCTTTGTTCTCATAAATGAATTATGAAGCCTTGTTGAAAAGTAACTTTTTATTTATTTAAATTTAGGTTTAATTATTATTTTGGTCCTTAACCTATAGTCTTTGTGTCAAAATAGTCCTTAACATTTCAAATGTATCAATTTGGTGCTCAACTTTTCATCCTTGGATCAAAATAGTCGTTGTTAAGTATAGAATGAAAAATATTGACATTATTAACAATTTTATTAAAATAATAAAAAATGTTGATAAGACATGCCAACTATAAAAAATTCTGAATTAACTTGCTCACATTTGACTTAGATTAAACCCATTATTTAAACCCTCCAATGAAATTAAGTCATGTTGCATTATTTTAAATAAGAGAACAATACCTATCACACACAATTACAATCTCCATTTTCTTTGTCTCTCATCCTCAATATCTCTTTCATCTCTCTCAAACAACCATGACCAATATTTTTCATAAAAATTTGAAACAAAAAATCAAAGAACTAAGGTTAATTCGTACCCAACCAACAGTGCATTCAGCGTTGGTCGCACTAGGGGTGTACGTTTATCCACCCAACCCAATATGTCTACCCAAACCGTTCGACTCGATCGTCCGTCCGCTGGCCCGCAAGCCCCTATCTAGACGAATATGGATTGAGATTTTAATTTTATTTTTTTTGGATTTCAGACTGATCATGGATTCAATATTTTTGGTCGGATAACCAACTAGCCGGGTTGACCAAATAAGTAAAATTAAAAAAATAAAATAAAAAACAGAACAAAAAAACACTAAGCTACTCCACCCCACCCGTGAATACTATTTATTTAGCATGCTTGGTAGTTGCCTAGTTGGTAATTTAGGGTAATTTGGATTTTCTTTTTGTATTCGTAAATGTTTAGAAATTGTTGCATTTATTTATTTTTTTCAAAAAATGATTTAAAATGTAGCAAATAAGGAGGGCTAATATGAATAACCAAAAAAGGGCTAAAAAAACTAAATTAGTAGTTCTAACTACACATATTTGCCTATTTTGACCAAAAATAGCCCAAAAACGGCGAAAAAAAAAATCTTTTAGCTGATTTTCAAATTGGACTAAAAAATTGTTGCAAGCCCAACCGAATTCGACCTGCCTGAACCGTTTGCATCAATAGATGAATTATCCGTAAATCTGACTCCTACGGATTAGACAACGGATTTACCATAAACCCGACCTACACGACCATTGCCCACCCCTAGGTTGCACTTGTTTGATTTGCCTGGCACTCAAATACTCAATGCCTAACCAAAACCCAAAATCGAAAATTGAAAAACCAAAAAAAGAAAAAGGGCAAAAACAAAAGAAGCTAATTTTCTTATTCACATAGATCCATGATGTGGTTCCTATAGATGGCACAATTATCCACAACAATATCTGCACCCAAACAAACAAAAATTGAGAAGTAAATTTGAGACTATAAAAATAAGAGAATAAATTCAATAAGGTCCCCGTGTAAAACCCCACATTTACAATCCAATGAAAACTCGCCACATTAGCATTTTACTTAAGTGAAAAAATTTGCACCCATACACAATCCGTCTCTCCTTCACCTTATTTTCGGAGGGTTTGTTTTTTCCTCTCTTTCTCTCTCTCTCTCTCCCTTTCACTTGTTCCTCGAGTTCTCTCTCTACTGTACCTACTATTTCTCTCTCTATATTGGGATTTTCTCACTTTCACCTGTTCTCTCTCTTCAGATCCAGTGGCCTTCCTCGGAGAGCTATCAACGACGACCCATGTTTTATTAAAACGAGATTCTAGTCTCACATTGATAAAGTATTATTGCGTTGTGTGATTTATAAGCCATATGCAATTCTCATCTCTCAAGACGTATTTTGAGATTGAGTTAGGCTCATTAAACTTTAACATGTTATCAGAGCCACCCTTTGGGTATTGGGTAAATCTCCTCTCTATTACGGTCCACATGTTTGGTTGGTTTGACACACGTGAGGGAGCATATTAAAGAGAGATTCTAGTCCCATATTGACCAAATATTATTGGATTGTACAATTTATAATTCATTGCAATTCTCATCTCTTAAGACATCTTTTGAGATTGACTTAGGCCCATTGGACTTTAACATATTTCCTGACTCCACAAACATTGCATGGCTTTCATTTCATTAAAGCATTTTTTCTTCTTGGGGGTTTTGTATTTTGTTGAACAAATAGATTAGATTTCCCAGATTTTGGTGGTGTGGGCTTGGATTGAGCTAGTGAAGAAATTGGTGAGAGGGATTTGGATTTAGTTGGCGTGGGTTCAAAAATTAATGCATCAATGTTCTGGATATAATAAGGCAAATAAAATTATAATTGTGAAATGATTTTTCAGAATATTGATGCATCTTTTGGATCCTTTGTGATTAAGATTGGCTTATATATTTTCATTTTCATAAACATGTTCATAGCTATTAGGGAGGGCTTTTTAGCAAATGTGAGAGGGGGATTACGCATTTATAATTCTGGACCACTGACCAAAAAATAAGCCTTCCTTTCTGGTAAACACACTTTAATTTTGTCGGTTAAAATTTGACATTTTCTTTAAAAAAAAAAAAACCTGGGGGCAGTTGGTGGATCCGTTAAATTTAGGAATTATTCGACCGAAATTATAGTTGATAATTTGGCCCTCCACTAAATTTCTCAGCCAAAAGTCGTCAACGTATGTGCCAAACTTCTTTTTCAGCAACGTAAGCATGTGCAAAACTTCGATAACATGTTTCACAAATAAAACAATATATTATATTGTAGAATATGACAGAGAAAATTTCATATATAAACGTTACATGCATCAATAGATCAAGACTTAGACAAAGGACCTATCTACAACCTCACTCTTCATGATCATGTATTTTGCTAAGGGGTTTCTCCTTCTGCAAACGTTGCTTCTCTTCCTTCTTCCCCAGTTTAGCACTTCGCAAGACACTATGACTATCAGCAAACCCATTAGAGATAATGGTAACGTAACTAACGTTTTAGTCTCAAAGAACGAAGCCTTTGCTCTTGCTTTCTTTAGTGCCGGAAAGTCAACCTACCGCTATGTTGGAATTCAGTATTATAAAACTCCAGAGAACCCCGTGGTGTGGGTTGCAAACAGAGATAAACCCATCAATGATACTTCTGGGGTTCTCTCAATTGATGTTCTTGGAAATTTAGTACTCCACGACGTCAAAGATCGGATCAAACCCATCTGATCCACAAATATTGATTCAAAATCAAGAAACAATAGTACTCAAACTCAGCTCTTGAATTCAGGAAATCTAATCTTGTTCCATAATGAAACGAGTAAGGTACTATGGCAAAGCTTTGATTATCCAACCGATACAATGCTTCCATACATGAAACTTGGGTTGGACCGAACAACAGGTCTGAACCGAATCCTAACATCTTGGAAGTCCAAAGATGATCCAGGAACTAGGAATTGCTCGTATAAGCTCGTCACCAACGGTTCCTCTCCAGAGTTGTTCTCGTACAGAGGCAACGCTCGGTGGTGGCGTTTTGGACATTGGAATGGCCAAGGATGGAGTGGGGTACCCGCTTTGGCAAGTCCTAATCTGCTCTACAATTTCAGTATTGTGAACAACCAGAATGAGACCACCACGAGTAGGATTGTACTGCAACCAAGCTTATTCTCAAGATTAGTGGTGAACGAATCAGGATTGGTTGAACGCTTTATAGCTAGGGAGAGAGATTCGCAACAATGGCTTTCTGTGGGCTCGGTACCCTCGAACCTGTGTGACAATTATGGCAAGTGTGGTGCATATGGTAAATGTGAACTTCAAAATGGTACTGAATTCGAGTGCACGTGTCTACCTTGGTTCCGACCCAATTCACAAAATGAATGGACTGCGAGAAATGCGTCAGGTGGGTGTGTGAGGAAGCGTGGGGAGGCATCTGTGTGCAAGAGAGGTGAAGGGCTTGCGAAGGTGGAAAATGTGAAGCTTCCGGATTCTTCAGTGGCACGACTTGACTCGAACATGAGTTTGATGGAGTGTGAGCAACAGTGCTTGGATAATTGTAATTGCACGGCTTATGGAAGTGTGAAAGAGGAAGCGGGATGCATGAGATGGTCTGGTTCTTTGATGGATACAAGAGTTTTGACAGGAGGCCAAAATTTGTACGTACGTGTGGATGCGCTTGAGCTAGGTACTCAACAATTTTCCTAACATGCATACAAGATGTTTAAAAACACAAAGATATTCACAATCTCTTTCATAAATGTTTTACATGATTTTTGTGAATAATACATAATAAAAAGTTGGTATATTGGAGGATATTTGGGTGTTGCATTTTACAAAAGTTTAGATCATCTGTGGTGTCTTATGTTCCGAAGAAATGTAACAAAGGTGCTTCGATATTAGCTCAGCTTGGTCCTAAGCTTAAACAGTCGACGGTTTGGATTGAGGATTATCCTGTTGAACTACAGGGTGCTTTGTAATTTTTTTTCTTCCTATACATACCTACATTTGTTGGGGTCTATAGATGGCACATAGAAATTGGTCTTGATGTCATGTGTGCCTGTGCAATTGAGCTTAGCCTTTGGTTTCGTTGCTGAAAAAAAAAAAAAAAAACTGTTTTTCAATTTGGTTTAATACAATTTTTTTTTTTTTTAATTTAATATGTTGAATATGGCGAGGCAAATTTTTCTTAATGCATTTCACAATCATAAGTGTCTGAATTCTAATTGTTGAGGCATATTAATACACAATTTGACTCTGATAAGCTGCCCATTTGAAATCTGCATGAAATCTTGCCCAGTAATCCCTTTTGTTTGAAATGCATTGCAAAGTTAGACACCACAGCCATTTGGAATTGATGTTGGAAAGACTGGAATATTATAAGAAGGGAGAATAACTATGTGGTCACAAGTGAATAGGCCACATAGTTTGAATATTTTGTTATGCTTTTATTTTACTTAAGAGAAAAAAGAGTTCAAACATTTTAGGGTTTTTGCTTAATCATTTTGTTATATTATTGTGATTTAGGGGTTAGGTGTGAAGGGAGATAAGGGTGATCAAAGTGTTTTACATTTCAAGGAGTCAATTTTTTTTTTTTCATCCCACTACTAAATCCTTTTCTCTTTTCCTTGCTACCAAATTATGTTATAAAATTTTTCTTTATGATTGTCTAAGTCCCAACAAATGTATTATTTTTTTAAGCAAAATGCATCAAATATTTTTTCTTGCCCCTCGGACCATCTTCTCTTCCGTACTGCCATCAAGGATGAAATATTTTCTGGTGTTTTTTTATTATTAAATCATCTCTATTTCAAACAACTTATCATGGATGCAAATGATGTGATTATCAACTTTAAATATATAAATTTCTTGTGGATTATTAGCTTACCATTCAAGCTGTGGTCCTTACTATGTGTAAGTTTCAGGTGTGGACCAAGGAAGGGTAAAAATTCCACTGCTCTTCACTGAAATGTATTGTCATATTTTTTCTTAGGAAAAGTAGCTTTTATGATGCAAAGGATAGCCAAGATGTTTGCTCCATTTTTCTTGTCTTTGATGTTTATTGTCTCCTTGATGTGCCAACCCAATATTAGTATTCCTCTTTGCCCTTTTTTTCAATCAATAGAACTTATTCCTTAAAAAAAATTAAAAAAAGTTACATAAAAAGTATGTCATGCATTCGACACACGTAATATCTCTTTCACAACACGAGACTTTTATAATTATGGAGGCCACATATTATGAGAGGGATATTATGTATGTCCGGATCCACGAGATACCTCCTCATTCTTACTGAGTGTTAATGGATTCCAACATGCCAATGACAATTGACAGGAGCTGTGTGTGGACCTGCAAGTCTTGTGAACTCCATGATGGACCTTCACCAAGGGACCCTGATGCTTCTAGGGCCCACGATGAATGCCAAAGTTGCCTTTGAACTATCAGAGAGGATTCCTCACTTGGGCCTAAGAATGAAGGAGCATTGCAACCGAGCATTGGTTTTTGCCACAAGGATGAAAAAGCTGGGCCTTAAGGTCATCTACCCGGGCCTTGAAGATCACCCAGATCACAATGTTTTGAAGTCCTTTCACAATAAGGACTATGGGTTCGGTGGACTTCTCTGCCTTGACATGGAAACTGAGGAAAAGGCTAACCGGTTGATGAACCACTTGCAAAATACCACCCAGTTTGGGCTCATGGCAGTTAGCCTGGGATACTATGAGACCCTCATGTCTTGCTCTGCAAGCAGTACTAGTAGTGAACTGAATGCTGAGGAAAAGGCACTGGCTGGAATTTCACCAGGATTGGTTAGGATGTCCATTGGATATATTGGGACATTGGAGCAAAATGCATCAAATGCCACTTTAACTTTTTATTTGTCTTTTTTGGGTCAGCGATAAGTTTTTAGGTCGGTGCAAAGCAACTCCTCAATCCTCATCCTTTTTTATGCCTTTAATTACCCCTTTGCCATAGAAACATATTAGTGTTCACTTACAGCTAGCCAAAAAAAAATATATATATATATATTAATGTCGTGTCTTTTCCATGTCAAATGCCATGCCAATTAGATTAAATTGCATTCTTGAGTAAGTCTACAGATGCAATTTTTTTGAAGCATTATTGCTTGTTTGCCAGTCATACTGCAAAATAAGAAAGGATTTTTAATCATCCTATGAAGCAAATGGAGCCACACTTACACCATCTTGATCTCGTACAGTTGTTGATGATGAAGTTGGGTAAAGATTCATGTCCTGTCATTTTCGTCCATTCCATACGAAGCTTTTCCTACCTCCACTGCGGTCCTAGGCAAACTAATGGTCCCATGGCTAGCTAGAGCAAACACTTGGCCAGGACAAATTGCCCCATTGAATGGGATAACTAAACAAATAATGCCTAATGGACCATATGGACCATATGCACATGCACGATTGACTTACACGTGAGCACAATATTCGTGATTCATGATGAACATTGTTAATAATTCATGAAACCATATTATGAATACTAAAGCATTTGATTGTTCTTCACATTTGAGTGTTCTGAGAGAAACAACAAGATATTCTCCCACCAAGACATCTATATGACAAGTTCTACACTGTGCATATGGGCCCTTGTGCTCCATGGTTTCCCACTTACTCACCTCACATGAAATTTTGCAGTGTTGGGTATGGAGAGGAGCTTAAAAATGTGTTTTTTAAATTAGGCATAAAGTATATACCATTAGCACATTTCAACATTTCTATTATAGTCTGTACTGTTACAAAGTAAAGTACAAAAAAAGCCTCAAGATACCAAAGCAAATAAAAAGAATAATTTTGAGAGTGATAAAGTTGTATTAATTATTTGGTGCGTGCCAATTAAGATAAGAAATGAATACTGACAAGTTGACAACTGAGCAAAGATAAATAATTCACAAACCCTCAAAGACCTTGACCTTGACCTTGCATTGAGTCTAGCAGTAAATGAGTAAACGTTATAATGATTGAGGAGGAAAACTATGCCAAGAATATGATGTCAAAACTTAAATATTTTCCTCCCTTCAAAAGATGTTTCCTTGACTCAAGATGCATAAGTGTATATATTAAATTTTTTTTTTTCAAAAAAAAAAAATCTATTTGAGTAAGAAAAAATGGTCTAGATAACATAATAAAACTGATCTGGATAACACGATAACATGCAAGGCCGGGTTCGATGCATTTTAAAACCTAAGGTATAAACTTTAACAGGAGTCTTTTCTCATATTTAAATGTCAATTAAATATTTATAAATAAAATAAATATTGTCTAGAATTAAAAATTATTTAATGTATTTTGAGAGAGAATATTTTAAATAATAATGAATTTGGATTTTTGGTGTTAACATGGAAGAGAGTTTGTTCAATTATTTTATTTTTGTGTGTGAAAGAGTAAGATTAAGAGTTTAGAACTCACACACAAGATTGCATAACTTACTAAAAGAGAGATTTTTAGTAAAAATAGTTGAGGGTTAATTAAAAATCCTGCATATGACATAGAGACAAATAATATATACACATCTCAAATTTTCTTCTATCTATTTCATTTTTTAGGTTTTATTCGTTAAAACTTCAAATAGTTTTATTTATTTAACTTTGGGCCTTCTCCTAGTGGCTTCTCCTACATAGGGCCTCAACCATTGCCTGAATGGCCTAACGGGATAGTGGGCACTTAATCACTGATTGCCTGCCCCACTTCCAAGTTCCAACCTGTACTTCATATTCCATAATTCACGCTAGTCTTAAGTTCAGTGAATCTGCAAGACTTTGGTAAATAAAAGACTTTCTAAAGTCTTCAAATCATGCCAAACATTAGGTAAAGAAACAATACTCTGAACATGACTAGAATAGTTTGGTCCCCGCCATAATGACATAAATATCTCTTTTCATGCCATCTAAATCCTCATTCCTTTCTATTTTATCAACAAAAAAAAAAAAAAAATCCCCATTCCTTTCTAGGACCGAAAATATCTTTTTAGCAAAAAAGACAGAAAATATCTCCCCATTCCTTTGATTGAAAGAAATATGGGGTTGTCATTGTGGCCATTCTTGTTGCTCTTGCTTTCTCAAGTTAATTGCTCTTCATCTTTGTCTTCTTTTCCATCTCCTTCATCAATGCCATTATGCCATCCGGACCAGAGCTCTGCTTTGCTCCAATTCAAGAACTCTTTTTCAGTTCCTCATGACAATTTAATATCATTTCATTGTGATATTTTTCATGGAATTCAATCTTATCCCAAGACGGATTCCTGGAAAAATGGTACAAATTGTTGTGCATGGAACGGGATCACGTGTGATAACTCAACAGGTCATGTGATTGGCATCGACCTTAGTTGCAGCCAACTTCAAGGCACCATCCATTCCAATAGCAGCCTCTTCTCACTTCACCATCTCCAGAGACTCAACCTCTCATACAATGATTTCAATGGATCCAATTTGTTATCTCAGTTTGGTTGGTTTGCAAATATGACGCATCTTAACCTCACAATGTGCAATTTAGCCGGCCAAGTTCCATCTGAAATTGCTTATCTATCCAAATTGGTTTCACTTGATCTCTCTTGGAATGGCAACTTGAAACTAGATGAGCTAAGTTTGCAAAGGCTTATTCAGAACCAAACCAAGCTAAGTGAACTTTTTTTTGTTGAAGCTGACATGTCTTTAGTTTCACCACGTCTTTTCATGAATTTGTCTTCTTCTTTGAGATCTCTTCGTCTTTATGATTGTCAATTAAAAGGGAGATTTCCAGATAATATATTCCACTTCCCCAACCTCCATTTGCTTGATGTACGTTACAACCCGAATCTCATTGGTTCTCTTCCAAAGTATAATTGGAGTAGTCCCCTCAAGTCCTTGGGTCTCTCTGAGACTGGATTTCCAATTGACTTACCCAATCTAATCAGCAATCTAAAGTCCTTGAGAAAATTGTACCTTGGTGGGTGCAATTTCACAAGGTCATATTCAACACTTATTCTTAACCTCACAAAAATCACTTGTTTGGACCTCTCACATAATAACTTTGGTGGCCAAATACCATGGTCCTTCCTAAAGTTTGAACGACTCAGTTTCTTAGATCTCTCATTCAACAATTTCATAGGTCAACTTTCAGATGTTTCTAAAAACTTGACTGAACTAGTCAATCACATTCCTTACAAGCTAGAACATCTTGATTTATCTCATAACTTATTGAACGGCACGATGCCATCTTGGTTGTATTCCATACCACATTTGCATTCTTTATGTCTGGATAATAACCAACTCATTGGGAATATTGATGAATTTCAAAATAATTCATTGAGGTATCTTGACTTGAGTAATAACAACCTACATGGTCCTCTTCCAATGTCGATCTCTAAACTTGTGAGCCTTTATCATATAAATGTCTCTTTCAATAATTTAAGTGGCATTGTTGAGTCAAACATGTTCTTGAAGCTGAAAAACCTTCAAATGGTCGACTTTTCACATAACCCTCTCCTATCATTGAGCACCTTCAGCAATGTCAATTATACCTTGCCCAAACTTTATGAATTATATTTGTCATCTTGCAATTTCAGTGAATTTCCAATCTTTTTAAGAAACCTTGTAAATTTAGAAAGGTTGGACCTTTCCCACAACCAAATCAAAGGCAATACACCAACATGGATGTTTGATGTGGGGAAGGATACGATGAAATATTTGAATCTATCAAACAACTTCTTGACAAGTATAGACCAACTTCCATGGAAACAAATGGGATATCTTGATCTTCATTCCAACTTGCTTCAAGGGCCACTTCCAGTACCTCCATTAGGCATTTCCTTCTTTTCAATCTCAAGGAATAAATTAAGTGGAATGATCCCTTTATTGATTTGTAATATCAATTCTCTCAAAGTCCTTGATTTGTCTCATAATAACTTGAGTGACATTATTCCCTTGTGCTTGGGAAACTTCAGTGATAGTTTATCGGTGTTGGATCTACGAAATAATAAATTTCTTGGCACCATCCCGAAAACGTTTGCTAGGGGCAACAGCTTAAGAAGTCTTAACCTCAATGACAATCAATTAGAAGGGGCATTGCCACAATCATTGGTCAATTGCAGACACTTGGAAGTGCTTGACCTTGGTAACAACAAGATTAATGACACATTTCCTCATTGGTTAGGAACACTTCCAAACTTGAGGGTTCTTGTCTTGCGAAAAAACAGATTTCAAGGTCCTATAGGGCAATCCAAGGACCAAATTTGCCTTCACTAATTTACGGATCATAGACCTTTCTCACAATGAGTTTCATGGTCAATTTCCAACAAATTGTTTCGATCATTTCAAAGCCATGATGAATGCAAGTGCAGAAAAAGGTGAATTGAAGTATATAGGTGAGAACTATTATCTTGATTCTGTGATAGTGGTCATGAAAGGGCTATCTATGGAATTAGTGTGTAAAATCTCAGAATGCAGAGAGTTGTATTGTGCTGCCTTACCAATGATGGTATAGGCCATTTGTATTTATAGAAAATTGGAACTGATTACATCAACAGAGGATAGCTATGAGTTTGAATTTAAATATAAGTTACACATGAAACATTTGAATGTTAAAGGTTATCTGATAAGTTTGTTGGATGAGCTATTTGTATCTTTATCTGTTGAAAGAGTCCAGATTCTTGGTGATGCTTGAATTTGAATGAGAAGCAGATAAGGGCTGAACGGAATTATCCTTAACACACCCCCTCAAGTTCAGCATCATGGGACAGATGGTGAGCTTGGATAGAAGCATAATGAATCTTGTAGAAGACAGAGGCTTGGTAAAAATATCAGCTAACTGATCACGACTGGATAGAAAGCGAACAGCAAGCGACTTGTCAGCAACCATGTCCCGAACAAAATGAAAGTCAATCTCAACATGTTTAGTGCGGGCATGAAAAACATGATTGGAAGTCATGTAAGTAGCACCAATATTATCACACCACAACACAGGAGGATTAGAGATACGAATACCCAATTCACACAACAAGGATCTTAACCATTTGATCTCAGCAGCAGCATTGGCAAGAGCCTTGTACTCGGCTTCAGTGCTGGAGCGAGCAACGGTAGCCTGCTTCTTGCAACTCCAGGAGACAAGATTGGTGCCAAGAAAGATACAGTAACCTCCAGTGGAGCGGCGGTCATCACGACAGCCAGCCCAATCAGCATCAGTGAATGCTTGAAGGGAAAAATTGGAGGATTTGTGAATCTGAAGACCAAAAAGAACCGTGTGCTTAAGATAGAGAAGAAGTCGCTTGACTGATTGCCAATGAAGTGAGGTAGGACGATGCATAAACTGAGACAATTTATTGACCACAAAAGCAATGTCAGGTCGGGTAATAGCCAAATATTGGAGAGCACCAACAGCACTTCGATAAGGCATGGGATCAGCAAGTGGTTCCCCTTCAAGAGTAGACAAGACAGTTGTTGTAGCCATGGGAGAACTAACTGGTTTGGCATCGATCATATGATTACGCTTGAGGAGATCTAGGATATACCGCTTTTGAGAAAGCAGAGCACCATGTTCATTACGAATAACCTCAATACCCAAGAAGAAATTGAGACAACCCAAATCTTTGACGGCAAAATCAGATTTCAGAACAAGTAAAAGTTCATCAATAGCACTAGGCTTGGAACAGGTTATAATTATATCATCCACATAGATCAGAACATACATCACAAATGAAGAACCCATGTAAATAAAAAGTGAAGAATCAGATCTAGAGCCCGTGAAACCAAGAGCAAGCAACTTGGTGCTGAGTTTGGAAAACCAGGCACGAGGGGCCTGTTTTAAACCATAGAGGGCTTTTTCCAATTTGCAAATATGATTAGGAAATTGAGGATGAGAATAACCTGGGGGTTGAGACATAAACACTTCCTCTGATAAATCACCATGTAAGAAGGCATTCTGAATGTCAATCTGACGAAGAGACCAACCAGCAGAAACAGCAATGGAGAGAACCAAACGGACTGTAGTGGGTTTAATAACGGGACTAAAAGTCTCACTGTAATCCACCCCGGGTTGCTGATGAAAACCCTTGGCAACAAGGCGCGCTTTGTAGCGCTCAATCGACCCATTAGCATGCCGTTTGATGCGGAAGACCCACTTGCAACCGATGATGTTGCGAGCAGCAGTGGACGGAACAAGAGACCAGGTGCGATTGCGAAGCAAAGCATCGAACTCCAAGTTCATAGCAAGGCGCCAGTGAGGATGCTGAACTGCTTGAGAGAAACATGTCGGTTCCGTGGTGAGAAGATCACAAGCACCTTCAATAAGGAGAGCACGAGGAAGGGGGTACCGAGTAGTGCCATCAGAGAACAGTTTGGGCTTAGTGATATTATTTCTGGAGCGTGTAGTCATGGGGTGAAGAGATGGTGAGGTAGTTGGAGGCGCAGGTGAGAGAGCAGGAGAGGGATTAAGGATTGGAGAAGGTTCGGGTAAGGGAGGAGAAGGAGAATCATGTGTGACATGTGGGCTTGGAAGTGGGCTTGGCAATATAGTGGAGAGAGACGGCCCAAGTGAATTGGTTGGGCTTGGTGATGATAGTGCTGGAGCAGGAGAAGACCGAGTGAGGGGTTGGACCACTGGAGCTGCTCGGGTTGGAGCAAAGATGGGCTGGATCACTGCAGCATCTGTACCTGCAAAAAGAGAGGGTGGCTGGACTGGCAGAAAATTAGAAGAAAAAGGAAAAATTTTCTCCTCAAAGACAACATCCCGAGAGTAATAAATACGACCAGTGGAAATGTGAAAACAAGTATACCCCTTATGACGAAGACTATAACCAAGAAAAACACAACGGAGAGATCGAGGTTGAAATTTGTTAGAATTGTAGGGCCTTAAATTTGGCCAACAAGCACAACCAAAAATTTTTAAGAGAGAATAATCCGGTGATGTGTGAAAAAGTTTTTCAAATGGAGATAAATTATTGAGAACCGGAGTGGGAAGACGATTAATGAGATAGCAAGCGGTCTGAAAGGCGTCATCCCAAAAGCGAAAGGGAACACTAGCATGATAAAGAAGAGCAAGACCAGTTTCCACTATATGACGGTGTTTGCGTTCTACAGCACCATTTTGTTGGTGCGTATGTGGACAAGAGACACGATGAGCAATACCACAGTTTTGTAAAAAAGAATTAACAGATCGATACTCTCCTCCCCAGTCTGATTGAACAGCTTTAATTTTTAAATTAAAGTATCGTTCGACATATTTTTGGAACTTGATGAAAATGGGCAAAACATCATTTTTATGAGACATTGGAAATAACCAAGAGTATTTACTGTAAGCATCTAAAAATGAGACATAATATTTATTACCAATTCGGGAAGTACATGGAGAAGGTCCCCAAACATCAGAATAAATTAATTCAAGAGGAGAATTTATCTGAGTAGAGGAAGAGGGAAAAGGTAGTTGTTTACTCTTAGAACTAAGACAAGCTGAACAAAATTGTTCATTTTTATTAGAACTAACAGGTAAACCAAACCTAGAAACAACAGCAGAAACAATACGAAAAGCAGGATGACCTAATCTAGAATGCCACTGGTGCAAGGAGGTACGCTCGCCAAGAAAAGCAGTAGTAGAGGAGTTGAATGTAGAAGAACAACCTTTATTTGTGGTGGTAGGAAAGTGATACAAGCCATCTTTACTCCGCCCTTGCAGTAGAGGTCTCCCCTGTAAACGATCCTTCACAAGAAAATAAGAAGGGTGAAATTCCATGCTAGTGTTTGTGTCTTTAGTAAACTTTTTGACAGATATGAGATTTTTGGTAATTTTAGGAACATGCAAAACATTACGCAAAAGAAAATTGGATTGAGGAGTAGAGAGAAGAGTATCTCCAATATGATGGATAGAGAGTCCTTTACCATTACCCACTCGAATCTGTTCAGGACCATGATATTCCTCAGAGCGCATGTTCAAGTTACCAAAATCAGAGGTGAGATGATGAGTAGCACCAGTATCCGTGTACCAATTTGGGTCAGGAGAAACTTGTGGAGTAGCAACAAAGGCTTGCATATTTGGAGTAGACTCAGCAGTATAAGCATTGTCAAAGCGATGATAGCAATGCAGGGCATCATGACCAGGTTTGGTACATACCTGGCAGACTGGTCTGTTGGAAATAAAATTTCCACGGCCTCGACCTCTTCCACGGTTGGCATTTTTCTGAAATGCATTGGCAGAACCACGGCCATTTTGACCAGAGTTGGAGTAGCGACCACCACGGCCACCACGAGTAGAAGAGGTTTTGTTGGCAAAGTGAGCAGTAGCCATAGAGAGATCAACGGATGGTTGATTTTGGACCAGCCGAAGTTCATGGGCCAAGAGATGGCCATATAATTCCTCAAGAGAAAGAGGATCAGCCCTGGTTTGAACTGAGGTGACAAGAGAGTCATACTCAGAGCCGAGGCCAGCCATGAGAAAAGAAACCAACTCGTAATCGGCAAGAGGTTGATCAATAGCGGCAAGGGTGTCAGCAAGACCAGTGAATCTGTGGAAGAAATCAGCAATAGATAAGTCACCTTTTCTCAAAGTGGCGAGTTGATAATGAATTTGCATAGTGCGAGCCCTGGATTGGGAGGTAAACATCCTCGCCAAGGTGGTCCAGACTTCACGGGCAGTTGTGCATTTGACAACATGAGCGAGCACATTTTCAGATAGTGAGGAAATAAGAGCACTTAAGATAAGTTGATCTTGAAGATGCCAGGAGGTGAAAACGGGATTGGGAGCAGTGGTAGTGAGACCATCGGTGACAAGAGAGATGGTAGGCAGAGGAGCGACTGTGGAACCATCAAGGAAACCATAGAGGTGCTGGCCACGCAAATATGGCACAATCTGCGCCCTCCAAAGCAGGTAATTGTCCCTTGTGAGTTTGATTGTGATGAGGTGATGAACTGGTGTGAGAGAGGTAGGTGTATAGGTTGAGGAAATGGCAGAATCAGTGGAGCTTGACATGATAGGAAGGTGTTTGATATATGGGCTGAGTGGAAATTTTTTTTTTTTTTTGACGTAAGTCTTTATGGCTCTGATACCATGTAAAATCTCAGAATGCAGAGAGTTGTATTGTGCTGCCTTACCAATGATGGTATAGGCCATTTGTATTTATAGAAAATTGGAACTGATTACATCAACAGAGGATAGCTATGAGTTTGAATTTAAATATAAGTTACACATGAAACATTTGAATGTTAAAGGTTATCTGATAAGTTTGTTGGATGAGCTGTTTGTATCTTTATCTGTTGAAAGAGTCCAGATTCTTGGTGATGCTTGAATTTGAATGAGAAGCAGATAAGGGCTGAACGGAATTATCCTTAACATAGTGAAAATCCAAAATCTTTTTACAACTATTGATTTCTCAAACAATAGTTTCAAAGGAGAGATTCCAGATTCCATTGGAGAGCTTAAATCACTCAAGGGGCTCAACCTTTCACACAATAACCTTGAAAGTCATATGCCTTCGTCATTAGGAAAGCTGACGAATCTTGAATGGTTGGATCTCTCCTCAAACAAGCTTATAGGAGAAATTCCAATCAAATTGGTAGATCTTACATCACTTGAAGTTTTAAACTTATCGGGAAATTGTCTAGTTGGACCAATACCTCGAGGTAACCAGTTCAATACATTTTCAAATGACTCATACAGTGGAAACTTGCACTTATGTGGATTTCCATTGACAAGAAGTTGTGGTGATGACAAAGGAAACCAATCACTACCATCATCAACCATACTAAAAGATGAGTTGAAGTTTTGGTTTCATTGGAAAGTCATATTGCTGGGGTACGGATGTGGATTATTGCTCAGATTGGGTATGGGGTATCTTGTGTTCACAACTGGAAAACCGAAATGGCTAGTGAATATGGTTGAAGGAAAACAACATAACGAGCATAACAAGCTGAGATAGTCCAAGAAAATTCTTGTGGATGAACCGATCAAGGAAGAATTTCGTGGATTCACTATTGAAGGTATAATATAATACACTAAATATATTAGAAAATACTTTGTTTCATAATTTTGGTTCCTCAAGTATGTCTTTTTAGGACAAAGTTTAGCTACAAACTAGTTTGTAGTCTAG
>OU015765.1:14282683-14441216 GCA_907173295.1 Fagus sylvatica
AACGCAGCGAGGCATAGAGGCAAACCCGGACCAAATAGCAGCTATCCAAGGACTTCAGCCCCCCAGGAACGTCAGGGAAGTCCAAAGGTTGACAGGCATGGCAGCCGCACTCAACAGATTCATCTCAAAGTCAGCCGAGAAATGCCGACCATTCTTCGATTTGATTAAAAAGGGGAAGAGCTTTGCTTGGAATGAGGAGTCTGATCGGGCATTCGAGCTCCTCAAAAAGTACTTATCGACACCCCCGTTACTCTCATCACCTAAGGAAGGGGAACCCCTCTACATCTATTTAGCTGCATCAGACAAAGCTGTCAGCGCGGCAATCGTGCGAAATGGCCTGGGAGAACAGCGACCGGTTTACTACACCAGCAAGACCATGAGCGGGGCAGAGACAAGGTATTTGCCGTTAGAAAAGTCAGCCCTCGCATTGTTCATAACTGCCAAAAAGCTCCCCCATTATTTTCAAGCTCATACCATCATCGTCCTGACCTCCCTGCCGTTGAAGGCCCTGTTCAGAAGTTCGGATTTCAGTGGGCGTATATCCAAATGGGGAGCCCATCTAGGGGCATACGATGTGCATTACAAACCGAGGACTTCCATCAAGGGACAAGTGTTAGCTGACTTCGTGGCTGAATTCGCACCAGAGCCCAGCGAACAGCCCACCATAGAGGGGTCCCCCAAGAAGCGCCGAGCAGGACGAAGGCAGTAGTCATTGGACACTATATGTTGACGGTGCAGCGAACTCCAGGGGCTCAGGTTTGGGAGTAGTTCTAATATCACCAGAAGGGGAAATGCTGGAGCAAGCGGTCAGGTTAGGCTTCGGAGCCTCTAATAATGAAGCGGAATATGAAGCGCTCCTGCATGGACTTAGAGCCGCCAAGCGACTAGGGGCTACATTTCTCAACCTTCATTGTGACTCCCAGCTCATAGTCAATCAACTGACAGGAGAATACACGGCGAAGGACGAAAGGATGATGGCGTACCGTGATTTGGCTAAAGACCTGATAAAGAACTTTGATAGAGTCAACATCGAAAGAGTGGGACGAGAGCACAACGGGCATGCAGACTCGCTTGCCGGGCTGGCATCTGCCGTGGCGCCAGATTTCAGAAGAACTGTAATAGTGGAAGTGCAGGACTCTCCAAGCATAATGAGGAGTAGCCCGGCGATCGTATGTCAAGGTCGAGGCGGGTCCCAGCTGGATGGACCCCATACTGAATTATCTGACGAAAGACGTGTTGCCAGAAGATCAGAAAGAGGCAGCCAAGATCCGTAGAGACGCAACAAGGTACTGGGTCTCCCGAGAGGGAAAGTTGTACAAGAAATCATACACGGGACCATACCTCTTATGTGTACATCCTGATGTGGTTCCAGATTTACTCTACGAGATCCATGAGGGAGTGTGCGGTGGTCACACAGGAGGACGATCATTGGCCCACAGAGCAATCGGGCAAGGGTACTGGTGGCCATACATGCAGAAAGACGCGGCTCAATACGTCAGGCGCTGTGAAAAATGTCAGTTATTTGCCCCGGCCATACACAAGCCCGCATCTCAGCTCAACCCCATATCTAGTCCCTGGCCGTTCGCTCAGTGGGGGCTGGATCTGGTGGGGCCGTTGCCTCGCGCAACTGGAAACAGACAATGGCTAATTGTTGCAACCGACTACTTCACTAAGTGGGTCGAAGCTGAGCCCCTCGCACGCATCACCGACTCCGAATCAAGGAAATTCATTTGGAAGAATATAATAACCCGCTTTGGCATCCCCAGGTGTTTCATCTCTGACAACGGCACGCAGTTCGATAGCGGACCATTCAAAAAGTATTGTTCAGAATTCGGAATCAGGAACCATTTTTCCAGCCCGGCCTACCCGCAGGGAAACGGGCAGGCAGAATCCTCCAATAAGACGATCCTCAACGGGATCAAGAAAAGGCTGGAAGAGGCTAAGGGAAGATGGGTGGAAGAGTTGCCTACCATACTATGGACATTCAGAACTACGCCCCGAAGCTCAACAGGGGAGACCCCCTATTCTCTCACTTATGGGGTTGAGGCAGTGATTCCCCTTGAGGTAGGGCTTCCTACCTTGCGCTCAGAGCAATATGATCAAGAAGACAACGAGCTCATGCTAGCTAAAGATATGGACCTGGCTCAAGAACGCAGGGATCTCGCCATGATCAGGTTGGCTTCCTACCAGGGCGACCTAAAGAAGAGGTACGGCAGAAATATTAATGCACGGAGCCTGGCAATAGGGGATATGGTGCTGCGAAGAGTTCTGGGAAGCAGAAGAGATCCCTCTCAAGGCAAACTGGGAGCAAACTGGGAAGGACCCTACCAGATCGTCTCAGAAGCCGGCCTCGGGGCATTCAACCTCAAAGGTATGGACGGCAAACCCCTCAGAAGACCTTGGAATATAAGTAACCTGAAGAAATTCTATCAGTAGGCTGTACAGACTGTAAATTCCAATGTATGTGTCAATCTATGGTGTTGAAGTGGCAAGAAGTAAAACCCTAGCCATGCTAGGTGTCTCACCTGTGAACCCTCAAGTGGTATGGTGGGGCGGCATCAAAACCCTGGCCACGCCCAGGTGTCTCACCTGTGAATCCTCAAGTGGTAGGGCGGCGGCATCAAAACCCTGGCCATGGTGGGGCGGCAGGTGCTCTACCTATGAACCCAAGTGGTATGGTAGGGCGGCCAAACCCTAGCCATGCAGGTGTCTCACCTGTGAACCCTCAAGTGGTATGGTGGGGCATCAAAACCCTGGCCACGCAGGTGCTCTACCTATGAATCCTCAAGTGGTATGGTAGGGCGGCCAAACCCTAGCCATGCAGGTGTCTCACCTGTGAACCCTCAAGTGGTATGGTGGGGCGGCATCAAAACCCAAGTGGTATGGTGGCCACGCCCAGGTGTCTCACCTGTGAACCCTCAAGTGGTATGGTGGGGCGGCATCAAAACCCTGGCCACGCCCAGGTGCTCTACCTATGAATCCTCAAGTGGTGTGGTAGGGCGGCACAAAACCCTGGCCATGCTAGGTGTTTCACCTATAAATCCGCAAGTGGTGTGGTGGAACTGCTCTAAAACCCTGGCCACGCCCAGGTCCCCTGCAGGCAAATCCTAAAGCAGAGCTAACGAACAACAGCACAGCATGGCCATGCCAAATGTTTAGGACCCTGGCCACATCAGTGCTTTAGTAGGGCAGAGAGACGGTACGTTCTAAGACATATCAGGTGCGTTCGTCTTCTACCTACTGATCCTCTTGTGACATGTTGGCACGGCACAATTATCTGTCCGTGCCAAAATACTTGCTGTATTGTGCATCTTGTGACATTTCGGCACGGCATAATAATCTGTCCGCGCCAAAGTACTTGTTTATTTTCTTACTTTCTTACGAATCATCTAAGTAAACTAGAGCGACAACAGAATATTTGTCAATTGAGGTAACCTATTTAATCATTGGGTAACCTAAAGGGTCCGGTCAAGGGATCATTTGTCCGTATGACGGCCTGGAAACGACACGCGCTAAACATTGTATTTGTTAAAAGAGGTCCGCCTTATACATTACGTCATTCACAAGCAAAATGTAGAGTATGCGAAATTCCATAAAGAGGAGAAAAAGTTGTGGATACAATGTTCATAACTCCTGAAAAACTGTTTACATATAAATGTGAAACAAAAACACTACTGAGCATCCGGGCCGGCTTCACCTGGAGCCGCGCCACCTCCCTCGCCAGCACTAGGGGCTTGAGCTGCATCCTCAGGAACCGCATCCTCCTCAAGAACGGCATCTTCAGGAACGGCACCTTCAGCGGGGCTCTCCTCATCCTCCAGGTTTACTATATCCGTACTTAATTCGGTAATAGGAGTCACCGGCACGTCAAGAGGAGTGGCCAAAACGACCTCGGGCGGCGGAGGAGGACGGGCACCAGGAAAAGGCACTGAGGGCGGCAGTGGAGGCAGCGTTGTCTGCCCGGATGACAAAAAGCTTACCGCTTTCTTCCATCCGTCCGAGAAAAATTCGTTGCAAACCCCAGGAAGCTGCTCCCTCATCTCAGCCTGGGCATCGTTATTGCCGGCCTCGTAGGATGCCTTTTTGGCCTGATCAAACTCGGACTCTAAAGCCCGGATTCTGTCCTGGGCCTTTGTGAGTGAGTCCAGCGCGGCAGTCAAGGACTCCTCAGCTTCTTTCCTCTTTGAGTCCGCCTCCTCAGCCAACCTTTTGGCTTCAGCTGCCGCGTTCCTGGCATCCTGATACCTTAGTGCCAGGACGTTGGCATGCGCGAGGTGTTCCTTGGTAGTCCGGAACCGCTCCTCCAGCTCCAAAGAGGCCTGGACCCCCTGTAAGACAACAATTTTTATTAGTCAGGACCAACAGTCGAGAGATTAAGGGGAACACTGATTCGAGACTTACCATTAGTGCGCCCCTCCTCATGTTGTTAATGAGCTCCTCGTCAGGGGTCTTCTTCCACTCCCCCATGTCCAGGGGGAGACGGACGGCTTGGCTCAGTGCGCTGGCTACGGACCCACTGCGACCGTCATCCACGGGGAGGATGCTATCCTCTTCAGTTACAGCGCCCTCTCCCCTGTATTCCATGGTAGGAGCCCAGAGAGGCGCGGATCTATCTCCACGGACCTGGGAGCCGGACCTCAATACCATACCGGCGCGGATGACATTACCCAGCTGTGTAACCTGTTGGTCCGTGCTGGGAGGCTCGGGGACTGACGAACTGGGCAGAGGGTCCACAGTGGGACGGCTCGGACCAGCAGTGCCCTCGGTCCGCCCCCTTTTTCTTGAGGCTGGCCGCGAAGAAGATGGAGCACCCACAGACGTGCCCTCATCACGACGGGTAGGGAGCAGGTTCCTTAGGTTTATCCCGGTCATATCAGGAGCCGTGCCGTCAATCACGTCCCTGATGTCAACTGCAGGCAAAGCGTCGTTCTCAGGATTGGCCTTTGTAGCCTCGAGGTCAGGTACTAATCGGCAGTCCAGGTAAGAATGAGTCCGTGCCGTATAACGAAGGAGCTTTGCGGCGGCGCGGGGTTGTGACCAATCGTCCGTGCAGTGCTCGCACTCCCAGACCTGGCGTAAGCTGTTGATCTTAACCAAGTTCTTGCGGGGTTTTCTCCTCCTGGAATCTGAGCAAAATAAAACAAAGTTCAGTGCAGAAATCTAAAAAGTCCGTACTAATTAGAGCTCTAGTAAAGCACGGACCTGGGACCCCGTCTTTTGTGGGGCACCTACGTCCGGGCAGAAACCACTCCCCAGTTACTACCAAATAGTCATCATCAAAACCACGATTGGTGTCCGGCAGTCCGTTCACCAACGTGTAGTTGATATCTCTAGGCCGGAGAGAGTATGATTCAGTCTTGGAGTTACGGTGGAGAATGTAAGTCCAGACTATATCATAGGTGCTAAGTTCTAAGCCGAGCCTCCTGTTTAGCTCTACGGTCCCCATCACTATCCTAAAGATATTGGGGTTTACTTGGGTGGGGGACAGGCTGAAATAACTAAGAAAATCGGCCAATAGGGGATCTATTGGGAAACGCACTCCTCCCTCTACAACCGCCACCACGGGGATGAGGAGTTCCCCTGCGGAGGGAGGAAGTGCATCGGACCAATGCACGTACCTAAGACCTACGTCGTCTGGAACCTGGTACAGACGACGGAATAACGCCATGTTCTCAGGCGTATTCACATAACGAGCCAACTTACCCTTATCCTCCTCGGCTCTCTTTTTACCCATTGTCTGGACACTTTGGAACCCCAGAAAAAGAAAAAAAAGGGCAAGGCAGAGCAAGAAAGAAGGAAAACGGAGAAGAAAGACTTACAGACGAAAGTACGGGTAACAGGGAGCTGTTTGGAGGACCGAACGCAGAGAAATCTAAGAAGCTCGGAGATTTGTGAAGAAAAGAGGCAATCAGAGGCAAGCAAACGTGATGAAGGGGTATTTATAGACCAAGGACGGGAAGCGTGTGGAGGAAGGGGCGTGTTAATTAAGGCCATCATGACCTCGATAGAAGCGTGACGGTTCAAGTGCAGCGGTGACGTCATCTTTTACGGCGCGCAGCACTCCAGACCTATCACATCACGGCACAGAACACGAGGAGTCACGTGTAACCGAACCATCAGCACGGCAGGCGGGGTTTGGAACGGACAAGTAGAAGTCCGCCCCTCCCTAGTTAAACAAAGGAGTGAATAATCGGGACGAATTATCTACAGCCCGTCCGGCCCAAGCTTACGTCGGGCCGGACTGACTGAGGGGCTATTGTGAGGGAAAATATTTGATTTATGGATATTTAAAGAAGAGCGGACCAGTCAATATGAGAGCGGCACGGACATAGAGGCCGCTGTGCGGACTCTCTGAGTGGCAACGCGCCGTGCCCAAACCGCAAGATACTCTGAATCCCTACATTCAATGCCAGACATATGGGTGGTTGGGGACATTTAATGCTAAACTGCGAAGTGACCCGCCAGGTAATATCCCACGTGGGGGACAAGCACACAAAGTCATAAATGTTTCGGGGCAACCCACGCACGTGGGGGTGGACAGACATCCTAGTGTCCCATCTCAAGTCAGTTTCACTGTTCAAGAGCTGATCAATCACATCAGCAGGTGACCTGTAACTGGAAGGCCTATAAATAAGGGCTCATATGCGGAAATAAGGTATGTTCTTACGGGCTACGCACACAAAAACCACAAAACTTACACTGCATTCATATTGAGTTCTTAATCCCAGACTGACTTTGCCATCGGAGGGTAATCAGTCCCCAACACCGGGGACTAGATACTTCTCACCTGATTTGCTTTGTGCAGGCTTTTTCTACCCATCAGAAGGCTAATCTTCAGAACCAGTCCCGAAGAGGTCTCTCTCCACCCATTCAGCATTTATCCAAAACTATTTCCCGTTACAATTGGGATCCCAACCCATCCAATCCGTAAAAGCATCACTTTTAAATCTTTCAAAGTTACATATTCACTTTGGTAAGAGTATTTTATCTTGGTTGATACACTGAACATCATAATATAAGAAACTTGAAATTTCAATGCAAATATTGCAATCTTAAATCTTTCACATTTGACAATATAACAGAGATATTAAAGCCAAGTTTTTTTTTTTTGAGCTGCAGACTTATTTTCAATGTCTAAATAAATCTATAGGTTTTATTTCAAATAGAAGAGAGTATCATGGTGTCATCAAAAAATTGAAATGGCCAGCCTTACTTCACGAGTGCTGCTAGAAAGTCTAAAGAAGCTACCTCACCATGGTCTTCATAAATTTAGTCCAAGCCTTTGTGGTATGGTGGGTGGGTGCCCAAGAGATAGATACTGAAATTTTGAATCAAACATTTAACTATTCCAGCTTAATTATGACAAAGCTTTGTATAATGAGTCAAATTCAAAGACAAGGAAAGGGATGCAAACAAGCGGTGATCTCCACTATGATTTAATTAGTGGAACCCACCATTCATGTGAGATGAGTGAATACGCATTTATTTTGTTCCGAGAGCTCTGATCGTCCTCTCTTATCTTTTTTTTCATTATTTAAATAGAAAAAGAAAAAAAAAATTAGCATAAACAATCTTTTTAACTTGTTGAATGTGTGTGTGTGTGTCCTTTAGTGAGAAGGGAGAAATAGAATCTGGGTGTGGTGCCATTTTTTGAAATAACATGTGTGGTGCATTCAAAATGGGATCAAGGCATAAACTCAAATGTCCTATTTTAATAAGCTAGAACTATACTATATAATTATTTGTTTATTCTTGTCGTTAAGGCATTCTTTAGGGGTAATGTAACTACTTAAAACAATGAGACATTGCTTACGGGCCCTTATTTCTAATGTATGTGAGCCTATCACCATCTCCTCTCTGTCCCCTTTGTTTTTTTGTCCAAAGGGAGATGGAGAATTGCCCTTCCCTCCTTTTGTGCAATGAAATTTTCTCATTCAACAAAAAAGAAAAATAGGAGACATATTATATGGCAGGTAGCACTGGAATATATGTTGGACTTGCAAAGAATTCCGAAAAGAAAAGGACAAATTTGAGGTTGTGTGTGAGGGTGCTATACATATATAGTACCCCCTATAAATTATTAGGTGAATCCAACGCAGTTCACATCTAACAAATAATCTCATCTTAAAATATAATATTATAAATATATTCTTTTATTTAAGTGATCAAAATAAAATAGGAGTAGGTGGGTTTTGGTTGTAGTTTTTTTTTTTTTTTTTTTGATAAAAAGGTTTTGGTTGGTAGTTAGAACTTAGAAGAAATTATTGGTGCAGATGCAACTTTTGCTTGAGAAAAAATAAGGGAAAAATATAACTTCAATTTATACTAATAATGATTTTTTTTTTTTTCCTTTTATTCTCCTCAATAACAAGATGGATAAGGTTTATTACATACTTACATGATTAATTACCGATTATTCTAAAATCTTAAATTATTAAAAATTGGTGAATTTAATCATTAAACTCTCTTATATGTAGGCCCCCAAGACTTCCCCCCTAGTTAGTGAGGCTCGACACGTGAGATTTTTAATTTTTCAAATGAGAGATAGAGCGGAGACATGATTAGAACTCACGATCACCTATTATGATACCATGATAAATTATCATTGTCCCAAAAACTTAAATTATTAAAAAAATGATGAATTTAATCATTTAATCATAATCTTAATATTATAATTGTAGTATTAATGATTTATATGAAAGGGGAAATATTAAATTGCTTCAAGATGAGGTTGCAGTACAACCAAAGATGAATTGACTTTCTATATAAATGTATCATGTTTGAATGATATAAAATTTGAGAAGGTGTAATTAAGTTATGGGTAAAACTTCGGTACAGTTTCTTAGGTTAGGTACCTTAGGTTCCTTAATTGAATTCAAACACATAGTTGTATTAACCAATAAAACACAAAGAATTTTTTCTTTTCCAAGAATATTTAAATTCAAGGTATTTGAATTCAACTAAGAGCCTAATGTATTTGATCTAAGGAACTGTACCTAAGTTTTACTCTTAAGTTATTGACCCCTAACGGTTAGAAATTGTCCCAATTCCTATGACGTAGTTATTTTATTTTGAGTGTTTTTTTTTTAATGTGAAAGAAAGTATATTCTTTGTTAAAAAAAATAATTTGGTATGCATAGTCAATGGAGTAATTTTGTATATCTAATTTGACCATCAAAGAAAAGAAATTGAAGTTATATATTAGGCACTATTATTAAAGATTTGGTGATTTTGCCCCTAAGCCCCTAACTGGTTTCCATATAGGAAGAGGAGAATACTACTAGAAGAATATGAAATACATTAATTTCTTCAAAGAGTAGTTTGGAATTATCTTGGGCTGAAAGATACATGCATTGAAACATTCATATATGGTGTTATTGTGTTTGAAGGCTAACAGATACCTACTGTTTTGAGTTGAAAAATAATCAAATGTTTGAGTTAAGGGATTTTATCATGGGAGTGTATTAGGTTTTGAGATTGTAAGGTGTCAATTTTATAAGTTGGTACTGAGAAGTTATTTCGGTAGGGCTGTTCAAAAACCATAGAAACTTTGACCCACCCAACTAGCCCACATCCTTTTGGTCAATTTCACCCACCAGTTCGGTCGACAAACCCGAATGATTGATCGACATGTAGCCCTCTTTCTCTCTCTTATCATGGTCGTGGGAGGCCAATCCAATACTAGCTAGGTCCAGATTTGGTCATGGAGATCAAGACATAGCGGCAAACTGATAGGAACAAAACCATATTCCTAGAATATATTTTCCATAAAATAATTCTGAATATATATTTTGATCATATACACCTTACGTGTTTATATAGAGTTTTTTTGTGCATTGCACAGGTTATACGCTAGTAAAAAATTTTGAGAGAATTCCAAAAAATCCTAAAACACGAGTACCCCCAAGTTTACACTTTTTGTCGTATTCTTGACCGTATCTGTCTGCCTTCGATTCCTAGTTTCCACTTAACAAGTATATATATACTTCATTTTGAAACACTTTCTGTGTCACTCTCACTCGCTATCTAACTGAGTATTTAACAACAACAACAAACACTTTCCTCATATTGGCACAACCATGTCTCTCTCTCACCCCAACAGACCTTGGTGTTCCACTTACTCTACTTCAGGTTCCATCTCTCTCTCTCTCTCTCTGCTGAGTTTTTGGTGGGTTGCATGTTTTTGAGACAATACAAAATATTCTCAATTGGGTTTCTTGTTTTATGTTGAATCTTTGCGATATGAATGAATCTTTGATGATCCTTGGCTTTAAGGTTCATTCAATATTTATTTTTGGAATTGGGTTTCTTGTTTGTATGTTGAATCATTGTTATCGATTTCCCAATTTTAGATTTTGCAGTAATCAAGTCTAGTAAGCTTAGGAGGCCATTTTCCATGTAGAAGTCCCATAAAAAAATTGGATTTCTTTTTTCTTTTTTGGGTTTTAGAGAAGTTGTTTTATGGGACATTTTAAGCCTTGGATGAATTTCATGTTGGAGGATTGAGTTTTTGAAATGAGAAGGTGCTATTAGTTTGAGGAATCTGAGTTCCATGTTGACATTAGACATGGAAGGAATATAGATATAAGCAAAAGAAGTGTTGAGTTCCATGTTGACATTAGACATGGAAGGAATATAGATATAAGCAAAAGAAGTGTTACCTCTCTATCAAGTGATAACTTTTGTGAGGTTTTCATTTATTTTTTGTTTGTTTGTTATATTTTGTTTATTGCTAGTAAAGTTTAACAATAAAATCACTCAGTAGCCATAACCTTCACAAATGAAGATGGATTCACTTAACAATAATAATAATAAAAAAAAATCTCACATTGCTTACATAAAGCAAATGTACAAACAATGAATAAACTTATTTATCTTAAATTTGATCCATGAGAATAAGTTTAAGGGTAAGAGAGAAAAGAATGGTTTGATGAAGACTTGTTGACAAGATCGAGATACTTTTAGAGATAGAGAGGAAGTATATGCTTTTTAGATTGTTATACAAGAATAGTATCATACTACAAGACTACAATTATGGGGTCTTCATCCATTTAGGGGCCTTAGGCAATCGCCTATATGGCTAAAAAGAAAGGCCCGACCCTGCTCTCTATATTGGTTTGTACCTTGATGGGAAAATGCTGTATCTTTTACTTTTCAGTTGCTAATACTGTAGTAATTCTAATGAATAGCTCAACGGAGTATGAGGCAAATTAAAAGTGGGAATTTAGAGAAAATTCGTTAAACTTCAAGGGAGTAAGAATATATATATATATATCTAGAGTAAATTAAAGGAAATCAGAAGAAGAATCATGAGAAGCGGCATAATATGGTAAATTATAAAAGATTTTTTGTATAATTACCCGGAGTTTGTTTATGTCATTGATTTCCTGTCTCCTTGCATTAGTAACTTTGCAACATATATCCTGTTGTATTCTCCTTTTATCCCCATAGGAGGCCATACTAGAAAAGATAGAATAAGAAATGAACAAGACTTTCAGAAAATAAATATAGCTCCAATTCTGGACAAGGTGGACAAAATTCATTTTAGATGGTCTGATGTCTGCAATATCAGGGTTGAATAAAATTCAAAACTGGAATGAGCTACATGGTCGAGACTCAAGAGGATGGATGTAAAGAACATTGGTAGTTTTTTTTGTTTTTTTTGTTTTAAGTAACAAAAGTATCTAGTAATTCATACATCCTCTCCCACTTTATTGTCAATGGGATAAAGGCAGATTGAAGCTCTCATGCTCAACAACAAAATGGCTGAGAACCATGCCTGCTTTACTTCAGCTGTCTCCAGGGAAAAAGATCACTGACTTCATATAACAGATATCCAGCCTGGTAACCTGAATGTTGCTCATTATAACTTACCAATTCCACAGCAGAGTGAACCACAAAGACAATTTCCAGCCAAAAAGCAGCCACAGAAACATTAACATACGCATGAGGGAGTCTAATATCAAAATGCTTTCTTTTCATAAGAAACTAGGCCATGGACGCCACCTTCAACTTGGGCTGCTCCAGTCCGGACCTGTACAAACCAAGTAAAAGAACGCAGTCAGTCCACGAAATCATATATCCATAAGTGGCCAAAACAATACAAGGTTCTTGACTTAACATGATTACATCTTCTGCAGAATAGCTAAACCAAGCCAATGTTTAAGGAAATTTGTCAAGAATTACACCTTTTCCTTATAACAATGGATGGCCCAGAAAAAACATAAAACTACAAGAGAGGACTTTTTGCTTATGCAAAGTAATTCATGCACTCAAATGCTCGCCACAGAAAATATATATATATATATATAAAATGATAAATGTCATACCTCTAGCCTTAGTACCCCCGTTCTTAACAGGTCATGAGCAGACTGCAGAGTGGAAGCACCAAGATCTTGGAACCCCTGCTTGACTGCTTGCATGGTGTAAGGTATAAACTTCAGAACAGAACCTTTATCCGAGACTGCTCCAACAACACCCTGAGCAATTTTTAGCTTGGCTGTATCACCCAAATACCTTGCATCACTCCCTTTAGTCATAGCTTCTAGGGAGCCCATACCTCGGTATTTTTTGACCCTTCGACCATTCTGGTATAGCAAATTTAACAATTTAATATTACTGAAATATTGACTAAAGCAAAGGCCAATCATTTGTCCACTCCAAAAAGGAAAAATTTCATGATGCAATAAACAGTTGAAAAAGTTGTCAAAGATCAAGCAATGTGAACAGCACGCCACTGGTTGAAAACCTAAACAAAGTTTCAGTTCATTTATACACTCATATGTATATATAAGTATGCAAACAAGACTACTCTTTAAGGAGCTAAAGCCTCCAAAAAGCTTTGACATATATGACAGGCACAAGTCCATTATATGCAAGAAATATGGGCCGACTATTACAGTCTTCCGTGAGTTTCAAGTTTACTTCCTATTTTCATAAGGATATGCCTTAAAGCAAAATGACTTCTCAGTCAGTCACTGACTCTTTACCCACAAGATCTGTAATGAATATGAGCTATCCATGTACAGAACCCCATTTATCTTTCTTTATTTATCAACTTTTTATTTTATAAGGAATGCACTGAACCCGTTTATCCTAATGACTTTAGCTTTAAAACACATCCATCTGAAGCCCAGCATGCTTCCAGGACCCATAATTTTTTTTTATGAAACTTCCAGGACCCATAATTATAAAGTAGCTCACACGTAAAGAATAGCAGTAATCTCCGACTATGTAAGCTTCATTATAAATGACAGCCAAGTAAAAATGGTTATCCATGCCACAACAGATTCAAATTCTAAAGCATCACTAGAAGATCCAGCTAAGAAATAAAAATCCAAATGCAATATCATTTTTTTTTTTAAAGATGCTTCACCAGATACTGAGCAATTTCTCTAACAATTTTTTAACCTCTTAAAATGTAAACATTCCTTCACCAAGATAATTTCATGTGAGGCACTAGAAGTCAAATTTCAATCTAAACCTAAATTTATCTTAAAGCATAAAAAGAATCCAAGACTAAATTGCACCTGCAGCTTGCAAACAACTTCAATTCATTTTTAACACATAATTTATGAGGAAGAAAATAACAACACATACTTTTGTAAATAAATACCATCATATCAAATGACGATTTCCAAACATTCCCATTGAGAGAATGCCAAAAAAGAAGAAGAGATGAATGCTTAATGGCAATAAAAGAATTGCCAAAGAAACCATTTTCATTTCTCAGCATGAGCAGTATATATCATCTACTACAGCAATACATGAGAAAAATGTCATAGAAGTGTCGCACCTGATACTCATAAGACCCAGGAGCCTCCTCGCTTCCAGCTAAAAAGCCCCCCATCATCACGGTAGATGCCCCTAGGACCAAAGCCTTGACAATATGTCCAGAATTCGAAATGCCACCATCAGCAATGACAGGCACATCGTTTTGTGCAGCAATAGAAGCAACCTTGTAGACAGCAGTCGCCTAGAAAGTAGCAGTAAGACAAGAAAACTGTTATTGAGTACAAGGAAATACATGTCATTAAACAATGTAGTCATCATTTTCACCTTGAACAATGTATTGAGGCATTGGCCAATATAGCACTCATAACACAAACCAACAACTTATAATACAAAATGTAGCAATTATCTTGCCCTTACATCTATCTCAAAGGGCAATACAATCACCTTCAATGTATTTCTTTTAAACACGTCATCAGTTAGCAACACCAAGTACCAATCTACTAACAACACCATTTATCCCAATTCACAACATTGACTCAACTTCCTCGCTATATAAACCATCAAATCAAAACCACACAATCAAACAAAATCCCAAAAAAGAAAAAGAAAAAAAAACACTAGTAACAAGTACCAACGCACTATAATAAGCCTATGGATTCTCAACAGACTAGTTAGGCTCGATCACATTTTGAAATTTATTATCATATCACAACATTCACTCAATTCCAATCAAAGCACACACAACAACATAACCAAAGAAATGAAAAGCCGGTATACCTGCCCACGCCCCACTGCGCAAACCTCCTGAGTAGTGCAAATAGACCCGGATCCCATCCCGACTCTCAACCCATCCACTCCAGCCTTAATCAAATTCTCTGCCTGCGCCGCCGTCACCACATTCCCACCAACCACATCCAGCTCCGGATACACCCTTTTCACATACTTGATCATATCAATCTGATAAATTGAGTTCCCTTGAGAACTATCCAACACCACCACATCCACACCGGCCTTCACCAAATGCTCCAACCTCTCCTTATCCGTCTCCCTAGTCCCGATCGACGCGCCGACTCTCCATCCTCCGTCGGGTCCCACCGTCCCCCCTACTCCCAATTTCGGATACCCCTTCACTCTCTCCACATCCTCCCTCATCACCACATCCACCACCTCATCCTCCTCCGCCGCCACGTCAGATTTCACCAAAACCCCCAAATCCAAATCCTTCTCTTTGAAAAACCCTTCCATCTGATCCAAACTCCGATTCCACGGAACCACGATTTCATTCGAGGTCCTCATGTAGGACTTGACCTCCAAGTCCTTTCTGTCGTCATCCAGATTCAACCAATCCGATTTCGACACGTAGCCGATGAGCTTCGAACGCGGAGAGCCGGAGAGAGTGACGAGGACGTACGGGGAGGAAGCGTCGAAGTCGTCGAGGGAAGAAATGCGGTGCGAGGGAGAGAGGAACGAAGGGGAGGAAAGGAAAGGGACTCGGCGAGACTTGACGGAGCGAACCATGGCGGCTTGGTGCTGAGGAGAGAGATTGGAGTGGATGATACCGAGTCCACCGATGGAAGCCATGGCCGCCGCCATGGAAGACTCCGTGACCGTGTCCATCGGAGACGAAATGATGGGTGAATAAAGAGGAACGCGACGCGTGAGGCTCGTGGAGAGAGAGACTTGGTCGGTGGAGAAGTCGATATAGTGAGGGAGGAAGATGACGTCGTCGTAGGTGTAGGAGTAGCCCTGGTTGAAGAGACGCGCCGCCGCGTAGCCGTCTTCAATCTCCGAAGCCATTGCTAAAGTTTTTAGAGAGGCTTTTAGTTTAGGGTTTTGTTGTTTGGTAGTGGAGGAGATAGAAGAAGACAGATTCAATAAATGTGGAGGGAAAGTCTAAACGTGGCTTCGGTGTGGTGGTGGTCATTGTAATTGCTGTACATCCCGATATTCTTCAACACATGGAATATACCTGGGAGACCATATCACCTCCAATCACAACTAACCAAAAAGTCAACTCATCTCCACCTAATTTGGTTGCTAACGGATCTCAAACGGGTTTGTGCATCCATTTCGGTTTGGTTATTAAAAGATATTTCAGTATCAATCAATACCGATATTTCATTTCGAATTTACCATAAATATATATATATATATTAATTTATTACTCTATATATTTATTCGTTAAAATTTATAATTTATTAAGAATCTTTCAAATTATAAGCACATATCAATCTTAATAATAATAATAATAATAAACTTACACTTGTATTTTGAATAATAAATAATAGAAATATGAAATCTAAAGTTACTACTTAAGATAATAAATAAATAAATCAAAAGAGTAAAATTTATCGCAAAATGTAAACATTTGAAAAGTTGTTTAGAGAAGAAAAAAAAGGTACTGCTAAGAAAAGGAAAGAAAAGACAGTAAAGAAAAAAAGGTACTGCTAAGAAGTACTACTTGACACATGAAGGGCTCTCAAATAAAAAAGGAAAGAAAAGACAGCAAAGAAAAAAACAAGCTACAGAGATTCAGAGAGAGAGCTTCAGCAGAAAAAACAAAAAAAAGAAGAAGAAGAAGAAGAAGGAGAACAAGCAGAGAGAGAGAAAAGAAAAAAAAAAAAGAAAAAAAAAAAAAAAAAAAAAAAAAAAGAAGAAGAAGAAAAAGAAAAAAGAAGAAGGAGAGCAGAGAAAGCTCTTGTACTGGTGACTGATTTTTTTTTTTTTTTTTCTTTTTCAGTTATTTATTATGCCGGCCGAAATTGGCCGGAATGACCGAAACTCGCGAAATGGGCCGAAATTTTTTCCGAGGTGGAATAAGGGGGTTTCTCGTTCCGGTTTGCACACGGTACGAGATTTTCTGGCCGTAACGGAATGGAACGGTATATACAACTGTTAACGTCTCTTCCTCTTCTCTTCTATACGGGAATGCATAATTTAAAACAATCTCATCATGTTTCAAAATAATATGCTACAAATAAATATATATATATATATATATATGATGTGTTAAAAATTCTAAAGGGTAACTCAACTGATACGATCTTAGGTGTGCTCTCCAATGGTCATTAGTTCTGGTTTGAATCTCCTTAGAATCACCTACTCAACGCAAAATCTTGTACTTATCATTTAGTTCTTAACTATAAAGAATTAAAGATATCCAAAAATTTATATGTTTACAATATTTTTTGTTCCTCAAATATATTTCATAAAGATAAAAGATTTATATGTTTACAATATTTGAATGGAAGCATAATTTAATTTTACATTTAAAAAAATTAAATTATAATTTTAAGTTTATTGTCAAATCATTTCGAACACAATATGACTGCAAACCAATTTATAACCATCTTTATACACCCAAACTCACTTCAGTCATTTTTAGGGTGGATGTTTGTCCACAATCTCTTTCACTTTTTTATTTATTTATAAATAATACCATGCCAAGTTATGATTGGTCGATAAAAAAAGTGAATCCCATAACAAAACAATCCCCCTCTATCTGTTTCCCAATTCTTCAATGGCGCCACTGTTTCAACTTGATCCCTACATCATCATAGAATCTAACACAAAATGGTCAATTTTATATAAAAGATGTATAAGCATTTCACAAAACATATAAGGGACATCACAATTGCTAATTCAAAAAACATAAAAAGAAGAAGAAAAGAAATATTCATTGAGATCACCTATTTTAACCTTGAAATTTAAGCAATTTGAATGAGAAATGTAATTGGGTATGTGGAGAGAGAGAGTGATTACCTGGTGTTTATCTATGATCCCAAAGATTCGACATAATGGCAAGAAGACTGCAGTAGAGAACACATCTCAAAGCAATTAATATTGGCCAATTTCATCTTTATAACTTGCAAGTAATATTAAAAATAAAAAAATAAAATAATTATAAAATCTCAAATCCTACATAAAAATCAAGAGAGATTTATAGATATTACATTAAAAATAATAATGATGTTTATGATTACAAAAAGAACCCATTAACGAAATTCATAGATCATACGATTACAAAAACAGAAACAAAAAGTTACTTATAAACCAATAAAAATGTGATTTTTTTGTGAAAATAAAACTTTTGCTGACATGGTTTTGTTCTTAAGAGTGTTTGAAACTAAGTAAGGCGTAGATTAAAGCATCCAAGGAAATTTGGAATTTCTTGGAGTCTATCTCTTTATTAGTCTCTTTTTTTTCCTCGCACAGCACGTTCTCTCTTTAAAATTATATCCTTTTTTTTTCTCAGTCACGTACGGCCATATCCTTAAAATTAGGATGAATTTTTTTTTTTTTAAACATTAACTGTTAAAAATTGCTCATTTCTTTTCCTAAGCCATTAAATATACATTTTTTTAAAAAAACCGGTGATAACTGTTTTGATACAAAAAACCGAATATTTATCACTTAATGTTTGATTGGTTATTTTTATTTTTTGGTTTTCCAATTAATTTTTTTTATAACTGAATTTTTAAGACTCAGCTTGATTGGTTATCTTATAACTTCAAGATAAGTTGTTTTTTTTTTTTTTTTTTATATTTTTAATAAATTTAAAAATGAGATGTGAAAAAAAAAAAAAAAAAAAAAAAAAAAAAAAAAAAAAAAAAAAAACCAAAAATGTGAGTGGAAAAAAATATTGAAAAATATTGAAAGATAGTGGAATTTTAAAATATCTTTTAAATAATGGTAATAAATATTGAGAAGAGAAGATGATATAGGTAAGAGAATTAAATAAAAAACAAATAAATGAGGATTAGCAATTAATTTTGTTAATCTCTATTGTGTCACACCCATCACCTTTTTCTCCAATCCCTCCTATTTTTTTTTTTTTTTTTGAACTCTTTTTCTTCGTCTTTCTTACTACTTTTCCTCTCTTTTTCCATTTTTGGCTCTTATTCTTTTACACAGTATCTTTCCACTTCCAACCCTTTTCTTCTTTTCTCTTCTTTTCTTCTTCTTCTTCTTCTTCTTCTTCTTCTTTTTTTTTTTTTTTTTTTTTTTTTTAATTGGGTTATTTTATTATTTTTCTCTTTTTTTTCATGTTTACCTACAAAAAAAAAGGTGATTACTTTTCTTTATTTATTTATTTCTTTCTTTTGTGGATATTTTTATTATAAATTTCTTATAACTTTGCTTTGGGTTGATGAGTTTTTGTGTTTTTGACAACTCTACTACTTAAGTTGATGCATTTTGGTGTAATGTTTCTTAATTCTCGATCACAAGTCTTCTTTCCCGGTTATGACTTTGGCTAAGTACATATTATTAAGTGTTAAAATATCTCATTGATAATTAAGTGAGTATACTTCTTCTAAAATGACTAATCCTAATTAAAATATCTTCGGGAGTACATTAAATGCGTACTCCCTCCTCTCACAGAAGTTGTAAGTCCCACTAATTAAATTTATAATAGGACCTACCACTTCTGTGAGACGAAAGAGTACGAATTTAATGTACTCTCGGAGTATCTAATAATTTTCCCGCTTACTGCATATTTACTTTACGCTTTTGCTTGCTTTAATTTACCTAACTTTACAGCCATGCTTGAAAGATACAGATCTAAATCTTTCACCTGGAATGAAGCAGCAGATTAGAAACGACACTAAATATAAAAGCAATGTCAGGCCCAGAAGTACTCAGCTGAGCTCAAATATTGACGCATCAGGTGTGTCCTTCATCTAGCGGACCCAATGCTTTGACGTGACGAAATCAAAACTAATAATATACATCATCTAAAATGAAACAAATACAGATGCACAACTGTACAAGCTACATTCTCTAAACGATTTCAACTTGTTTTCATAAATACTTTCTACACTATAATTTTGTAAATAAAATCTATCGTAAAGGTAAATGGGAAGAAAAGTGGACTTTATGGCGAGTGGTTGTCAAGAAATATCCCTAGAGAGAGATCAAAAGAACATACATTAGTTTTTCCCCTTTATTTATTTATTTATTTTTTTGGTTAGAAATCGACCATTTTTTCAAACAAAAAGAATCCGTATATATGAGATATATTTTATTTTAAGTTGTTATAAAAGTATAGTATTTTATTATAAAATCAATATTATGAAGCCTTAAGCAATTGCCTAAATGCCTTATAAATAGGGCTCAAGGGACAAGAATTCATTAAACTAAACCAGTCAAAGGTGGCCCTGGCTAATAGTTTATCTTACAACTTCAACCCCCTACATATTTATATGTCAAAGGGAGGAGTGAAATCACAGTGATGTGTTATTATTGTGCTATGCTATTGTTTAGTTGTATCTCTCGTCATCAAGGTTGGTCCCGAAGGTTGGATTGTCTAAGCCAGTCTCGATTTTGATTGCTCATTTATTAATAAAAAAAGATATAAAAGTCAACAAAAAATTATGCGAAATCAGGGTGACATTGCTCTTTTAGCTTGAACTACATCTAAAAAAAATGTAACCTTAGTATAGTTTTTTTTTTTAAATTATTATATGTCTAATAATTTTTTAACTAAAAAATACATTAGTGTTAATAACAAAATAAAAATAAAAATAAAATATCTCACGGTCCTACAAACCACAACAAAATTAATACTAATAATAAGTTAAAGTTATAAAAATTATTAAATAAACACAAGAACACGGCAACACAAAACAATTACTTACCTAATTGCCCCCAAAGACAAAAGTACATGGTCAGTGTGCGGAAATTTTTTAAAAACAAATCACACAATGCATGGTCCATTCATACAATTATACAAACACATCGCAGTATCACACATATCTCACAATTGTAATCGTAAAAACTAAAAACCCAATCAGCTATTATTTTAATGAAAAATAATTTGATTAGTGAAGAAATCGTTTATATATACCATTAAAATAATTTAGATTAGAGTCCATACAAGTGCAAGCACAACTAATATATCAATTATTAACCCATTAACTTATCAAAAAAAATCAGTGAAAAAACTGAGTCTTTTTTTTTTTTTTTTTTTGCCTTTAATACAAGTACCTGGGGCCGGTTGGCGGACAAAACAATGTCAAGGTTTTATTTGGTTATAAAATAATGGTATATTCTCATGCATTGTGTGGGTTTGCTACTGGTTGATTATAATTTTTTTTTTTTTTCCTTCTTCTCTCCCCCGTTTATCTTCTTCTCATTCTCTTTGTTTCTCTCCACAACAATCCATCGATTGGTTATATTTTTTTCCCTTTTTCTTCAACTTTCCATTATCTTCCTTCTTATGCAACACACCAATAACAACCCCTCTTTTTTAGTAATTCTCTCTCAAATTTAACCATATACAAACAAAATCAAATTGAATTCGAGGAGTGAAGATAGATTCAAAATTTCCTTCTTTGACATGGAGACAATGTTGTCGACCCACATTTTTTTTTTTAATTAAACAATTCTTTGAAAGGGAAATAAATGCAAACATATTTTTATTATATTTAATTTTTGTATAATTTAAAAGAAAAGGTACACTTTATCCATTTGTGGTTCAGCCCATTTACAAGTTGCCTACCCGTGGTTTCAAAATTAGACACTTTGGACCCACCTTGGTCCTTCCCATTTACTTCCCCGTTATCCAAAGACATAAAAAAAATTTAAATACAAAATTAACAAAAAACACAAAAAAAAAAAATTAAAAAATAAAAAAAAAAAAAAAAAAAACACTAGATCTCCTCCCTCCTTCTCTCACGCCATCTCCTCACCAAAACAACCCACCCACTTGGTCCTCCTATCACCGATCTACTATCCTCACCAGATCTCCTCACTAGAGGTTAACCTTCTTTCTCTTCTTTCTCTTGCCCAGTTCCACTGAAGGCCTTTAATACACTATGATTAGCATCATAAATTCTAACATTTTTTATTTTTGCTGCTCTGAGAAGAGTAACAACTTCATCAGGTGAAGGGATATTATTAGCAATTCTTCCATAATTTATTCCATAGGTTCATCAGAATTTTGGCCCTGGACTTTTTTATAAAATGACGAAATTCATGTATAAAAATGAACTTTTTCAAAGTTCAAGGACGAAAAACGAACTTTTCAAAGTTTAGGGACAAAAAACGAAACTCATGTATAATCTAGGGACGAAAACAATATTTTGGCCTATTTTTTATTAACGCAAAATAATTTTTAGTTAAAAAACTTTATTAAACATTATAATTACTTTTTAACCTTTTTTTTTTTTTTTTTTTTTTTTTTTTTTTTTTTTTTTTATGTAATTCAAGCTAAAAGCATAATGTAACCTTAATTTGCTTTAAAAATTTTTTTGGACATTTATGATTTTTTTTTTTTTTAATATTTAATAATAAACAGGTAAATAAAATTGGGATGGGTTTGAGCACAAAAACCTCAGGGCCAACCCTAATTACAAGTGAGGAAAGTTTGTATCACTACTTTGAACATTTCTCTCAAATTAATACAATGCAGTTTATGATCCTTACAACTAAGAGGGAGGGAAATCACAAAAAATAAAGAGAAAGCGTAATGGCATAATGGAGTTATTGCTTCCAAAAGCCTCTAATAGGAATTGCAGATGCATGTAGAGAAATTAAAGATCAGATTAGTTAGCGAGGAAGTGAAGGCATTATAGTATTTGCCAAGATCAGAATGGAAACAACAAAACAAGCATAAGAACAGTGAGATATAGATACTTCACATAAAATGAAGAAAAGAAAAGTATTTGTAAATTGTAATTACCAAACTTGCAAAATGAATTGAAATATTTTACTATTTCCATGTCCTCAATAGTTTGGCGCATCTCTATAGACCATAGTTGGGGATACCATTCCGTTCCGTTCCGGCCTGAACGGACAGAATATCTCGTACCGGCATGCAAATTGGTATGAGGTACCCTCCTATTCCACCTCGAATTAAATACTGAGCCATTCCGGGTCACTTTGGCCATTTTAGGCGAAAAATCAATTCCGGCTGGTACACTTTTTTTTTTTTTGAATTGTTATGTGATATTAACACTTAAGAATTTGTATTATTTGATTTTACTTGTTTAGAGTTGATAATTTTATATGGTATTAAAAATGTGTATATATATATATATATTTATTTTTTGTCTAACCTAAATCAAAAACCTAATTTTTAATTTTTTTTTTTTTAGTTGTTATGTGATATTAAGACTTAAGAATTATTTGTATTATTTGATTTTACTTGTTTAGAGTTGATAATTTTATATGGTAGTAAAAATGTGTTATATATATATATATATATATTTGCGGTAAACCCGAAACGGATTGCCGGTATTGACCAGTACCAAAATATTTCATTCCAATGACCAAACCGAAACAGGGGCCGAAACGGTATTCACAACTTTACTATAAACCGAAAAACCAATGAAAAGTTTTCCTGAAAGTTTACCATGAAAAATGGAGTGACAAGTTTGATTCTTGGTTTTTTGTGCTATACTGGGTATGTAACCTTTATAGAAACGAAGGAACTAAAGAGATAAAACTTCGAAATTTTTAAAAAATAATATAAATTATCACACAATATTATAATCTCTAGCTCGTTGTTGATGTTTCAAAGTGGAGCTCTGTTTCAAGAGCCTATAAGACATCGATGTTATCAAGCACAAAATGTAGAAAGTTTTATTTCTTTTAAAATTGATTTCTCCTTCACGGTCTAACGTACATTGGCTTCGATTTTTTCTTCAATTTAATGGTGTTGTGGTGATTTTATTATGCAAGGAGTAGGAAAAGATATAATCGTGCACAATATAAATATAAATAGAAACATAACAATATTACAAATACAAACATACATAAACATAAATATTTCTATAAAGGAAAGACTAAACCAAAATATTTACACCACAATAATTTTATTAGTCATCTCGATCTCAAATTAGATATTATTTGTTTTATTATTACTTGTATTTTAAATACTACAGTATAAAATATTCATAGAAATAATTTAATAAATTAAGTGATAAAATTGGATATTTGTCATTACAAAGTCAATTGAAAATGTGATTGAAGTATATTTATTATCTAGTACGAAAAAAATGGATGAATTTTTAACAAATTCACAAATTTAGAATTTTCAAGTTAAGAATGTGGTTCCAACATATTTTTGTAATTATGAACAAGTATTACATACATATAGTATAAAACCTTAATTAGCAAATGCTTTATATCTTAAATAAATATGTATTTTATTTTCAAAGACAAGTAAATATTGGTTTACAAGTTCATGCCCAACATGTGATTGAACTCATTTGACTTAAAGAAAGTATAATACTTCTTTGGTCATTAGTAAATATTTGAAATTAAATCAAACCAAATAAGAAATGCTTTTTAAAATTAAATAATTTGTTGTTGATTTGTTCTCATCATTGAGGAAGATCTTTTTGTCTACTTAATCCACAAATTTAGTATCAAGCACTGCTTAATCCCAAATATTTCAATAGGTTGATTCAAATTTTCAAAACCTGGTAGGAATGCAAGCAATTCCATTAGTTTGACTGGCGGTGTGTATAAGGCCCGGAGTACATATTCATCACGGCATGGTGATCCGTGATTATTACAACTTTTAAGGGATTCAACGACTTGTGAAGTTCAAAATGTGGAAGCGCATCTTAGCAAACCGCGGCGTCCTACGAATTACTTTAAGTTCAAGGTACTGATCCAATCAAACACAATATGAAGGAAGTTTCATTTTTATTTTTAAATTGAATTATCCTTCATGTCTGAACACAACCTAACTTTCGTTTTGCCAATCGAATGGTGTTCTGGTGATATCATTATGAGGAAGGAAATGTATAATCATGCAAAATATAAATGAAACATAAATATAAACAATAAACATAAACATAAACAAATGTAAAAATAAAATAATGAAAGGGAAAAATATACAGAAAAACTCGCAACATTATGATTTTAGCAGACATCTTGATCTCAAATAAGATATTATTTGTTTCATTGTCTCTTGTATTTGGAATTTTACAATAGAAATCATCATAGGAACAAATAAATTAAGTGATAGCAATAAAACTTTATTAGTACATTGGTCATTAAAAATACATATTACCCAAAATTATTCGTTTATAGGAAAAACTGGTTAAATCATATTTAGCAATGTGAAAAATTAGAAGTTTAAAATTCAGAGAGGTTAGTTCAACACATTTTTAGTGCGCGTAGTATAATATATCAAGTAACAAGTATTAAAATTATTATAATTTAAAGTTGTACTTATTTTATACGAAGTCATCAAAAAATGAAGAAATTGATATGAAAAAGTTGTTTAGGTTTATTGAAAAGGGTATCGTAGAGTTCTAGAACAAACTCATGGTCAATATCATAGTGCAGCTAATAAGAATTTCGGGATAGACTATTGTAGGAGACCGAAAAAATGTTGACTTATGAGTTTTGGCCCACGAGCAGCTGAACCTATTAAAGTCAGAGAAAGTGTAATACTTCTTTATTTATTAACAAAGATTTGAAATTGAATTAAATATGAAATGCCAATACTAAAACTGTTGTTATTGAATAACCCCTAAATATGAAAATGGAAATGAAGGCCTAATTAACCAATTTAAGTTTTACAATGACATTGAGCATTTTAACAAACACTCATTGTGCATTTATGGTCCAAATATTTAGTTAGCCATGTTTAATATTCATATAAACATGGATTGAATAAGGCAAATATCACAGCATAGAACCACCATAAAAACCCACGCACGTTTGTACAAGAATTTGTTCAAGAAGAGAAAACCCAAACCGAGAATAACTTTTCAGGGCCTAGCCTTGCACCGAATACTCTAAGGAAATAGGTTACGATACAAAACTACCCTAAAAAACTTTTAATCTTGTAATGTCCTTGTACCCAAGCTCCTCGCTCCTTTTAGCAACCAGCCAGCCATGCCGGCTTGTCTTTCCAATAGCTTCTCTGGCAAGGTGAAAGAGGTGTATGGATGATAAACAAAACACTCCTCTTAAAAATATGGCAATTTGGAGAGGGTGGGAGACAAGATGACACAAGCTCTATAAGGCTCTAGGCTTTAATTTTTGTCACTCTCAACTCTAGGGTTTTAGGGATATAAGATTCTAGGTAACACAAGGGAGGGTGTGTGGCAGATGTGAGGCGAATAATAGTAACCTAGCACAAAAATTGAGTTAGGTTCACACCATTTCACTCGACTCAATGTCAGGTAGATGTCAGGCGAATAATATTGACCTAGCACAAAAATTGTTGCTTGACTTCGCTTGACATGACCCAATGTTAGGCCAGTTTTAGGCCAAACTCATAAAAACAACATTTTGAAGAGTTTTTCCACATTCTTCTCCTCAATTGGCCACCATGCAAATTCAACTTGAAATTTAACATAATTACAAAGAAATTTGTAATTTACAATATGAAATATTTGACACAGAATTTAGCCGAGACTTAAAATCCTAAAAAAATAAAATATGAAAACTTCTTGAGAATAATGTGACTGGAGTTTTCCTCCATGTCATAATGTTTTACTTTGCCTTGACGCCATTGTGTAGATTTTGTTACACTAGTGAGTGGAAGGACCACATGTTCGCTTTTTTTTTTTTTTTTTTTTTTTTTTAAATTAGCCTGCAAATTAAACCATTAACCCTTTTAAGCCCTCTAAACCCAATTTCTAGCCTCTAATATAAAACCTCAAAAGAAACAAAGCACATGAGTCTTAAAGCCTACAAAACACTTGATCAAAGAAAAAAAAAATACTATCTGGCCTCTAATATAAAAAACAAAGCACATGAGTCTTAAAGCATACAAAACACTTGATCTAAGAAAAAAAAATACTAATTTGGCCCATCATATAAATGAGGGTCCAAAAAAAAAAAAAAAAATGCATTTAGGCTAGCGAAACAAATCCAAAATTCGGGAATCTCTAACAAGCCAACAACAAATCCCAAATCAATGTGTGATAACTGTGAAAGTTTGTAATAACTATAATGTGGAATGTGATGAGAGTATAAGACCCATGCCATTTACTTTTCACAATCTACATCTCTGTGTATGATAACTTTTCAATTACATCATTATCACTAATAAAAAAAAAATATATTGTGATCAGAAGTCAGATGTGAATATTTGAAAAGTCTTGCATAGTGAGATATGAATTCCATAATGTGAAATCTGATATAGTGACTTAAAAGTATTGATATTTGGATTTTGCATGTGCTTTTACTGTAAATGTATTGTTTTACCATAGGGGTATGCAGTGCGTAAGTTGATGAGTGGGTTGTGCTTGGATGTGCTGAATGTGAGTGGAGTTATGTTTGTCAGTTTGTGCTTGTCGGGGAGGTGGGGGGAGGGTTGGTCAATGTTTGATGATTATTTGATTAATATTATTTGCTTGTTTTGTTTTGTTATTTATATTGTATACAAACTAGTTTTAATTTTAACTTTGATTTTTGTTGATTTACTTACAAATTTGATATGAGATTATGTATAAAATATACATTGAGGGGTAAGGTTCATTATGTCCCTTTAACTATGTATTTTTTTTTTTTATTAAATAAAATTTTCTCATACCATCGAGATTTTTATATACTTTCAGTCCACCCAAAATAATTTTTTGGCTCCCCCTACATAGTAAGTGAGTCAATATATATATTTAAAAAAAAATTGCATAAGTGAGTCAATATGAGGAATTTTAAATATTGTTAATTCAAAAGTACTAAAATCTAAATAACTTCATCAACTGTTGGAGTTGCAATTTAGAAATAAACCACTTAAAGTGTCTAAATTAAGCAAGTTTCCATACTGACATTTAATCTAATTTTTAGAACATGATTAGCTTTTCAATAAATAATAACTCTATAAACATCAATTTTTAACTTCATTGATGCTATGCATAAGAAAATTTAATCTACAATCTGAAGCAAGTGCTCAATGCCACAATATTACAAAATATATTGTGTACGTTGCATAATTTTTCAATTATATGTTTTCTACTTATGTGTAATAATAGTATATATATATATATATATACTAGTCGTAAATCTATGTGATGCACGGAAAAACTATTGAAAATGAGATCTAATGGGAAAAATTTTTGAAGAAAAAAAAAACCCTTTGAACTCGCCTCTAGGCAAGCTATTTTTCTTTTTTGATATATATATATATATATATATATATATAGAAAAAAGAGATGAAATGCTTATAAATCAAAGATGACATTAATAATATACTAATTGTAGCAATTATGCAATATACCACTTATATTTAAATTGAAGTCATAAAAAATTGAAACACAAAATAGAATAGTATCCAACATATATTGGAATCTTAAAAGAGCACATTGTTGAGCAAATTTATTTTTTTTTTAAAGATTTATATGAATGTTCAAGTGTAATTTACAGATATTTGGATTTGAAGATTTAAAGAATTCTTTGTTTCTTGTTCTTCTATTGCTCCACAATATAATTTGATTCTATAATCAATGAATAATTTCATTCATTCTTCGTAATTGCTGATGTTGTTGTAAGTTGGACATTGCTTGCGAAATCATTTCTTTGTAATTTAGTAGAATTATGATCTCCTTCACTTGATAAGTTGTTCACACAATTCTTTGATGTAGCACTCATATAATATTGTCAATAGAACCTGTTGAGAAAAATCATTGTAGCGAATTGAATCTTGCTACTAATTATTTGCGGCATTAAGTAATATAAGCATCTCCAAAGCAGCATGAAAATTATCTAACTACAATCAAGTAGTAAAAGACAAAACTATGGTATGGATTGAAAATTCCATGAAGAACTGTTTAGATAACTGAAAAGGACCTGACTGATATAACAAATAACCCAAGCAGCTAAATGTTGTCCCATTTTTAAACTAAACCCAAAACACTAAGTCATATTTAGAAACTATGGAAAGATGATACCTTAAATACATACAACTTACTAATTCATTTTCGTTACTATTCCAGCATTTAGCCTTTACTTATAGGAAAGAATCTTGTAGCTAGATATCTAACTCTAGTGAATTACTGCATGTGGATACTTGCGTAGGAAGAGTACCCAACTCCAAGTGATATTAGCTCACATTGGTGACACCATTAGTAGTTGTGACTAAAACTCACTCACATATTTAGCTCTAAGTTCTAAATTCTAAGTGATATATTTATAGTTGGTCTACAAATTAGTTCTAGAAAAGCCTAACCAAACACCTAAAAGCTGAAATAATAATAATAAAGACATACACATTCTCCAACTTGAAACAAACTCATCAGAAACAAAGACAACTTATTTACAAAACACTTTCTACAACTAAAGGTGAAATCTTTCTTACTAATATTTTTTTTTTTTTTTTTTTGTTGTTGTTATTGTTGCATTTCAAAAACAGGGGTTACAACATTGTAGAGTCATTATGAGCTACATCAATGAAATAGTTAGAAGCAGTGGTAGCCATTGCTTTGGTTTCAGCCAGTACAAATTTTTGGGTTGCTTTGATTTGAAGAGAAAGATTGTATTGTTGTTTGAGATTTATAATGTCTTGCATGATGGGTGTGATCTGCCATTGCGCCATGTTGATGTTGTTCCACACTCTCTCAATTTCCTTGTCCCCTACTAATATGATCATCTTGCAATAGCCTAAGTGGATTGCCTTGTTGATAGCTTCTCTAATGGCTATGGCTTTCGCTATCTTTGCATCCTAAGCTATTGTGCTTTTGCATCCCACTAAAGTGATGTGGCTGTCCTTTGTTTTACCCATAAAGGCTATCCCCTGCCACCTACTATTCCTTGCCACACCTCCTTCTGTGGTAATGAGAAGTTGCCAGTTATCTTGAAGTTGCCAGTTTGGTCTAGTAGTGCTATTGTCCATCTCGGTGGTCCCTGCATTGTTAGTGGGAGATTGCAAAAACCTGTTCATCAAAGATTTAGTAGTTAGAATAATGTTCATTGGGTTAGGTTGCTTCCCCTTAAAATTAACTTGGTTTCTGTGAAACCAACTTGGTTTCTGTGAAACCAAATACACCATAGCAATGTTAGAGTCATATGCAGGTGAGTGGTGTGGCAGCTGGCTGCATTAGGCATTAGGATAAGTGCTTGAAGCCATTGCTCCACTAGAGTTCCTGTGTCTGTAATGGGTCTGATGTTTATGTCTGCTCCAAACCAAATGGCTCTAGCCAAATCACAATGAAGGAATAGATGGTCCTGCGTTTCATTGGCATTGTTGCACAGGATACAAGTCCTGTCACATTGTATTCCTCTGTTGTTAAGTTCAGAGCGGACTAGGATAGCATGGTGGAGGAGTTTCCAAGTGAAAGTGAGTATTTTGAGAGGGAGTTTAATCTTCCATAGCCTTTTCCAAAGATTGGGGTTGGCTGGGGTGGTAGGATTAAGGCTGGACTCCGTGTGGATGATGATATCATAGGCTTTTTTAACCTGGTATTCACCAGTGATAGAGTAAGGCCAAATGAGTTGGTCAGAGGTTGCATTGCTATGTATCAATGGAATGGGGATGCTTAGGATGAGGTCACTGTCCCTTTTGTCATAGAGCTGAGTGATGAGTTGGGTTCTCCAACATGCATTATGTTGATCTATCAAATTTCCAAATGTTGAAATTTGGCTGAGGAGGTGTTGAGGAGCATTAGGATGGGGAGAGAACCAGGCTGGATGATTGATGGGAATGGTGAGGCCTTTCCCTACTCTCCAAGAGCCTTGGATCAGTTTTGGATGACTTTGGGTCATTATATTTTTCTAGATCCAGGAGGCGTGCTGTTTAGGTTTGTGAAGGTATGGATCTTGATTAGGACAGTATTTGGATCTGAGAGTTTTGGAAACGAGGAGGTTGGGGTTGGTGCATATCCTCCAATACTGTTTGGAAAGCATGGCCTTGTTCATCATTCAAACCTTCTAATACCTAGACCTCCTTCATTTTTGGGTTGGGTTATAGTTTCCCAGCTGGTCATGTGCAATTTTTTCCTGCTGGGTTCATGACCCCATCAAAAGGCATTGACTAGAGAGTCCAGCTTCTTACAGACTGCTTCAGGAACCTTAAAAACTGAGAATGTATAAATTAGGAGAGAGGTGAGGACAGAATTTATGAGGGTGAGTCTTGCAGAGAGTAACTTGGATTTCCAACTTTGCAATCTTGCAGAGACTTTGTCAATGAGGTCCTGGAAGTCCTCAACTCTCCTACCTCTAAGTTTGAAGGTGACCCCTAGGTATTTGGAGGGTTGGGGTACAAGTTTCACACCAAGCGCCTGTGATAAGGCATCAGTTTGATGATTGGTCATATTGGGTGAGCAAAAGAGTTCAGATTTGTCGAGGTTAATGCTTTGACTCGATAGACTACAATACCATGCAATTGTGTTTTGAATAGCAGTGGCAGACCTATTGTCATTCTTAAAGAAGAAGAAGGAGTCATCTGCAAACAACAAGTGTGATAGAGGTTGGGTAGCTCTTCCTATTTTAATGCCTTTTAGATGTTTTAGTCTTTCTTGTTTGAGTAGAGCACAGGACAAGATGTTTGCACACATTAGGCCCCTGTTAGGTCTGAAAACTTTGGTAGGGGTTCCATTTATAAGGATACTGAAGGAAACAGTTTGGACACATTGAGTAATCCAAGTGATCCATTTTGGACTAAAACCCATGGTCATCAGGACTGCTTTTAGGAAGGGCCAACTAATTCTGTCATAGGCTTTGTTCATGTCAAGTTTGAGAGTGCCAAAGCCTCATTTCCCTTTCTGTTTCTTTTTGAGGTATTCAAACACCTCATGTGCAAGGATAATGTTATCTATGATTTTCCTAACTCGGATAAAAGCATTTTGGTAAGGCATAATGAGAAAATCCATGAAAGGTTTCAATCTATTGATTAGGACTTTGGCTATGATCTTATAAGTGACATTACAAAGGCTAATGGGTCTGAATTGGGTGACTCTTTCAGGTGTAAGGAACTTTGGGGATTAAAGTAATATAGGTATGATTAAGAGAGCGAAGAAGAAAACCTGAGTGAAAAAAAGCTTTCACCATATTGAGGATGTCTGTCTTCACTGTAGGCCAAAATTTTTTATAGAATGCCGTAGGTATACCATTTGGTCCTAGCGCTTTAAGAGAGCCCATCTGCCTGACTACCTGTAGGATTTCCTCATCCTCAATATGTTGGTCTAGAGTCATTCTTTGTTGATCTATGATGACTAGGATGTTGGTGTCCCTGAGTTGGAGATGGATCTTTTCTGCTGTATGTGGTTGGTCGTCTTCATAGAGTTTTTGGAAGTGAATAGTGAAATGTTTTATCTGCTGAGGGTCTGATATCCAGTCATCATTCTCATCCTTTATTTGTACTACTCTATTGTGTCTTCTAATATTTTTAACCACTACCTAAAAGTATTTGGTGTTCTTATCCCCCTTTAAGTCCCAGTCCTTTCCGGCCTTCTGCGACTACATCATTTCTTCTCTATGAAGAAGCTGTTCGAGTTGCTCTCTGGTCTCCCTTTCTCTTGTAATATCCTCAAAAGTGGTGAGATGTTCCTGGATGTTTGGAGCTCCTCTTTCTTCAAATCAATCTCTCTCTCGACCTTTCCAAAGGTATGTTTGTTCCGCTCCCTGAATTGATCGCGAATGTCCTCTAATTTTTTCCGCAAAATGTAGAAATGAGAGCCAGAGTGGACCTTTGCCCAGGTTGCCTTGATGTGCGATGTACAGTTTGGATGAGATGTCAACATCCATTCAAATCTGAAAGGTCTATTGGTGAATAGGTAAGGAAATTCAGTATCCAGGACAATTGGCCCATGGTCAGAGCCTATGATAAGGAGATTTCTGACCATAGTTTGGGGAAATTTCTCCAACCACTCCAGGTTAGCAAAAGTCCTGTCTAGTTTCTCAATCACAAATTCCTCCTCATGTCGTTTATTCATCCAGGTAAAAGCTAATCCTTTGGAAACAATTGGGAGGAGGGAAAGCATGGATAGAGTTTGATATAATTCATGGTTACCTGCGATTGAGGAATTCTTGAATGTAAGTTTGTCCTCTGCCTACAAGACTTGGTGGAAATCCTCTCTACAAAGCCAGTTGCTGTATACTAGAACACCATAGGCTTGAAGTTCTTGCCAAGTCTTCTGTCGCTGTGATAGATTGGGATGTCCATAAACGAAAGTGATTGCATAAGCGTCCCCTTTCTGGTCTTTGATCTCTGTGTGGATGAAGTGTTTGTTTTTGGATAGTATTGATACTGTCCATTCTTGAGACCATCCCAAGGCCAATCCACCGCTAAAGCCTTCCCGTGGGACTTCAGTATGATGGGTGAAGCCCCAATTCGACAAAAATTTTCCCCCTAGCCTTTCTTAAGACGAGTTTCCAACAAAAAGTAAAAATCCGGCTTCCAAAAGTGGGCAATCTTTCTACCTTGTCGAGCTGTAGAGGTGTTACCCAGTCCTTTACAGTTCCAACTGACTATCCTTATGGCTTTTAGGGAAGCTGATTTAGGACAGCTTCCCATAGCCCTTCAATTGGAGTTGTAGTGAGTGTGGAGGCGGTGGCTTCCATGGTGGTCAGAGTCCAAAGTAGTAGCCAGTTGCATGAGTCTGTCTTCCAGAACAAAGAGGGTCTCATCTTCCAAAGACTCCTAGTTTCCAAGTTAGTTCTTGTTGAAAGAGGCCACATAAGAGTCTTTGTCTAAGATTTCTACCAAATCGCTCGATCTCTCGCCGAAATCTCTTTCGAGAAGTGGGTGGGTTACAAGGGTGGTGGTGTTCTGGAGTGGTTGATTGATGTTGGGGGAGCCGGTGTGTTGGAGTAGGACATAAGAGTGTTGGTTTGAATGGGTGATGTGGCGATAGGGATGGGGTTAGGAGTAAGAAGTGGGTTGGGTTCATTAGAGGTTTGTATGGGTATTAAGATGGGCTCCATATTGGGTATAAGGTGTCCTAATAGAGTGTGGGGTGGTGGGCCTGGACTGTTGGGCTGGTGGATATCTGGTGTGGGGCTTGGTGTCAAAGGATGGTTGGTGAGGAGAAAGGGTTGTTGGTGGCCCGAGTGAAGGGTGGAAGTTGGACAGTTTAAGTGAATGGCTTCTTATATAGATTCAGATGCTTGAAGATGAAATTGGGCAAGATGGAGTTCTAGGCCATCGTTTGGTGGTGTAGCATAAGGGGTGTGACTGGAGTCACCTACTTCAAAACAAAAACCTGCATTATTTACTCTCTGGGCAAGAGTGGTAGTCGGCGCCATGTCGCTGGTTAATTGGACTTCCAATTGAGCAATTATTGTCGTAGGTTCAGATTTGGGTTTTCAGCGAGGCCTGTTGTCTCAAAGGTGACTGCAAAGTTAAGAGCATTGAAGTTTTCTTGGTGAGATGGGACTGGGTCTAGAGTAGTATTTGTTAGGAACGGGCCTCTCATTTTCAATCCAAACCCAGTGTAGGTTTGAGTTGTTTGGGGAAGTGGGTTGGGTACAGTTGTTAACCTGGGCTGGATCCTGGGTGTATGGTGTATGTTGGTGTGGGCTTTGGGTTCCTTCAGTATGAGGTGGCATTTCTTGGGTCGAGTGGGGGCTTTCGCTGTGGGATCTTTGCATGTCCTATTCCACAGCATCCATGAAACTTTGCATGTTGGGTTGTGGTGGTGAAGCCCCTCCTTGTTGATATTGTCGATGCCGGTAACCTGTGTCGCGTTGGAGTGGGCCAAACCTGATCTGAGTATTTCTTCGAAGCAGTCGATTATAGAAAGCCCGAATCTCATCGACAAAATGTGGTTCAAGAGGGTCAAACCCATAAGGGACATGGAACTGGTCTTGGATTCTTTGCCTCTGCCTATGTAGGAGTTGTTCAACATCTTCCATGAGGTAGGTGTATTGAGTTCTAGTGTGTCCCATGAGAACACATTTTTTATAGACTTTGTGGACTCTCTCGTACCGGCATTGAATCCAAACCCTGTTGCCATCGTCCAGCCGGAGCATAAAGCCTGCCACTAAGGGGAGCCATGGGTCCACCCTCACCCGTATACGCATGAACCGGATGTTGCGAGGTAGGTTAGCATCCTAGTCGATTCTCTCATAGGTGCCTAACATGTGCCCCATTTGGATTGCCAGATCCGGATATTGGTATTCCAACAGAAGTCCATGAAGTTGAATCCATAGAGCGACATAATTTAGCTGGAGACCATTGAGGACTAAGTTCGCTCTCCAACTTTCAAGGATTAACAGGGCGCCTTCTACAACCCAAGGGCCTTCTTTGCAAATGTAGATCAGGTCATCTAGCACGTCAAAATGGAGAATGAAGTAGTAGGATGCTCTCCTTACAATCGTGACATTGCCCCTAATCCGCCATGCGGCATCTAAAACATGTTGGAGGTGACAAACTGAGAATTTCTGATAATCCTAGTAGATAAGCAATGGCACACTGGTTCCAATATTCACGCTGGTGTGATACATCTTGAGGATTAGCCCGAATGACCGGTCCATGCCGGGCTAATGGTGCATGCAAGTTCAAATCATCATTAGAGGAAGCATCCATGTCAAGATCCCCATCGTATTCCTCTTCACTTTGATCTGATTCACTGCTTTCAGTCCAACCGAACTCTCGTTCTTGGACGTTGCTAGTCATGGCAGTGTAAAAGCTGTTGCATGCAGGGAAAGGTAAGTAGAATGGGACAAAGGAAGGCTCCAAAAGGGTAGTTACAAAAGGGGGCCGTAAATGAGAGTTTAAGGTAGGTTAAGAAGTAATTCAAAAACTGTCAAAAGTAGGGGTTATAGGGATGATTGGAAGAAGGGGCTGATGAATAGGCCAAAAGGGTGGACCAGGAATGAGCAGGGGTGTAAAGGTTGTCACAGGGAAAAAATGTGTTTTTAGAGAGTTTGAAAGGGTTAAGGTGGAGAGGTGTGATTGTAGTTTTGAAAAGAGAGGTGTGAAGGTGCACATGAGCAGGATATGTACGCGAAGAGAGTGTCAGACAAAAAGTAAGGTGAAAAGATGACAGGTGAGGGTGACAAGGGAGGGGAGTGTGTGATGCCAGCAGAGAATGAAGATTGGGTGGTGTATAAGTGAACAGTGAGTGATAGAAGGTGAGAAGACGGCGGTAAGTGTGGTGCTTGAGGGTTGTGCGAGGAAATTGTCTTCAAGGAGAAACGCTCTTAGAGATTCTTACTACAATCACTTAAAGTTCCCTCTTTTTTTTTTTTTTTTTTTTTTTTAGATTTTATATTTTAACTCTAGGAATCATCTAAAGCTGTAACACACGGTTCCTAACCTTCTAACAGCATCATCGACAACATAGCGGACACCCAACATGAACACAATACGACTTGTACTCTTCAATAGAAAGAAAACTAAATCTAGCTTGACCTCCACATCTTTTTGTAAATAACAATCATCCTAAAACTAAAACAACAAAATTACTTCGTATATGTGAAATCAAAAGCCATACCTGAAATTTTGAACAAAAAGACCAGCTAAAGAATTCTCATTGCAAGATGTCTACAACTATAACTACATCATATAGATTCCCTCTCATTTATTAAATTAACCCCAACAAATTTACAAATATACAAAGATATCAAAAGCCAAATTTTAAAACAAACCCCCTCGATTCTATTTAGCATGAGATGTAACTCCTCAAGCCTGCAAATACCACCGTTTTTGGTTGCCGAGAAAATGTGGGAAAACAAAAAACTCCTATATCCTTTCTGATACTTAAGCCCCCAGGCAGCGATTCTGACCCCTAAGAAAAAAATTATATCAACCTGATACAATGTTCAACTTAATTAGAAAGATCAAATTCTTTAACTCACCCAAAGCTCTTGGGTGGACCCATGACCCTGAATATGCATGTGTTTGTAAATATGAAACAATGAAAACTTAGAAGACTGTTTGTAAATTCAAAGGCAGGGGACCTGACCTTCGATCGATTTTCTGGGTCGTTGGAGATAAAGAGAAAATTGAAGAGGTTTTTTGCATCTTTGAATCCCTCTCACTCTTTTGTCCTAGAAACGTAGTTGACCTCATTCATGTTAGGTGCTATACTGCAACAAATTGAAAATAGACTAAATTGTATAATCACCCCATGGGGTTTGGGTTATTTGCAAACTGACCCCTGGGGTTTCAATTTTGCAATATAACATCTGAGGTTTTTTAATTGGTGAAATTAATCATTCTAAGTACATTTGTTTTTATCAATTTTGCTAACAAAATTTGTCACATGCATTGCACTTGGGTTTATAATAATGAATTTTTTTATTATAAAGTGGTCACATGTAATGCACGTGACAAATTTCTACTAATATAAGTGGGGCCCACATGCCTTTGAGGCAAGTCCGAGTTAGGACGGGTTCTCCTCCGTAAGGAGATTAACATTATACGGTCACTTTTCCAAAATCATTTCGGAGTGAATGAGCCTAAAGTGTCAACTTGAATATGGATTAATATAGTAAATAGTTTTTTTTTTTGCTCAACAAAATATTAAATAGTTGATTCCCACATAGGAAAGGAAATAGATAATTTGTGGGTTTAAATAAAATAGTCTTTAATATTATTTTTGTGAGGGAGGGAAGACCTACCCAAGTAAGGCAAGTGTTCAATTTAATTATTAATATTTATTAGGAGGCAACCTCCAAGAGTCTCAAAGCATCACTAATAATGGTGTGAGATACAAAATCTATCTTAATTAGCAACACTAGCCTTGATTAGTTTTTCATTTTCTATTGTATATTCATCCGAACGGTGGTAATATTTAAATTTTCTTGATTATTTATACTATAAACAATTTTGTAATGTTTGTTGTTCTTGCTTACAGAATCAAAAAATTAAATTAAATTATGCATTATACGCAACAACTAAAATGTTAAATCTTAGAAATAATATATGTGATCGATAAACTACATGAATTTTCCTTTATTTCTTGAGATCTATTCAATTTCAATTAATGGCTTATTTTTCACTCATTGATTAATTATATGTAAATTTATTTATTTTATTTTGACTAAAGTCAACTTTTGGCCCCCTAACTTAGAGGGTGTTTTCATTTTGGCCCCCTAACTCTTTTTAGCTATCAAATTGCACCTTTCGTTCATCTCTGTTAGAAGCCCTTCATTGAGTACTTAGTTGGACAGATCAAAAAAAATATTTATACATTAAAACCTAAAACGGCGCCATTTTAATTCACAAATTTTAACCCAAATTAGATTTCACTTTACTAATCCACGATACTATTGTTGCTTGCCTCCCTTTTCATTTTTTTTTTCTTTTTTCACTTTGATACCTGCCGCCGATCACCACATCACCACCACATCACACCACCGATGTCGCTGTGGGACCCATCGCACCACCATCCCGTCAACATCTTGAAGTCGAAATCACCACGGCATCAAAATCGTGGATTGGTGCAAACTTCTGTTTTTGAGACTGTTGTTAAGGAGCGTGACTTGGTGGGTTTTGAGATTCTCTCCATATTTCATCCCACTAATGATGTGATCAACTCGATTGTTTTGGTGCGCAAGCCTACCTTTTAGCAATGGGGGGGGGGTATGATAAGTGATTAATTCTTCTACAAGTTGATGGTAATGAGAGAACTATATATTATCCTCTTTAACTTTGTCTGTGTTTTTCTTTTGTTTTTAATTACCTGTATTTGATTCTCTCTATTTGGGGGGATGCTTGTGGTTTCAATTTTCTACCGGTTGAAAATGGAAATAAGTAGAGCTATTGCTTGATCCAAATCTCTTGTTTGCCAATAGTGGGTTTAATGTGTGTATGTACTTGTTTTATATAATCGTGGACAAGTCGCAATATTTGTAACACACATGATATTTTCAGCAAATCGTGGATTGGTGATTTCTAGAGAAGAGAAGTGGCGGTGGTGCGATGTGGTGGTGATGTGGTAATCGACGGCAGGTATCAACGTGAAAAAAATGAAAAGGGAGGCAGGCAGCAATACTATCGTGGATTGGTGAAAGTGAAACCTAATTTGGGTTAAAATTTGTGAATTAAAATGACGCCGTTTTAGGTTTTAATTGGTAAATAAAAATTTTTTTTTTCCTTTCTTTTTGACGACATGTCAAAATTGACCACATCAGATGACATGTTATCTGTCCAACTAAACACTTAACGGAGAGCTTCTAACAGAGATGAACGGAATGTGCCATTTGATTGCTAAAAAAGGTTAGGGGGCCAAAATGAAAACACCCTCTAAGTTAGGGGCCAAAAGTTGACTTTGGTCTTTTATTTTTATTAAAGGAAGTCCAGTGTTTTGCTTAGTGGTGATTTGTGGGGAGGCAAAGTGCAGACCAAGAACCAAGTGGAATAGATGGACAACAGCGGGATTTGAAATGGAAAAGGCATATATTCAGTTATGTTCTCTTGCTTTTTTAATTTTGGAGTGTTTGTATATCTAATTAAAAAAATTTATTTATTGTTTCTTAGGGTGAGAATATATTGTGAATTTTGATAGCTTCCTTAATTTTATATTGCTCATGATTATAAGATGGAGTCCTTTTGTTTTGGGTACAATTATAGAGTTAAAGAAAACTGGCTTTATAATGTTAGATTTCATGCTAAAGATGTCAGTATCAAAATAAACAATTTTCACATGTATGTATTGATGTTCATCCATCATCCAAATTTTATTAAATTTCATATGTTCAGAATACTGCAATGCATGCAGTTTATACATTTCGTGCACAGAGTGGAGGTAGATCCCATGTACAAAGGAAAATGTTCAAGACAATAATCTAAAACCCAAAAATTTTATGACCCTAAACTCCTATGGGATCCACCTATCAAAATCTTTATATATTACTTACAAAATTCATGTTGAATCTGTAAGTCTATACATAAGAATAACATATATTGATTATTTAAAATATATAAATATGGGAGAGAGCCTAAAAAAAGAGGGGCAAATCTGTCTTCTAGTTTTCAAAAGTGGATCTTGTATCTTCAAGCTAATAGAACTCAAAGTGGCACCCATCATAACCTGTGGACACAAAAAAAGAAAGTAGGATTAGTAAAATACAGTTGCAGATACTTACATTACATAATGTATGGAAAAATAAATCACATGCTTTGCCGTGATTGACATAAATAAAGAACAAAAATCCCATGCAATATTGTGTTCAATGGGACTTTGTGTTTTATCGAAGTTTCTGAGGTTAAAATACAATTATTGTAATAATAAGTCTTCATACGCAATTTTTTTTTTTACAAAGTCTGATGTGTCATGGTAATGAACTTGTGATTTGATTTGAGTTTAGATTTTAGTGGATCCATGTTTATAAAATCACATAACACATTAGATTTTGTGATTTTTTTTTTTTTTTTTATGAAATTATTTGTGTCTCTAGACTTACTCTTATTGTAAATATAAGAATAGGATGGACTTACTTGGATCCACTGTGACTAGTATGGCTGATCCTCCGAACTCGCACGTGCCACCAGCCACTCTGGTCTTCTGCCAGTAGCTATTGAAGGCATATGAAGCATGTGCAAACAAAGTGTTGGGCTCATAGCATGACCCAGTTGGCTCAATTGAATCGCAATCAGCTCCAGACCAACAAGCATAGTCCATAGCTTCTTGAATGATTGGATCAGGCACTGATGGCTTAGCCACACACCAAAGGGCCCTGTCTGGAGCACTGTTTTGAGGTGGTGGCCCTGTTGGTGGGGGGTACACCACAGGTGGTTCAAACACTGGGCTTGGAACAAACACAGGTGGGGATGGAAAATATGAAGGTGGGCTGGGAACATAACTTGGTGGGCTAGGCTCAATATAAGGTGGGGTTAATATGGGCCCTGGTGGGCTTGGAACATAGCTAGTGGGACTAGGTACCACTTCTGGTGTACCTGGTAGACTACTAGGTGGGCTTGGAACAATTATTGGTGGATTTGTGGTGGGTGGGCTTGGCAGAATTGTTGGTGGATTTGTGGTGGGTGGGCTTAGAACAATTGTTGGTGGATTTGTTGTGGGTGGGCCTGGGATTATGCCAGTTGGGCTTGGAGGTGGGCTTAGGATTGGAAGAGTTGGTGGGAGATAGGAAATGGGTGATGGTGTGTATGTTGTGGGAGTTGGAATGGTTGTAGAGGGAGTTTGTGGGGTATTGGGTGGATAAAGACAATATGGAGGTGTGTTTTCAGGCAAGGGCATTGGACCTAAAGACTCAAATGGTGGTAAAGAAAATGGTGAACTCACACTGTAGGTTTGGGCATTTGTTGAATCCAGGATTGGATCAAGGTCTAAGTGCTTTGTAACTTTCAACTTCTTTGTGGTTTTGATGATTGAACTTCTGGGATGTCTTGGACGTTTGAATGGTTGCAATGGTCTTCTTGCATCTGCTTAACAAAACATAGGGAGTCTTGTCAACTGATATATGTCTGATATTTGCTTAATGCTACAATTTTTTGTAAATTTTTAATGGACAATTTACTGCCTTATTGACTCATAGTTTGGTAATAACAATAGTAATTCTACATTGGAAGTGCTCTCGTAATTATCTACTAGTTGGTTATTAAAATGTGTCCAATTTGCTATTGCAGTTCCAATGTGTATCATTTGAAGGGTAAAAAAAAAAAAAAGCATCATTTCAGGAGAAACTTAAAGTTCATAAAAGCTAAACTTATAATTTTAGGGCAGTTTCAAATAAAACTCTAAAGTTTAAGATTGTGATATGTTAAATCTTATAGGTTTGTTAATTTCAAATCGAACACTCGACTTTTAAAATTATATTTGGGTCTTTTAATTTTCAGATTTCATTAGTTAAAGGCTTACATGATTTTAAAAATTCAAGATTTTATTTAAAATTAACAAAACTATAGGATTTAATTTTTAACAGTCTTAAAATTCAAAGTTCATTTTGAAACTTTTGAAACTATAAAATTTTATTTGAAATCAACTTTAAAGTATAGAGTTTAAAATGTAATTTAGCCTAAAAACTCTTTTTGATAAGTAATTAGTATTATTGATTTTTTTTTTTTAAGTGCCCTAGGACATATCCCATAGATACAAGACAACTACATTATGACCAGGACAAGTTTTACTTCTAGAACACTACTACTACACTAGTAAAAAAAAGCAGCAAGGTATAAAAGTCCTAATCCAAGTACAATTTATACATGGCATGCCCTGGCCAATCAACATCTCATCCACCATAAAAATAAAAATAAAATTGGATAAAATATATTTTTTTGGTCCCTCAAATATGGTGTCTATTCGATTTTAGTTCCACAATTTAAAAAAAATAAAAATACAATTTTGATCCTTCAAATTTGAACAATGTAACAATTTAGTTCCTTTGTCTATTTTTCCATTTACGTGATGAAGAACATGTTTAGAGTTTGAGATTGAGACACCTCATATAGAGACCAAAATCAAACTCACCTGATATTTAAGGGATTAAAATCGAGCCAACCCCATATTTAGGAGAATAAAATTCGAACCGATCCCATATTTTAAGAGACAAAAAATACAAATAAGAAATAGATGGAAAATAATAAATGGATGGAAGATAGAAAAAGAGACTAAATTGTTACGTTTTAAAAATTTGAAGAAAAATTGTAAGATCAAAATCAAATGTTTTAAAATTGAGGAAGGAAAATCCAACATACCCATATTTGAGGACAAAAAATGCAATGCACCAAAACACCCTCAGAAAATTCAACCTATACAGAGAAGCTGATTTCCCTGAAATTAATATATGCTTTTCTATAGTAGCTTCCAACTTCACTCCACTCATGCATATCAAAAGTTGTAATAATTTAATATCAAAGAATTATATATTTTCGGGTGACTTACGTGGCTTTGGTGCATATTTGTTTGCTTAAGGATGAAGAATTTGGCAATTGATATATATATAGTCTAAAGTAGTTTCTAGTAAAATCAATTCTATAAATAAATCTATCTATTTACTCTTAAGAAGTACATAAAACCTACTCATAAAAAATAAAAGCAGTACATAAAACCTTGACACAAAAGGCTTACCACAATGATTGAAGAAGATGGTTGCCATTGTTATATAGAGAAGTAGAATGCAAAATCTCATGTAACCTTTGCTTGTTTCCATGACTTCTACAATGCCCAGAACTTCTAGTATAACTTTATTGAACCAACTCCACAACACTCAAAGTCCCAAGCCAGCATAAGGGGTTTATATATAGGATAGTTTAGGACAGCCCCGGAAGTAAGCAAAGCAAGAGCATAGAATACAAGTGGCTAGGTAGATTCGCCATAAAGATTGATTCTTTAGCAGCCCAACTTTGTCATACAGTCACTTTGCTTAATGCTGTGTAAATGAAGGATACCATAAAGGATAGAAACGGGTCTAAGAGAAGGTGTATTTTATGGGAAGTAATTGTTCACCGCTTGTGCATCATCTTTTGCCTTAAATTTTTGCAAGCAGTTGGCATATATGCTTGCTTGGTATAGGGAAAAATGAAAGCTCGTTTTTCTGCCCCTTTTCTTTTGCTTGCTTTCTACTCAAAGCTCTCTTTATCTCTCTGATGTTGGAGGAAGGCCCAAGCCAAGATCCTTGTCGTATAACTCTAGTGCTCTCAAAGTCTATACATTTTTTATTCCACTAGATGCTTTGTATACACGGGTATGTTAACTATGTATATATTATATCATATTTTTTTTTTTAGATTAGATGCTGACTAGGAAATTCCTTTTTACAAGTTTTGCCTTATAGGTTGAACCATTCAGTGCTGACTAAGATCATCATTTGTATAAATTTTTGAGATGTGTTGTGTGGACCCCTAAAACTTAGTGTTTTAAGATATACATTTCCACTCGTTCTCTAGAATAAGTCCAATTGAGTTGGTTATGGAAAATGCAAACTCCTAAACTTTTCCAGTTTCTTTGGAAATGTGCTCATATGATTATATAATCTCAAGATATGTTATATTTCGTTACTCTTGACCCAAAATCTTCAACAATGCACTTGATGTGCTTCTATTGTGTTAGAAATGAATTCAAATTCGTATTTTGATTTAGTCTGGATTTTTACTTGTGAAAGAAATAATTTGGTATTTCTTATCCACTAAGGAAGATATTCATATTCCACCAAGGAACATATATTATGACATACACAATATTGCAATGGGTTTGATGGTTTTAGCATAAGATCCTCACATTGGGGAGGGGATAAATTCTTAGAAAAAGTGCGCAATGGTTCCTTCAAAGAGTAGTTTGTTAGTTGTTAGGGGTTATTTTTTGCCGCACTACGTGTTAAGGTCCGATTGGGCATTTTCATTGACCCGGGTTCTAGTTTGGGGAAGTCGAGCCCGCTATTCCCATCACCACAATAATGGCAAAAGCTAGTGGTGCATTGGGAGATTTAGCCACTCTGTCAACAACAAAAGTTAAAAGCAAAGTCTCCAAAGAATTTATATCAACAAAAGCATGTGAAATTAACTCATAAAAGAGGATATTAAGAGTGTAGAATGGAGGAGAAAGGAATTTCCCCATTTGTGCACTCAGTAGCTATTAAGGGTGATTATCCCATGGACAAGGGCGGAGCTATGTTGCTCCTTGGGGGGGCTTAAAATTTTAATTTTCCTTAATAGAGTATATGGCAATTAAAGTTTAGCCCCCCCAAAAAATAATAACCAACCCCCCCTTTTGAGTTTTGTCTCTTCTGAATTTTACTTAATGATTTTAACTAATGGACAATAACGTTTTTTTTTTTTCAAATAACATAAAAAGATTAGTCTTTAAAACAACATTGAACTTTTTCTTTTGTTTTTTGAATTGCAAATTTTAAACTATTACAGTATTACTTTTTGACTGATACACTTTACATTTCAGCTACCCCTCATTGTATATGTGTGTTACAAACACAATTAATGTTACATTTTGTTCCTTTTATGCCTATGCCTTTTCTTACCCGTGTGAGTGGTCTTGGAAAACAAAACAAAGAGAGAGAAAGTTGTGTCAGCATTGGGAAGAAGAATAAAACAAAAAAAAATCTCCCATGGTCCTTATGCCAATCCCATCAGCCACAAAAATTTAATGCTTTGTCTCCTTGGACCCGATTGAGCTTGCTAAGCTTTCTTTGGAAGCTTAGTCTTGCCGCCCTTAAAAATAGCTTCAGCCGGACCAGTTTTGAGCAAAAAAAATCACTACTCTTTTGTGCTCACTTTTAGCCCCCCCATAAAATAATTCCTGGCTACGCCTCTGCCCATGGATGTAGTTCTTAGAGCTACTCGAGGTATTTTATAGTTGCTAAATGTATTTTTTTGTGTTTCCCTCTCTATTATATGTGTTTATGAGCTAATATATGGGTTTTAAGAGGTTATGGATATGTATGGAAGCTGATGTATGGGTTTAAGAGATGGTGTATATAATTTAGGAGTTGCTGTATGAATTTTGGTTGGTTGCTAAATGTATTTTGTTTGGTTTTTGTTCAAAGTCCTTATCTTCTCTTTGAGCTATTTGTTGGTTGAAGCTCAAGCCTTGTAATGGCTACCTCATCTTCTACGTAGGAATGACTTAAACTATTGTAATAAACTCAAGAGAATGTTATACTTATTGAATAATAGCATAGGCTATTGGACTATTGGAAGAATAGGTTAAACATAGTTTTAACCAAATGGAGATAATATGTTTGACAAAAGGTGGGCTGTTGCCTTCCCTTAGAGGACAAATGTGTTCTGAAGCTACTGGATTTGCAATATCCAACAGTTAAAAGAGGTAGTTATGTTGGTCTTTGTTAGCAAATATACATTTTATCTAGCAGATTTATTTCACTATCCAGCAGATATATGGACCCTTTTAATAACAACTGAGATTTACACATTAAGTTGGCTAAGGGTTTAATGGGTCTCACAACTATTTTAAGCATACGCGCGAGTTTTTTATTGAACCCAAAACCAGGGAGAAAAGTCCCTTATGCCCTCCAAACCATGCCTCCTAATTTTTCCCATTTCTTGGACTTTTTCCACATGTGGGCTTAGTCCACATGGAGGGGCCAAATAAAAATCTATGTCTAGGCCCAGTTGTAACTTCTTAAGTTGTATTGGGTTTTAAGAGTTTGGGCCCAATTATGAAGTGATGTATTTAATTGGCATGGACCTTATTTTATATTAGAGCTTGCGAAAAAATAACCTCTAACATTAGCTCCCCTCGCACATATGCCATGTAATGGCATGTGTGTGAGCATTTTTTATTCTACTATCTTGTGGGTCTTTTATTGTCATTGATGGTCCTAAGGTATTGCAATAAAGCAACTCTCAAAGGCGATTTTTTCCAATCAATCTCGTTGTTATTATTATCATTATTTATTTATTTATTTTCGTTGCTATCGGATATTTATCCAACGGTTGTTGCATATTTATCTGGTGGCTATTGTATATTTATCTAGCCATTATAGGAATTATCTTATGTAAAAGAGATCGAATTAAAGGTTCCAAATTTTGGGCCTTGGATAATCGGCCATGAAAGAGAACCGTGGGTCTTGTTGATGTGTGGGATCACCACAACTTTGGTAAATGGGGCTACCATGTTTTTTGTTGGCGCGTGGGATTACCATGTCTTTTGTTTGGTGTGTGTACGGTTGCCACGACTTTTGTTGGTGTGTGGGATTACCACAACTCTTGTTTGGTGCGTGGGGTTGCCATGACTTTTGTTGGTGTGTGAGATTACCACGACTTTTGTTTGGTGCATGGGATTACCACGGCTTTATACGTGTAGGTTTATCACAGCTTTATGTGTGTTGGTTTGTACCCAATTGAATATATGTGGGCATGCAACTTTGTGTGCATGGTTGTCCCTAATTGTATATATATGTGGGCTCACGGCTTTATGTGCGTGCATTCGTACCTAGTTGTATATATGTAGGCTCACGACTTTGTACGTATGAGTTTATTCTCATTTATATATTTATGGACCTGTGGCGTTGTGCACGTGAATTTAATCATTTTTGTTTATTTGTGGGCGGGCTCTCAACGTTGTGCACATAAGCCCCTTTTTATTTATTTGTGAGCACGTGGTGTTGTGCACTTGCATTTTATCCCTTTTTTGTTTATTTATGGGTCAGCGGCGTTTGTACATGTTAGTTTTTCTCATTTTATATACTTGTGGGCCCGCGGCATTTGTGCACGTCGGTTTATCCCATTTTAAATATTTGTAGGCCTGCGACGTTATGCGCGTGGGTTTATCCCCGTTTATTTATTTGTGGGTCCGCGGCGTTGCACGCGTGGATTTTTCCCCTTATAAATATTTATGGGCCTGCAGCATTGTGCACATAGGTATATCCCCTTTGATATATTTGTAGACCCGTGGCGTTTGTGCACGTCAGTTTATTCCATTTTAAATATTTGTGGGCCCGCAGTGTTATGCGCGTAGGTTTATCCCCATTTATTTATTTGTGGGCCCTCGGCGTTGTGCTTGTGGGTTTTTCCCCTTTTGTATATTTGTGGGTCTACAACATTCTACGCGTGGGTTTATCCCCTTTTATATATTTGTGGACTCACGGCGTTGTGCGTATAGGTTTATCCCCTTTTTATTTATTTGTGGGCTCAAGGCATTGCGTGCATGAGTTTTTTTCCTTTTATATATTTGTGGGCCCGCGCCATTGTGCGCGTGGGTTTATCCCTTTTTATATATTTGTGGACCTGTAGCATTGTACGCGCAGGTTTATCCCCTTTTGTTTATTTGTGGGCCCACGTCGTTTGTGCACGTCAGTTTTTTTCCCTTCTATATATTTATGGACCCGCGACGTTGTGCACGTGGGTTTATCCTCTTTTATATATTTGTAGACCCGCGGCGTTGTGCGCGCGGGTTTATCCCCTTTTGTTTATTTGTGGGCCCACAGTGTTTGTGCACGTGGGTTTTTTCCCCTTCTATATATTTGTGGGCGCATGACGTTGTACGTGTGGTTTATCCCCTTTTCTTTATTTGTGGGTCCACGGCATTTATGCATGTGGGTTTTTTCCCTTTCTATATATTTGTGGGCCAGCGGCGTTGCGCGCGTGGGTTTATCCACTTTTGTTTATTTGTGTTTGAATAGCAAAATCTTGAAATTAAGAAAAAATTTGAGAGTTTCTTAAGTAGAAACTCAAAGAACGTCTAATATTCCAAGGGTTTAAAAATGAATGTATTTATGAGATAAATATTTGTATGATAAGTGGCATTTATAAGTTTAGCATAATCACAAAGAGTTGCACATGTTTTGAGAGCCACCAAAAATATATAGCTGCATATATTCAAGTAAATGAAGTTCCGTTTATAGCTTTTCTTTGAGTAGGAACTCAACAAAATATTTAATATTGTAAAAGTTTATAGATGTATTTGAGAGATAAATATTTATGGTGAGTAGCACTTATAATTTTGGTATAATCATAAAGATTTTAATATGTTCTATGAGCCACCAAAGAAATATATTTTGCATATGTTAATGGAATATTTCTAGAAATATGGTTGTCACATTTTTCAAATAAATGTACAAAGAAATATTTTCCAAAATATAGTTTGTATATATTTGCGTAAATGTAGTTTTTCTTGTAGAATTTATTTATTTATTATTCTTTTATTCTACATAGAATATCTTCAGAAATATAATTTGTTTATTTTTCCAAATAATTTTTTTTCTTTGTAGAATATTAATTCTACATAAAATATTTTCAGATATTCTAATTCATGTAAATGTAATTTTCTTGTAGAGTATTGATTCTATATAGAAATATTGTCGATAGATTCTACATGGAATACGTCAATTCTACATAGAATATTTTCATAAATATTATATGTAATTTTTCTTGTAGAATATTGATTCTACATAGATTATTTTTGAAAGTGCAATTTGTATATATTCAAATAAATGTTATATTTCTCATAGAATATTGATTCTACATTGAATATTTTCATAGACGCAATAGTATATATTAAAATAAATGTTGTCTTTCTTGTAGAATATTGATTCTACATAGGATATTTTTCGAAAGTGTATTTATACATGCAAATAAATGTTATCTTTCTTGTAGAATATTGATTCTACATAGGATATTTTTAGAAATGTAATTTGTATATATATTCAAATAAATATAGTTATCTCTTGTAGAATATAGATTCTACATAAAATATTTTCATATTATATTGGGACCGGTTACCCTATCTATGGGAAACATTAAATGAGTACCCTTAATAGTAAAACAATTATGCCATTATAATTCTGTCATGCATATTCTAGTTGGTATGTATATAGTTTCAAAATAACTTATATATATATATATATATATATTTTATTCTCATACAGTGTGAGAAATGCTTTTGGAACACTATTTGATAAAAAGTGAAACACTTGCTTTTATGTAACAAGTTAGTTATCTATTTAAAAAATATCACACTTGGAATGTGTATTGTACTCAATATAATGATACTATCTTGAATATTATATATATTTATTATAAAAGTTTATGTTTAAACTCACTTGGTTATCTTGTTGTTGTAAAAAATTGTAAGTTTGTAGTATATTGTATGATAATGAGTTTTGGTTTTAGCCCCAGTGGCTTAAAAAACATTTCTGTAAAGAAATGTAAGTAGGTAATATGCCACATATCAGAGTTAAAGAATATCTGGGTATTGATGGGAGATATCAGACACAAATTTGGCTAGCCTCTAAGAGTCACCTAGGGTTAACTTAGTCCTTATATGATATAAATTTGTGAATCAAATTTTGTTTTAATGAAAAAGCCCCCAAGTAGCCGATTAGGGTTAGGTAGAAAAACAAGGCTAGATTGCCTTTGTATAATATAAATTTTGTATATAATTTTTTTATTTATTTTTTATTATATATATATATATATATGAGATTGGTGAAAAAGTGCCCAAGTAGCCATCTAAGGCTAGGTAGCAAAATAAGGCTGGATTACCTTTTTCATAATAATAAATTTTGTATATATAATTTTTTTTTTTTCATAAAATTGAAGAAAAAACCCCCAAGTAGCCGTTTAAGGCTAGGTAGCAAAATAAGGCTTAAACTACCTTTAATTAATATGAATTTCATAAAATATATATATATAGATATTTATGAGTGATGTGTCTCTAGCTATATCAAAGCCCATTGAAATTCAAGCTTGTATGATAAAATGAATATATGCATTAGAGGATTTATGAACATATAGATATGTCAATGGTCATATAAATAGCGTATGCAATGAGAAATCCACAAAAGATATTTACATATTAGGGGCCATTACAATTATTAAGATACATTCATGTAGTGAAATTTCTTCATACTCCCATATATGTGTAGTTAGAGATGTACATTTTGGTCATATCAGAAACATGCCTAGTTATTGTTTGTAATATTATTTGCAGTCTTACAAAAAAAGAAAAAAAAAGAAATATTATTTGCAGTAATTATTATAGGCATGTGTAACCATTATCATGCAAATGTCTCCATAAACATTCTAACACATGCATTAATGAATTTATAAATGATATATGCATGTCGATGGTCAAAGCATATAGAAATAGTATTGTTAAAATACTTCCCTTTGAGGCGTTATTGCATGTGAAATAAGTTTGAGTAGCATTGGTAATGGTAGTCCGGCAGGCGGCAGCCCATTTGCTCTGCTTGCTTCCAAACTGATTGAAGCGAATAGTGGTTCACTAGTTCAATTGGGGTTGAACCAAAGAGAAGTGGCTCTCTCTTCCAAGCTGCTCTGCTCTTTCCAGCTTTTCTGGCAAAGTTTTTTTTTTTTTTTTTTGTTGAATGGACCGAAGCACCTGCCCCTTCAGCTATTTGGGAAAAAATTTCAAAAGAAGTGACACCCACTGCCATCCTTTTGACAATGGCAAAACATTGTCTCACGCTACTTAAAATTTTTTTTTTTTCTTTTCAAAGTTACTTCCTGCCACTTTTTTTTTTCCAAGAATTTTTTTTTTTCTTTCTTCAAATATTTTCCTGAAGACACTGTTCAGCACTGGAAAGGCTGGGGTCAAGTGCCCTTTTTTATCTTCTCTTTTCTCTCAAAGACACGGACAACTCAAGGCGACTTTTCAGAGCACCATCAGCTCCCATCCCCACGCCACCTTCTCTCTCTTTCTTTCTTTTTCTTTTGAAATTTGAAGCTTCTCACGCCTCTTCCTTCCTCATTTGTATTTTTTTTTTTTCAAGCCCACGCCTGCCTTCAGTCTTTCTTCTTCAAGTATAATATTTTTTTTTAAAAAGAACCACTAGCCTCTGTTTTTTTTATTTTTTTTTTTTTTATTAGCTCTTGACACCTCACTCACTCATTTTTTTCTGCTCCTCAATTTTTTTTTTTTTTTTTTTTTTTTTCAGTACTTGGGGCCTTATTTATTTATTTTTTTAAGAAGCCACTAAGAGCTCTTGGATGAATCTGAAGCAGTGAAGAGGTTTTGGCAAGTTTCTTGTGAGGTTTTGAATTTGTGTAGGGTTGTGGAATTTTGAGAACTTTGTTGCAAAGCTTTGAAGAAGCTATTGTATTTTTTTTTTTGGATGAAGCTGTTTGTGAGTTTTTTGATGAAGCTGTCGTGGGTTGTGGCTTGCAAAAATCTGGGTTGCAGTGGAGGAGATTTTGAGGACTTTTGTATTTATTTATTTATTTTTTATGAAGTTACGGAGTTTTTTTTTTTTTGGACTCTCTGTGAGGCTTTGGGGACTATGGAGCCTTTGGTGGGGCTGTTGTGAGTTTCTCTTGGTGAGCTTTGTTGTGAAATTGAAGAGGCATCTCCTTAGAGAAAGTTGTTGTGAAGCTCTTGAGAGGTTGTGTTATGAAGTTGTTGCTGAAGCTCTTGGAGGGCTTCTTTCTGTCGAGGACGCTACTCAACTCCCCAGTGGAGTCGCCAAATGTTAGGGGTCATTTTTTGCCACATTACGTGTCAAGGTTTGATTGGGCATCTTCATTGACCCAAGTTCTAGTTTGGGGAAGTTGAGTCCGCTATTCGTATCATCACGGTATTGGGTAATGGTAAAGGCTAGTGGTGCGTCTTGAGAGATCCAGCCACAGATCCAGCCACTCTGTCAACAACAAAAGTTAAAAACAAAGTCTTCAAAGAATTTATATCAACAAAAGCATGTGAAAATAACTCATAAAAGAGGATATTAAGAGTGCAGTATGGAGGAGAAAGGAATTTTCCCATTTGTGTACTCAGTAGCTATTAAGGGTGATTATCCCATGGATGTAGTTCTTAGAGCTACTGGAGGTATTTTATAGTTGCTGAATGCATTTTTTTGTATTTCTCTCTCTATTATATGTGTTTATGAGCTAATATCTGGGTTTTGAGAGGTTATGGATATGTATGGGAGCTGTTGTATGGGTTTAAGAGGTGGTGTATATAATTTAGGAGCTGTTGTAAAGTGGCGGCTCTAGGAATTTTTTTCAGGGTGTTCATTACAAAATTTGAATATATCTTTACCAAAAAAAAAAAAATCATAATACATGAATCTTACGGTATAAAAGAATTTGATCTACTATTATAATCATCATGTTTATCTTATGTAGAAAATGAATATTTCGGTATAAGTGATTTATTTATCAAAAATTTCTCCATAGTATTAGCAAAAAAATAAAAAATAAACTATAAAGCATTTAACACGTGATGTGCAGATAAATAGACAAAAAGAATTTAATTTAATTAAGTTATATGATTAATTAAATTATCAATTAAACACTATTATTTTAGTTTTAATATTAATTAGAAAGCCACAAGCCACAAAGTGACAAAACCACAAACAACCAAATAAATAAACCACAAATTAATCAAAGCACAAACCCACACAGTAAAACTGTGAAGTGAAACAAACAAATTATCGCATATCAAACCATCACCAGTTGTTGTTATTTGAGCTTATTTTGTTATTATGGTTGTTGTTTGAGTTAATTTTTTGTTGTTATTTGGGCATTTTTTTTTTCCTGGGTTAAGTGGATTGAGTTTATTAGAATAAGGGTGTTCAAAATTTATTTGAGGGTATTCAAGATTTTATTTAAGGGTGTTCAACACCTCTACAATACTTATATTTTTCCCTTTGTTTTTAACACTTCAGGGTGTGCAATTGCACACCCTCATCTGTACGTGGAGCCGCCCCTGCTGTCGTATGAATTTTGGTTGGTTGCTAAATGTATTTTGTTTGGTTTTTGTTCACAGCCCTTATTTTCTCTCTAAGCTATCTGTTGGCTAAAGCTCAAGCCCTGTAATGGCTGCCTCCTCTTCTACGTAGGAAATGTGTTTGATTTTATAGAATGGCTGAAACTATTGTAATAAACTCAAGCGAACGTTATACTTATTGAATAATAGCATCGGCTATTTGACTATTGGAAGAATAGGTTAAACATAGTTTTAACCAAATGAAGATAATATTTTTAACAAAAGTTGGGCTGCTGCCTTCCCTAAGAGGACAAATGTCTTTGTTTCTATCTAGCAAATATACATTTTATCCAGTAGATTTATTTCACTATCTAGTAGATATATGGACTCTTTTAATAACAACTGAGATTTATACATTAGACTGGCTAAGAGTTCAATGGATCTCACGATTATTCTAAGTCTACGCACGAGTTTTTTATTAAATCCAAAACCAACGAAAAATGTCCCTTATACCTTCCAAACCACGCCTCCTATTTTTTTCCCATTTCTTAGTCTTTTTTCACATGTAGGCTTGGTTTACATGGTAGGGCCAAATAAAAATCCATGCCTAAGCCCAGTTGTAACTTCTTAAGTTGTATTGGGTTTTAAAAGTTTGGTCCGATTATGAAGTGATAGTATTTAATTAACATGAGCTTTATTTTATATTAGAACTTGTGAAAAAACAGCCTCTCTAACATTAGTCTTTCGAGGTTAAAAGATGCATGCATGTATGAGTTGATAGTTTGTATGTTTTGTTAGTGTGAGAGCATCTTTGGGGTATGGGATTTTGAGATTGTAAGTGTTTTGTTTTTCCATCGTCTTCTCTGGCGTTTGTCGTTGTCTTTCGAAGAAGAAACAGTAGTCGCCGCCTTCGTCTTCTCTCGCGAGCTCGAGTGAAAACAACCCATACCTCAAATTGCAAACACAGATTCTAGCGCTCACCAAGGGTTTTAGGGTAAGTTTTTCCAATACCCAAAACCCTACTTTTTATTTATACATTCTCGATGATTCATTGTAGGAAATTGTGTCCTAGAACTCTCTACTCACTCACCAAAACCCCTACTTCTTGCTCTACCTCTTCATTTCACTCTTTCAATTCAACAACCCCTAATTTGTGCACAATTGAGCCGGATACATGTTGCAAAAGTTTCAGATTTCTTAGCCCTATAATGGGTTTCAATTTAATTTCCCAAAAGCTTTCTGTACCAAAAGACCCTAATTTTGTCAACCCTAGTTTTAGCAGAAATTACTGCTCTGGAAAAAACAGTGATGGTGGGTCTGGTGAGTGGACTGAGGAGATAGAGTATTTGGATGAATCAGGGAGTGTTATTTACAGTGGGAAGGGTGTAAGGTCAGTTGAGCCTGGTGTTGATGACCATGTTATGGTGGGTGGGCTAAAGAAACCATTTTTGAATGCCTCTGCGGTTGCTAAGATTGTTGAGGTTGTGAAGAGGTGGAAATGGGGGCCAGAGTTGGAGACCCAGTTGGATAAACTCCAATTTGTACCAAGCATGACACACATTACTCAATCCTTGAAGGTTATTAAGGATAGTGATGCTTGTTTGAGTTTGTTTAGATGGGCTAAGAGGCAGTCATGGTATTTGCCAAATGATGAGTGTTATGTGATGCTGTTTGATGGGTTAAATCAAAATAGGGATTTTGATGGAATCCAATCATTGTTTGATGAAATGGTTGGTGATTCAAGTAATAATGGAATATCTTCCTTCACATCGTATAATCGAGTAATTCAGTATTTGGCTAAAGCTGAGAAATTGGAGGTGTCATTTTGTTGTTTTAAGAAGATTCAAGATTCAGGTTGTAAAATTGATGTCCAGACATATAACTCGCTTATTACATTGTTTTTGAATAAGGGTTTGCCTTATAAGGCATTTGAGATATATGGAAGCATGGAAGCAGCAGGGTGTTTGTTGGATGGGTCAACCTATGAGTTGATGATACCAAGCTTGGCAAAATCAGGCCGTCTTGATGCTGCTTTCAAGCTTTTCCAAGAGATGAAAGAGAGGAATTTTAGACCTGGCTTTAACGTCTTCTCGTCGCTTGTTGATTCAATGGGGAAAGCTGGGAGATTGGACACCTCAATGAAGGTGTACATGGAAATGCAGGGTTATGGGCTACGACCATCTGCTACTATGTATGTTTCTTTGATTGAGTCGTATGTGAAGGCTGGGAAGTTAGATGCTGCTCTTAGGCTTTGGGATGAGATGAAGAAAGCAGGGTTCAGGCCTAACTTTGGGTTGTACACATTGATTGTTGAGTCACATGCAAAATCCGGGAAGCTTGATATTGCCATGTCTGCCTTCACAGATATGGAGAAGGCTGGATTTCTACCAACACCATCTACATATTCTTGTCTCTTGGAAATGCATGCTGCTACTGGACAAGTGGATTCAGCCATGAAGCTATATAACTCGATGACAAATGCAGGTCTGAGACCAGGTCTAAGTACTTATACTTCCCTTTTGACTCTTCTGGCTAACAAGAAGCTTGTGGATGTGGCTGCCAAAATTTTACTTGAAATGAAGGCCATGGGGTTTTCTGTTGATGTGAGTGCTAGTGATGTTCTAATGGTGTATATCAAGGATGGTTCTGTTGATCTTGCTTTGAGATGGTTACGCTTCATGGGTTCATCAGGTATTAAAACAAATAACTTCATAATCAGACAATTGTTTGAGTCATGTATGAAGAATGGTTTGTATGGGTCAGCCAAACCTCTCCTTGAAACATATGTGAGCTCTGCTGCAAAAGTTGATCTCATACTATACACATCCATTTTAGCTCATCTTGTGAGATGCCAGGAAGAAGAGAATGAGAAGCATTTGATGTCTATCCTTAGTGCTACCAAACATAAGGCACACTCTTTCATGTGTGGACTCTTCACAGGCCCAGAGCAGAGGAAACAACCAGTTTTATCTTTTGTGAGGGAATTCTTTCAGGGCATTGATTATGAGTTGGAAGAGGGGGCTGCGAGGTACTTTGTCAATGTTCTTCTGAACTATCTTGTTCTTATGGGGCAGATAAACCGAGCCCGATGTGTTTGGAAAGTTGCCTATGAGAATAAGCTTTTTCCGAAGGCTATAGTCTTCGATCAACATATTGCTTGGTCCCTTGATGTTAGAAACTTGTCAGTGGGAGCTGCTCTTGTAGCAGTTGCGCACACCCTCCATAGATTCAGAAAACGCATGTTGTATTATGGTGTTGTCCCAAGACGCATTAAATTGGTTACAGGACCTACCTTGAAGATTGTAGTAGCACAGATGTTGAATTCAGTGGAATCTCCTTTTGAGGTTAGTAAGGTGGTTCTAAGGGCCCCCGGAGATTCTGTCATGGAGTGGTTTAAGAAACCAATCGTTCAACAATTTCTTCTAAATGAGATTCCGTCAAGGGCTGATATCCTCCTGCACAAGCTGAACACACTTTTTCCCAGTTCTGCACCTGAAATTAGATCACTGTCTCCTCCCAAACCTCTCATGGCAAGGAGGACAATGTAACCGTATTGATATCAGTTACAGCCCTTGTATTTGTGAAATGGAACTGTAAGTTATTATTTTCTTTAGTGGCGTTCTTCTTTCTACCTTCAGTCTCTTATTTCATATTGACGAGACATGTATATAGGCCAACTAAGAAGTGTGTAAGCATTGGAAAAATAAATATTTAAATTAAGATATAAAATAATAAAAATTCTTAGAAGAGGTGTTACACATTGAGTTGTATTTTGAAAATTCATGTTATTTCTGAAACTCACATTGCTCTGATATCAATGAAACTTGAACTTTGCTTTTAGTGGCTTCCAAATTTCCAATCTTATAATTTTCACATAATTTTTATATATAAAATAAATTCACATAACAATGTCATATTGGCTAATGGAAATTTTATTTGTTTGTTGATATCTTACATCATAGATGATGTCTATGTCCTATAATAATTTTAAGATTATATCTGCACAGAATTTGTAGAATATGTTGATTGGATTCTAGTGATGAACATTAGGCTGATTCTGATAATGTTTTTTGAGATATTTGCACTTCTGTAACTCCCCAAAGGTTTTCATCTTAGATGATATTAATAATTTAGTTGATTAATAGTGAGTTTAGAGGCTTTTGTGGAGTTTGAGGTATACCTGTGAATTCAGTACTTGTTCAGAATCCTTGTTTCCTTGTTGTTCAGGCCATGGATTTATTACTTACTGAGTTGTGGTAACTCACCCCATTATACACTTTTCAGATTTGAGGCATGAAGTACATATACGAGTTTGGGGACTAAATGTGAAACTATTTGAAGCTAAGACCTGATTCCTGTTATGATCTAGTTATGTTGTGTGATCTGATTGTATCCAAAAAATTCTGTAAGGCCTTTTAGTGGTAACTTTTGTAAAATAGAGAGCAATAAATAGGTAAAGGGTAGAGAGAAGAGAAAGCGGAATCAAAGAGAGTTAAGGTGGTTCGGTCATAAGACCTACGTCCACAAGGGAAAAGCCTAACAACTACATATTTACTATATTTCTTAGTGTATTACAATATACCCAATGTAGGGTTTATATAGAAATCTAGAACTAGGTTTACATACAAGTACATGGGCCTACACTAGATTTGGGCCTCATGGGCCACACAAACAGTAACTAATATCTCCAACAGTAACTTATATCTTTGGGTTGTAATATGCTTTTGAGACTTTTCATTGATGTAAGCAAACTTGAGATTTGCTTAGTTTGCCATGTATGTGGATCTGATGCAACTTTAATCTCTCTTCGCGACGTATTTGTTTTTGAGGTTAGTCAGGCCTAGAGATTTCATTATGATTGAGTCTCGGCTCATGACAAATTATACTATTTGAGAGTTATTACAGTCTGTCAAACTGTGACAAATGATGAGCTTTTTGAGTTTGAAAGTTGAAGATGATTAATTTTGCAAAACATTTATATACTATTTTTATTTCTCATTCATATTCAAATTATGTTTTCTATTTGGTAGAAATTTTAAATTTAGCTTTTAATGTTGAATTGAAATGTTTGATTTAGATAATTTGGGTATGACTACATGCAGATAGGAGCATGCATGTCTGCATATGGCTTCTTTTCTTAAGGATATAAGAAATTTTGAATCCTGAAACTATCTTTTTATAAATTCTATTCTCTGTAAAATAGGTCAAGGCTGGCTGGGGAAGTTGTGACAAATGCAGACCAAAACCCTACCCCCTTTCCCCAACCCCAACTTGCTTGTCTATTTATATGTTTGTATAAGTTTTGAAAGAGGAGAAAAAAACAAAGTGAAATCTGCATTGCCTGGAATCCTTACCTCATAAAGTGGCATTTGACCATGGTTCGTCAGCTGCTTTATATGTCTTTCTGTTTGTTGCTTGGCCCATGACACTAAAGTGGCCTGCCCCACAACTTTTGCCAAAGCTGATTACAGGTATTCTTCCATCTTCATCATGATCTATGTGTTCTTTTTCTTCTTCTTTTACTCTCTGTTCAAGAGTGAAGTTGACAGCTTTTTCTCTGAGCTCAAGAGCGCAGAAGGTGACCTGGTTTATGGTTAGTTTCTAGTGTTGATTATTTGATGCACATGTATCATTTTGTTTTGGCAAATGCTCTTTTGTTTCAAAATTTTTAGATTTTGAGATAGCAGTTTTCAGCCAAAGTTCTTCCCCCCCACCCCCCCACCCTCCACACACACACAAGAAAAAATAAAATCAGTCGTGCCGTATCATGTGGTGGATCTCTTGGTGTGCTGGTCTGGTTGCCTCTGCAGATTCATGTCTACTGCTTTATGGGGTTTAATCCCTCATTGTCTGATGTGGGTAATTTGGAGGAAACGAAATGCAAGATCGTTTGAGGATATAGAACGATCAACTCAAGAGTTGAAGCAATGATTTCTTACTGTTTTATTTGAATGGGCTAATGCCTCAGGCCATTTCAATTTCCATTCTTTATACGAGCTGATTAATTTTTGTCAGCTCACTCTGTAATTGGCACCTGTTGTATACACTGTGTACATGGGTGGTTTTATTTTATGCTGTGTTTGGATGGAGGGGAATGAGGGGGGAGTAGAGGGAAGGGGAGGGGAGGGGTTTAATTCCTTTGTTTGGGAGTTCTTTTTTTAAAAAAAAATTTAAAGGAGGGGGAAGGATTTGAGGGGATTTGAGGGAGTAAGATACCCCTCCAAACCCCTCATTTGTAATTCCCCCAAATTGGAGTCATTTGGAGGGGAAGGAGACTAACTCATATTAATAAAACTTAAATTGTCAAATATACCCTTTCAAAATGATTAAAATTGCAAATCTTACCAAGCTCTAATTCGATCAATTCTCACGCTCTCCTCTCTCTCTCTCTCCCACGCACAGTTCTCTCCTCCACGCACACAAGGTTTTCTCTCTCGCTCTTCTTTCTTTTGCTCTGCTCTCTCTCTCTCTCTCTCTCTCTCTCGCCCTTCACAGCTCTTTCTCCCTTCTGGACTCTCTCTTTTGCTCTGTTTAGATTGATTTGGGTTTGATTTTGCAGATTTATGGAGGTTTTGGGGGCCCTAATGATCTGGTAGTGGTTGATGATTGAGTCTTTTTCAGCAAGAAAATTGATGGACTCTTGTGTGTCTGTTGCTTGATTTGTGTTTTGTTTGGTTCTTGAAAAATGTAGTAGTTCAAGCTTTCTTTCAAATCCTCTCTCTCAAGGTTCGTGTGTTTTGATGTCTCTGTATAGCTTAGATCTTTGTACATCTAAGAATTACATGTAGCTATTGATGATCGAGGTTTAGGTGAAATTTATTTGTATGCTATTGGTAAAAGAAAATCTCTTTTGGGGTTTGATCTGTGTGAGATATATTAAAATTGATTTGCTGTGTGATATTTAGTTAATTGATGAATTTGCTATGAATAAAAAAAACGTTAGATGAATAAAATAAAAAACTTTTACAACTAAGTTAAGAAGAAAAAAAAAAAGACAAATTTAACACTACTTAATCACGTCAGAAAAAGAATTTGAAGAAAAAAAAAAAAATTTTACAACCACATTAGAAAAAAAGTTCAAAGAAAAAAAGAAGAAGAAAAAGATATGTGACAATGTATCTTTATATTTACAAAGTATTATATTAACAAAATAGAGAGTTTTTTTAAATTGAACATTATAAGGGTATAATTGTCAATTTAAATGATATCTTATCATCCATTTCCCTTCTTTTTTAATTTTTAAAATATCCAAGCAAGGGGGAGGGAGGGATAATCATTCCCCTCCCCTCTACTCCTCTCTCCTAAAGACAGATAAAATTAGCAAGGGAATGATAATTTCAATACTAAATAGAAATCTCTGTTCTTTTGATTTAAATTGGTTGTCTTTCCATAATTAAACACTAAATGTTGATTGAAAAGTGTTTTGTCCAGTGTGCTAAGTAGGTATAGTTTTGTCTGCTGTTGAGATTCTGAAGGTAACATTTCAGGGTGTCAATGAAGTTGCAAATATCAGCGCTGGTGAAGAACATATTTTTACAGATTTTAGGGGTCCCCTTACCACCCTGCATGCTCGTGACTATAATGTGATATATATATATATATATATATTGAGAATACATTGTACAAGAATACTTACTAGAGGAAAAGGAAAATATTGTACAAGAATGGGCTAGTCTTAATTTTTCCATGAAGTTGATGATGTATCATCTAGACCGGCTATTTTTCTATTGTAATCCAGTGTACATAAATGTGAAAGATTGTTCTGTGCAATGGTCACCCATAAAGTGCCTAATTTCTCAGGGGTGCATTTGATTGCAACATGTGACTCAACCATCATTGTAGTGAATTTAAGTCAATGTGATATCTAGGTCAGGAATTTTATTTTTTAAAAGAACTATTAATTCATGCTATATGAGATGCAGATTGTTGGCTAGAAAGAGGGTTCCAGATCAATTCAAAACGTACTTTTAAATTCACTAAAAATATACTTTAAGGTGTACTATCCAAAACTTAATTTGTTATTTCAACAGACATACTAATCCAGTAAAACTGATGGAGTTGAATTAGGTTTTAGGGTTTTAGCTTCAAATCTTGACTTTTTTTTTGGTAATTCAGTGTATTATTGAATCTTTTTTTTTTTTATTAGTCTGTATTATTGAATCTTGATTTGATATAAATTAGAACACATATTGTCATTGGTCTTCTATGCTCTTAAACATTGTAAAATCTCCAATAGTTCCCACTTGCGAAGTTTCAAGAGATTTGAGGGGAAAAGGCAAAGAAAAAGAAGGTGAACTGATTTGGGTTGCTCTTAGTAAAGCAGGAATAGCTGGCTGGGATCTTATTAATTTTAAATCGTTTGGAAGTATAAGTTAGGCCAGCCACCCAGCTCCAGAGTGGGCCTGCTTCCAAAAGATTTGGCTTGTGCTCTATCCAGCAGGCAGGAATATTTAATAGTAAAGTTTAATATTTTTTGTGTGAAGATACTGTGTCAACCGACAACTAGGATATGGACATGATATGTTGTATATAATTGTTCTTATAGTGATTGTGCTTCTCTACCTTATGCAACTTTGCAACTGAGCTAATAATGAACCCTCCTTAGATATTGGCTAGTTGTAACCGTTGGAAGCCGAAATGGAGATGCTTATTCTCAAAACTCCCGCATCCCATAACCCTCCCCACAAAAAAAGAGACAAGGATATGTTTGTGCAGATTGGCTGGTTAACAATGCACTGATAAATTCTAATAATTTTAGGCTTGGAGCAACTATGTCACTATGTATGTCCTCTTTTATTTATTTATATATTTTTGGTACCTCTCAAATGAGGTAGGATACCCTTGTTTTCACATAAAACTATCTTTTTTAGCCTAAGAGTAATTGTTTAGCCCTCCAAAAACTGAAGTCCCTTGTGTTCCTTTATCAATTAGTTGTCTTTTAAATTAGACTCTACCTGTTCTCTTCATGTAATCATAAGATACTTATTTCAATCTTTCTTTTTCGAAATTTGATAAGTCTTACTAATAGCTTTGTAGTTTAATGACACCTTTTCTCCTCTTAAAGATGGAGACCTATATTTTGACCTACCTTGGACCTACCTTGGATCGAATTTATAGGATTAAGGTTCTTCTATCCTTTATTTAAAAAGAAAGAATAAATAAGGGAAGAGATTTTTTAGGTCTTAGGTTTAAATTTTATCAAGAAGATAGAGTGAATAATGTTAGAAGGAACCAGTTACACAAATGTGTTTCTTATGAAATTTGACTTGGATGTATATGTAGGAGAATGAAAGCATGGTTTTAAAAATCAGACCGGGGAGAGAACTGGAAAGAAAGGTGGTTCCCGTATCAGTGGTCCGACTGGGGTTGGACCGGTGGTCGAATCGGTGACGTCATAAATAATTTAATTAATTATATTAATAAATAATATTAATTTATTTGTTTTTTAATATTTTATTTGTAGTGATTTCTTATTCTTTTCTTTTTTCTTATTATTTTTATAAATTATAAGCAAACAAAAATACACAAAAAGCTTAAAAAATATAAATAAAAAAAGATTTTGTTCTTTAGCCCAACAATAAAGTGGAGCATTAGAGCAGGTTTGTTGTTTAACAACACTAAGTCCACGACCATGTTTGTTATTTAATACCTCTAACTCCACGGCCAGGGGAATAAGGGAAATGAAAAGTCCGGAAAAATATATATTGATGGGAGAGTGATTAGAGAGAAGGTTTGTTGTTCACGGCCAAGATGTGTTGTTCATTGAGTATTTGATTATTTATATAATAAGTTATTGGTAATATTATTTGATTTTTTCAATGTGCGATTTGTTGTTTTGTGAGATAAATTTGTTCATTGAGTAATTGATTATTTATCTGATAAGTCATTGGTAATATAATTTGACTTTTTCAATGTGGGATTTGTTGTTTGGTGAGAAAGATTTTTTAAAAGTCCCACATTGGAAAAACTAAAGAAGATGCTATACTTTCTCTTCTATAAATACTACACCCTACAAAAAATTAAAACATAAATATATGGGCTATTTTGTTTTGTGGGCCTACCATTCAAACGTTGGGCTTGGACTACATTTTGTGTGAGCCTAACATTCTTTAGTTCATTTAGGGGTGGGCACAGGTTGGGCGGATCAGGTTTGGGGGTAATATTTTATCCTACCCGACCAAGAGATATCATATCCATTAACCATCCAAAGAGCCAATCGGCTCGGACGGTTCGGGTGATCGGGTTGGGTGGGTGGATATGGTCGGGTTGGTCTAGTTTGCACAATCAAATAATCCTATAAACCCAACCAAAAATCTCACACCAAAAACATAAAACATATCACAATCAGTCCATAAATTTCATCAAAATCAAAACTTGAACTTCAAAACCATTACCAACCCAGATAACAATCCAAAATCCATGAGATTTAGATATGGTATAAAGAGATTCGAGAGGAGAGAGAGCAAGATCTTATCTGGTAAAGTGAGGTCGTGACTCGTGAGGGACATATCTGAGTTGGCAGCAGTGAGGGAGCCTTTGGGTAGCGGCGGTGGCGGCAGTGAAGGAGTCTTCGTGGTGGTGGCAACAGGAATAGGTGCTAGGATCTGGAGTGGCGGTAGTGGCTAGAGATGGTTTAGGGAGAGGCGAAAATGAGAGAGAAAGAGGGATTGAGTTATGAGTTAGGTTTTAAAAAAAAAGAAACTGAATAGGATGGGGGAGAAAAACACAGGTATGGGTGGGTTTTGGGTATTTTTTATTTATATTTATTTGGTCGGGTGGAATCATAAAATCCGTGGACCACTCGAAACTCGAAAAAAAAAAAAAATATATATATAATATCTGTATCCGTCCGTAATTGATATCGCGGGCGGGCGGGCGGTGGCTCGGCTTAGACAGTTGGGTCGAGCGGGTCGAGTTTCACAGGTCTTTGCCCACCCCTAAGTTCATTGTCGGTTGAATCGGCAGTTATCGGTTTTTATAATTTTTTACTTAATTTTTGGGTTTTTATGGGAACCGGATTGGACCAAGTACCGGTCCCTAATTCAATTGGTTGAATCGGTCAGTTCGGTCCGGTTTTTAAAACCATGAATAAAAGACATAATCATAGTTTTACAAACCATATACTCAATATATTCTACAATTTAAATATGTATTAGGGAGCTAAATTAAAGCCTCTACGAAATAGGACCAGACCAATTTTGGCCTGGATGACTTCTAAAGTTGCAACCATAGCTTATTTTGGCCGGAAATACTTTGATACCATAGCTTTTTTTGGTCGGAAATACTTAGGTCTTGCGGTAGGACCGTTCCGCTGAAGGTATCAAAAATGGTAATTTTTATGTGTGCTTTGATAAAAGGTGTGTTAGTTATTGTAAAATATGTGTAGTTTGTAGTAAAATTAAGTTTATCACAAATATCATTAGTGTTACTGGAATTCACATATTTTACTTTTACAACAATAAACACACATTTATCACTACGGACATAACAAATTACCACAAAACACAAATATTTTATTGAAACCCATGCTAGTCCCATAGCGGGACCTAAGTGTGACCCGAAATTTTAATATAAATGAAACAAAAATATGATGGAAATTTAGACAAAAATAGCAATTTGGCTATTTCGCAAATTTCAAGGATTTCTAATATCAAATTTAAAGATCAAGAGGCTTTATTTGATTTTGATTCAAAGTTGAGGGAATGTTTTTTATTTTTTCCCTTAGATTTATTTATTTATTTTTAAAAAACATTGTTTTTTCAGAGAGGGGATGTTTATCCTGAAAGGCATGGTATTTATGCTTTATTCCGTACAATAATGTTGGAAAGGAGAAGACTTTGTATAATGCAATGAACCTTTATGTACTGCGGCTACTGCCATTTGATCACCGAAGCTAAACAAATCTTTTTCCAATGATATATGCATAGACTGAGAGACATTAAGACAAACCATGTTTTCAATTATAGTTCCTTTTGAAGTTAATAGTCAAAGAACATCATGCCCAACTTTATGAAATGTCCTAAAAGCCTTCCATATTTTTGCATTTACCACTATTTAGAGAATTTCCTCTTAGGATGGTGTGGAAAGAACTTCTCTACTTTCTTGGATGCAAGAACAATGCTTTATATTAAAAGGGTGGTTCTGTGGTTGATAAAGTACATAACATGGGAGTTTGCATCTTAGAGAGATGCAAAAAGTTCAATTATGCAATAAAACTGCAGTGTAATACTTCAAGGGTATATATATCTTTTAGTCAAATTACCTTTGGCTTTGTTCTATTTGCCCTTTATTTTGGTGGTGGTTGTTGTTCTTATTATTTGTTGAGTGTGTTGCGGACACATTTGAGGGTTTAACTTTTTGTCACATCCTAAGAAAATATTGGTGATTTTCTTACTTTGAAAAACGATAAAAGTGATGTTCTAAATTAATATAGTTGTCCCCGTCCATACGATTTGTTGCTTTTGGGGCAATTCTACAATACCCATGTGGATATCTTATCTCTAATAGATAAAATCTCACATTGATGGTACCAATGTTACACATTATAGTACTTACCATTTTTATTTATTATTTAAATTATATATATATATATATATATATATATATATATATATATATATATATATAATTAATATATATATATCAACATCACATTGGATAGTACCAACATCACATTGGATAATACAATATCACATATGATGGTACTTATATCACATTTGATGGTACTAATTGCATGGGTACCATACCCACAAAAAGAGTATGGATATTGTAAAATGACCCATGCTTTTGTATTAATACACATATTTCAATTTTTTTGGGTCTGAGTATACACATATTTCAGTGTGCTATAGTGCTATTCAAACAAACAAGGCATGTAAAATTACATTTTAAATTCTATAATTTATTGGGGTTTTTAAATTAAACTCTATAATTTAATAAGTTGTAAATTGAACCATACATTTTAGAGGAGGTTTCAAATTAAACACTACAATTTATTTTTTATTTTTATTAAAAACACTACAATTTATAAATAACATTAAATCCTAAACTTTTTAAAATTTGTTTCAATTCAAACCCCAAAACTCTCGCTAGTAACAAATAAAGACAAAGAGAAGAGGGGGTAAAATTCATGTCAAATTTGTAACTTATAAAACATTAAGGTGGTTGATTTGAAATCTTCTCAAAATTATAAGGTTTAAAATGTTACTTTCCGGATGTTATTTTTCTTTGCCAAAGACTAGATTCAAAGAAGATCCCACCCTCAGCCTCTAACTTGTAAAAAAAAAAAAAAAAAAAACCATGATATTATGGTAGATCCTAAATTTCACAACCTTTAAATGATGATTCCGAACTTCCCCACTTGAGATGTTGGATTGGAGAGTACTAGAGACATTTTTCCACTGTTGAAAGCGTTGATGTCTTTCACCAAAACGAAAAAAGGCAGTCTGATGGGATATCACACCAAATACAAACTGTATGGTAATGTAGTGGGGGGTGGCCGTGCACACCATGGATGGAAGTGACCTCCTCAACTAAGGTGACTATTGGCAGGCTCAAGGCTTAGGCAACTTAGGTGTCTAGGCCTAAGTCCCCACTTGGCACTTGCTTTAATTTTTTTAAAGATCTCAAGGTCCTCTATTGTATGAACAAAATTCTCTAAAAATTGTATAAAAATATCACAAAAATTATAGAATGATAATTGATTTTTAGGAAAGTGAGTTTTGCATTATTTCCTCCACCTCCAAAAAAACCTCTCAAAATATTTAACCGATCAAAATATAATCCAATTGAAATCCTAAACTGTTTCACTAAAAAAATAATATTTAATTGATATTTAAATTTTAAAAATAATTCCATTTTAGTTTATCCTCTTAGGCTGTGTGACTACAGTATCACCATTTTATATGGAGGGGCACCTTAAAGGATCACAAACCATAGTGATTTATGCAAAAGAAACAAATAGAAAAAATTATTCCTTTTGGTATTGTATTACAAATTACAGGTATGCTTGGATAGGAGAGATGAAAAGAGGAGAGGAAAAGAGAGAGAAGGGAAAAAATTAACTTGAATATATACTAAAACTAAGATATTTTAAACTCTAACCACTTCTTTTTCTCCTCTTTTTTCATCTTCCCATCCAAGTATAACATACATGTTGGGATAATGGGATGCAGGAGCGGAGGCATTCAACAGCTTGATTGGGTTATAGCCCAGTCAAGATTTTATTTTATTTTTATTTTTAATTTTTTTATAGTTAAATTTTTTTTTTAAATAGTCATAACCCTAGTTCAGTCTGATTTCCAATCACAAATCCAAGTTTTAGTCCAGTTTAATTCCTATCCACCTAAAAAAGAATTCCTGGCTTTGCCTCTAATAGGATGGATATATGTTGATAGTAATATATTTGGGCTTGAAACATATACTCAAATAGCAAGAGGTGAAGGTTGGAGATGTGAGGCTTGAATTACGTATAGGAAAGAAAAAGAAGGTGACTAGTTTTATTTATTGCTACATTAAAGGGACAAATTACTCCTTTTTAGGTTTGTTTGGGATCACACCTATAAAACTCCATCATCTCCTTTTTCTTGCTTAAAAAAAAAAAAAAAAAAAAGTTGATTACTTTTTGAAAAAAGTTTAAGATACAAATTAAATGTTGTGGTTAATACGATGTAAGACAACAAATTATTCAAGTCTACTAGGTGAACCACATCATCTGTCCACCATCCCAATAATTAAATTGACATGTGTCTAAATTTATTGAGTCAGACCTAATGATAATATCCTAATCACACTGTCTAAATAAAAATAATAATTTAAAAAAGTTCCATCACCACCATTCCCCCACTCCGACGCGTTTCTCGGTATCCAGCGAAGCAAGAGAAAAAAAAACGACATCGGAAGAAGAAGCCACACCACCTGAAAAGAAGCCACGTCTAATTTTGTTGGCGGACATCCACAGGAAATGTTCTTCACTGTTCTCAAGTATTATGCATAAGTTTGTGAAGGTCAATGTTAGAGAAAAGGCTACCAAGAGGCACTAACCAAACCATTTTTCCCTTTTTGAAAGCCCTTAAAAAAATCAACTTGATCTGAAGATTTTTAAATCCCGTCCCATTTTTCATGCATTTACCATGACTCCAACCAAGGTGTTTTCATAAGCAAGAATTGAAATTTTTAATTTTTGAAAGTGGCAGAAAAAGATGCTGGCCATGGTTTATTGTGTTGGCCGGGATTAGAGGATATCAACGGGCACACCGATGGTATTTGCAGAGCACCTGGTGTATTTTAAATGCCTTTTCTTTTTTCAAATTATCCATTACCTATTTATATCAATACCTTTGTTTTTCAGTGGACTTTCAAGACAAATCACGGTCTCGCTTGCTGTGATTTCTTTTTATGCAGAGCACTTGCTAGCGCCGGAGGGGGGAATGGTGGTGATTTTTTTTATAATTATTATTTTTATTTAGACAGTGTGACTAAGATATTATTATCATTAGGTCTGACTTAATTAATTTAGGCACATGTTATTTAATTAATGAGATGATGGATGGATGACGTGGTTCACCTGGTGGACTGAATAATTTCTTATAAGACAATGATGTATGGTGAGGTAGTCAACTAAAGACATATAAACTCTTTTTTGTATTGGCAAAATAAATAGATAAACTATTCTATATGCTAGGTATTTTTCTGTGCAGCTAAATTATAAATTACACTTTCTAATTTTAACTTGTTTTTAATCCTGTCTTTTAAGTTTCACTCTTCCTTTTTTTTTTTTTTTTTTTTTTTTTTTTTTTTTTTTTTTTTTTTTTTCATACCTTTAACTTTAATATATTTTCGATTTACTCATTATGTCTATTTCCATCCAATCTCACGGTTAGTTTTAGTATCTTTCATTTTCAAGAATGATGTCGTTTTGGTAGGCTCAACATTGTGGATTGGGTGGAAGGACTACATTAAAAATAAATGCAAGTAAAAAGATTGAAATGAAAAGAAAGAAAAAAACTTAAAAGAATTGAATGCAAATATGTCCAAGTTTGAGTGACATTTAAAAAGGAGAAGAAAAAAAAAAAAAAAAGTGAAAATTAATAGCTAAATATATGGTGCCCCAAAATTCAAGCCCATTTGGCCAAAACAGACATACAACCAGCCCCTAGAAGAAGTGAAGCATTTGCCCCTAATTGGATCCTCAAGTTGTTTTGCACTCTTGGGTTCATGAAATCCGCTGCTAGTAGGTCAACCAGCGCCATGTAAATCAAAATCCCAGCTGAAGCAGCATCGAAAATCCCTTCAACAATCAGAGAAGTTGGGCCATTCTCATTATAAACACTTGATATTCCAATACCAATTGCAATTCCCACAGGGGTTGTGAGGGAGAAAAATGTTGCCATAATTGCTGCAGACCGAGTCTTGAATTGTGCCTACATTGTAACAAAACATTTTAAAGTCATAGATAACAAAACTATGAAGGCATATTATAGTATGAAGAGAAATGTTAGCGACACAAAAAATTTCACAATTTTTGTTATAACCGTGGACATTACAAGTCATGATAAAATAATATTACTTTTACATAAGTCCACTATCACTTTTATTAGTATCAATCACAATATATTATGTCAGCAATTGTAAAAGAGATTATGAAAATTTTCGTGACTCTAGACTTTAGTGTAGTATGAAATGTTATAATTGTGTTGGTTTGATAATAAGTTGTAGGTAGGTAGATTGATTTATTTTCCTATTGTTTACACGGATGGGTCTAGGGCTCCAAGCTTTCTGGCGCATTGGACATCTCCGACGGCTGTTACTCTTCCCCTTAACCGGCTTGTCATCATATCTTATATCTCTGTTGTTTTTGTATTTTTTGTTTTTGTTGTTGTTTGTTGTTGTTTTTTTTTTTTTCGTTGCTGTTGTGTTTCTTTGCTATCCTGTATGTAGGGTTATAGGCCATAATGTATGTTATATTTGCCGCTCGCTTTGTTAGGTTTGAGGCTTTGTTGTGTAATCACGGTAGATTTTCCTCCATTTGGTTGAGTGAAAGGTTCTAGTGTGTTGATTTTCAATGAAACTATTCTCATTCACAAAATAAAATTAAAAAAAAAAAAAATTTGTAAGTAGATCAAGTTACATATTATACACTCAAATTCTATGAATTGATTTTTTATTTATTTTTTTATTTGTTTCCACAGTGTAAACCTTTGAAAATGATTGCTTGAAAGTTGACCAATTAAATGTACGGTAGCTATATGTTGAGTTGACAGTTCAAAAATATTATAGTGTTAGGATTATTTTACTCAATAGCATTAACAATTATTAAAAAATGAGGATGTGCTCATTCTATTATCAAAAAAAGAGGATGTGCTCATCCTGAGGACATTTACAAACCCATTCTTTTTATGTTTCAATGCTAAACTAAACTTATTATGCATAGAATTCAAAGATGCAGAATTGTTTAAAACAAATGCAAATGATTCTCAATTAAAAGAGCCTCCACTTTGAGAGGTGATGGAGTAATGGCTATAGAATGAAATCTGATACCTGAGAGATGCAACCACCAAGCCCCATACCCTCAAAAAACTGATGGAAAGATAGTGCTGCTAGGAGAGGCTTTATTGTCTGAGAGCTTTGAGAAGAACCCAAAGATATTCCAATTATCACTGAATGAGCCACAATTCCTAACTCCAACACCTAAAAATTACATCCACCAAACATACAATACTATAATGTTACAGGTGAACTAATACAAGATACCCCATCAACCAATATCACCCAATAATGAATCTGAAATTAATTAAGCTTACTTGTGATATAACACGAAAACGGATTAGCTCAGCCAGATTCGAGTCCTCAGGATGAGTGGCAGAGCCATGAGCATGACCATGTGTGGCATGTGTATGAACATGTACATGTCCCGCATGTTCCTCATCCCTCTCTTCATCTGCAACATTCACCTGCTTTGATTTACTGAAGTGCACCCTCTTATAAAACCCCGTCGCAAATGAGTCCACCATCAATGTTCCTATAGCAGACATCATGGCAACGAAGCCGGTGAAAGGGAACTGTCCCCATGGATTTTCATTTAGGCATGGTGATGTCAAACTCCGAAATGCATCCGGTAGTATGTGGATGAACCCGGTTGCTAGAATTACACCAGCAGCAAAGGCCTTGATCAAGAAAAAGATGTCATTTTCAGGATTTAGAGTTGGGATTTTCTTGCCTAACAGTGGAATGCTAACCCCCACAGCACCAGCAAATAGAATTACACCAATTGAAGCTACTTTATATTTAAGTGCATCGCTTTTGTTGCTCCCTGTGGCCTCAGAATCACAAGTACAATCTCCGGATACTATAGTGGGGAGGACACAAACAATTAGAAGAAACAACATCTTTAAGATGTTGGAAAAACAAGGTTGAAAATTGAGCATTGTGTATTGTGTATTAGTGTGTGTGAGAAAGGTAGTGAGGACAAGCTTAAGGAGGAGCAAAGATTGTCAAATATTTTGGGGCCTTTAAGAGAGGCTTGAGTTTTGTTCTTATATAGAAAACGAAAAAGAAAGTTCAATGCTGGTTGTTTGAAATCGTTGGATGGCTCAATTGAAAAAAACTAGAATAATCAACGGATGGCTAATGACGAAGCATCTTTTACAGTCAATAACAACAAAAATAAATACGGATTAAGGCTATGCTCAAAACGATTCTTAAGTAGGTTAGTTGTGTGTCATTCATGTGGCTTGTCGGCATGTATTGGATGGCCTGGAATTTAGAATCCCACATAATAGAATTACACGGAAAGTAAATCATGATCATCAAACAAGGTTGAGAATGGACCTGTACAGTCTTTCTTGTGGGCCATTTTTACATCCTAGGGTCCAAGGGAGCAACTCCAACAACATCTTCATTTTTTTCTCCACATGTGGAGAAAACACACACTCTCTATTTACTTTTTCAGATACACTCTTCAGTAGACTCTTTATTCTTTCTCTATTTTATTTAAATATAATTTATTTATTCTTTTATCCTATTTAAATATTATATTTTTTATTCATTTTTTTATCTTTTCTTTATTCTCAAACAAAGCACTCGGAGAAAAAAAACATGTTGATATTGATTGTTTATTCATGTGGAGAGCTACAGTAGGTCTTCCTTTGTGGAGAGTTACTATAGCATTTAGACTTTGTGGAGAGCCTGTGAAGAGGCTGTTGGAGCATGAATTTTATGGTTTGGCTCTCCACATGTGGAGAAGAGAGCCAAACCAAGAGGCTGCTGGAGATGCTTACATACATAAAGACAAATGGTTGGGAAGACCTTTTTTTTTTTTTTTTTTTTTTTTTAATTCTATAGTTGAGGAAGAGGGATTGAACCATGATTCTTCTTATAAAAGAGAGTATATAATGTCATTGAACTATAAGACTCTTAACTGTGAAAACAAATTTAAGAGGATTTGAGCACTCCAATTTCTTTTTGGAATGGTAGGTATTGGGGTGACATTTCATATGTTCATCTTTATTCACAATTTGTTAAGAGGATTTGAGTACTCCAATTTCTTTTTGGTATGGTAGGTATTGGGGTGATATTTCATATGTTCATCTTTATCCACAATTTCTCTTGAGTCCTGTAGCTTAGTGGGATATGTGACCCAATAGTAAAGAGTAATTACGAGATCGAATCACACCTATAAACATGATCCTCTCTGTTTCGTCCACTTCAGGGTTTAAAATTTATTTCTTGAATCTATCATTGTACAAATTGCCACGTTATTTAAAATTTAATGACGTGACAGTATATACTGTTAAATATGTAATATTTAATTTGAATCTTGAAATGGATCTTATTTCCAATGGAGAAGATGTTCTTTTGGCCTGATAATAAAAAAAAAAATCATTTCAAATAATTTCATATCTATAAAATAAATAAACTGTCTTTATACACAATTTTGAGTATATTTAGTAGATGTGGGTTCCCGTTAATTAGCTCAACTGGTAAAGTCTCTTGTCGTCGCATAGGTTTAAATTATATCTTATCTATAATAATAATAATAATAAAAAAAGTATATTGAGTAGCTTTTTATTTTATTTTTCAAGTATTTGTTAATTTATGAATGTTGTAATATTAATTATTTCTTATATTTGGGAGGAGGAGATGTGCAGAAGATGAGATTATATATAGCCACCCTCTTCTTTTCTTCCAATTTTGTTCTCCCTTCTAAACAGACCATGTGTTTGAGGTCCACAGCAATCTGAAAATTCATGAAAATATTATGGCCATTATGCAATGAAGCAGTAGAGCACTAAACTAGGAAGGTGATGAGGTCATAAAAAGGCATGATGGTGAGAAAGAATTGTTAATATGGGATAATATATTGTTTCCTTTTCCTAAAGTAGTTGAGAATTGACATCGTACAAGCAATGCGAAAATGTAGACACAATGTTGTCATGCAAACACCCTATTCAAGGTCATTTAGCTTAGATTGAATCGTCAAGTTGCTAGTTTAACAAAAGTCAATGTAAAATGTCGATATTATGCACTAAAGTAGTATTAAATAATACACCTATTCTTTTGTTCTCTTTACATTAGATAGTGCTTATTACTTGGTCGTGGCTAAACGGACACCTCTACAACTAGTTGTCCAAAGCAATATATTATATGCTATTATTCTAAACTTTTAACAAAAAGTAAACAAAAATCGTATCGTTTTCCGTGTAGATCTGAGTACCGTATGATATTTCATCAATTTTATAAACAAGGCATACTTAAAAAAAAAAAATTCTATTTATTTATAGCATCTCCTACACATTAGTCAAAATTTCATCTAAATTTCAGTTAAAAGCAATTTAAAAAGTATATATATTTTTAACTATTTTTAAAGATACCATTTAACAAACTTTTTTTTCTTTTATTTCATTTAAATATTCATTAAGGCCAGGTTAGGTACAACTCGATGGGGTCAATTGATCTCACTGAAATTAAAAAAATAAAGCTTTCCTATGTATGTTTGTATCAAAAAATTGGGAATTTATATAAGTTGACCTTATAAAAAAAATAATAAATAAAATACGTAGAGATGAGGTCAATATGAAAATTTCTTTGTTTGTTTGCCTATTGGGTTAGAGTCATTGATTATTTGTATAATTGTATTGGTTGATTTTTAATGCTTTTGTCTCATTGTCTGATTGTGTCACTGTGTGTTAAATTGTTAATGTGCTATATTTGTGGTCCACTGTTTGTCTTTTTGTGTTGATTATGGAGTTGAAATTTTTATATTAAAAACAAAGAGATATTAGTGGGTTTGTGGTTTGTCATTATGTCATATGTGGTCTATTGCCCTACCACTGTTTATATGGGTTTAAAACTTTTAAATTAACTTAAGAATTAATATAAACAGTGGCAGGGAAAAAATATCAGCCCAACATATACAAATTACTAGTAGCCCATTTTTTAGTCATTAAAAAAAAAAAAATCCTTAAATTTTACTTTACTTTACGAGTTGAATTAGAGAGAAAGAGAGAGTATTGTTCCTAAATCTTAAGCGTAATAAGCAAACGACATCAACAGATCGACCCTCCTCTTGTAGCCTTGCTCGCCATCGTACACTCTCACTGAATGACCCCACTGAGCCAACTTTTTGGCTACATGTTGAACTCCATTTTGCAACCATTAATTTTACTTTTTTACACTTTAGTGCATAAAGGGTAAAATGATAATTTCACAAGCTTGAAAATAAAAGTTGATCCATAAATTTAAAATCATATTTTAAGTGATCAAAATTGAATTAAGAATGAAAGTGCATTTTTTGGATTGGAAATCGAATAAAAAACCAAGATTTTATTAAGGAAATAAATTTGATTGGTGGAAATGATATTTACCATAAGTTCACATGCATATTATTACTTGTTAATTAATTTGATTGGTCCTCTAAAGGATTAAATTAAAATCAATTAATAAATAATTCCTATTGGTTTAGAACACCTTAAAATGGTAAGTATTCATGCATAAGATATTCATCAAAGGATAATTCTTAAATTGATTTATTTTTAACTAATGAGATAATTATTTTGACCAATAATTATCATATTAAATATTAAGAAATCTTGAATTCAGCCAATTAAGGACTTCTAAATCCCAATTGATGCGGGGGTTTCTCTGGCTCTAGGGGGAGACACTTCAAACCCTAGCCGCTTGTAGAATTTGAGGTTTGTCTTAGTACAAATTTCTTTTGCTTGAGTGCAACACGGGTTCCCTTCAGTTATCCCTAGACTGATAGGACGGAGTACGATGGAGACCATAGAAGAATTATGGCAGCGCTTTTCGTTGACAGCTAAGGAAGAAGTTGAGTACGATTTGGAAGAATATGATAAGGAACCAGGTTTCCTCCTGGCAGCAAAGTTTATCACGCACAGAGTTCTCAATGTGGAAGCAGTAGCCCGGACTTTTAAGCCACTATGGAGAGCGGAAAAAGGATTTTCAGTGAAGGATATGGGTGAGAACACTCTTCTGTTTACTTTCGAGGAGGAGGCAGATCTGCTACGGGTCCTCTCCACTGAAGCATGGTCCTATGACAAATATATCATCCTCTTTCAGAGAGTTGATGACGATGAAGATGTGGCCTCAATGACTTTCTCCTCCATACCCATGTGGGTCCAAATCCACGGACTCCCACTGAGAAGTTTATCCAGTGAAGTGGCCATGGACTTGGGTGCTTCTCTAGGCGAGGTAGAACCTTATGATGCAACTGGAGAAGAACGGAGTGGCGAGAGCAACCCCAGAGTCCGAGTCAGATTGGATATAACCAAACCACTATGTCGGGGTCGCAAAGTCCGTTTGGGAAAAGGGAAGTCGGGATGGCTAACCTTCAAATACGAAAGGCTTCCCAATTTCTGCTACGTTTGTGGCCTCCTCACCCATGGTGATAAGGATTGTGGGATGAGGATGAAAGCTCGGATGGATGACCCCCACATCCCCCCTCAGTATGGTCCCTGGCTAAGAGCGGAACCGGAGAAGTTCTAAAGAAAAAGTTACATGACATTGGAAGGCTGCCGCAACCCTTTCAGACCAGTCCCTCCACAACCGGAAAATCAGCAAACCGGCGAAATGGTGCCTACACAGCACGCCAATTCCTCAAACACGATGAACACTGCTATGGAAACTGAGGATTTGGTGGAAATCCCATCCTCTGACCCGAAAATCCCGGAAGTTAATAATGGAGATTTTGAGGAGAAATTACGTGAGATTGATTTGGCCATAAATCAATTCTCCGAGCCATGCATGGGATCACAACACGCTAATTACGGGATTGAAGCACCCTACACTACAACAACTCACCCCCCACATAAAGTCCACCTTATACCAACCCCACCAAAGGCCCAAACCAGAATCACCCCACCAAATGACCACCCCATATCCAACCCACCAAAAGCCCACATCTCTATCACTCCAAAAAAAGCCCATCACATAACCACCTCACCAAACAAACTCACCCGTCAACCCTTGAGTGATACCACTAACATAGTGGGATCCAACAAAAAGACCCCAACCCAAGCCAAATGGCGACGTGTGACCCGTCAGCAGAGTGAACCCCAAAGCCCTTTGACCCTACGCCCCTCAAAACGAGTTAGAGATCCACTGGTGCAGGATACTGAAGTTGGGAGGAAACGGATTGAACTGTTTGCTGGGGATGACAACAGCGAATCTAGATCGGTGGAGGCTGCTTGGCAGCCCCGCCGGACATCATGAATTTCATAGTATGGAACTGTCGTGGGCTTGGGAACCCACGAACAGTTCAAGAGCTCGCACGGACGGTGCGGGACAAAGACCCCTCTGCCGTGTTTCTCATTGAGACATGGGCAGACGATCCTCAGTTAGAATCACTTCGCATACAGTTACATTTTGCAAACAAGTTGGTTGTTCCCCGAAGAAACAAAGGGGGAGGACTGGCTGTTCTTTGGAAGCAAGACACTGATTTAACCATCTCCAGCTACTCACAATCTCACATTGATACCATCATTGATGGGCGGTCAGAGGAGGCATGGCGTTTCACCTGCTTTTATGGAGCGCCAGAAACTCATCACCGACATCAATCTTGGGACCTTCTCCGCTCCCTACACAGCCAATTCAGCATTCCATGGTGCTGTGCAGGGGACTTTAATGAAATCATTAGGCTAGAGGAGAAACAAGGAAGAGCCCAAAGACCTGACTCTCAAATGCAGGCCTTCAGGGAGGCATTGGATGATTGTGGATTCCATGATCTAGGATATTCGGGAGCACCATTCACGTGGTGTAATAACCGCTTCTCAGGACCAACAGTATGGGAACGCCTTGATAGAGCTTTGGCCTCGTCTAGCTAGCTTACACAGTTCCCCCAAGCAAGCATTCATCACCTGGATTACATAGGCTCGGATCACAAGGCTTTATGGATAAACACAACAGAGGCTCCAATAGTTTCAGGTTACAAACCTTTCAGATTTGAAGAAATGTGGCTCAGTGAGGAGGAATGCTCAAAGACCATTGATTCAGCATGGCAGATTCAAACAAAAGGTAATGATATGTTCCGGGTTGTTTCCAAATTAAATCATTGCAAGAACAGTTTGAAGAGTTGGAGTAGATCAAGTTTTGGAAGCATTCGCAAGAACCTACAAGAAAAACGCAGGGAACTGAACCACGCAGAAGCCCAGTCCATGCGAGGTCAACACTCAGACCGAATCCCAGTCATTCACCGAGAATTGGAATCCCTTATGAGCAAAGAAGAAAGAATGTGGCGGCAGCGCTCAAGGACATAATGGCTCCAACACGGGGATAGGAACACCAGCTTTTTCCATGGCTGTTCTACCAACCGGAAACGTCGAAACAGAATTATAGGGTTGAGAGACAACGATGGGGAATGGCAATCAGACCAGACTCAGGTACAAAACATGCTCATCTCTTATTACCAAGAATTATTCCAAACTTCAAATCCGAGCTCTATTGACTCTATGCTCCAGTGTGTTCCAAATGTAGTCACAGATACCATGAATGAGACCCTCACCAGACCATACACAGCAATGGAGGTTACCACAGCCCTAAAACAAATGAAACCATTAACAGCTCCAGAAGCTGATGGACTACCCCCAATTGTCTACCAGAGCCAATGGCACAAGATTGGTGAAGATGTAACCAAGGGGGTGCTCTCTTGCCTCAATTCAGGGAAGCTGATCCGTTCTATCAATCATACCAATATTACTTTGATCCCCAAAGTGAAAAGCCCAGAAAAAGTGACAGAGTACAGACCAATAAGCCTGTGTAACGTGCTGCACAAGATCATCTCCAAGGTTGTGGCAAACCGGCTCAAAACAATTCTTCCCTCAATCATATCAGAGACTCAAAGCGCATTTGTCCCGGGGCGCCTTATCATAGACAATATCCTTGTGGCTTTAGAGACACTTCATCACATGCAAAATAAACGCAGGGTGAAAAAGGGGCAAATGGCTCTGAAACTCGACATGAGCAAGGCATACGATAGAGTGGAGTGGAATTTTTTGACGGCATTAATGGGTAAGATGGGTTTTCATCCCAAATTTACTTCCCTGATTCATGAATGTATAAGTACTGTCTCATACTCCATACTGATTAATGGCGCTCCCCAAGGCAATTTTCGGCCTTTTCGGGGTATCCGTCAGGGAGACCCTCTATCACCATACCTGTTTATTTTATGCGCAGAAAGTTTACATAGGCTTATTCATAAGTCAATGATGGAAGGTGCCATCTCAGGTGTTGCTCTTTGCCACAGGGGGCCTAAGATCACCCATTTGTTCTTCGCTGATGACAGCTTACTGTTTTGCCAAGCTACAATGGTTGAATGCCGTCACATTCAGGAACTCCTTGATTTATATGAGGCTACCTCTGGGCAGAAACTAAATAAAGAGAAGACCGCCCTATTTTTTAGCCCAAATACCCCTCCTCAAGATCAAGATGCTATCAAGAACCTCCTCAATGTCCCTGCAATCTGCTCATATGAAAAGTACTTGGGCCTCCCATCTTTCATAGGGAGAACAAAAAAGATTTGTTTTTCTCAAATTAAAGAGAAAGTTTGGAGCAAACTTAAGGGGTGGAAAGAAAAATTACTCTCCCAATCGGGCAGGGAAATCCTCATCAAGGCAGTTGCGCAATCGATACCCACCTATGCCATGAGCTATTTTAAGCTCCCAATAGGTCTATGCCATGATTTAGAACAACTTATGAGAAATTTTTGGTGGGGTCACCAGGGAGAGAGACGGAAAATTCACTGGGTTCAATGGGGCAAGCTATGCAAATCAAAGGAGGATGGCGGCTTGGGTTTCCGAGAATTGAGAAAATTCAATGATGCTCTTTTAGCCAAGCAAGTTTGGCGGCTTCTGCATAACAAAGACACTATGTTTTATTCAGTTTTCAAGGCCAGATTCTTCCCAAATGGTAATATTCTTGAAACTAATCTCTCCTCTAGGGGATCCTATGCCTGGAACAGTATCAGAAAAGCAACCCATGTAATCTCAAAAGGAATGCTATGGAGGATTGGTGATGGCTCCCACACCAGCATCTGGTGTGACAATTGGCTCCCTGATCCAGGGCACAGAAAAATCATATCCAACAATCAGTCTCTACCTCCAGATACTCGAGTGAAGCACTTGTTTAACCTAAACACCAAAGAGTGGAACCATAACCTCATTGACTCCTTGTTTATGCCATATGATGCCGAAGCCATCAAACGAGTCCCCCTCTGCATTAATGAAATCCCAGACTCCATTATTTGGCCTTACTCCAAGGATGGCAGTTACACTGTCCGCAGTGCCTACCACTTTCTGCGCCAAGCTGAAGAGAACACACAGCCAGGTCCCTCCAACAACTCAGCACAAAAATCCTTATGGACCAATATATGGGCTCTACGGGTCCCAACCAAGGTGAAAAATTTTATGTGGCGAGCTTGTTCAGAATCACTGCCAACAAAGTTAAACCTGTGGAAACGAAAGGTTGTCCAAGAAGTCAAGTGTGATCGCTGTGAGGAAGGAGTCAAAGATATGCTCCATGCAGTTTGGGATTGCAAAGGACTCACACACATCTGGGCTCGAGAGAGATGGACCCAAAACCATAAGGCTACATTTGGAAATTTTAGCACACTGACAACACAGATTCTGGCAAAGGAAGAAGAAGAGAACAGATGCAGATTTGCGACGGTATCATGGGCTCTCTGGACGGAACGAAATAGAACTCGAGCCTCTTCCAAAACCCAGGCACAGGAAGACATCCACAAATGGGCCATAGACCTCTGGACAGAATACAGGGACGCTAACAATCCAACCAGTATCACTCGACCCCCACGCCCACCAACATCATGGAATGCTCCAAGCGAGGGTCACTACAAAGCAAACTTCGATGGTGCTATCTTCTCTGAGTCCAACTCAGTGGGCATCGGCGTGATCATTCGAGACTCCCAGGGGCTTGTCATTGCCGCTCTCTCCCAAAAAATCCCACACCCAGGAACAATCCATGCAATCGAAGCTTTGGCAGCCCGTCGGGCTGTAGTATTTGCCTAGGAGATAGGCACGTGGATAATGGAATTCGAGGGTGATTCAGCAACTATAGTCCAGACAATCACACAACCGGTGGCAGACTTATCCCCGCATGGCCACATAGTGGAGGATATCAGGAAGCTAGCAAACAAGCTGCAGTGGTGCTCTTTTAACCACATCAGACGAGAAGGGAATAAAGCAGCTCATGCACTCGCCAGGCGTGCTAAACTTTGTAATGATACTGATATATGGCTGGAAACAGTCCCTCCGGATATTGGAGATGTAATCCACCAAGAGTTTCTCAACATTCAATAAAATTTCACCATGATTCATTCTCAAAAAAAAATAAGGACTTCTAAATCCACTAGAAGTTGACCAAAGGTAGAAAAAAACTGGAATTATCCAAAGCCCAATTTGGATTTGGATTCCAGCCTGTACACTGATTGGTATTTTGACCATAACTTTTGACTTAGTTATTTGATCGAGTTGATTCAAATTGAGTTGGAAAGCTGACATAATGGGCTACAAATATGCGTCTAATGACCATTTTCAAATTCGAAGGTTTAAAGGGTCAAAATGAGCCCGCAATTAGAGCCTAAAAATCAATTAGAATTTCAAGATTTTCATAAAGTATATTCAATTTCCAAAACTCTAATGTACTTCCATGAGGTCCAAAACATGGGTAGGTTCATTTTAGGGCTGCCATATAAATAGAAAATACTCTCATTTTAATAGGAGGTTGGAATTTTCATCGTTCATAATCCTAAACAAAATTCAAGAGAATTTTTGTGAGGAATTAGGGTTTCTAATAAGAATATAAGCTATTCTTATATGAAACCCTAGAGATTATAAGAGGCCACCTCTTGTAATCTCAATTCCAATCTGACTTGTCTTGAAACTGAAACTTATGCCATTTTTATCATCTTTAAAGCCATGATTTATATCTTAACATGTTCCTATATTATTAAAAAAAAATAATAATAACCAAGAAAATACATGTGATAAAAAAATAAACAAAACAAATCTAAGCATATTTATATACAACCAATCATGTAATCATGTTTTGAAATGAACAAAAAGGGAGAAAGGTACATGCATGTGTTGTGGAGGTAAGCTCCTTGATTTGATTTGATTTGGATCCAATCCCAAAAAACAATTCTTGGAGAAAGTTTTTATCTTTTGGATTAAAGGTCATCGGGCCTCCATTTTTAGTGGAGTACCGATCGGGTCTCTCTGGGACCCGATTGGACCTATTTGGAACCTGATTGGGTGATCCTTGAGTGCCAATCGGGCCTCAAAATTTATTTTCAATTTTCTGTATAGAAATTCATTCATCATTGATTATGCCATATTTATTCCCGATTGATTGAATCTTAACATGTCTCCTTGATTGTTTAAATGTAATTAGGATTGTTTGTTTGAATTGTTTTAGGAATTTTTTATTGATCACTTTTTATTTTCTTTGTATGCATGTACTATGATTGATTGATGTCAAAATGTGAGTTGTGGTTTGGATGAGTCGTGAACTGTAGCATAGGAATCTTTAGAGATTGACCTAGGTCAGGTTGAGTGGGTGCCTAACACCTTCCCACTCAATCCCTTAACCTTCGAACCCTAATCTTAGGGGAAGTTAGATTAGTCCATGTATCCTTTTACTTCTATTTTCTAGATTGTATTTAGGACACAAAGCCTTGTAAGTTTTTTTTTTTTTCCTTACATTGTATCTAGGGAAAAATCATGTAATTTGTTTATTTCCCAAAACATTGTATTATTTATTTCATCAATATATAAAAGATTGTACTTTTTTTCCTTAGCTTTTTGTACAAAAGTTAAGTGGCGACTCCATTTGTAATTTGCCCTAGTGATTAGGATTGGAAAATAGTGAAAATCCCCATTTTGGGAACTATGTTTAGACCCTCATCTAAAAAGGGATAGTTTTAGGGTCGTGGTTCTCACACTACGCCACTGGTTATTCTTTGTTATTTTTTCTCCACTAATTCTATCGTCCCAAGTCCCAACCTTCGTCTTTTCCTCTTTTAGGTTGCGTTTGCCAACTTTACTATTAAAATGAAAAATAGCAAAATGAATTCTAGCATAATGTATTTTCTTGAAGGTATTCTCACAAAATTGTATTTTTCTAAAAACTTGCTTGGTATTATTCTGAAACTTTTACAAAATAATAATTATGCTAAATAAAATTGTACTTGTTTGTATCATTGTAAAATGCAAATTTTCAGTTAAATATAATTTTACTATTACAACATTAACGGATTAACCATTTAATAGTTTTTATTTTATTTTAAATAACCCTAACACAAATTGAGATCTAGGTACAAACAAAATAATTAACTTATTTCAATCAAATAATTTTTTAAAAGAATTCGACATACTAGTAAAAAGTTTCCTTAATTTCTGTACAAAAATGCAATAAGTTCTCTATAATTCTTTACAAATTTCTAAAAATTCTACTTGCACAAGTATATTTCTACAAAAATTTATGAAATTTTCCTTAAATTTTTTTTAAATATATGTAAAAAAAAAAAAAAAGACCACAACAATTTCCCAGTCACACCCACTTTGTTTTTCTAAAAAAAAAAATTCTCATTGTCGATGGGTGATAAAGCCACCATGCGCAACCCCAACACAACCCAATATTTGCTCTTTACTCTTTCCTTGAACCTCTACTTTTTGATCTATCTTCTCTTTATTATTGCCCAACACCAAACAAACCATAAAAGAAAAGAGATCATTCGAGTCGAGAATCACGTCGTCGTTGGCAGCCCCAATATTGCGTTGTTGTCGAAATCTCCATTATTTGCTCCCTAGAATCGCATCATCATCCTTGGAGGTTGTCTGTACTTTCTGCTCCCTAGACTTCACTGAACTCGACTTCAACGTCAGGCAAAAACACTGGTGGATCCAGTGTGTGACCAGTGCCCACCCTCAAATTAAAAAAAAATTAGTAGGTATATATATATATTTAAAAAATATGGATTTGCTAAAGTGCCCACCCTCATTTTCGTTTTAATTCTCATTTTCGTTTAAGCAAAAAAAAAAAATTAAGGGAGATAAATCTATCAAATTACAGCAAACAACCCAAACAATCCAAAATTACAGCATTCACCACACATAACAAACAACCAAATAACACAAAAAAGCCCAAATAACACAATGATAATCCAAATAACACAAGAAAAAGGCCCAATAATATCCTCAAAAGCCAAAAAATGAAATTACAACAACAAATTAGCCCAAATAAATCAGTTCTATTATTATTATTATTATTATTATTTTTAAAACCCTAACTTTAATCCCTCCCCTACCGCTTGCCCCGTTGCCCACTTACCGATTACCATGAGAGAGAGAGAGAGAGAGAGCGAGCAAATAGAATGGCGATTGGAAGTCTGGAACGACAGTTCCGCCGGCTCGGCTACTGGATTTCCACCCCGTCTCCACGGCCACCGATCGGCTCCCTCCCCTCCCGGATCTCATTCCTAGACCGACTGGCGCCTAGCCCGAGTGCTTGACGCCTGGACCCGAGGATTGGTATTTCTCTCTCTCTCTCTCTCTCTCTCTCCTTTGCTCTCTTTGACTCTCTCATTTAACTTTGAAATTTTGGCTTGTATATTTAGTTTTGTTTGATGAGCTGTTAAGCACTTTCTCAATGGTGAGTGACTCAGTGGTCCGAGTGGAACAAGTGAAGTGGTCCCCGGACTAGTCACTTGCTTCAATTTGTGAATACTTTTCTTGTTATTGTGTATTGTAGTGGAGTGGACTAGTGTAGGTTTTGTCGTTTGTAATTTGTGAATTGTATTTATGGCATTTGTACATGGTCAAAGTGACAAAGTGGACTTTTTTTTTTAAAAAAAAAAATTTTTCCTTGATTGTTTTTTGTTTTTGTTTTTTGAAATAGATAATATAATTGTTAGTAATTAGAATAGTGGATATATATTTGTTCTTAATATGACTGTTTTATTATTAGGTAAATTAGTATTAATGTAGAAAATCAAAATGAAAAATTTTAAAAATGTTGAATTTATAATTTATGATGGTTTAGTTTTATTTTATGAAAATTGTTTTTCTTTTAATATTTTTGGAACAGTAATGGAGAAATATTTCAAAAGAAAGCCAGAACTAGAATTATCACCTTCTATAAAAAGAGTTGATAACTCTTCAAAACAAAATAGAGTGGAAATTAATTTGGCAGATCTTCCATCTGATTTGGCTGATTATCATCCTAATGATCGAGATCAAGTTCGTAGAGCATATGCACAAAGAGGTGCTCGCCAACCTAAGGAACATATTTTTCCATACAAAACATATGGTGCTAAGGATCGACGGTTCAACAAAGGTTGGTTTACTCAATTTCCTAATTGGCTAGAGTATAGCATAGCAAAAGATGCCTCATTTTGTCTATGTTGTTATCTTTTCAAACGTGATGTTGGAGAACAAGCGGGTGGTGATACATTTGTTAGTGAGGGCTTCTCAAATTGGAAGTGTCCAGAAAAGCTCAAAATTCATGAAGGAGGAATCAATAGTTCTCACCGCCAAGCTAGTAGAATGTTTGATGATCTATTAAAGTCAAATCAAAGTATTCAGTCATTATATTTTAAGCAGACAGACCAAGCTCGAATTGAGTACCGGACTCGCTTAAATGCATCAATTGACTGCATTCGATTTCTTTTAAGACAAGGGTTTGCATTCCGTGGTCATGATGAATCAGAGGATTCAAGTAATCAAGGAAACTTTCTTGAGCTTTTGAGATTTCTTGCAGACCACAATGAAGATATCAAAGCCGTTATATTAAGAAATGCTCCTGAAAATAATATGTTGATTTCTCCTGCAATTCAGAAGGACATTGTAAGTGCAGCAGCAGTTGAAACTTCTAATGCTATTATTATGGAGCTTGGAGATGCATTTTTTTTTCTGTTCTTATTGATGAATCTCGTGACATATCAACAAAGGAACAGATGGCGGTTGCATTGCGGTATGTTGATAAGAAAGACCATGTCGTTGAGCACTTTTTAGGCATTGAACATGTTACTGATACTAGAGCTCTCTCACTCAAGGCAGCAATTGAAGATTTATTTTGTAGGCATGGATTAAGCTTGTCTAGATTGCGTGGGCAAGGTTATGATGGAGCTAGTAATATGCAAGGTCAGTTCAATGGTCTTAAAACTCTTATAATGAAGGAGAATGAATGTGCATATTATGTGCATTGTTTTGCTCATCAATTGCAATTGGCTCTTGTATACGTGGCAAAAAATCATAATAAAATTGCCATATTTTTTAACTTTGTTGCAAATGTGGTGAATGTTGTTGGAGGTTCATGCAAACGTCAAGATCTTCTTAGAGAGAAGTAAGCAACTAGAGTAGTTGAATCAGTCCATAATGGGGAGCTTCCGAGTGGGCAAGGCCTAAATCAAGAAACAAGTCTTAAACGCTCATGTGATACTCGTTGGAGTTCACATTATAATACTTTGATTAGCTTGATTGATATGTTCTCATCCATAATTGATGTGCTTGATACTATTGCAGAGGATGGTGCAATCTCAGAGTAGAAAGGAGAAGCAGAATATCTCTCACACTTTATACAATCTTTTGGATTTGTGTTTAATCTTCATTTGATGAGATATATTTTGGAAGTTTCAAACGAATTATTACAAGCATTACAAAGAAAAGATCAAGATATTGTGAATGTTATGAAGTTAGTTTGAATGTCTAAGGAACAACTCCAAATAATGAGAGAAAATGGGTGAAGTTCTTTGCTTGATGAAGTTTCTACTTTTTGTGGAATAAACGAGATAGTAGTTCCAAATATGGATGATATATTTCTAGCTCGAGAGCGATCAAGGCGTAAAGCTCATGGAAGGATAAACTTACATTATTATCGTGTCGAGCTATTTTATGCTATTATAGATATGCAACTCCAAGAGCTAAATAATTGTTTTACGGAGTCGAACACTGAATTGCTTCTTTGTGTGTCATGCTTGAGTGAATCTGATTTTTTTGCTACTTTTGACAAACAAAAACTTATTCGCCTTGCCCAATTTTATCCAAAAGATTTTTCTTCATCGAAGCTCATGATACTTTCTGATCAGCTTGATAACTATATTTTTGATGTACGCTCTAGCATTGAGTTTTCAAAACTGGAAGGGATTTGTGATCTTGCTCAAGAAATGGTTGAGACTAAAAAAACATGTGGTCTATCCTATTAGTTTACTTATTGACTGAGTTTGGCATTAACTTTACCAGTTGCGACTGCCACTGTGGAAAGAGCATTTTCTGCTATGAAGATTGTGAAGAATTGATTGCGTAGTCGAATGAGTGATCAGTGGATGAATGACAGCTTGATTGTCTACATAGAGAAAGACATTTTTCATAGCATTGATAATAAAATTATCATGAAACGGTTTCAAAATTTGAAAACACGTCGAAATCGATTGTAAAAGGCTATAATAAGCCTCCTGTTTGTTGCTTTTTGTTTATATGAACAATGTATTTCGGCATTTGGCCTTTTTTGTATTATATGTATTAAAGTTTGAAATCAAAAGACAAAAGGTGCCCACCCTGAATGAAATTCTTGGATCCACTCCCGCAAAAATCTACAAAAATTGTGCACAACATGTTCATTACCTTCGTTGTGAGCCACAACCATTGGAGAGAGAGAGAGAGAGGTTCTAAAGAAGAAATGGTTGAGAGAAAAAGAAATGAAAAAAGTAAAACTGAAGAAAAAATAAGGAAGGAAGAGGGAGAAAATATTTTTTTGATGGGGAACAAGAAGCAGAAGTAGAATACAAAATAAGAATCCACATTAAAAAAAAAAAAACAAAAAATAAAAAAAATAATACAAAATGCATTCTTCACAAGATACATTTCACAAAATCCAAAAATGGTTCCAAACACTTCAATTTGTTTTTGCAAAATACATTTCACTGGTTAGCAAGTTGTAAAATACATTTTGAGTAGAGATTCCAAACAAAATGGTTCCAAACACTTCAATTTGTTTTTGCAAAATACATTTCACTGGTTAGCAAGTTGTAAAATACATTTTGAGTAGAGATTCCAAACAAACACCTTACTGTTTTCTTTTTCTCATTTATATTCAACCAAACCAATGCTGCCCTTTTTTTTTTCACCTCACTCTCCTTTCCTTTTACTTACACTTATTCCCTTTTCATTGGCCTAATCTCCTCTTATCTCACTACTTTATCTTCTCTATTGGGTTGGGAAATGAGCATGACCGCCATGAAGAGTTGGGTTAGGCAACGCGAGCATGATGATAATAATGGGTCTCTTTTGCAGTCCATTGATTTATTTATTTTTTCCTTTTAGGCAGAACGAAACTAGAATTTTTACTTGGGGGGACATAAACAAATAATTTTTTTTTTTTTTTTACCAAAAATCAAAATTAAAATAATATATGAAAAATATTAACGAAATATAGATAACAAAAGAAAAGTTGAGTGTTTCTTAATATTATATTAACCATCATTTGTGATATATATATTACCATAGAACCTGACGTACCCTTCTCAGCCTTTTGGCTAAGATCTAGATTTTGTAATAAATTTCGAAGAAATTTCCTTTTTAATGTACACAATCAATGAGTTTATTTGAAAATCATATTTCACCTTATTGTTAAACATAGTTTTAACATATTCATGGTTGAACGATGTTTGTTAAGTATTTGCAGTAAAAACTGGAATAGTATGTATAACTATATAACGACTGTATAAACAAGTTGGTAGCTTATTAATTCTAGTCCTTACTAGTCAATGGCACAATTTAGAAATATTTGACAATTGTTTTTTGAGGTGTAAATGCCAAACTACATTATTCTCATGAGAATTACAATTCCCATCAAGAATGAGAATTCTAACTCCCATCAATTAATCTCTCATCTCTTGTACGTGTGAGAATTACCAATGTGATCCTTTAATTCAGCTATGTATAACATATGTGAGATGACTTGACATTTCCTACATATAAAATGTGGGAGTTAGAATTCTCACGCCTGATGTGAATTGTTATTGTCGAGAATTTTGTCACACTAATATCCAAATTTCCACTAATTCCTAAGAATTAACAATATCTATCCCAAATTCTTGCCTAACAAACACATCCTTAAGAAGAATTTATTTGAGAATACAACTCTTTCACTCTCATGTCATTCCCTCTATCAATATTTCTATTAGACTAAATCAAACAAAAAAATTTCACGTTGGTTTGTCTCTCTCTCTCTCTCTCTCTCATGGATAACATATATCCCTACCTCCAATCCGCTTAAGGACACATCCGATTTCACAATCTTTTGATGTGGCAGGTTGTAAGTAGTAAACAATCACTATAATTACATGGTCCCACAATTAATACCACATTTATTTTATGAATATTTCTACCAATCATAACCTGTTACTTCACCTTATTGTAAAGTTGGTGTGTCCCTATAAAGTTATTCCCCTCCATATCATATCCTTTGATTACAAAAATATTAAAAAAATGAAAGGTAAAAAAGAAAAAGAAAGAAGCGCAACTTAAATCATGTTCGTTTGGCACTCGCCTTTTTGGTTCTTTGCTGATTGTTTTATCACTTTTATGTTGAAAGTGAGTTAAAATATGCTTGTACCTAGAAAAAAAATGAAACTTTATTTGGCTTTCTGTTGCTCGAAGTGAGTTTTATTTTGCTTTTTGTTGTTGGAAGCGAGTTAAAATATACTTATCTACAGAAAAAATGGGACATAAAAAAAAATAAAAAAAAGTGAGGTCGAAGTTGGAATAATATAACAACTAGTCCCCACATTTTCATGAACTTAACCACAAAAATCAAAACCTATGATGTAGTTCACAATACTTAACAACTAGGCTTTTTTATATTTCCCCCTCCTTATATGAGCGAGCGAGAGGGCACCATCGAGAGAATTGCGGAGAAATTCTCCTTAAATTAATGAAACAAAGATTAGTTAAGAGATATAATAATAATATTATCCTGTAGGTTGTTAAGAGAATTTCCCTTAAAAAAAAAAAAAAAAAGGTTCTTACGAATTTTTTTATTTTTTATTTTTTATAGGAAAAGTTTGTTACGAATTAAGAAATGACTCGATCAAGTTTTTTGTTTTTGTTTTATCCTAAAATCTTTTGTTTAGCTCCGTCACTGGGGCAATGACTATATGTATCCCGTTTCTGACATGCTTTAAGGTCCACACACAATAATATTTATTGTGATTCATTTAAGAGTTTAACCTCAGGGAAATAATATTAAATTTACAAGAATGAAAAATAATTAGACATAGATGCTACTAGACCCATGAGCGGATAAGCCATTCACAAAATTAGAGTCTTAAAGTTGACAATTGTATTTTTAATAAATATTTTTTTTTGGTAAACCAAATAAGTATTTTATTTAACCCTAAGGGGTAGTTCAATTGGTCCGGCCTTGGGTGTGTTCTCCAGTAATCACTAATTTGAGTTCCCTCAGGGCCACCTACCCAAGGTAAAGCCTTGCATCTATCATGGTACACGTGCTAGTAGGGTGTTGCGTGTCCCCCTGGGATTAGTTGAGGTGCGCGTATCTATGGAACGCCGGCCTAGACACCCAAGGTTATAAAATATATATATATATATATATATATATATAATAATATATATATATATATATATATATATATTATATATATATAATATATATAATATATTATATATTTTATTTAACACTCAATAAAAATATCAGTATGAATTAAATGTAGAAAATTGACATATATACTAGCCGGCTCAAGACAAAATATGAAAATCGTACGGATTGCTTAGAGGAATGAGAGAGTAAGCTCATGAGGAATGGGACAGGGATTTAGATATAATTGAAAAGCTATATAATTTTTCTTTGTACCTTCACCATGGAAGTAATTAAATAATTCAATCAAAGTTTATGTACATCTGGAAGGCTGGAACAGTACAGTATGATAAGGAAAATTAATAACACAAAGTTTTAATGACATAAATTAATGAATACTTAATGCAAAGGAAAAGAGAGATTAAATAAGAAAATAACAGTACTTCTCATTAACTAAAATTAACAAATTAAAATGAAATAACAAAAATTATATCTAGCTACTACATTTCAATATTCTTACCATATGGAAGGAGGACTAGGCTGAAATAAAATTAGATATATAAATTAATCAAGTTGTAAAAGGACAAAGAGTGTAGGATGAGGTAGTCAAGTGAATAAACAAATAAAACCATTTACTATTGTAATGACTTTTTTTTTTTTTTTTAAATTTAGTCAAGTGTAATATATAAAATTCTTTTGATATATACCTTTTATTTATTTATTTATGGTGGCATGACATAGTAAAGAAATCAGGAAGAGGCACAAAAAAAATATATCAAGGCAAGCGTACAACATATGTCATGTGTTGCTTAAGATTCAAGCCCACTTAATTTGCCAAGACAGACATACACCCAGCCCCTAGAAGAAGTGAGACATTTAACCCCAATTGGATCCTCACATTGTTTTGCACTCTTGGGTTCATGAAATCTGCTGCTAGTAGGTCAACAAGTGCCATATAAATCAGAATCCCAGCAATAATGATTGTCTTACACCACTTTATATATTACTTAAGTATGGATATATATCCATAAATTATGGATACTTGTGTGTTTATGTCAAAACAATTTGTGAATGTATGTCCACACTTAAATGATGTGTGCTATGAGACAATATTTTCCTATCAATAATTCAATGGATTTTAGGAAAAGCGAGTCAATTTTGACCTTTAGGATTATTATAGTGTTAATCATCATCAGGATTATTATAGTGTTGATCATCATCTCCTCTTTTTGGTCAAAAGTTAGATTATTTTATCTATTAATAACACAACCATTAAAGAAATGAGGATGCGATCATAATGAAGACATTTTAAGTCCATTACCCAGACTCTCTCTAAACTATACGTAAACTAAAAAAATTCAGAATTGTCTACATCAACTTCAAAACCCAATTTTCTTATTATAAAGAGCAACAATATTTTGATGTTATGGAATTTTGTGTCCTACCTGAGCAATTCAGCCACCAAGTCCTACACCCTCAAAAAAATTGATGGAAAGACAAGGCTGCTAGGAGAGGCCGGATTGTAGCAACACTTATAGAAGCACCCAAATCGACTCCAATAATTATTGAATGAAAAACAATTCCTAATTCCAAAACCTGACAAAACAAAAAAGCCAATCAAAGTAAGAAATCATATGAAATACAATTGGGGAAGGATAGCAAAGAATGAAATTGAAAGTAGCTAGCTAGTACTTGAGCTATAACACGATGACGGGTTAGTTCTGGCAGATTCGTTCCTTTGGAAGGGCTGGTTGAGCCATGAGCATGATCATGTGTGGCATGTGTATGAACATGTATGTGACCCTCATGCTCATTAAGATTGAGAGAGTAAAAACGTAATTTTTTATTTAATAGTAAGATTGTAGTTTAATTTAACATTTTACCTGTTTGTTAAAGTGCAGCCTGTTATAATAGCTAGTGGCATACGCGTCCACCATAAATGTTCCAATAGATGACACCATGGCAAAGAAACCTTGAAGGGAAAAGTGCCCCATGGATTTTGATTAAGGCATGGTGAAGTCAAACGTACAAATGCATCCGGTAGTACATGATTAAACCCGGTTACTAGAATCACACCGGCTGCAAAGGCCTCGATAATGAAAAAGAAATCATTTTCTGGCCTTAGAGCTCGAAGTTTCTTGCCTAGCAATGGGATGCTTACCCCCACAGCACTGGCAACAAGAATGGAAGCTATTGAACCCAACTTATATTTAAGTGCTGTGCTATTGTCATTCTTTGTGTTCCCGACATCATCACAAGTACAATCACCATATATAGTAAGGAGGAAAATAATTAGAAGAAATAGCAAGTTCAAGATGTAATTGAAAGAACAAACTTGAAGATTAATCATGGTGAGAGTCAAAAGATGAAAGAAGAAAACAAATGAGTTTAAGTAGTGGAAAGCTTTTGGGATTATGGTTTCTTTGAGAAAGGCTGAGTTTATAACTTCTTGTCAGAGAAAAAAAGGATGTGCTGCTTGTTGTAATCACAGGATGACTAAATGAGAGAATGAGAACATCTTGTAAGGTCAACGATAACACAAATAGAAATGTAGATAGGAAAAGAGGACTATTAGACACTATATGTGCTGCACATATATTTTGGGTAATTCTAAGATTAATATCCGCACATTTTTTGTGGGTATGATACCTCTAATAGGTAAAGCGTCACATTTGATAGTACTAATGTCATATATAATGGATAATAACCTCACATATGATGATACCTACTATCACATTATATTACTTAGTGGGTGATATTTAGAACCCAAATTTTGTTTAGAACCAACTGACTAAAGACATAAGCTTAGTGGGTGACATTTTCAAATTCAATAAACCATTATTTTGTGAAATGCAAAGATGGCTTATTAAAACTTAGCAATGCAAGGTTGGCTAGGTTGTAGGTTGCTCAAGTGTCTAACTCCCATTTCTAGGATGACATTTTCAAATTCATTAAACCATTTTTTTGTGAAATGCAAAGATAACTTATTAAAACTTAGCAATGCAAAGATGGCCAAGTTGTAGGTGCCTCAGTGTCCGACTCCCCATTTCTAGGAGAAGTAGTCATGCAGAAAATGTATTAACTTTATAAAATTCATTTCCTTTTTATTTTTATTTCTAGACTTTAAGATGATAAGAATGTCATTTTCGAAGACTGTATAGGAATGTTTGTCATGACAATCGAATGAAAGGATTAGTTAGGAGTTGTTTAGGCATATGACAATCTAGGTCATTGAGTCATGAATGATCCAGTGGATTACTCACAAGCTAAATAGATATATAGACATTATGTTGTCATGCAAACACCTTAATCAAGATAGTTTCTCTAGACTAATTCACCATAACGAAGACAAGCTCAAAACTTGATACTTTAGTTGCATAAATGTCATAAACAAATAACAATATGTTTCATCTATTTCACGCTTCACGTCAAAGCTACAAGAAATTTAATTAAGTTTGAAAATGTAAGCTTAGTGATCTTTACTCAGTTAAATATTCTTAACTTGTTCTAAATGTCCTAAAGTAGAAAATTGAACTTAGATCATATTATAATATTTCATACTATGATAAATTATTGATTATCTTAAAATACTAATCATTTACTAATAAGGTTCAACCAACACTAAAATAGGTCAGATATTAACTTAGGTTACACAAAATAAATATGTGGAAAAATAATGAAAAAGTATGTTATGGGCCCAAAATCTTGTAGATTTGATTACATGCGTGTTGCGCGCGCGCATTTCATGCTAACAGAGATTGATCCTTTTCATATATTTGAGTAACCTAAATTTTCTACACGGACGTATAAGATGACATAAGTTCATCTCATTAAATAAATCATGATAAAATGCCAAATGTTGTTTCATGTTGTATAGGTGGCTGATTTCCATAGAAGTCATACTCAATAGTTAAAGTTTTAAAATCTAAAAATGGTTTAGCATATGTAAACTTAATCTCTTAATTATTACTTAGGCTGCGTTTGGATCCTCTATTTTGGGAATGCACTAAGAATGCATTCCTACTAAATTGCATTTGAAATATTACTAGAATAAATTTTGCTGAAAAACGTTTGGTAAAATATTGAAATGCAATTTATAACCTTATCTGAAAGGAAAGTGTTTGGTTGGTATTTTAAAGAAATTCTTCATTAAAAATATATTATTAGTTTCATTATGGGCTTTACGAAGACTTCAAAATATCTATACAAGGATATTTTACATTTGACTACCATGCCAATCAAAATCCATGCACTTGTCATAAGTTTACATTGTGTCATGTTTAAATTTATGTCACGCTATGCCACGATTAACAGGCTGACTTGTACAAGATAAAATTTAATTAAGTTTCAATTTACAATTAAATAAAAAATTAGTGATCTCAATTAATAGCATGAGGGTCAATCATTCATACACATGCCAAATGATCATGCTATGCTAAAGTAAAGGAACAAACAGAACTAAGTCATCGTGTTATAGCTAAGTACTAGCTAGCTACTTTCAATTTATTCTTTGCTATCTTAAAATTGTTTAGCTATGATCATTTAATTGGCTAATTTATTCTTCAACACTAAGAATAGGTCACAGTCTTGAACTTAGGGTTCACACAAAATAAATTTATGTGGAAAGCGAATATTGAAAAAGTATGTTATGGGCCCAAAAATCTTGTAGATCGACTACATGTGTGTGTGTGTGTGTGCGCGCACGCGCGTGCGCTGCTAACTTGGAGATTGATGCTTTGCATATATTTGAGTAACCTAAATTTTGTACACGGATGAGTATTATGATGACATGTTCATTCTCATTAACAGTTTTGTCTAAAATGCCAAGATGGGGTTGTCTTTATGTTGGTATAGGTGGCTAATTTCCATCATAGAAGAAGTCACGAACTCAATAGCTAAAGTTTTAAAATCTATCGGTTTGTAATTTTGTGTAAACTTAAGTTAATTATTAGAGACCAAGAATTTTGTAACTCAATTGATATTGATTGGTCTTTTTAATTAAGGAGAATTAAAAAGATGTAATGAAAATTGGCCACATGCACTATAGTGACTTACTGTCAAATGTTTTTAGACAAAACTGTTGTAACTGATGGAAATTGGCTACATGCATTGCAGTGACTTACTGTCAAATGTTTTTTTTTTTTTAATAATAAAATGGTCATGTGCAGTACAAGCCATTTTTATCAATAACAATTGACAAAAAAATAATACAGAATGGTTAATTTTGTCAATACAATTAGCTCAAGAGTCAATAACACAAAAAATAATAATAATAATTTGAAAGTATAAGGGCTTACTTTGCAACTGACCCAAACCTCAAGGGGTGGTTTTACAATTTGGCCTTTGATAATTCGATAGTTGGGGAGGAGAGATTTGGACTATGATTCTCCTCATAGAAGATACCAAATCAATATCAATTGAGTTATAAAGCTCTTAGCCAAAGTTACCTAACACTAAAAGGCTAAATTATTTCCATTAGTATAGAACTTCCATAAAAAGGTCTTTTTATTGATTTGATGACTAGGTTTTGGCCAAAATTTCCCCATTCCCTTAGATACTTGTTAATGAAAAATATTGTTATTTAACCCATGACCAGCAATGGATGTTGGTACAAAACAGAGAAAAAAAAAACACTTAAACCCTCAAAATATTTTATATATCAAACTTATTATACGTTTTAATTAAGAATTCCATGCTATTTTATCCCTTTTATATTTGAAAAAATCAAACTCGTCCATTTATCTTACTATGAGTTGGGTCAGAAAAAAAGAGACTTAATTTTATTGTATAAAACTTAGTTTTTATGTACTTAAACTAAAAAATAGGAATATTTTAATGATTTAAATGCATAATTAGGTTGATTTGGGTACCTAAAGTGTATGTTTGAAAATTTGAACCCAAATCCATTTCAAACCCATTATAAAAAAATCTTATACTCTTATTATTCGGGTCAGGTTGGAAAACCCCACTAAACATGTCTAGACATTGCTATCACATTAGCGAAAAAAATCAAATAATAGCATTTGTTAATCCTTACCAAAAATAAAATAAAATTACATACAAATTACAATACTACTAGTCGCAAACTGATCATGCAATGCACATGGAATATTTGCATATTAAATTAATTTTGAAAAAACAAATTAATTAGCTTGTTATAATTCTAAGTTTCAAAAAAAAAAAAAAAAAAAAAAAAAAAAAAAAAAAGAAAAAAAGAACTTGTGTTTAAATATTATTATTTTTCCTCTCGAAATATATATGATGATTTTTTACCTATCAAGATTAGAGATTCAAAAAGAGATGAGAAGTCAAAGACAACCATTCACAAATACATTGTCAATAATCTAGCAATAAATCAATAGATTACAATTTTAAAGAAAGAATTCATTGCAAGTTTTTGTCAAACACATTTAATCCAATAACAATGCATTATGAATTACACTTATACAAGATTACAAACCTCGAAAAAAAAAAGTTCATAATTTCCATCAATAATCAAATTATGGGTCATTCTACAATATCTACAAATCTTTTTTTTTTTTTTTGGATAGTACCCACTCAAATCTTAATCATTGTTACTATCAAATGTGACATAATTACTATCATATGTGACGTTATTACTAAATAATGTGATGTTAATACTATCTAATTTTTTTCTATATTAAATTTAAATAAATATATAAAAATTTAGGATACCAAACAATGTAATGATAACTACCATCATATATGATATTGATACCATCAAATGTAACGTTTTACCTATTAGAAGTATCATACGCGCACACACACAAAAAGTGTGGGTATTGTAGAAATAACATGTTCAAGCCCTTTGTTATAAATAGATATTATATTAATTAGATAAGGCTAATTTGAAGGGTTTCCTACCTTCTAGTAACCCACCCACCCCTTCAAAAAAAAAAAAAAAAAAAAAAAAAAAAAAAATCAATGAAATCAAGGTTTCTCTCTATTTATTTTAAAAGGATGAGATCCATTTTATAATGAATATTTAATTCTTCACAAATTTATAAATCTAAACTCTATTTAAAATCACATCTCACCCAATAAAGGATAACATCTAATTTTAGATGATAGAGTAACATATATTGTTGATTGGACAGTCAAAAACATGTTTGAATTTTACCATAGTTTAGACAGTTGTATGCATTCTGGTTTTAAATTTTTTATGAATTATGGATTGTAAACCCTAGTTTTCAGAAATTGTAAGTTCCATATTTAGGATTTGGGTATGTGTAATGTATGTAGGTTGCAAAATGAAGTATAAACAGATAAATCCATTTATTATTGTAATGATTTTTGTTTTAGGTCAAATGTAATATAAGAAAATTCTCTTAATTTGATATGTACCTTCTATTTATCTATAGTGGCGTGCATTGTGTAAAGAAATCAAGGTTGTTAAAATCGGGATCCGGGATCGTAGGATCTCCACATATCGAAAAAGATCCGGATCGGGGTAGGATCGCACACCCCAATAGGATCGACAGTAGGATCCGTAGGATCGGATGATCCTACGGGATCCTACTGTCGATCCCACTAAACATACTATTTGGGCCAATTTATATTATAGGTTAATGAGAATTGAGAAGTACACGAGCCTAATAGATAAAAACAACCAAAATGATTAAAACCAGTCTTTTAGCCCAAAAAACTTGTGAAATGACAAATAAATCCCTCTCTATTCTCAATTAAAATCCAACCACACCCCACACAATACTCAGTTCCAAAATCCCTAAACCCACACGCTATGTTGCTGCCACTGTGCCTCCATCACTGCCTCCGTCGCTTCCAACCTCACATACTCGCTTTCAACTCTTTATTGTCTCAAACTCTTACTGTATCAGTATGTATTCTTAACGTTTACTAATATTTTTCTGTAGATTCAGATTATGATGATAGGAATCTTAGAATGGATGATTAAATGTTTAGCTTATGACTTATGTACTGTTGATACTTAATGTAGTTATTCACTATTTCACTTATTTCGTACTTAATTGCTAACTAATTAGTAATTACTTATTAAATTTTTGGATAAATTGTGTTGAAAATTAAGCATATATCTTTTGTCAATATAAATGTAACGAATAACGATGTATCAACCTCATGCATAGTACGAATTACATTATCTTGAAGCAAAACTTTTAATTTATTTTTATTTTTTTATGGATAATATCATAATTCTAATGAACATTTAACATACAAAGCTATTATTAATGTGTTTTTACACTTTTTCCGACAAATAAGTAGGATCTTACGATCCACGATCCGATCCACGAAGTCTCTCCACCGATCCTGTGTAGGATCCCGATTTTAACAATCTTGAAAGAAATAGGAAGAGACACAAAAACAAAAAACAAAAATATCAATAGCACAACTTATCATGTAGTCCTTAAGATTCAAGCCCATTTTGCCAAGACAGACATACACCCAGCCCCTAGAAGAAGTGAAACATTTGTCCCCAATTGGATCTTCACATTTTTTTGCACTCTTGGGTTCATGAAATCTTCTGCTAGTAGGTCAACAAGTGCCATATAAATCAGAATCCCAGCAGCAAGGGCATTAAAAGTCCCTTCAACAATTAGAGCAGTTGGACTATTATCTTTGTAAGTGCTTGATACTCCAATACCGATTGCAATCCCTACTGGGGTTGTGAGTGAGAAAAATATTGACATTATTGCTGTAGATCTAGACTTGAATTTGGCCTACATAGAAAAACGAAAAGAAAGGGTGAAAATTTTTTATTTTCTATAAATGGAAAATTATGGAAGAAAATGTTTGGGCAGTTTATCAATAATTCAATTTAATTTGAGGTAAGCCAATCAATTTTTTGACCTTTAGAATTATTATAGTGTTAATCATCATCTCATTTTTGGTGAAAAAGTTATTATTTTATGTATGAATAACAACGATTAAAGAAATGAGGATGTGATCATTATGAAGACATGTTAAGTCCATTTCCCAAACTCTCTAAAATATACGTAAACTATATATATATATATATATATATATATATATATATATATATATATATATATATATTCAAAACTTCCTTCATCAAATTTTAAAATTCAATTTTTGTATTGGAAAGAGCATCAATTTGTGACTATGGCTAAAGCATTAAGTGTCATACCTGAGCAATGCAGCCACCAAGCCCGACACCCTCAAAAAATTGATGGAAAGACAAGGCTACCAGGAGAGGCCTTATTGTAGCAACATTTTTAGAAGCACCCAAATCCACTCCAATAATTACTGAATGAAAAACAATTCCTAACTCCAAAACCTGACAAAACAAAAAAGCCAATCAAAGTAAGAAATCATATGAAATACAATTGGTAAGGATTAGCAAAGAATGAACTTGAAAGTAGCCTGTACTTGTGCTATAATTCGATGACGGGTTAGCTCTGGCAAATTCATTCCTTCGGAAGGGGTGGCCGAGCCATGAGCGTGACCATGTGTGGCATGTGTATGAACATGTATGTGATCCGCATGCTCATTGTTTGCTTCTTCATTTCCAACTACCTGCATGTTTTTAATTTTTTTTTTTTTTTTTTTTGACAACTTTTTTTTCTTTTGATAATTTGATATATAATTGGGGATAAGGGTTTTGAACCATATATAGTTCTTTTCATAAAGGAGATTGGTCAATGTCAGTTAAATTATAAAACTCTTAGCTTTTAATAACAGTTTAAAAAATCATGATAAAAAAAGAGAAAGTAAAAATGTAATACATGCAAAAGTCACTTAATTAGCGAGATTCCTATAGTAATATTAATTTAATTACTTTACCTGTTTATTAAAGTGCAACCTGTTATAATAGCTAGTGGCATACGCATCCACCATTAATGTTCCAATTGATGACACCATGGCAAAGAAACCTGTGAAGGGAAAAATGCCCCATGGATTATTATTGAGGCATGGTGAAGTCAAGTTTGTGAATGCATCCGGTAGTACATGAATGAACCCGGTTGCTAGAATCACACCGGCTGCAAAAGCCTTGATGATGAAAAAGGAATCTTTTTCCGGGCTTAGAGCTCGGAATTTTTTGCCTAGCAATGGGATGCATACCCCCGCAGCACCAGCAACAAGAATGGAAGCTATTGAACACAGCTTATATTTAAGTGCTGTGCTATTGTTACTATTTGTGTTCCCGGCATCATCACATGTACAATCACCGTATGTAGTAGGGAGGAAAATAATAAGAATAAATATCAAGTTCAAGATGTAATTGAAAGAACAAACTTGAAGATTAATCATGGTGAGAGTCAAGAGTGGAAAGAAGAAAAATGATGAGTTTAAGCTTTTGGGTATGGTTCTTTGAGATAGGTTGAGTTTAGTTCTTATTATAAAGGAAAAATGATGTGCTGGTTGTCGTAATCACCTACTGGGTATTGTTGAAATTTGTTGTTTAAGAAAAAAAAAAAAAAAAAAAAGAAATCACTTGGTGAAATTAGCATGTGAACATCTTGTAAGGTCAACGATTACAAAAACAAAAAGTATATAGATAGGAAAAGAGGACTATTAGGCACCATAAGTACCTGCTATAGAGAATTAGGTTTTGCATATGTACTTTTCTTTAGAACCAACTCACTAGAAGACATAAGCTAAGACATTTTCAAATTCATTAAACCATTCTTTCGTGTAATGCAAAGATGGCTAGGTTTTAAGCGTCTCAAGTGACTGACTCTCATTCCTAGGAGAAGTAGTCATCCAAAAAATGGATTAAAATTATATAATTCATTTTTTCTAGATATAAGAATGTCATGATCTAAATTGTCTGTTAGTTGTTGGGATACATGGCAATCTAGAAATTGATGAAAGTGATTAAGCACTAAAAAGGTTATAAGGTCATGTAAAGGCATATAATTCTGAGAATTAGGTTTTTTGAGTACAGCTTATCCTAGCTGGGAGGACTCATTCAAGCTGAAGATATGTAGACATTATGTTGTCATTCAAACACCTTAATCAAGATAGTTTTTCTTAGATTATACCATTCTAGAGCTTAACGAAATTAAGCTCAGAATATTGAAATTTTAGTTGCTACCTGCCAATAAAATGCTTGTCATGATAGCAGCAATGTATGATTGCACAGAGACGACGCACGTACAAGATAAATTTTAGTTTTAGACGAAAGATACAGAATGAGTGATCTCACTGCTCATGTGAGTTTATATAAGTTATAAAGTTATCACTATCCTAATCATGAGATCATTATTCCTGCTCAAAACCTCTCAAGTAGGTTTCATTTATGTATGACTTTTAAGCACTAAAAAATTATTGATTGTTTATCAAATGATAAATTTAATGATATAACCATAGTTCTAACAAACACTAAATATAACTTTGGATAGTCTTGAACTTAGGGTGCACATGGAAAGCCAATATCAGAAAAAATAAGTTATGGGCCTAAAAAAACCTTTTGATTGGCTGTATATATATATATATGTGCCACAAAAGATACTCATGCTTTGTGGGTAATTCTATAATATTTCTGTAGATACGGTACTTTTAATAGATAAAATCTCACATTGATAGTACCAATGTCACACATGATAGTACCTACCCCACATATAATAGTACTTACCATCACATTATTTAATACCATAAATTTCTATTTATTATTTAAATTTAATATATATTAAACAATCAGATAGTACCAACATTACATATAATGGTACTTATATCATATTTGATGGTACTAATTAAATAAGTACTATATCCACAAAAAGAGTGTGAGTATTGTAGAATGATCCATATTTTGCATAACATATTTGAGTAACCCAAATCTTTTACGGATGAGTACTATAATGAATTAATGACACGTTCATTTTTATTAACATTTTTGTCTAAAATGACAAGATGGCTAATTTCCATCATAGAAGAACTCACGAATTCTATGGCTGAAGTTTTAAAGTCTATCTGTCTTTAATTTTGTGCAAGCTTAAGTTAATGTAATTAGGATTATTTTTTTCAGTTAATGTTGGGAATTATGATATAATTAAGGGTAGTGATACTAGAAATTGGGGAATTGACAGTAGATAGCCATCGTTATGTAATGATAGAGAATTAAGCAATCAGGTGATGACTTCAAAAGTTAAAGGGCATAGTTAAAAGCTGAAACATGCATGCATGGCGTGATTGTTAAGAGTAATGATAATGTAATTTAATAGTGAGGGGTTTTAAAAATATTAATTTTAAAAAAGTTATTCAACGATGTAGTATTAACAAAGAATTACACCATGTATAAGTTGATTAATTCTATTCCAATTCTTATATATGTATTTTCAAATTCAATTTTTTGAAACCATTTGAGAGGATCGATGCTTTCAAGCCTGAAGGAGTAAATATTCTGTTGTCATACTCACGCCAACTACTCCATTAATCAAGAGAATTTAGCTTAAATTGCGACATAATGGGGCTTATTGTAACAAAGTCAACCTCAAAATGGTTTTTATTTTGTGATGAATTGATGACTGGGCAAGTGATCAAGTAGGGACGGAAAAAAGCCAAAGAACTATAGGTCAAGCACTTTTAAGTGTTTCCAATAAAGATGTACAAGTTGGAATACCTCACTTAAGATGTATCATAAAAAAGCTGGGACCAAAAAATAAATAAAATAAAATAAATCCCAGACTAAACCCTCTAAATATTTTGATACTAAACTAATTACATTTTAGGAAATTCATACTAAACTAATCTAGTTTGTATTTAAAAAATTCAAACCCTTTCATTACCATGAGTCGAATCAAATTGGAAAAGTGGTATTAAAAAGCCTAAATTTTTTTGTAGATTAAGAGAAAAAGAGATACATTTAAATTTTTGGGCAAATTACAGTAACATCTCTTGAGATTTTGTGAAATGAAGACCTCATATTATTTTAGAAAATGACACTCTACCCCTTCACTTTTGTCAAAAAATAACATTTCGCCCTCTCACATTTGTTAGAAAATGACATTTCACCCCCTCCTCACCATTGTTAGAAAATTTATATTCTAACAATAGGAAGGGTCAATATTGTCATTTAGCAAAACCTTGAGGGATGTTGTAATTTACTATAAATGCTATTACATAAACCAAGTTTTTTTATGTACATAAGCTTAAAAACAAGGATCTTTTAGTGATTTAAAATGCATAATCAGGTCGGTTCAGGCACCTATAAGGTGTAAAACCTACCTTATTGTTGATTGAAAATTTTGAACCCAAATCCACCTCAAAAATTAATAATCTTAAACTATAACCCTTTTTTTCAAAAAAAAAAAAAACACCCTATTAAACACGACACATTGACAAAAAAATACATTAATTGTGTTGTATTTTTCCTTTTATGTAGGTTAATTTATAATAAGGAATCCAAATCTTATATCCCACTTTTTGTGTTCCACTTTATTCTCCTCCAATCAAAAATTGCCACGCATTTTTTTTGTTTCCTTATAAAAATAACTAAAGTTTAAAATGGAAACAAAACAAACACGTGTCGTATGATAGTTGATAAAGTATAAAGTGGATAAATGATATTTTTCTTGAAAGGAAGTGTATATGTAGCCTCTATGTCAAATACAAATCATCTATCCCATTTTTTGTATTTCACTTTATACTCCATCAAGTGCAATATACCACGAGTCAAATTGTGTTTGATTTTTTTTTTTTTTTTTTTTTTTTTATTTTATAAAAAAAAAAAAAATGACGAATTGTGATTAATGAAGTATAAAGTGGAACACAAAAAATAGGATAGAGGATTTGTATTCCTCTACCCCTTTTACGGAATCAGTATCAAAGAGCCCATCCAACGACACCTCCATCCTCACCTTGCATGTTTTGATTAATTTAAACTCTCTCTCTCTCTCTCTCTCTCTCTCTCTCTCTCTCTCTCTCTCTCTCTCTCTCTCTCTCTCTCTCTCTCTCTCTCTCTCTCTCTCTCTCTCTCTCTCTCTCTCTCTCTCTCTCTCTCTCTCTCTCTCTCTCTCTCTCTCTCTCTCTCTCTCTCTCTCTCTCTCTCTCTCTTCTCTCTCTCTTCTCTCTCTCTCTTCTTTCTTTTAGGTTTTCCTTTTGTTTATTAAAAAAAAAAAATGAATTAAAAGAAAACATGCTTATTGGCTCCCCCTGAAATTTTTTTATGGGAAAATTATTCACAATTGATGCATATTTTAAGGGAAACAAATGTTTAGAATTGGGATAATCCATATTTTAAAAGAAAAATGTACAAGATTGGGAGCTTAATGCTCAATCCTCTATCCTAAATGTTGAAATTTTAGATGTTAAACCCTCTAAAAAAGCTCAATCCATTTTATTTTTGCTTAGGAATTAGAGATTTTTTTTTTTTTTTTTAATGTTGTTATATTCAACTATGCCCCCCTTGGCAAATTTTCTAACTCCGCCATTAGTAACGATAATGATAGTTTAGAAAGTAATGCTCCACTTAATCTTTTATTAGCATTACTTATTATATTTTAATAAGTTGGCACATCCTAACCCTTCATTTATCTAAAATGAATTCTAACCATGAAATAGCAAGATAAAACACCTCTTTTTCTCTCTCCCTAACCCTAGCCGCCACCCCTTCCTTCTCATCTATCATTCTCTTTTTCTTCTAGTTTAGGGCCACGGCCTACTCTCACCTCCGTGTGAGAGTGATCTTAGCCTGGATATGGCCAGATCTAGGCCATGTGGTCCTCTCCCTTTTCCTTTTCTGTTTTCCCCTTTTGTTTATTTTATCTTTTGACATCTTGATCGGCTTCCTCCGAGCCACTACGACCACCCTCCATCTCCCTTGGTTTCCGCCCCCTATCTCTCTCCTCAGCTCTGATCCAGTGATAGTGGGCTTCGCCAGAATCCATAAGTGGCTCGTGACTCCGGTGATTTCCCCCTCTTTTGACGGAATACTTGTTACTTCTAGTTGGCGGCAAGATCTTCGGCAGACCGTGGATGATCAGTAGACAGCGGGTTTGGGGGCTACTCCCATTTCGAGCTTTTATCATCGACCATCTAGGTGACTTGGGGGTAGATTTGTCAAAGTTCTTTCTATTGGAGAGCCTTTATACCCAAATCGCATGGCATCCCTTGCCATGGATAATCTGATTCGACTTCTCAATTTATTGCTACTCGGATGGGATCATGGCTCCAAGCCTTCTGTCGTTCTGGACATTTTCAGTTGCGGTTGCTCTTACTTTCTACCAAATGGTTGACAAGTTCTGTGTCCTTTGTTTTTGTTATTATTGTTGTGTTGTTGTTAGCTTAGTTGTTGTATTTTCTTTTTCAGTTGTTGTTAGGTTGGTTGTTTTTTCTTTGTACTGTTTTGCCGCCCTTATTATAGGGTTTTTCGCCCTTGTTATAGGATCCGGATCCATAACGTATGTCATTTTTGCCGCCCTCATTGTAGGATTTGAGCTTTACTCTGTAATCTTTTTTTTATTGCCAATAAAGTCATTTTTATTTATCAAAAAAAAAAACAAAGAGACTATCCATTTCACTTTGAAATGGAGGTTATCTTTATACAAAGGGGATAAGGTCGTTAACAAGGTGGAGTTGGAGTCTAGGCCTAATAGAGTAATAACCGTACCTTTAAGTCTCACTTTGGGCCAACCTCTAATAAAAAGCCTTGTACGAGCCAAGCCAAGTCCATTTTCATGTTGGGGCCCATTGCCCATGGTAGTAAGTTGGGCAGCCCAGCCCAAAGTTGAGGGAAAAAGCGGTTAATGTGGAAGAGAAAATCATGAAGTGGACCAGGTAGAATGAATGTCCCAATTTTCATGGTATGGAATTGTAGAGGTACTCTAAAATTCTAAATCCCAATTTTCATAGAAGTGTTTTGGAATTGGTCTTATGAACTTTCTTGTTTTTTTACTGCTTTATATGCTAGTCATAACTCATAAGTTCAAAGAAATGTGCATTCTGTGGAAGAATTTAGAAATAAGTTGCTAGTTTACACATTTTACTATGGGTAGTGGCCGGGATTTTAATGAAATCTTGGTTAGTTTACATATTTTACTTGAGTTAATGATAAATTTATTTCTAATGGCTTCGAAGTGGTTTCAAATTGTTTAAAGAAAAGAGAGTATATTATATGATATTATGCATGTGTGTGAGTGTGTGTGAGAGAGAGAGAGAGATATACTATTCTGCATATTATGTAATTGGTTAGAAACTAGTAAAATAAAGGAATCAAAAGTTTTAGTTGATGTAGGACTTTTAAAGATCAAAGAAATTCAAAATAGACATTGTTAACTTAATTTATTTCCAATGGAGCTCAACTACCTAACTCAAGTTGCCCATCAGCCCATGATATAAAAGATGGGTTTTGCCAAGTAGCATCTAGTTTGACTAAAAACTCTGTTGAAATTAAGTGTACAATTAAGTTCTAATGAAACTTGGTGAACATATTGTTTAATTTCAATGAAATTATCTTCAGATTTCTTTCCAAATCAGCTAATAATATTATTTATTATTTATTTAATTTAAAAATCAAGCAAAGATTTACCAGCTATAATATGTTACGAAGGATAAAGATGATATATGGTGAATTACTTGTAAAAAAAAAAATCTTGTTGAAATATATACCATTAAGAGTAGGTGTTGAACCCCCAAGGTATAGGAACATATCACCAATCAAACATCCCTCCAAAATTTTGACCTTGAGATCATTCCTAATGTTTCATTTGAACCCGCCCTTAATATAATCCTAGAATGCCTTTAATCATATTTTTTTTCTTTTAAAGTATTGGATTATACACCTCTAATCTAATGTGTAATAATTAATTAAGTAAAATAGAATCGTCATTGTTTTACTCCTTATGTTATTTATAGATATATATAGTAATATAGAGCTGCCAAGTAATGTTGAATCGAAAAATTCTGTCAAGAAGTGACTTCCACTAACAAACGAAATTACATTAGTACATATTATTTTTGATGACATTGTCTTGTCATTTGTATTTCAAAAGAAAAACGAACTAGTCTACTTCTTGAAGCATTGTAAGTAACAGTAGTGCCATTAACTCCATATATCTCTTCAAAGGATCCAGCAAACACCATTTTCTTTATTCTGAGAAGGGAATGAAATAGTTGAAACAATGTAATAGTGATATCTAACAACAACATGAACAATAATAATAATTACAATATTGAAATCACGAAACATAATAGCAATATTAAGTAGCATATGCCCTAATTATCAAATACTTTTTAACTATGCAATAATGCTGTCCCTTTCAAAATTTTCTTTGTATGAACAGATAGTTTAGTATTGCACTAAATTAACTAGAGAAATTTCTTGTTTTACTAGAGCATATAACGGGGATAGTAAATGAAGACTAACCTAAATAATGCATCAAAAGTAGTTGTTCTAAACGTAATGGGCTTACTCACACCTTGGCAAAGGTTATGAACCTCATTATCAATACAAGCATCCGCATTCTTGACTAGTAGAAAGGACATTCATACCTATAGATGGACAAAGTTTAGTTATAAACCAACTATGTGGCAACTCATAAGATTATCCACGTATATTTTTAGTCACATGACCTATTTAATGAGTCATGTGACTTATTTAAATAATACATATGGATAGTCTTATAAGTTGCCACATAGTTGGTTTATAGCTCTAGACTACAAACTAGTTTGTAGCTAAACTTTGTCCTAAAAAGACATACTTGAGGAACCAAAATTATGAAACAAAGTATTTTCTAATATATTTAGTGTATTAGAGGAACCAAAATTATGAAACAAAGTATTTTCTAATATATTTAGTGTATTAGATGTGGGGTGTCATATTATATTAGGGCCTAAAAGCCCAATCCATTGTATAGGCTATTGTGGGGTGTCATATTATATTAGGGCCTAAAAGCCCAATCCATTGTATTTTGAGGCCTAACCCATTTAAGTTAGGCCCAATTATTTGTATGCCTCTCTCCCTATTTCCCATGTAGCCTATATAAGGCCTCCCCATTCTATTGTAAGGGAGGGCGAATGATGAGTGAGAAAAGACTAGGTGGACGTAGGCCCCATTGGCCGAACCACGGTAAATCTTGCGTCACTTTCCCTTTTTTCCCCCCAACCACGCCAAATCCCGAAAATGCGGTTCCGACCCTAGAAATAAATGGGAGGAGCTAATTTTGACCTCCTACATTGGCGCCGTCTGTGGGAACCGTATTTTCCGGAATTATGGCATGAACGGGGGCTATTTCCGAGCATCCAAGCTCCGCCAAGCACGGCAAGCCTCGGAACTCGAGCTTCCAAGCATCCAATCAAGCAAACACCTTAACCATTGGGTAGATAGTGGCTTGATCTAGAAATCCCTGTGAGATTGTGGTCATTAGAGCCTTCACGCGCTCTCACATGCCGTTAGAATACTCAGCTGGGCTGCCCACGCGCCACCACGCGCGGCCGAGCCACTACGATCTCCGAAATCGTCGTTCCAGGCATCTACTCAGATCAAGACCACCACCAATGGATAGATCGTCTCCCGATCTATCGTTGTACGGTGGCAAAACAGCCATCAGAGGTGGAACGCGCCTTCACGCGCCGATGGGAACTCCGGCACTCCGTTCACGCGCCGCCGCGGCTTGCAAACTCAATAACGGAGTCTTTCGAGCTCCGATTCAGAAAGCCGCACCATCATCAGAGTTCTCTCCAGCCGATCTGTCATTTGGGGTTGGAATCTCGGCCATCGGAGTCTTCACGCGCCTCCACGCGCCGTCGAGGCTCCGGCGGAATATTCTACGCGCAGGCACGCAGCAGCGTGTGTGAGGCACACGCGACCACGCTCCTGGCACACGCCCAGGCCACGTGTCGCTTCGCTGTGCCACTACGTCAGCCCTTATCGCCACGTCAGCGCGCCACATCAGCATGCCATGTGGCAGAAAAAAAAAAAAAAGGAAAAAATTGGGAAGACGGAACGGGGCTTTCTACGGTTCAAATTCATCCTCAAGGCCTTTATGGCCTCGCCTCGAAGCTAAGTTTTCTTAACTTGCTTTTTATGCAATTTCCTTAATTAGTGATTTGCTATAATTGTTTCATAAAATGTCATCCTAAATGCATGATCTACATTATGGCTTTACGTTCACAAGCATGAGAGCATAGTCTTAATATTTATATTTTGGGATGAATATAAATATCATAGAATTTAAACCACAATCCTTCTAAGGCTTTGAAAATTAAAATGAAATTATTTTCATTTTTTTTGTTTTGTGGTGGGAGGTGGTTAATTCTCAATGATTAACTACCCAATTATTTTTATATAAACACAATCATTATTATGACATGATAGATGATGGGAATACGTGTGATTTTTATAACACGTAGTAATATTTGCTCAAATATGTTAACACTTACATGCTCATTACACACGGACGTGCCATTTATGCAAAACTCCTCATGCAAATATTTTTTGCAAATAGCTGTTATTATGTGTGTTTGCATTGACATGCATTCCATGCAAAGTGTTTATTTAGCATGTCGAATCTATGAGATTACATGCAAAAAATGATAAATTCTACTCGAATTGTTTATGCACCTTCTAGACTTGACTTTGTCTTTAGATGCGTGCCCTTTGTGGTAGAACGATTAAGTCTAATCTTTTCCACCGAAAGTCTCGATGCTTATAACATATTTTAATATGAAGCTAGAAATTGTTTACAAGTTGTGCTTATAGCATAATAGTTTATATATGGAACATGGACCATATCACATGACTTAACATGCCTCCTAGAATGCACTTGCCTGGAAACTTGCTTGGAATCAATGACTATGTGTTAGTCAATGCAGCACTTTATTGATGAATGCAGTGATTCATTTGTCTATCTAACTGCATCTTTCATTGGGGTGGTCATATTTTCTTGAAAATGCTTCGCAGGGCCAACACAGTTGCGAATGCACTCAAAATTTAAAGGATTTAAAGCTAGAAGACAACTTGACTCAGGCTTCGGTCAACCTAAACGGTTCCCAAGCACTGAGGTCCAGGGGGACTGGCAAGTTAAAAATAAAAGCTTGACTTAGGCTTCGGTCAACCTAAACGTTTCCCAAACACTGAGGTCCAGGGGGACTGGCAAGCTAAAAAAGAAGAAAAATTGACTTAGACTTCGGTTAACCTAAGGGTTCCCAAGTACTGAGGTCCAGGGGGACTGGCAAGTTAAAAATAAAAGCTTGACTTAGGCTTCGGTCAACCTAAAAGGTTCCCAAGTACTGAGGTCCAGGGGGACTGGCAAGCTAAAAAAGAAGAAAACTTGACTTAGACTTCGGTCAACCTAAGGGTTCCCAAGTACTGAGGTCCAGGGGGACTGGCAAGTTAAAAATAAAAGCTTGACTTAGGCTTCGGTCAACCTAAACGGTTCCCAAGCACTGAGGTCCAGGGGGACTGGCAAGTTAAAAATAAAAGCTTGACTTAGGCTTCGGTCAACCTAAACGGTTCCAAGCACTGAGGTCCAGGGGGACTGGCAAGCTAAAAAAGAAGACAACTTGACTCAGGCTTCGGTCAACCTAAACGGTTCCCAAGCACTGAGGTCCAGGGGGACTGGCAAGTTAAAAATAAAAGCTTGACTTAGGCTTCGGTCAACCTAAACGGTTCCCAAGCACTGAGGTCCAGGGGGACTGGCAAGCAACTTGACTTAGACTTCGGTCAACCTAAGGGTTCCCAAGTACTGAGGTCAGGGGGACTGGCAAGTTAAAAATAAAAGCTTGACTTAGGCTTCGGTCAACCTAAACGGTTCCCAAGCACTGAGGTCCAGGGGGACTGGCAAGCTAAAAAAGAAGAAAACTTGACTTAGACTTCGGTCAACCTAAGGGTTCCCAAGTACTGAGGTCCAGGGGGACTGGCAAGTTAAAAATAAAAGCTTGACTTAGGCTTCGGTCAACCTAAACGGTTCCCAAGCACTGAGGTCCAGGGGGACTGGCAAGCTAAAAAAGAAGAAAACTTGACTTAGACTTCGGTTAACCTAAGGGTTCCCAAGTACTGAGGTCCAGGGGGACTGGCAAGTTAAAAATAAAAGCTTGACTTAGGCTTCGGTCAACCTAAACGGTTCCCAAGCACTGAGGTCCAGGGGGACTGGCAAGCTAAAAAAGAAGAAAACTTGACTTAGACTTCGGTCAACCTAAGGGTTCCCAAGTACTGAGGTCCAGGGTGACTAGCAAGTTAAAAATCCAACTTGACTTAGACTTCGGTCAACCTAAGGGTTCCCAAGTACTAAGGTCCAGGGTGACTGGCAAGTTAAAAATCCAACTTGACTTAGACTTCGGTCAACCTAAGGGTTCCCAAGTACTAAGGTCCAGGGTGACTGGCAAGTTAAAAATCCAACTTGACTTAGACTTCGGTCAACCTAAGGGTTCCCGAGTACTGAGGTCCAGGGTGACTGGCAAGTTAAAAATCCAACTTGACTTAGACTTCGGTCAACCTAAGGGTTCCCGAGTACTGAGGTCCAGGGTGACTGGCAAGTTAAAAATCCAACTTGACTTAGACTTCGGTCAACCTAAGGGTTCCCAAGTACTGAGGTCCAGGGTGACTGGCAAGTTAAAAATCCAACTTGACTTAGACTTCAGTCAACCTAAGGGTTCCCAAGTACTGAGGTCCAGGGTGACTGGCAAGTTAAAAAATCCAACTTGACTTAGACTTCGGTCAACCTAAGGGTTCCCAAGTACTGAGGTCCAGGGTGACTGGCAAGTTAAAAATCCAACTTGACTTAGACTTCGGTCAACCTAAGGGTTCCCAAGTACTGAGGTCCAGGGTGACTAGCAAGTTAAAAATCCAAATCTAGCTTGACTCAGGCTTCGGTTCAACCTCTGAGGTTACCAAGTGCTGAGGTCCAGGATGACTGGCAAGCGAAAGCTCAAAATCTAGCTTGACTCAGGCTTCGGTTCAACCTATGAGGTTACCAAGTGCTGAGGTCCAGGATGACTGGCAAGCAAAAACTCCAAATCTAGCTTGACTCAGGCTTCGGTTCAACCTCTTAAGTTACCAAGTGCTGAGGACCAGGATGACTGGCAAGTGATAGATGCGGTTCTACCCAAGCATAGGCTATGAACAGCCGCTTAGCTAACAAAATTGAAACAAAAGAATGAGCATGAAATATGTACGAATACGAAACAAGCGAAACGCTAAATGAGAAACCAAAAGTATTGAATATGGCTCCAACGGCCTTGAACCGAATGGCTCCAACGGCCTCGAACAAAAGCTTGTGTATGATTTATGAAAAATCATGTCTTTCTCCTGCATAAAAGTAAGAAGCAAAAAAAAAATTGACTCACATGTCTTGTTTTTTGGGCCTTAAAGGCCTTGTTCGGTCTCTATAACCCGATCTCGGCCTCTAGTGCCTCATTCGGTCTTTAGGACCCGATCTCGGCCTCCAGTGCCTCTTTCGGTCTCCAGGACCCAAGATCAGCTTCAAAGGCCACTTTTGGTCCCAAGGATCTAAGCTCAACTTGCAAGGCCTCACCTCACATCCGATCAGATCCAGTCTCCACTTCCCTCTCTACATTCGACAAGCGAAGACTGGGGGGCTATTGTGGGGTGTCATATTATATTAGGGCCTAAAAGCCCAATCCATTGTATAGGCTATTGTGGGGTGTCATATTATATTAGGGCCTAAAAGCCCAATCCATTGTATTTTGAGGCCTAACCCATTTAAGTTAGGCCCAATTATTTGTATGCCTCTCTCCCTATTTCCCATGTAGCCTATATAAAGGCCTCCCCATTCTATTGTAAGGGAGGGCGAATGATGAGTGAGAAAAGACTAGGTGGACGTAGGCCCCATTGGCCGAACCACGGTAAATCTTGCGTCACTTTCCCTTTTTTCCCCCCAACCACGCCAAATCCGAAAAATGCGGTTCCGACCCTAGAAATAAATGGGAGGAGCTAATTTTGACCTCCTACATTAGATTATACCTTCAATAGTGAATCCACGAAATTCTTCCTTGATCGGTTCATCCACAAGAATTTTCTTGGACTATCTCAGCTTGTTATGCTCGTTATGTTGTTTTCCTTCAACCATATTCACTAGCCATTTCGGTTTTCCAGTTGTGAACACAAGATACCCCATACCCAATCCGAGCAATAATCCACATCCGTACCCCAGCAATATGACTTTCCAATGAAACCAAAACTTCAAATCATCTTTTAGTATGGTTGATGATGGTAGTGATTGGTTTCCTTTGTCATCACCACAACTTCTTGTCAATGGAAATCCACATAAGTGCAAGTTTCCACTGTATGAGTCATTTGAAAATGTATTGAACTGGTTACCTTGAGGTATTGGTCCAACTAGACAATTTCCCGATAAGTTTAAAACTTCAAGTGATGTAAGATCTACCAATTTGATTGGAATTTCTCCTATAAGCTTGTTTGAGGAGAGATCCAACCATTCAAGATTCGTCAGCTTTCCTAATGACGAAGGCATATGACTTTCAAGTTTATTGTGTGAAAGGTTGAGCCCCTTGAGTGATTTAAGCTCTCCAATGGAATCTGGAATCTCTCCTTTGAAACTATTGTTTGAGAAATCAATAGTTGTAAAAAGATTTTGGATTTTCACTAATTCCATAGATAGCCCTTTCATGACCACTATCACAGAATCAAGATAATAGTTCTCACCTATATACTTCAATTCACCTTTTTCTGTACTTGCATTCATCATGGCTTTGAAATGATCGAAACAATTTGTTGGAAATTGACCATGAAACTCATTGTGAGAAAGGTCTATGATCCGTAAATTAGTGAAGGCAAATTTGGTCCTTGGATTCCCTATAGGACCTTGAAATCTGTTTTTTCGCAAGACAAGAACCCTCAAGTTTGGAAGTGTTCCTAACCAATGAGGAAATGTGTCATTAATCTTGTTGTTACCAAGGTCAAGCACTTCCAAGTGTCTGCAATTGACCAATGATTGTGGCAATGCCCCTTCTAATTGATTGTCATTGAGGTTAAGACTTCTTAAGCTGTTGCCCCTAGCAAACGTTTTCGGGATGGTGCCAAGAAATTTATTATTTCGTAGATCCAACACCGATAAACTATCACTGAAGTTTCCCAAGCACAAGGGAATAATGTCACTCAAGTTATTATGAGACAAATCAAGGACTTTGAGAGAATTGATATTACAAATCAATAAAGGGATCATTCCACTTAATTTATTCCTTGAGATTGAAAAGAAGGAAATGCCTAATGGAGGTACTGGAAGTGGCCCTTGAAGCAAGTTGGAATGAAGATCAAGATATCCCATTTGTTTCCATGGAAGTTGGTCTATACTTGTCAAGAAGTTGTTTGATAGATTCAAATATTTCATCGTATCCTTCCCCACATCAAACATCCATGTTGGTGTATTGCCTTTGATTTGGTTGTGGGAAAGGTCCAACCTTTCTAAATTTACAAGGTTTCTTAAAAAGATTGGAAATTCACTGAAATTGCAAGATGACAAATATAATTCATAAAGTTTGGGCAAGGTATAATTGACATTGCTGAAGGTGCTCAATGATAGGAGAGGGTTATGTGAAAAGTCGACCATTTGAAGGTTTTTCAGCTTCAAGAACATGTTTGACTCAACAATGCCACTTAAATTATTGAAAGAGACATTTATATGATAAAGGCTCACAAGTTTAGAGATCGACATTGGAAGAGGACCATGTAGGTTGTTATTACTCAAGTCAAGATACCTCAATGAATTATTTTGAAATTCATCAATATTCCCAATGAGTTGGTTATTATCCAGACATAAAGAATGCAAATGTGGTATGGAATACAACCAAGATGGCATCGTGCCGTTCAATAAGTTATGAGATAAATCAAGATGTTCTAGCTTGTAAGGAATGTGATTGACTAGTTCAGTCAAGTTTTTAGAAACATCTGAAAGTTGACCTATGAAATTGTTGAATGAGAGATCTAAGAAACTGAGTCGTTCAAACTTTAGGAAGGACCATGGTATTTGGCCACCAAAGTTATTATGTGAGAGGTCCAAACAAGTGATTTTTGTGAGGTTAAGAATAAGTGTTGAATATGACCTTGTGAAATTGCACCCACCAAGGTACAATTTTCTCAAGGACTTTAGATTGCTGATTAGATTGGGTAAGTCAATTGGAAATCCAGTCTCAGAGAGACCCAAGGACTTGAGGGGACTACTCCAATTATACTTTGGAAGAGAACCAATGAGATTCGGGTTGTAACGTACATCAAGCAAATGGAGGTTGGGGAAGTGGAATATATTATCTGGAAATCTCCCTTTTAATTGACAATCATAAAGACGAAGAGATCTCAAAGAAGAAGACAAATTCATGAAAAGACGTGGTGAAACTAAAGACATGTCAGCTTCAACAAAAAAAAGTTCACTTAGCTTGGTTTGGTTCTGAATAAGCCTTTGCAAACTTAGCTCATCTAGTTTCAAGTTGCCATTCCAAGAGAGATCAAGTGAAACCAATTTGGATAGATAAGCAATTTCAGATGGAACTTGGCCGGCTAAATTGCACGTTGTGAGGTTAAGATGCGTCATATTTGCAAACCAACCAAACTGAGATAACAAATTGGAGCCAGTGAAATCATTGTATGAGAGGTTGAGTCTCTGGAGATGGTGAAGTGAGAAGAGGCTGCTATTGGAATGGATGGTGCCTTGAAGTTGGCTGCAACTAAGGTCGATGCCAATCACATGACCTGTTGAGTTATCACACGTGATCCCATTCCATGCACAACAATTTGTACCATTTTTCCAGGAATCCGTCTTGGGATAAGATTGAATTCCATGAAAAATATCACAATGAAATGATATTAAATTGTCATGAGGAACTGAAAAAGAGTTTTTGAATTGGAGCAAAGCAGAGCTCTGGTCCGGATGGCATAATGGCATTGATAAAGGAGATGGAAAAGAAGACAAAGATGAAGAGCAATTAACTTGAGAAAGCAAGAGCAACAGGAATGGCCATAATGACAACCCCATATTTCTTTCAATCAAAGGAATGGGGAGATATTTTGTCTTTTTTGCTAAAAAGATATTTTCGGTCCTAGAAAGGAATGGGGATTTTTTTTTTTTTTTTGTTGATAAAATAGAAAGGAATGAGGATTAAGATGGCATGAAAAGAGATATTTATGTCATTATGGCGGGGACCAAACTATTCTAGTCATGTTCAGAGTATTGTTTCTTTACCTAATGTTTGGCATGATTTGAAGACTTTAGTTACCATTCTTGATGAAAGTCTTTTATTTACCAAAGTCTTGCAGATTCACTGAACTTAAGACTAGCGTGAATTATGGAATATGAGGTACAGGTTGGAACTTGGAAGTGGGGCAGGCAATCAGTGATTAAGTGCCCACTATCCCGTTAGGCCATTCAGGCAATGGTTGAGGCCCTATGTAGGAGAAGCCACTAGTTAAAGCCACTAGGAGAAGGCCCAAAGTTAAATAAATAAAACTATTTGAAGTTTTAACGAATAAAACCTAAAAAATGAAATAGATAGAAGAAAATTTGAGATGTGTATATATTATTTGTCTCTATGTCATATGCAGGATTTTTAATTAACCCTCAACTATTTTTACTAAAAATCTCTCTTTTAGTAAGTTATGCAATCTTGTGTGTGAGTTCTAAACTCTTAATCTTACTCTTTCACACACAAAAATAAAATAATTGAACAAACTCTCTTCCATGTTAACACCAAAAATCCAAATTCATTATTATTTAAAATATTCTCTCTCAAAATACATTAAATAATTTTTAATTCTAGACAATATTTATTTTATTTATAAATATTTAATTGACATTTAAATATGAGAAAAGACTCCTGTTAAAGTTTATACCTTAGGTTTTAAAATGCATCGAACCCGGCCTTGCATGTTATCGTGTTATCCAGATCAGTTTTATTATGTTATCTAGACCATTTTTTCTTACTCAAATAGATTTTTTTTTTTTGAAAAAAAAAAATTTAATATATACACTTATGCATCTTGAGTCAAGGAAACATCTTTTGAAGGGAGGAAAATATTTAAGTTTTGACATCATATTCTTGGCATAGTTTTCCTCCTCAATCATTATAACGTTTACTCATTTACTGCTAGACTCAATGCAAGGTCAAGGTCAAGGTCTTTGAGGGTTTGTGAATTATTTATCTTTGCTCAGTTGTCAACTTGTCAGTATTCATTTCTTATCTTAATTGGCACGCACCAAATAATTAATACAACTTTATCACTCTCAAAATTATTCTTTTTATTTGCTTTGGTATCTTGAGGCTTTTTTTGTACTTTACTTTGTAACAGTACAGACTATAATAGAAATGTTGAAATGTGCTAATGGTATATACTTTATTATGCCTAATTTAAAAAACACATTTTTAAGCTCCTCTCCATACCCAACACTGCAAAATTTCATTTGAGGTGAGTAAGTGGGAAACCATGGAGCACAAGGGCCCATATGCACAGTGTAGAACTTGTCATATAGATGTCTTGGTGGGAGAATATCTTGTTGTTTCTCTCAGAACACTCAAATGTGAAGAACAATCAAATGCTTTAGTATTCATAATATGGTTTCATGAATTATTAACAATGTTCATCATGAATCACGAATATTGTGCTCACGTGTAAGTCAATCGTGCATGTGCATATGGTCCATATGGTCCATTAGGCATTATTTGTTTAGTTATCCCATTCAATGGGGCAATTTGTCTTGGCCAAGTGTTTGATCTAGCTAGCCATGGGACCATTAGTTTGCCTAGGACCGCAGTGGAGGTAGGAAAAGCTTCGTATGGAATGGACGAAAATGACAGGACATGAATCTTTACCCAACTTCATCATCAACAACTGTACGAGATCAAGATGGTGTAAGTGTGGCTCCATTTGCTTCATAGGATGATTAAAAATCCTTTCTTATTTTGTAGTATGACTGGCAAACAAGCAATAATGCTTCAAAAAAATTGCATCTGTAGACTTACTCAAGAATGCAATTTAATCTAATTGGCATGGCATTTGACATGGAAAAGACACGACATTAATATATATATATATATTTTTATTTTGGCTAGCTGTAAGTGAACACTAATATGTTTCTGTAGAGGCCCATTTTTTCAGTCCACGGTGGACCAGGTCCAACATCTCAGTGATCCACCAGGGGTCCAAAACCCAGCAAGCTCAGTGATCCACGGTAGACAAAACATGAAGAGAAATGGATCAAAAGCAATCCACCAGGCCCAAGCACCAAAGAGATTAACAAAAGCCCAGCCCATTTACCCCAAACTCAAGTCTGCCACACAAGAGGAGTCTGAAATAAATTCGAAAAAGAGAGGGAAAATGGCTGTCTCATAAGCACCATTTTTCCCTCCTCTCTTGACGCGGTGCTCGAGGCACTGAGGGGGAAACATTTCCAAGGAAAAATCAGATTTCCAAAGCTACTAAAATCATGACAAAAATGTTGGTTTTCTTCATTAACCAGCAGATAAGCACCATGGTCCCAGAAAAAACAGTCCACGGTAGCATCAGCCAAAACCCAGAAAAGTGGAGGAGAGCTGGTCCTCCACACCACCCAGTGGTCCACAGCAGATTACCCAGTGGTCCACGGCGAATTACCCAGCGGTTCACAAGTAAACTCATTCACAAAAACAATCTGCGGCGGCGCCAGCTATAGCAAGTGACGAAGAAGATGACGAGAAAGATGAGGCAAGGGCTGAAAAGACCAAGAAATCTCTCATGGCCGCCCAAATCAATATCAGCTGAAGTGAGTAATGATGAAAGACAAGCTGGTTATTTCCTTTGCCCACTGGTCACGGTGGACTTTGTCACAGAATGGTCCACGGCAGCACCAGCTGGAACAGAAATGAAAATTAAGGTTGAAAAGACTTGAGAAACCTGCCATGGCTACCACCACTCGGGAGCAGTGACCACCACAGCCTAGCACTCTGGTGGTCCTTGCTCCTCCACATCATGGAACTTAGGAAGCACGGTTTGGAGGTAGGGGAATCAATTTACTCGAATTTTATTTGATCTGCCGCAACAGAAAAGGTATTGATCTGCTGGGGAAAAATACCAAAAATGGCAAGATCAAATCCAATTAATGCAAAACGTATATGAGTCAAGTCATCTTAATTATTTCAAATCATTACCGAGCATTAAATGCTCGTCACTTCCTTCCTCATAAATGACCTGAAATCCGCCGCTCATCGCAGATCAAATCAGATCTGCGGCGGATGAAAACCATCAGCTCAGCCCCAAAAAATTGAACTTTGTCAAATCTCAGCCCCTTTATCTCTTGGTTAAACATTGATTCTCATGATGAGAAGGATAACAAATAAAGCCATTAGATACAAACACCATTATAAATAGGGGTGAGAAGAAGGAAGAAGGGGTTAGTTGGCTGATCAGAAAATTCTCATACTGAAATTTCTCCATTAGAGCTGGTTTCAAAAGCTCCAGAAATACAGTTAACCAACATCAGTCCACGGGACACTTCCTGTAGGTCCACGGTGGACTAAAAGCACTTTTTTAGTCTGCCACAACAGAAAACTTACATCAAACACTTAGCCCAACTCTCACTACTTACTCATGTACGTTTTGCACAGTAAATGATTCTCTTCCTACTCCAAATCTCCTAAGTTCTGTGATTTGTTATGTTTCTTTGCTTTGTTCCTGCCTTTCTTGCAAGTCACAGAGGAAGTCAAGTGTTTTGTGCTCAACCCCTTGATCCACGACACTGATCCTTGATTTTTACTACTTGTAATGTATATTGTATTTTCTGTCACTGAATGTGCAAGTTCGTGATATATTTTCTCATGTGTTGTCATCATTGTGTTGTGAGTGCTAAATGTTCTAGTGAAAGTGAAGTCAATAATCATTAGCTCATTTTGATTTGCGGCATCAATTTCATTAGTCCACCGTAACCCCCTGTGTGAGCATTGCAGCCTGGTGGATCAGGGAGCACTAGAGGGAAATGCACCATCAGCCATCAAGTGATCTACCGCACTTGGTGTAGAGTTTTGGGTTCAACATCCCCCACACACACAAACTCAACCCGTGCTTAACCCGATCGTGGATTAATACGTGGCCCATCCAGTGCAGAAATTTTGAGCATCTACATTTTGGCGACTCCACTGGGGAGTTGAGCTGCAATCTTCCCTCGTTTCATCACTTTGAAGCTGATCCACGGTATCTGGGGGCTACAGCCATGCCGCCTAAAAGGTCTACCAGACAAAACTCAGTAGCTAATTCCCATGCTGAAGTGGAATCTCAAGGCCACAGTGACGTCATGGGAGAGACACACGCCCAGGGTGGTGGGCAGACGCACACCCAGGGTGATGGACAGACACACGAAGGAGAAAATCCCTTTGGTGGAGGACAAGCTCACGGTGGCGGACAAGTCCTTGGTGGTGGAGAAATCCCTGTTGGTGGACCACAGCAAATGGCATTGATGTTCGAGATGATCAAGGGGATGCAGCAGAACCAAGTTGAACTTGCTGAATCCTTAAAACAACTGAGAGAAGCCAACGGCAACAAGGAAGACCACCAAAACAAAAATGACAACCGCAACCATGAAGAGAGGGAGTCTCACAACAAGAACGACACACCGTTTGTCACCATGTCTGATGTGGCAGACTTACTCAGACAAGAAAGGGAAAGGCCCCTGAAGGAGCCTAGGCACTTTGTGAGGAGACCCCTTTATCCCATTGAGCTCTTGAAGGAGCCATACTCGGAGAAATATGATACACCTGTTTTTGCATTGTTTGATGGAAGGAAAGGAAGCGCCATGGAACATATCAGCAAGTTCCTGGATTCCATGGGACCCTTTGCTGCACATGGTGATCTCTGTCTGCGGGAGTTCTCAAAATCTCTGGTGGATAGGGCATACACTTGGTACACAGTACTGCCTGCTGGATCCATCAGAACATGGGAAGACATGGTGGAAAGCTTCTGCAGCAAATACTTCCATGTTGAAGAAAAGATCACCTTGGTCAATCTGCATGGTACTAAGCAGCAGATTGGAGAAGACCTGGTGACGTACATCCACCGCTTCCGGGACGTGTCCTTGGATTGTCATGTGAAGTATCAAGAGGGGGAGCTAGAAGAGGTATGCATTGACAATATGCTACCTGAATTTCGTGCCCACTTGGAGAACTTGGACATCACACGGTTTGCCCCTTTACTCCAGAAGGCTAGAAAAACCGCCATTTCAGTCAAGCCTCAAGTTGAAAAGAGCAGGGACAAGAAGAGTCTGCCGCAGACTCTCACTGTGTCCACCGCAACTGCACCTAGCGGTACCAAACGAAAGAATCCAACAGACAAGGCCTATGAGGAGCCACCTCCGCTACCTTTTACAGCCGAAGAAATGATGGCAATCTTTGATAAATGGGTTCAAGATCAAGTGATCAAGCTTCCAAAGATCAGCAAGCAACCCACTGCAGAAGAACAGAAAGATCCTAAGTATTGCCGTTACCACAAATACGTAAATCACCCCACGGTGGACTGCGGAACACTCAGATGGGAGGTCAACCGTAAAATCCAAGATGGTACCTTACAACTCTCAGAAGAACAACAGAAGGTCCACTAGATCCCTTTTCCTAACTACAACAAGGATAAGGGCAAGGCTGCAGTATTAGTGGTAATCCACGGGAACGTAAGTGACATGGAGGCAGAAGAGTCTGTCGCAGCAAGCTCCTCTCTGATACCAGCAGCTGTTAGGACTCTACAAAAGAGTCCAAAGTTCAAGTCATTATTCAACCAGCTGGGATTCGGACCTGAGGCAAGAAACGCAGCAACTGAAGCGCTTATTACGATAGCGGCAGAATCTGGGGCCACTTGTTTTACGGCGGAAGCTCATGCCAGTCGTGCCTTTTTGGAAACCACAAATGCCATAACCTTCACGGACGAAGATATGGAGGTTCAATACCCCGACCATAGACGCCCACTCTACCTGTCTGCGGTTGTGAAAGATGTTCAGGTTAGGCGTGCTCTGGTGGACACTGGTTCATGTCTAAACCTCATTCCTTTAAGCACTCTCCAAGCTGCAAGTGTGCCACAGCAGAAGATCCAAGGCTCTCCCATGGAGGTGACCGGATTTGGAGGAATGACTAAGCATACAATGGGGCATGTACAACTTGTCTTGAAAGTGGGGCCGATTGTGGCACTCACACGATTCCATGTGGTGAACGCGGAAACTCCTTACCATGTGCTCCTTGGTAGACCTTGGCTGCACAAACATAAACTGGTGTCATCCACCTACCATCAATGTTTCAAGGGGAGACTCAATGGCAAACCAATCCGCATAGCTGCAAATTCTTGCCCCTTCGACCAGACTGAAGCTCATTTTGTTGAAGCAGCTTTTTATGATGATTTAGCATCCACGGGAGAACCATCCATCGTGAGGCCATGTAGAACACCACTCCCTGCATGGGAAGATATTAGGGATGATCCTGAAACTGATCTATGAGAGCTGCTTGAACGAAAGAAGAAAAGGAAGGGACGTGAAGTTGAACCTGGGAGTCCACCACAATGCGTGCGTGTCCAACTCCCCGATGGACGCATTGTCTATCGCTTATAAAGGTGCGTGGGGCCTGATTGCCCACAGCAAGAGGGTCCCACACCTGAAGAGGGTGGTCTGCAGCCCTCATGCCACTTGATACAGCAGACAGAAAATTCTGGAAAAGTTGTGGTGGATCAACTACAATCTACAGCAATGAGTTCTGAAGAAGTTACGGTAGACCATGCACAGTCTACGGTAACGAACCCCCAAGGGATCGTGGTGGACCAGACAGGGTCCATGGCGATTAACTCTGAAAGACCTACGGTGGATCAGACAGAGTCCCTAGCGGTGAATTTCAAAAAAGCTTCGGAGGATCAAACAGAGTCTACCGCGATGGGTCTTTGAGGATCTACGGTGGACCATGCACAGTCCACGATGAGGAATTCTGGAGCAGAAGCTATGGTAGACCAGACAAAGTCTACGACAATGAGAAAGGAAAAGTCCACCACAGCTGAACCAAACATGACTTCCAAAGAAGAGCTTGAGGTAATTAATTTAAGCAATGATCCTGATATTAGTAAGCCTATATCAATTAGCAAGTCTTTGTCTGCCAAAGAAAGAAAATGCTTGATTGATCTGCTGCATGAGTATAAAAATGTGTTTGCTTGGGATTATCATGAGATGCCGGGGATAGACCCGGGGCTAGTGGCTCATTCTTTGAATGTGGAGCCCGGTACCAAACCTGTGGTACAGCCCATGAGAACCTTCCATACGGAAGTAGAAGCACAAATCACACAAGAAGTAAAGAAGTTACTTGCTACCGGATTTATCAAGCCAATACAGCATCCACGGTGGCTGTTAAATATTGTACCGGTCAAGAAGAAGAACGGGCAGATCAGATGTTGTGTTGATTTCCGAAATCTTAATAAAGCATGTCCAAAGGATGAGTTTCCTCTCCCAAACATGGACTTGTTGATAGATTCAGTTGCCGGTCACGCCATGTTTTCCTTCATGGACGGGTTTAGTGGCTACAATCAAATCCGTATGTCTACCAGAGATGCTGAAAAGACTGCCTTTCGCACACCAATTGGTAATTTTTATTACACCGTCATACCCTTTGGTCTCAAAAACGTCGATGCCACTTACCAAAGAACCATGACAGCCATGTTCCATGATATGATGCACAAAGAAATTGAAGATTATGTGGATGACATTGTGGTGAAGTCTAAGAGAAGGGAGGATCACCTTGGAATCTTGAGGAAGGTGTTTGACAGATGCCGACTTTACAAACTCAAGATGAATCCCCTTAAATGTGCCTTTGGGGTGTCTGCTGGAAAGTTTCTGAGCTTCTTGGTCCACAACTGTGGAATTGATGTTGATCCAGCCAAGGCATCCGCCATAGCAACCATGAAGGCACCAACCTCTCACAAGGAATTAAAGAGCTTCTTAGGGAGATTGTCCTACATTAGGAGATTCATCCCTAGTCTGGCAACAGTGACAGCCGTGTTCACACCTCTGATGAAGAGAGGAGTTCCTTTTGTTTGGTCCACGGCGTGCCAGCAAGCCTTTGAGAAAATCCAACTAATCATGACTAAGCTCCCCACCGTATGTGCTCCAGTCCCTGGCAGACCACTGCGTTTGTACTTGGCTTCCAATAATGAAGCAATTGGGGGCTTAGTGGCCCAAGAAGATGAAGATGGGACCGAAAAGCCAATCTACTATGTCAACTGTGCACTTAGAGATGCTGAGACGAGATACTCAGGGGCTGAACGGGTATGTTTAGCCTTAATATATGCATCACAGCGTCTACGGCACTACTTCTTAGCCCACAAAATTCAATTAATGACTAAGTCCCATCCAATTAGAAGTCTACTGCACAGACCGATCCTATCTGGCAGATTGGCCCAATGGCTCTTGCAATTATCTCAATATGAGATAATCACCGAAACGCCCACAGCAATCAAGAGCCAAGCCATAGCAGACCTCCTTGCACAATTTCCAGGAGAAGATAGCTCATCAATCTCGCATGAAGTACCCGGGGAAATAGGAGAAGCTCTGTTAGCAGGTTTGGTGGACTCAACCTAGACGCTGAAATTTGATGGTTCTTCAACATCTAACTCAAGTGGGGCTGGAATTGTGCTGATGAGAGAAGATGGGGAGACTATAGCTAAGTCCTTCAAACTTGACTTCCCGTGCTCCAACAACGCCTTGGAATACGAAGCTTACATCACCGGGCTGTCCATCGCCCACGAAATAGGAATAAAGCATCTACGGGTGATTGGAGACTCCAACCTTATAATTTGCCAGACCAAGGGTGAGTTCTCCCTTAAGGAACCATCATTGGCACTGTACCGTGCCTTGGCCCAAAAATTAGAGGAAAAGTTTGACACTTTTGAAATCTCTCATGCCATGAGGTGCGAAAACTGGTACGCCGACGCTCTTGCAACCTTGGGTTCCCAAGTCTCATTTGAAGGGTCAAAGGTAGATGTTACAATTGACAAGAGGAGTATGCCTATCACTGATCTGCTGAGAGGGAAATTCAAGGAACAAAACCTTGATGCTGAAGACTGGCGCACGCCCATAAAAGCCAAGCTTGTGTCACCTGAAGGTGTGGCAGACCTGAAGGTGCTCAAAGATTATGTGCTGATTGCTGGTGGTCTCTACCGTAGACTGCCTGGAGGAGTCTTAGCAAGATGTGTGAACCTCCAAGAGGCAGCAAAGAAGTTAATAGAGGTCCACGAGAAGTGCTGTGAGTTCAGAGATGGGGTAAGCCTCTACCGCAGACTCCAGCGCCTGGGTTATTTCTGGCCCAGCATGAGCAAAGAGGCAGCCAGTCTGCAGGAGCAGTGCTCATTCTGTCAGCACCAACATGAGTCCGATCAGATTTATACAACATTTGTTTCTAATGATTGGCGCACCCCTTTTCTCGAATACCTCATTGAGAACATTCTACTGCAGACCAGCCAAGCAGCAATAAGACTCAAAAAGGTAGCCACAAGGTACTTTGTGGAAAGAGGCATATTGTTCCGAAAAGGGTTCCACGGTGATCCCTTAAGATGCCTCAGTCTGGCAGAATCCCAAACCGTGATGAAAGAAGCCCATTCCGGAGAGTGTGGAGAACATCAAGGCAAGAAAAGATTATACCAGCTGCTGTTGACTCTTGGCTACTATTGGCCAACCATGAAGAAAGACACGGCAGACTTCGTGAAATCTTGTCACACTTGCCAACTTCAAGCCAATCTCATCCACACACATCCAACTAGTCTGCAGAACATGGCAACACCATGACCCTTTCACACTTGGGGGCTAAACCTCATTGGACCAATCAATCCATCTTCTGGTGGATACATCTGGATCTTGGTGGCCACCGAGTACTTCTCAAAGTGGGTTGAAGCCATTCCCCTTCGCAAGGCAAGTGGTGCAGCCGTGGCAAATTTCATCTGTGAACACATTATCACAAGGTTTGGCATCCCTCACAAAATCATTAGTGATAATGGTACACCTTTTGTTAATAAGAATGTTAGAGAAGTCTTGGAGCACTATCGAATCAAGCACCGCAGATCTACGCCCTATTACCCTTAAGGCAATGGACAAGCGGAGGCAACTAATCGCATGTTGTTACGTATTTTGAGCAAAATGGTTTTTGACTACGGCAAAGGTTGGAGCTCTCATCTGGCAGACACATTATGGGCCTACCGTGGATCAACCAAAATAGCAACAGGCTTCACCCCATTTTTCCTAGTCTACGGCACTAATGCTATTTCCCCCACAGAATTATTAGTGCCCAGCCCAAGGATTTTGCATGGAATGGATCTGGAAGCCGATGCTGACATTTGTGCTAAAGCAAGAGTGGCAGACCTGGAAGGTTTGGAAGAAGCAAGGGAGCTGGCCCAAATCCGTAGTCTACGGTACCACCAGAAGCTTGCTGATGCTTATGGGAAAACGCTCCAGACCAGAATTTTTGCTAAGGGTCAAATGGTGCTGAGAACGGTGGATCACGTGAGAAAAGGTCTCCCCTTGCCATCTAAATTTGCACCAAATTGGGAGGGACCATACCTAATTCGTGAAGCATATGATAGTGGCTACTATAAACTATCCACCGTAGATGGCACGACCCTGGTGGATCCCATCAACGGAAAATGGCTGAAGCGTTATTACTCGTAAGACTACCACCCTTATTAGCCAAGTATTTTGAATCTTTTGTTTTTTTTGGAACAATTTGAATCGTGTTGTATTATTAATGAATCATGACATGCAATGTCTATATTTTGCCAAGAAATCAAAGAATTACCACATGCTCAAGATTTTTCTTACAAAAAAGGCAATAGATTAGATATATCATGATTGAATAAAGTATGAACATGAGCATTCAAAGAGACCAAAACCTGGTCATTTGTCCAAAAAAAAAAAAAGAGACCAAAACTTGGTCATTTGTCCAAAAAGAAAAGCCAAGACTTGGCCACCACAAAACATACATGCAAATATTTCAAAATAAGACTAGAACATAGTCACAACAAAAGGATAAGCATAAGGGCTACAAAAGTCAATCGAGGAGGCTGTCAAGGAATGATCCACCGCATCCAGACCTGGGAATCATCCTTCCCGTGGACATCATTTCATCCTGATAGGCAATCAACTTAGCCAAGGAGTCTTGTAGAAAGGCGATCTGGTGCTGAAGTGCTTTTATCTCATTCGCAAGCCTTTTGCCAAATAAACATTGGGCCGTCTGCCGCAGACGCTTAATCATGAACTCCAAATCAAAGCCAACATCCATGAGGTCTTGAATCACACTCCTCCACGCAAGGATATGAACTTTGGTCACATCTTCAAGGCTAGACTCGCTCATGGCAGCCAACACGCTACCGAGTAGGGATAACATGGGTCCACCAAGTCCAATGCTGAGCTTGAAGCCTTTGGTAAAGTCACCATGTCCCGTAGACAGCTACGATAGATAAGGCGAGCAATCATTAGGAACCCAGAAATCACCAAAGGGCACCAGAGGCCCATTGAAAGACCAAAAATACTGCTCGGGGTGAGGATTGGGTGCCTTCGCATCAAACTCTTTCAAAAAGTCAGCAACTTCACTGAACAAACTGCCAACATCAACAGTTGAATCGGCTTCAATAGTAGGCCTTGGTGGGGGACTAACAGCAGTGACCTCACCGGTGATTCCTATTTCACCAACATCTTCCGACACATGTATGGTATCATCCACGCCTACAAAAAGGAAGAAACAAAAATCAATCAATCAAATCAGCTATAAAATTGCAACAAGCAAACTCATGAGGAGATTAAGTCTATGGGACGACTCCCGCGACTTAATCAAATCCAGAAATTTTCCATAGGACGACAACCAAGTCCATGGGAGCAGAAATTTTCCATAAGACGACAACCAAGTCCATGGGAACAGAAATTCTTCCATAGGACAACAACCAAGTCCATGGGAGCAGAAATTCTCCATAGGGCGACAACCAAGTCCATGGGAACTGAAACATCCATAAGACAACAATCGAGTCTATGGCAAAATGTGTACATACAAATCCACGAGACAATTATTAAGTCTTTGGTAACAAAGAAAAAAGACTTCCCCATAGGACCACAATCAGGTCCATGGGGACAGAAACTTTCCATAGGATGACAATCAAGTCCATGGAAACAGAATTTTCCATAAGGCAGCAATCAGGTCTATGGGAACAAAATATTTCATATGACAACACCCAAGTCTATGAAGTCAAAATATTTCATAAGACAACACCCAAGTCTATGAACTCAAAATATTCCAAGTGACAACAACTAAGTCCATGGAACAAAATTTTTTCATAAGACGACAACCAAGTCTGTGAAAAACATAATTTTTCAATAAACGACAATCAAGTCTACGGGAATAGAAATTCCCATATGAAATGGAGCTTCTTCCATAAACAACACTCAACTACTAAAAGAAGAGAAAAGAGGTTGGAATTCAAACTTACCTATATTTTCCAAGTGATCACTGCCAGCAAGTGTGTCCACTGCAGAAACACCAGCATCCTCAATTGGAGCATCATGACCTGCGGCATCAACCCCTAGGTCCACCACGGACTCATTTTCTATAAGGCCTTGTGCATGGGTCTCCTCAGGCATAAGGGCACCACCAACAACGGGAGAAGCCTCACTGGTAAGGGACTGGCTGATATAACAAAGCCACCAGCCGGAATGGCTTTAAGGCTAGGGGTAACACCGAAGAGAGAAATCCCCTCCATGACGTGAGCTATGGAAACATCAGAACCTGCGGCAGATCAACGCACAACACACGCGATATACATGAATATATTGCTCATTTGCACAATTTGAAGAAATAAGCACAAGTTAAGGCATACCTGCGCTGGTCAAAACCGTCTGCGGCAGTGAAAAAGAAATGGGGTCAACATCAGCATCCACGGTACTGTCATCATCATGTACATGGCCAGCATGGGGAACAATGGCTAAGTCTTCCTCCATTGAGCCAGCTGGCCCCATACTCGAATCCTCAGCTTCAAGCATGTCGTCATCATCTGCAGTGGACCCCGCAAACACTATTTGTTCTTCAGGTACGGAACCTGGAGTACTATTAAAGAACGAGTCACTGGAAGAAGAATGCTCCTCTCCCATGGACTCATCACCAGTTTCAGAACTGTCTGCCGTGCTCTTCCTTAAATCTTCATCCTGGTCCACGGCAGCAGTCTGCGGAGCATCCTTCCTCACAGGACTTGCAATCATATCATCATCAGCCACATCTGAATCCTGGAGAGGAAACAAAGGATAAAAGTCAGAAGACATGAATACAATTCTAAAGAAAACATAAAGAAAAGAAGAAAAGGCAACCTCAACGTCAACCACACCACCACCAGATCTGCCAGACCCACGTGTCACCTGCCGCAGACTAAAACATGAGAAAACACAAGGAAAGGATGAAGTGAAGCCTAAAAAAAAAAGGGGAGGGGAAGGAACAACAAAAACTCACCTTGGGACCACTCTTGCTCCTCGTACGGCCAGCAGCACCAAGAGGAAACAAAGGAGCAGTAAACTTCTTCTTCTTAGGAGGTGAAGGAGTTGACACCGCAGATGGTTCTTCCTCATCCGGAGATGAGGAGGAGACACTATTCTTCTTCTGACCCCTCAGTGGACGGGAGGCAGCACTCTTTTTGCTTGTCTGCTGAGGAGAACTTGCACCTACACTCTTGGGCTTTGAAGGAGCAACAGTGGACTCAGTAGGTTCTTCCACAGGAGCCGTGGTAGACTCCTTTGCAGCAGATGGTACTAGAAGAGGGGGCTTGTCCTTCTTCACAGCCTTTGCCTTTTTGGAAGGAGCTTTCTTAGAAGAAGGAAAGGAAGGAGTTGGCTTCTTAGGTGTTTTCTCAATAGCCAGGTCCGCGGGGGCATCCCTCTTGCTCCCCTTACCACGCTTCGAAAGCATTATAAGACGATCCTCCACAACATTGATGGAATTCCTCCAGCCCTCTGGCAGATGTATGGTGTACGCAATTCAACCTCCTCTAGATTCATCCCATTTAGCAAATCCGAGCTTTTGGCTGTTAGCATAAGATATGGCGGACTGGGAAGGAGGAGTGAGGTAAGGGTTGGAAACCAATGGCTTGCAGTGGACAGACATAGGAGTTTTGTCACTCCTACCAATAATCACAAAGTCCACCATGGATTGAGTAAATCGCTGCCAGTAAGCACCCATGGATGGAGTGTTGAAGCCGAGCCTATGTCCACCAGGAATCAATACACGGGTAGTCTCACCTCCCCAACGAACAAATGCACTACTCTTGAGGAAGGCTGTCAAATCAGCAATACAAGTTGCAGTCTCTTGTGGACCAATGGGTATGCCTTGATCAAGCCCAAATTGTCTCTGTACCCGCTGTGGACAGTAGGGGATGAAAGAAACACCTGTGGCAGACAAGATTGGCAGGAAGCCCGGGGTCACGGTAGACAAGTATGATAGACTCCGATAATCATCAACTTTTAAATCACGAATCAAAGGAGACGGCCGATAGAACTTTCTGAAAATGGAGGCACAAGTGAAACCGGGATAATCATCCCCATATGGTCTGAACAACACGTTCTCCTCATAATCTAGGGCGTCCACCAGATCGTGATCATGTGTCTTTAGACCCACCCAGCGGTAGACTAAGGGTAAGTTATCCCTAAAGTCTGGAAAGTGGTCTAAAAACTCCCCCGGTAGATCAGAAAATCTACTCCAAGCGGCAGACTTATCTCTTGCAGCAAAAGTGTAACTAATCGAATGTTCCCAAAAGAACGTTTGTAACGCTGAAGTGTTAAAAGCAGCAGACAAGATGTAGCAAGAATCACCCTCGATCTCGCAATCATGGGGCAAGTCCAGTTGCGAATAAAGGTGACCCAAGAATAAGGGTGCGAGGGGAAAACAATGTCTCGCAGATATTCTAATGGCCAAAGGAATAAAAGCAGTATTTACTGAATAACAAGGGAAATTACCAAAAGTACACTTACATAGCCAATACAACACAAAGGCGGCACGGCGGACTGAAGCATCCTTCTGGTGGACAAAGAATGAGGGCCAACCACTCAGTCTGGTGGATGACCGTTTCTTCAGAGCAGCTGCAGTCTCCTCCTCCGCCGCAGACAGCTTGATGTTGGACAACGAGTACTCACCAAGGATGGGGAGCATCCAATGGTTAGCCACATCCTCCAGAATGGGTGTGAGCTCACCCCAAGAGAAAAAGAAGGTGTGCGTCGAAGGGCACCATCTCCTTAGCAACTCGCGCAATGACTCAGTATCTCTAAACATGTTGCAGCTCCTAGAGATCAAAATGGACCAATGGACTCCAGCGTCCACCAGACGGTCCCAAAAATCAGGATCAAGGATTTCACGGTCCACCCAATGGGACCAATCCTTGGAGGCAGCACAGAGGAAATCAAAGTTGATGGGGGTTGCCTGGAGGTCTCCCTTTTGGATCAGAAGCTCAGAGATTTCATCAAGATTCGGGACCCAAGCCTGATTTACCATGGGTTCCAGCCCTGACACTGTCCAATCCCAATCCTCCATGGGGAAAGAGAAGTCCACGGACCTAGGAGGAAACAGAGGAGAACTCGCATACCAGGGGTCAATCAAAGGGAAAGCGAACCCCTCCCGTAGGTCCTCGGCCTCGCCAGAAACGAAGGAGGAGGGTGCTGGCACGGATTCGCCTGGAACGGGCGGAGAAGCCATTGGAGCGTCCACCATTCCCTCGGTGGATGCCGCTGGTACCGTCGGAGGAGCCTCTAACCCCTCGCCTGTACTGGGTTGAAGGGAAGGGCCCACCGGAGCTGTGGAGGAAGAAACCATAAGTGCCATGCACAGCCAACAAGAAAAGAAAAGAAAAGAAATTTTTTCTGTAATGGGGAAGAAGAGGGAGAACGGGGGGATAGACTCTTTAGTTTTCCTTCCTTTCTTCTCCAAGACCCAATATATATTGAAGCTGCAATAAATGCTCAAACGGCTGGTGGTTGGGGCTGCTATTCCCGAAATCCTAAATGGATTTAATGATGACTATGATGAGGAATGCTAGGGAGAGGGGAAGTTAAAGAGAATATCAGTTCTAGTAACTGACATCCCCATCTGCCACAACCCCCATGAAATGAGGAACCCACGTACAAAAGAAAAAGAGTGGGAAAAGAAATACTACAACATGCATGAGTGCATATATATTCCACGGACTACTCACCCGAACCACACATCACGTGTGATTCGGGCTCGGGGGGCTAAATGTAGAGGCCCATTTTTTCAGTCCACGGTGGACCAGGTCCAACATCTCAGTGATCCACCAGGGGTCCAAAACCCAGCAAGCCCAGTGATCCACGGTAGACAAAACATGAAGAGAAATGGACCAAAAGCAATCCACCAAGCCCAAGCACCAAAGAGATTAACAAAAGCCCAGCCCATTTACCCCAAACTCAAGTCTGCCACACAAGAGGAGTCTGAAATAAATTCGAAAAAGAGAGGGAAAATGGCTATCTCATAAGCACCATTTTTCCCTCCTCTCTTGACGCGGTGCTCGAGGAACTGAGGGGGAAACATTTCCAAGGAAGAATCAGATTTCCAAAGCTACTAAAATCATGACAAAAATGTTGGTTTTCTTTATTAACCAGCAGATAAGCACCATGGTCCTAGAAAAAACGGTCAACGGTAGCATCAGCCAAAACCCAGAAAAGTGGAGGAGAGCTGGTCCTCCACACCACCCAATGGTCCACGGCGGATTACGCAGTGGTCCACGGCGAATTACCCAGCGGTTCACAAGCAAACTCATTCACAAAAACAATCTACGGCAGCGCCAGCTGTGGCAAGTGACGAAGAAGATGACGAGAAAGATGAGGCAAGGGCTGAAAAGACCAAGAAATCTCCCATGGCCGCCCAAATCAGTATCAGCTGAAGTGAGTAATGATGAAAGACAAGCTGGTTATTTCCTTTGCCCACTGGTCACGGTGGACTTCGTCACAGAATGGTCCACGGTAGCACCAACTGGAATAGAAATGATAATTAAGGCTGAAAAGACTTGAGAAACCTGCCATGGCTACCACCACTCGGGAGCAGTGACCACCACAGCCCAGCACTCCGGTGGTCTTTGCTCCTTCACATCATGGAACTTAGGAAGCACGGTTTGGAGATAGGGGAATCAATTTACTCGAATTTTATTTGATCTGCCGCAACAGAAAAGGTATTAATCTACTGGGGAAAAATACCAAAAATGGCAAGATCAAATCCAATTATGGCAAAACGTATATGAGTCAAGTCATCTTAATTATTTTAAATCATTACCGAGCATTAAATGCTCGTCACTTCCTTCCTCATAAATGACCTGAAATCCGCCGCTCACCGCAGATCAAATCAGATCTGCGGCGGATGAAAACCATCAGCTCAGCCCCAAAAAATTAAACTTTGTCAAATCTCAGCCCCTTTATCTCTTGGTTAAACAATGATTCTCATGATGAGGAGGATAACAAATAAAGCCATTAGATACAAACACCATTATAAATAGGGGTGAGAAGAAGGAAGAAGGGGTTGGTTGGCTGATCAGAAAATTCTCATACTGAAATTTCTCCGTTAGAGCTGGTTTCAAAAGCTCCAGAAATACAGTTAACCAACATCAGTCCATGGGACACTTCCCGTAGGTCCACGGTGGACTAAAAGCACTTTTTTAGTCTGCCACAATAGAAAACTTACATCAAACACTTAGCCCAACTCTCACTACTGACTCATGTACATTTTGCACAGTAAATGATTCTCTTCCTACTCCAAATCTCCTAAGTTCTGTGATTTGTTATGTTTCTTTGCTTTGTTCCTGCCTTTCTTGCAAGTCACAAAGGAAGTCAAGTATTTTGTGCTTTGCCCCTTGATCCACGGCACTGATCCTTGATTTTTACTACTTGTAATGTATATTGTATTTTCTGTCACTGAATGTGCAAGTTCGTGATATATTTTCTCATGTGTTGTCATCATTGTGTTGTGAGTGCTAAATGTTCTAGTGAAAGTGAAGTCAATAATCATTAGCTCATTTTGATCTGCGGCATCAATTTCATTAGTCCACCGTAACCCCCTGTGTGAGCATTGCAGCCTGGTGGATCAGGGAGCACTAGAGGGAAATGCACCATCAGCCATCAAGTGATCTACCGCACTTGGTGTAGAGTTTTGGGCTCAACATCCCCCACACACACAAACTCAGCCCGTGCTTAACCCGACCGTGGATTAATACGTGGCCCATCCAATGCAGAAATTTTGAGCATCTACAGTTTCTATGGCAAAGGGGTAATTAAAGGCATAAAAAAGGATGAGGATTGAGGAGTTGCTTTGCACAGACCTAAAAAATTATCGCTGACCCAAAAAAGACAAATAAAAAGTTAAAGTGGCATTTGATGCATTTTGCTCCAATGTCCCAATATATCCAATGGACATCCTAACCAATCCTGGTGAAATTCCAGCCAGTGCCTTTTCCTCAGCATTCAGTTCACTACTAGTACTGCTTGTAGAGCAAGACATGAGGGTCTCATAGTATCCCAGGCTAACTGCCATGAGCCCAAACTGGGTGGTATTTTGCAAGTGGTTCATCAACCGGTTAGCCTTTTCCTCAGTTTCCATGTCAAGGCAGAGAAGTCCACCGAACCCATAGTCCTTATTGTGAAAGGACTTCAAAACATTGTGATCTGGGTGATCTTCAAGGCCCAGGTAGATGACCTTAAGGCCCAGCTTTTTCATCCTTGTGGCAAAAACCAATGCTCGGTTGCAATGCTCCTTCATTCTTAGGCCCAAGTGAGGAATCCTCTCTGATAGTTCAAAGGCAACTTTGGCATTCATCGTGGGCCCTAGAAGCATCAGGGTCCCTTGGTGAAGGTCCATCATGGAGTTCACAAGACTTGCAGGTCCACACACAGCTCTTGTCAATTGTCATTGGCATGTTGGAATCCATTAACACTCAGTAAGAATGAGGAGGTATCTCGTGGATCCGGACATACATAATATCCCTCTCATAATATGTGGCCTCCATAATTATAAAAGTCTCGTGTTGTGAAAGAGATATTACGTGTGTCGAATGCATGACATACTTTTTATGTAACTTTTTTTAATTTTTTTTAAGGAATAAGTTCTATTGATTGAAAAAAAGGGCAAAGAGGAATACTAATATTGGGTTGGCACATCAAGGAGACAATAAACATCAAAGACAAGAAAAATGGAGCAAACATCTTGGCTATCCTTTGCATCATAAAAGCTACTTTTCCTAAGAAAAAATATGACAATACATTTCAGTGAAGAGCAGTGGAATTTTTACCCTTCCTTGGTCCACACCTGAAACTTACACATAGTAAGGACCACAGCTTGAATGGTAAGCTAATAATCCACAAGAAATTTATATATTTAAAGTTGATAATCACATCATTTGCATCCATGATAAGTTGTTTGAAATGGAGATGATTTAATAATAAAAAAACAACAGAAAATATTTCATCCTCGATGGCAGTACGAAAGAGAAGATGGTCCGAGGGGCAAGAAAAAATATTTGATGCATTTTGCTTAAAAAAATAATACATTTGTTGGGACTTAGACAATCATAAAGAAAAATTTTATAACATAATTTGGTAGCAAGGAAAAGAGAAAAGGATTTAGTAGTGGGATGAAAAAAAAAAAATTGACTCCTTGAAATGTAAAACACTTTGATCACCCTTATCTCCCTTCACACCTAACCCCTAAATCACAATAATATAACAAAATGATTAAGCAAAAACCCTAAAATGTTTGAACTCTTTTTTCTCTTAAGTAAAATAAAAGCATAACAAAATATTCAAACTATGTGGCCTATTCACTTGTGACCACATAGTTATTCTCCCTTCTTATAATATTCCAGTCTTTCCAACATCAATTCCAAATGGCTGTGGTGTCTAACTTTGCAATGCATTTCAAACAAAAGGGATTACTGGGCAAGATTTCATGCAGATTTCAAATGGGAAGCTTATCAGAGTCAAATTGTGTATTAATATGCCTCAACAATTAGAATTCAGACACTTATGATTGTGAAATGCATTAAGAAAAATTTGCCTCGCCATATTCAACATATTAAATTTAAAAAAAAAAAAATTGTATTAAACCAAATTGAAAAACAAATTTTTTTTTTTTTTTCAGCAACGAAACCAAAGGCTAAGCTCAATTGCACAGACACACATGACATCAAGACCAATTTCTATGTGCCATCTATAGACCCCAACAAATGTAGGTATGTATAGGAAGAAAAAAAATTACAAAGCACCCTGTAGTTCAACAGGATAATCCTCAATCCAAACCGTCGACTGCTTAAGCTTAGGACCAAGCTAAGGTAATATCGAAGCACCTTTGTTACATTTCTTCAGAACATAAGACACCACAGATGATCTAAACTTTTGTAAAATGCAACACCCAAATATCCTCCAATATACCAACTTTTTATTATGTATTATTCACAAAAATCATGTAAAACATTGTGGATGCTAAAAATTTCAGCACCGAATAGGCCGCGCACCAATCCACAAGAAGGCTGAATACGGGCCGGATTTGTGTGTGGGATGTTGAGCTCAAAACTCTACACCAAGTGTGGTAGACCACTTGGTGGCTGATGGTGCATTCCCTTTGATATTCTTCAATCCACCAGGCTGCAGTACTCACGTGGGAGGTTACGGTGGACTAATGAAACTGATGCCACAGATCGAAACAGACTAATAACTTTGAACTCTACTTCCACCAGAACATTCAGTAATTACAACGTAGTGATGATAACACATGAGAAAATATATTACAAACTTGCACATTCAGTGACAGAAAATACAATATACATGATAAGTAGTAGAAATCAAGGATCAGTGTCGTGGATCAAGAGGCTGAGCATAATACACTTGACTTCTTCTAAGACTTGCAAAAGGGTAGGAGCAAATCAAAGAAACATGATAAATCATAGAACTTAGGAGATTTGGGAGTAGGAAGAGAATCATTTACTGTGCAAAACATACATGAGTCAGTACTATTGAGTTGGGTTGAGTGTTTGATATAAGTTTTCTATTATGGCAGACTAAAAGTACTTTTAGTCTACCGTGGACCTACGAGAAGTGTCCCGTGGACTATTGTTGGTTATCTACCTCCTCTGAGCTTTTGAAGTCAGCTCTTATGGAGAATAAATTTCAGTCTGAGAGTTTTCTAATCAGCCAACCAACCCCTTCTCCCTTCTTCTCACCCCTATTTATAGTGGTGTTTATGTCTAAGGGTCTAATTTGTTATTCCCCTAATCATGAGAATCATTGTTTAACCAAGAAATAAAGGGGCGGAGATTTGACAAAGTTTAATTTTTGGGGCTGAGCTGATGGTTTTTATCTGTCGTAGATCTGATGTGATCTGCGGCGAACAGCGGATTTTCAGGCCATTTATGAGGATGGAGGTGATAAGCATTAAATGCTTGATGATGGGCTGAAGCATTTAAGATGACTTGACTCATATACTTTTTGCATTAATTAGATTTGATCTTACCATTTTCGGTATTTTTTCCCCAGCAGATCAATACCTTTTCTGTTGCGGCAGATCAAATAAAACTTGAGTAAATTGATTCCCCTACCTCCAAACCGTGCTTCTTAAGTTCCATGATGGTGAGGAGCAGGGACCACCGGAGTGCTGGGCTGTGGTGGTCGCTGCCCTTGAGTGGTGGTGGCCTTGGTGGCCATGGCAGATTTCTCAAGTCTTTTCAGCCTTTGATTATCACTTTTTGTTTCAGCTGGTGCTGCCGTGGACTACTTTGTGACGAAGTCCCTCGTGACCAGTGGACAAAGGAAGTGACCAGCTTGTCTTTCATCATTTCTTATCTCAGCTGGTATTGATTTGGGCAGCCATGGAAGATTTCTTGGTCTTTTCGGCCCTTATATCACCTCCCCCGTCATCTGCTATAGCTGGTGCCGCCGCCGCAGATCATTTTGTGACTGAGTTTGCTGTGGACCGCTGGGTAATTCACCGTGGACCACTGGGTGGTGTGGAGAACCAGCCTCCTCCCTTTTTTCTGGGTTTTGGTTGATGCTACCGCAGACCATTTTCCCTTGTATATTTTCTATACCTGATGGCTAATAAATAGGACCAATTCTTGATTATAATCATTAGGCTTTGGAAATCAAATTATGCCTTGGAAATGTATCCCTTCAGTGCCTCGAGCACCGCGCCAAGAAATGAGGGAAAAATGGTGCTTATGAGACAGCCATTTCCCCCCTCTTTTTCGAATTATTTCAAGATTCTTCTTGTGTGGCAGACTTGAATTTGGGGAGCAAATGGGCTGGGCTTCTGTCAACTTCTTTGGTGCTTGGGCCTGGTGGATGGCTTTTGGGCCATTTCTCTTCATGTTTTGTCTACCGTGGATCACTGGGCTTGTTGGGCTTTGGACCCCTGGTAGATCACTAAGATGTTGGACTTTGGACCCCTGGTGGATCAATAAGGTGTTGGGCTCGGTCTGCTGTGGACCGAAAAAATGGGCCTCTACATTTAGCCCCCCGAGCCCAAATCACACGTGATGTGTGGTTTGGGTGAGTAGCATTTGGTGAAATATATGCACCCATGCACGTTGTAGTATTTCTTTTCCCACTCTTTTTTTTTTTGTACGTGGGCTCCTCATTTCATGGGGGTTGTGGCAAATGGGAATGTCAGTTACTAGAACTGATATTCTCTTTAACTTCCCCTCCCCCTAGCTTTTCTCATCAGAGTCATCATTAAATCCTCTTAGGATTTCGTGATTTGCAGTCCCAACCACCAGCCCCCTGAGCATTTATTGTAGCCCTATTATAAATCATTTTGTGTTTTCAAGAGAAGGAAAAAAATAGAGTTTCAGGAAAAAGAAAAGGCTCTCTCCCCCAATTTCCCTCTTCTCCCCCATTCTCTATGCTATAGAAATTTTTCTTTTTCTTTGTTCTTTGCCGTAATCAATGGCTTCTTCCTCCTCCACAATTCCGGTTCGCCCTCCCCTTCAACCCAATGCAGGTGAGGGGTTGGAGACCCCATTGGCGGTACCAGCGGCGTCCACCGAGGCAATGGTGGACGCCCCAGTCGCTCCTCCGCCCGTTCCAGGCGAATCCACGCCGGCAGCTCCCTCCTCCGTCTTTGGTGAGGCCGAGGACCTAAGGGAGGGGTTTGCCTTCCCCTTGATTGACCCCTGGTACGCGAGTTCCTCTTTATTTCCTCCTAGGTCTGTGGACTTCTCTTTCCCTATGGAGGATTGGGATTGGACGGTGTCAAGGCTGGAGCCTACGGTGGATCAAGCTTGGGTCCCAAATCTTGATGAAGTTTCTGAGTTGCTGATTTAAAAGGGAGACCTTCAGGCAGTCCCCATCAACTTTGATTTCCTCTGTGCTGCCTCCAAAGATTGGTCCCATTGGGTGGACCGGGAAATCCTTGATGCTAATTTCTGGGATAGTCTGGTGGATGCTGGTATCCATTGGTCCATCTTGATCTCCAGGAGTTGCAACATGTTTAGAGATACTGAGTCACTCCGTGAGTTGCTGAGGAGATGGTGCCCTTCAACGCACACTTTCCTTTTCTTTTGGGGGGAGCTCACACCCACTTTGGAAGATATGGCCAACCATTGGATGCTCCCCACCTTGGTGAGCATTCGTTCTCCAATATCAAGCTGTCTGCGGAGGAGGAGGAGATTGCAGCAGCTCTGAGGAAGCAATCGTCCACCAGACTGAGTGGTTGGCCTTCACACTTCACCCAACTCAAGGGGACTCCAGTCCGCCGGGCTGCTTTTGTGCTGTACTGGTTTTGTAAGTGCACCTTTGGTAATTTTCCTTGCTATTTAGTAAATACTACTTTTATTCCATTAGCTATTAGGATATCCACTGGACACTGTTTTCCCCTCGTACCCTTGTTTTTGGGTCACTTGTACTCGCAACTGGACTTGCTCCATGATTGCGAGGTTGAAGGTGATTCTTGTTTCATTTTGTCTGCCGCTTTCAATACTTCGGCGTTGCAGACGTTCTTTTGGGAACATTCTATCAGTTACCTTTTTGCTGCGAGAGAGAAGTCAGCCGCTTGGGGTAGGTTTTCTGATCTACCGCGGGAGTTCTTAGACCGCTTCCCAGACTTTAGGGATAACTTACCCTTGGTCTACCGCTGGGTGGGTCTAAAGACCCGTGATTGTGATCTAATGGATGCTCTGGACCATGAGGAGAATGTGTTGTTCAGACCGTATGGGGATGATCACCCCGATTTTACTTGTGCCTCCATTTTCAGAAAGTTCTACCAGCCGTCTCCTTTGATCCGGGATTTGAAGGTTGATGATTATCGGAGTTTGTCATATTTGTCCACCGTGAACCCGGGTTTTCTGCTAACTTTGTCTGCCACGGGGGTTTCCTTTATCCCTTATTGTCCACAACGAGTGTAGAGACAATTTGGGCTTGATCAAGGTGTACCCGTTGGTCCACAGGAGACCACAACTTGTGTTGCTGATTTGACAACCTTCCTCAAGAGTCGTGCATTTGCTCGTTGGGGAGGTGAGACCACCCGTGTACTGATCCCTGGTGGACACAAGCTCGGTTTCAATACTCCGTCCATGGGTGTCTATTGGCAGCGATTCACCCAATCCATGGTGGAATTTGTGATTGCTGGTAGGAGTGACAAAACTCCTATGTCTGTCCACCGCAAGCCGTTGGCTTCTAACCCTTACCTCACTCCTCCTTCCCAGTCCGCCATATCTTATGCCAATAGTCAGAAACTCGGATTTGCTGAATGGGATGGAGTCAGAGGAGATTGGATTGCTTATACCATACATCTGCCAGAGGGTTGGAGGGATTTTGTTAATGTTGTGGAGGACCGGCTCATAATGTCTTCCAAGCGTGGCAAAGGGAGCAAAAGAGAAGCTCCCGTGGATCAGGCCGTTGAGAAGACATTTAAGAAGCCAGTTCCTTCCATTCCTTCCGTTCCTTCTTCTATGAAAGCTCCTTCCAAGAAGACAACGGCCGGGAAGAAAGGTAAATCCCCCCTTTTAGTGCCATCTGCTGCAAGGGCGTCTACCACAGTTCCTGTGGAAGAGCCGATTGAGTCTGTCGTTGTTCCTCCTAAGAAAAAGACAAAGGCTGGTAAAGAGAGTAGGTCCACCCCCTCAGTGCCATCTGCTGCGAAGGAGTCCACCACAGTTCATATGGAAGAACTAGCTAAGTCCACCGTGGCTCCTTCTTAGAAGACAAGGGCTGGGAAAGAAGGCAAGTCCATCCCCTCGATGCCATCTGCTGCGAAGGAGTCCACCACAGCTCCTATGGAAGAACCAGCTGAGTCCACCGTGGCTCCTTCTAAGCTCAAGAGTGTGAGCGCAAGTCCTTCTAAAAAGCCAAGCAAAAAGAGTGCTGCCTCTCGTCCACTGAAAGGTCAGAAGAAGACCAGAATCTCTTCTTCATCTCCGGATAAGGAAGAACCATCTGCGGTGTCAGCTCATTCGCCTTCTAAGAAAAAGAAGTTCGTTGCTCCTCTGTTTCCTCTTGGTGCTGCTGGCCGTACGAGGAGTAAGAGCGGTCCCAAGGTGAGTTTTTGTTGTTCCTCTCCTTTTTTTTTTTTTTTTTTTTTTTTTTTTTTTTTTTTTTTTTTTTTTTATAGCCTTTCTTCTTGTATTTTCTCATATTTTAGTCTGCGGTAGGTAACACATAGGTCTGGCAGATCTAGTGGTGGCGTGGTTGTTGTTGAGGTTACTTCTTCCTCTTTTCTTTGTGTTTTCTCCGAAGTTGTGTTCATGCTTTCTGACTTTCATCGTTTGTTTCTTCTCCAGGATTCAGATGTGGTTGATGATGATGTTATTGCAAGTCCCTTGAGGGGGGGTGCTCCGCAGACTGCTGTTGTGGACCAGGATGAAGATCTAAGGAAGAGTACGGCAGGCAGCTCTGAAGTTGGTGATGAGTCCATGGGAGAGGATCATTCCTCTTCCAGTGACTCGTTCTTTGATAGTACTCCAGGTTCTATGCCTGAAGAACAAATAATGTCTGCGGGGTCCACCGCAGATGATGATGACACGTCTGGAGCTGATAATTCAAGTACGGGACTTGCTGACCCAATGAAGGGTGACTTAGTTATCGTTCCCCATGCTGGCCATGTACATGATGATGACAGCACCGTGGACGCTGATGTTGACCCCATCTCTTTTTCAGTGCCGCAGACGGTTTTGACTAGCGCAGGTATGCCTTAACTTGTCCTTATTTTTTTTGAATTGCGCAAATGAGGAGTATACTCATGTATACTGCATGTGTTGTGCGTTGATCTGCCGCAGGTTTTGATGCCTCCATGGCTTACATCATGGAAGGGATCTCTCTTTTTGGTACTACTCCTAACTTTAGAGCTATTCTGGCTGGCGGCTTTGTCATATCAGCTAGTCGTATTGCTGGTGAGACCCTTCCAGTTGTTGGTGGTGCCTTTGTACCTGGGGAAACCTATGTACAAAGCCTTGTAGAAAGTGAGCCCGTGGTGGACCTGGGAGTTAGTACCGCAGATCATAATGCTCCAATTGAGGATGCTGGTGCTTCTGCGGCAAACACACTTGCTGGAAGTGACCATCTAGAGAATATAGGTGAGTTTGAATTTCTAACCTCTTCTCTCTTCTTTTAGTAGTTGAGTGCTATATATGGAAAAAGTTCCATTTCATATGGGAATTTCTGTTCCCGTAGACTTGATTGTCATTTTCTTTGAAAAATTATATTTTTCATAGACTTGGTTGTCGTCTTATGAAAACTTTTTGTGCCATGGACTTGGTTGTTGTCACTCGCAATATTTTGACTTCATAGACTTGGTTGTTGTCTCATGAGATATTTTGGCTTCATAGACTTGGGTATTGTCTTATGAAATATTTTGACCTCATAGACTTGGGTGTTGTCTTGTGAAATATTTTGACTTCATAGACTTGGGTGTTGTCTTATGAAATATTTTGACTTCATAGACTTAGGTGTTGTCTTATGAAATATTTTTGTTGCCATAGACTTGGTTATCGTCTTGGTGGAAAAATTTTGTTTCCATAGACCTGATAGCTGCCTTATGGAAAATTCTGCCTCCATGGACTTGGTTGTCGTCCTATGGAAGATTTTTGTCCCCATGGACTTGATTGTTGTCCTATGGAGAAGTCTTTTTTCTTTGTTACCATAGACTTGATTGTTGTCTTATGGATATGTATATTTTTGCCATAGACTTGATTGTTGTCTTATGGTTGTTTCCGTTCCCATGGATGGTTGTTTCCGTTCCCATGGACTTGGTTGTTGTCCTACGGAGAGTTTCTGCTCCCATGGACTTGGTTGTTGTCCTATGGAAGAGTTTCTGTTCCCATGGACTTGGTTGTTGTCCTATGGAAGAGTTTCTGTTCCCATGGACTTGGTTGTCGTCCTATGGAAGATTTTTTTTTTCTGGATTTGATTAAGTCGTGAGAGATGTCCCATAGACTTAATCGTATCATGTGTTTGTTTGGTGTGATCCCATTGATTGATTTGATTTTTTTGTGCTTCTTCCTTTTGTAGGCATGGATGATACCATACGTGTGTCGGAAGATGCTAGTGAAATGGGAATCACTGGTGAGATCACGGCTGTTAGTCAACTGCCAAGACCCACTGTTGAAGCCGGTCCTAGCGTTGGTGTTGGTAGCTTGTCTAATGAAGTTGCTGACTTTTTGAGGGAGTTTGATAGGAAGGTACCCAATCCTCACCCCGAGCAGTTCTTTTGGCGTTTCAATGGGCCTTTGGTGTCCTTTGGCAATTTCTGGGTTCCAAACGATTGCTCGCCTTATTTTTTGCGGTTGTCCGCAGGACGCAGTGATTTTACTATAGGCTTCAAGCTCAGCACTGGCCTTGGTGGACCCATGCTATCTCTTCTTGGCAGCGTGTTGGCTGCCATGGATGAGTCTCGCCTTGAAGACGTGACCAAGACCCAGATTCTTGCATGGAGGAGTGTCGTCCAAGATCTTATGGAAGTGGGATTTGACTTGGGATTCTTGATTGAGCGTCTGCGGCAGATGGCCCAGTATTTCTTTGGCAAAAGGATTGCAGATGAGATAGAAGCACTCTAGCACCAGATTGTCCTTCTACAAGACTCCTTGGCTGAGCTGACTGCCTATCAGGATGAGATGGTGTCCACAGGAAGGATGGTTCTCAGGGCTGATCGCGATGGATCATTCCTTGATGGCCTCCTCGACTGACCTTTGTAGTTTTTCGTGTTTATCTTTTGTGGTGACCATATTCTAGTCTCATTTTCAGACATTTGTATTTATGTTTTGTATGGCCAAGTTTTGGTCTTTCTTTTGGACAAATGACCAAGTTTTGGTCTCTTTGAATGCTCATGTTGATACTTTATTTGTGCCAAGCTAAATTTGTGGATATAATCATGATATATCTGATTTATTGCTTGTCTTGTAAAAATCTTGAGATGAGAGGAGGGTTCCTCCTTCTTTCTTTTTTGTAAGAATCATGTGGAAATTCTTTGATTTCATAGCAAAATATGGGCATTGCATGTCATGACTCTTTAATAATACAACATGGTTCAAATTGTTCCAAGACAAAAGATTCGAAATACTTGGCTAATAAAAGTGCAATCTTACGAGTAATAACGATTCAGCCATTTTCCGTTGATGGGATCCACCAAAGTCGCGCCATCTGCGGTGGATAGTTTATAGTAGCCATTATAGTATGCTTCATGGATTAAGTATGGCCCCTCCCAATTTGGTGCAAATTTAGATGGCGAGGGGAGACCTCTTCTCATGTGATCCACCGTTCTCAGCACCATTTGACCCTTAGCAAAAATTCTGGTCTTGAGCGTTTTCTCATAAGCATCAGCAAGCTTCTGGTGGTACTGTAGACTACGGACTTGGGCCAGCTCTCTTGCTTCTTCCAAACCTTCCAGGTCTGCCACTCTTGCTTCAGCACAAATGTCAGCATCAGCTTCCAGATCCATCCCATGCAAAATCCTTGGGCTAGGCACTAATAATTCTGTGGGGGAAATAGCATCAGTGCCGTAGACTAGGGAAAATGGGGTAAAGCCTGTTGCTGTTTTGGTTGATCCACGGTAGGCCCATAACGTGTCTGCCAGATGAGAACTCCAACCTTTACCGTAGTCAAAAACTATTTTACTCAAAATACGCAACAACATGCGATTAGTCGCCTCTGCTTATCCATTGCCTTGAGGATAATAGGGCGTAGATCTGCGGTGCTTGATTCGATAGTGCTCCAAGACTTTTCTAACATTCTTATTAACAAAAGGTGTACCATTATCACTAATGATTTTGTGAGGGATGCCAAACCTTGTGATAATGTATTCGCGGATGAAATTTGTCACGGCTGCACCAATTGCCTTGCGAAGGGGAATGGCTTCAACCCACTTTGAAAAGTACTCGGTGGCCACCAAGATCCAGATCTATCCACCAGAAGATGGATTGATTGGTCCAATGAGGTCTAACCCCCAAGTGTGAAAAGGCCATGGTGTTGCCATGTTCTGCAGACTAGTTGGATGTGTATGAATGAGATTAGCTTGAAGTTGGCAAGTGTGACAAGATTTCACAAAGTCTGCCGTATCTTTCTTCATGGTTGGCTAATAGTAACCAAGAGTCAACAGCAGCTGATATAATCTTTTCTTGCCTTGATGTTCTCCACACTCTCCGGAATGGGCTTCTTTCATCACGGTTTGAGATTCTGCCAGACTGAGGCATCTTAAGGGATCACCGTGGAACCCTTTTTAGAACAATATGCCTCCTTCCACAAAGTACCTTGTGGCTAACTTTTTTAGTCTAATTGCTGCTTGGCTGGTCTGCGGTAGAACATTCTCAATGGGGTATTTGAGTAAAGGGGTGCGCCAATCACTAGAAATAAATGTTGCATAAATCTGATCGGACTCATGCTGGTGTTGGCAGAATGGGCACTGTTCCTGCAGACTGGCTGCCTCCTTACTCATGCTGGGCCAGAAATAACCCAGGCGCTGGAGTCTACGGTAAAGACTTACCCCATCTCTGAATTCGCAACACTTCTCGTGGACTTCTATTAATTTCTTTGCTGCCTCTTGGAGGTTCACACATCTTGCTAAGACTCCTCCAAGCAGTCTACGGTAGAGATCACCAGCAATCAGTACATAATCTTTCAGCACTTTCAGGTCTGCCACACCTTCAGGTGATATAAGCTTGGCTTTTATAGGCGTCCGCCAGTCTTCAGCATCAAGGTTTTGTTCCTTGAATTTCTCTCTCAGCAGATCAGTGATGGGCATACTCCTCTTATCAATTGTAACACCTACCTTTGACCCTTCAAATGAGACTTGGGAACCCAAGGTTGCAAGAGCGTCGGCGTACCGATTTTCTCACCTCATGGCATGAGGGATTTCAAAAGTGTCAAACATTTCCTCTAATTTATGGACTAAGGCGCGGTACAGCGCTAATGATGGTTCCTTGAAGGAGAACTCGCCCTTGATCTGGTAGATTATAAGGTTGGAGTCTCCAATCACCCGTAGATGCTTTATTCCCATTTCATGGGCAATGGCCAGCCCGGTGATGTAGGCTTCATATTCTGAGGCGTTGTTGGAGCATGCGAAGTCAAGTTTGAAAGACTTAGCTATAGTCTCTCCATCTTCTCTTATCAGCACGACTCCAACCCCGCTTGAGTTAGATGTTGAAGAGCCGTCGAATTTCAGCGTCCATGTTGAGTCCACCAGACCTGCCAACAGAGCTTCTCCTATTTCCCCTAGTACTTCATGTGAGATTGATGAGCTATCTTCTCCCAGGAATTGTGCAAGAAGGTCTGCTATGGCTTGGCTCTTGATTGCTGTGGGCGTTTCAGTGATTATCTCGTATTGAGACAATTGCAAGAGCCACTGAGCTAATCTGCCAGATAGAATCGGTCTGTGAAGTAGACTTCTAATTGGATGGGACTTAGTCATCAACTGAATTTTATGGGCCAAGAAGTAGTGCCGTAGACGCTGTGATGCATATATTAAGGCTAAACATGCCCGTTCAGCCCCCGAGTATCTTGTTTCAGCATCTCTAAGTGCACGGCTGACATAGTAGATTGGCTTTTCAGTTCCATTTCCATCTTCTTGTGCCACTAATCCCCCAATTGCCTCATTATTGGAAGCCAAGTACAATCGTAATGGTCTGCCAGGGACTAGTGCACATACGGTGGGGAGCTTAGTCATGATTACTTGGATCTTCTCAAACGCTTGCTGGCATGCCGTGGACCAAATAAAAGGAACTCCTTTCTTCATCAAGGGTGTGAACACGGCTGTCACTGCTGCCAAATCAGGGATGAATCTCCTAATGTAGGACAATCTCCCTAAAAAGCTCTTCAATTCCTTGTGAGAGGTTGGTGCCTTCATGGTTGCTATGGCGGATGTTTGGCTGGATCAACATCAATTCCACAGTTGTGGACCAAGAAGCCCAGAAACTTTCCAGCAGACACCCCAAAGGCACATTTAAGGGGGTTCATCTTGAGTTTGTAAAGTCGGCATCTGTCAAACACCTTCCTCAAGATTCCAAGATGATCTTCCCTTTTCTTGGACTTCACCACTATGTCATCCACGTAATCTTCAATTTCTTTGTGCATCATATCATGGAACATGGCTATCATAGTCCTTTGATAGGTAGCACCGGCATTTTTTAGACCAAAGGGCATGACGGTGTAATAAAAATTGCCAATTGGTGTGCGAAAGGCAGTCTTTTCAGCATCTTTGGTGGACATACGGATTTGATTGTAGCTACTAAACCCGTCCATGAAGGAAAACATGGCATGACTAGCGGCTGAATCTATGAACAAGTCCATGTTTGGAAGAGGAAACTCATCCTTTGGACATGCTTTGTTAAGATTCCGGAAATCAACACAACATCTGATCTGCCCGTTCTTCTTTTTTATCGGTACGATATTTGACAGCCACTGTGGATGCTGTATTGGCTTGATAAATCCAGCAGCAAGTAACTTTTTCACTTCTTGTGCGATTTGTGCTTCTACTTCCGTATGGAAGGTTCTCATGGGCTGCACCACAGGTCTGGTACCGGGCTCCACATTCAAAGAATGAGCCACTAGCCCCGGGTCTATCCCCGGCATCTCATGATAATCCCAAGCAAACACATCTTTATACTCATGCAGCAGATCAATCAAGCATTTTCTTTCTTTGGCAGACAAAGACTTGCTAATTGATATAGGCTTACTAATATCAGGATCATTACTTAAATTAATTACCTCAAGCTCTTCTTTGGAAGTCATGTTTGGTTCAGCTGTGGCGGACTTCGCTTTTCTCATTGTCGTAAATCCTGTCTGGTCTACCATAGCTTCTTCTCCAGAATTCATTGCCGTGGATCGTGCATGGTCCACCGTAAATCCTCCAGGACCCATTACGGTAGGCTCTGTTTGATTCTCCGCAGCTTCTTTGGAATTCATTGCCATGGACTCTATCTGATCCACCACAGGTCTTTCAGAGTTAATTGCCATGGACCCTGTCTGGTCTACCGTGATCCCTTGGGGATTCATTACCGTAGACTGTGCATGGTCTACCGTAACTTCTTCAGAACTCATTGCTGTAGACTATAGTTGATCCACCACAACTTTTCTAGAATTTTTGGTCTGTTGTATCAAATGGCATGAGGGCTACAGACCACCCCCTTCAGGTGTGGGACCCTCTTGCTGTGGGCAATCAGGCCCCACGCACCTTCATAAGCGATAGACAATGCATCCATCGGGGAGTTGGACACGCACGCATTGTGGTGGACTCCCCTGTTAAACTTCACGTTCCTTCCTTTTCTTCTTTCGTTCAAGCAACTCCTGTAGATCAATTTCAGGATCATCTTTAATATCTTCCCATGCAAGGAGTGGTGTTCCACATGGCGTCACGATGGATGGTTCTCCCGTGGATACTAAATCATCATAAAGAGCCGCTTCAACGAAATGAGCTTCAGTCTGGTCGAAGGGGCAAGAATTTGCAGCTATGCGGATTGGTTTGCCATTGAGTCTCCCCTTGACACATTGATGGTAGGTGGATGACACCAATTTATGTTTGTGCAGCCAAGGTCTGCCGAGGAGCACATGATAAGGAGTTTCCGCATTCACCACATGGAATCGTGTGAGTGCCACAATCGGCCCCACTTTCAAGACAAGTTGTACATGTCCCATTGTATGTTCAGTCATTCCTCCAAATCCGGTCACCTCCATGGGAGAGCCTTGGATCTTCTGCTGTGGCACACTTGCAACTTGGAGAGTGCTTAAAGGAATGAGGTTTAAACATGAACCAGTGTCCACCAGAGCACGCCTAACTAGAACATCTTTTACTACCACAAACAGGTAAAGTGGGCGTCTATGGTCCGGGTATTGAACGTCCATATCTTCATCCGTGAAGGTTATGGCATTTGTAGTTTCCAAGAAAGCACAGCTGGCATGGGCTTCTGCCGTAAAGCAAGTGGCTCCTGATTCTGCCGCTATTGTAATGAGTGCTTCTGTTGCTGCATTTCTTGCCTCAGGTCTGAATCCCAGCTGGTTGAATAATGACTTGAACTTTGGACTCTTTTTTAGAGTCCTGACAGCTGCTGGTACCAGAGAGGAACTTGCTGCGGCAGACTCTTCTGCCTCCATATCACTCACGTTCCCATGGATCACCACTAATACTACAGCCTTGCCTTTACCCTTGTTGTAGTTAGGAAAAGGTGTCTGGGGGACCTTTTGTTGTTCTTCTGAGAGTTGCAAGGTACCATTTTGGATTTTACGGTTGACCTCCCATCTAAGGATTCGGCAGTCCACCGTGGGGTGATTTACGTATCTATGGTAGCGGCAATACTTGGGATCTTTCTGTTCTTCTGCAGTGGGTTGCTTGCTGATCTTTGGAAGCTTGATCACTTGATCTTGAACCCACTTATCAAAAATGGCCATCATTTCTTCGGCTGTAAAAGGCAGCGGAGGTGGCTCCTCATAGGCCTTTTCTGTTGGATTTTTTCGTTTGGTACCGCTAGGTGTGGTTGCAGTGGACACGGTGAGAGTCTGTGGTAGACTCTTTTTATCTCTACTTCTCTCAACTTGGGGTTTAACAGAGAGGGTCATTTTTTTGGCCTTTTGGAGCAGTGGGGCGAACCGTGAGATGTCCAAATTCTCCAAGTGAGCGCGAAACTCAGGGAACATGTTGTCAATGCACACTTCAACTAGCTCCCCTTCTTGGTATTTGACATGACAATCTAAAGATACATCACAAAAACGGTGGATATACTTTAACAAATCTTCCCCGGTCTGCTGCTTGGTGCTGTGCAAGTTGACAAAAGTGATCTTCTCTTCAACATGGAAGTATTTGCTACAGAAGCTTTCCACCATGTCTTCCCATGTTCTGATGGATCCAGCAGGCAGGACTGTGTACCAAGTATATGCTCTATCCACCAGGGATTTTGAGAACTCTCGCAGACAGAGATCACCATGTGCAGCAAAGGGTCTCATGGAATCCAGAAACTTATTGATATGTTCCATGACACTCCCTTTTCTTCCGTCAAACAATGCAAAGACGGGTGTGTCATATTTCTTCGGGTATGGCTCTTTCAAGAGCTCAATAGGATAAGGGGGTCTCCTCACAAAGTGTCTTGGCTCCTTCCGGGGCCTTTCTCTTTCTTGTTTGAGTAAGTCTGCCACATCAGACATGGTGACAAACAGCGTGTTGTTTTTGTTGTGAGACTCCCTTTCCTCATGGTTGCGGTTGTCATTCATGTTTTGGTGGTCCTCCTTGTTGCCGTTGGCTTCTTTCAGCTGCCTCAGGGATTCAGCAAGTTCCACTTGGTTCTGCTGCATTCCTTTAATCATTTCGAACATCAATGCCATTTGCTGTGGTCCACCAACAGGGATTTCTCCACCACCAAGGACTTGTCCGCCACCGAGAGTTTGTCCACCACCCAAGGGATTTTCTCCCCCGAGTGTCTGTCCACCACCCTGGGCGTGTGTCTCTCCCATGGCATGGCTGTGGCCTTGAGATTCCACTTCAACATGAGAATTGGCTACTGAATTTTGTCTGGTAGACTTTTTAGGCGGCATGGTTGTAGCCCCCAAGTACTGTGGATCAGCTTCAAAATGATGAAACGGGGGAAGATTGCAACTCAACTCCCCAGTGGAGTCGCCAAAATGTAGATGCTAAAAATTTCAGCACCGAATAGGCCGCGCACCAATCCACGAGAAGGCTGAATACGGGCCGGATTTGTGTGTAGGATGTTGAGCCCAAAACTCTACACCAAGTGTGGTAGACCACTTGGTGGCTGATGGTGCATTCCCTCTGATATTCTTCAATCCACCAGGCTGCAGTACTCACGTGGGAGGTTACGGTGGACTGATGAAACTGATGCCGCAGATCAAAACAGACTAATAACTTTGAACTCTACTTCCACTAGAACATTTAGTAATTGCAACGTAGTGATAATAACACATGAGAAAATATATTACAAACTTGCACATTCAGTGACAAAAAATACAATATACATGATAAGTAGTAGAAATCAAGGATCAATGCCGTGGATCAAGAGGCTGAGCATAATACACTTGACTTCTTCTAAGACTTGCAAAAGGGTAGGAGCAAATCAAAGAAACATGATAAATCATAGAACTTAGGAGATTTGGGAGTAGGAAGAGAATCATTTACTGTGCAAAACATACATGAGTCAGTACTATTGAGTTGGGTTGAGTGTTTGATGTAAGTTTTCTGTTGTGGCAGACTAAAAGTACTTTTAGTCTACCGTGGACCTACGGGAAGTGTCCCGTGGACTATTGTTATTATCTACCTCCTTTGAGCTTTTGAAGTCAGCTCTTATGGAGAATAAATTTCAATCTGAGAGTTTTCTGATCAGCCAACCAACCCCTTCTCCCTTCTTCTCACCCCTATTTATAGTGGTGTTTATGTCTAAGGGTCTGATTTGTTATCCCCCTAATCATGAGAATCATTGTTTAACCAAGAAATAAATGGGTGGAGATTTGACAAAGTTTAATTTTTGGGGCTGAGCTGATGGTTTTTATCTGCCGCAGATCTGATGTGATCTGCGGCGAACGGCGGATTTTCAGGCCATTTATGAGGATGGAGGTGATAAGCATTAAATGCTTGATGATGGGCTGAAGCATTTAAGATGACTTGACTCATATACGTTTTGCATTAATTAGATTTGATCTTACCATTTTCGGTATTTTTTCCCCAGCAGATCAATACCTTTTCTGTTGCAGCAGATCAAATAAAACTTGAGTAAATTGATTCCCCTACCTCCAAACCGTGCTTTTTAAGTTCCATGATGGTGAGGAGCAGAGGCCACCGGAGTGCTGGGCTGTGGTGGTCGCTGCCCTTGAGTGGTGGTGGCCTTGGTGGCCATGGCAGATTTCTCAAGTCTTTTCAGCCTTTGATTATCACTTTTTGTTTCAGCTGGTGCTGCCGTGGACTACTTTGTGACGAAGTCCCTCGTGACCAGTGGACAAAGGAAGTGACCAGCTTGTCTTTCATCATTTCTTATCTCAGCTGGTATTGATTTGGGCGGCCATGGAAGATTTCTTGGTCTTTTCAGCCCTTATATCACCTCCTCCGTCATCTGCTAGAGCTGGTGCCGCCGCCGTAGATCATTTTGTGACTGAGTTTGCTGTGGACCGCTGGGTAATTCACCGTGGACCACTGGGTGGTGTGGAGGACCAGCCTCCTCCCTTTTTTCTGGGTTTTGGTTGATGCTACCACAGACCATTTTCCCTTGTATATTTTCTATACCTGATGGCTAATGAATAGGACCAATTCTTGATTATAATCATTAGGCTTTGGAAATCAGATTATGCCTTGGAAATGTCTCCCTTCAGTGCCTCGAGCACCGCGCCAAGAAAGGAGGGAAAAATGATGCTTATGAGACAGCCATTCCCCCCCTCTTTTTCGAATTATTTCAAGATTCTTCTTGTGCGGCAAACTTGAATTTGAGGAGCAAATGGGCTGGGCTTCTGTCAACTTCTTTGGTGCTTGGACCTGGTGGATGGCTTTTGGGCCATTTCTCTTCATGTTTTGTCTACCGTGGATCACTGGGCTTGTTGGGCTTTGGACCCCTGGTAGATCACTGAGATGTTAGACTTTGGACCCCTGGTGGATCAATAAGGTGTTGGGCTCAGTCTGCCGTAGACCGAAAAAATGGGCCTCTACAAACATTTATGAAAGAGATTGTGAATATCTTTGTGTTTTTAAACATCTTGTATGCATGTTAGGAAAATTGTTGAGTACCTAGCTCAAGCGCATCCACACGTACGTACAAATTTTGGCCTCCTGTCAAAACTCTTGTATCCATCAAAGAACCAGACCATCTCATGCATCCCGCTTCCTCTTTCACACTTCCATAAGCCGTGCTATTACAATTATCCAAGCACTGTTGCTCACACTCGATCAAACTCATGTTCGAGTCAAGTCGTGCCACTGAAGAATCCGGAAGCTTCACATTTTCCACCTTCGCAAGCCCTTCACCTCTCTTGCACACAGATGCCTCCCCACGCTTCCTCACACACCCACCTGACGCATTTCTCGCAGTCCATTCATTTTGTGAATTGGGTCGGAACCAAGGTAGACACGTGCACTCGAATTCAGTACCATTTTGAAGTTCACATTTACCATATGCACCACACTTGCCATAATTGTCACACAGGTTCGAGGGTACCGAGCCCACAGAAAGCCATTGTTGCGAATCTCTCTCCCTAGCTATAAAGCGTTCAACCAATCCTGATTCGTTCACCACTAATCTTGAGAATAAGCTTGGTTGCAGTACAATCCTACTCGTGGTGGTCTCATTCTGGTTGTTCACAATACTGAAATTGTAGAGCAGATTAGGACTTGCCAAAGCGGGTACCCCACTCCATCCTTGGCCATTCCAATGTCCAAAACGCCACCACCGAGCGTTGCCTCTGTACGAGAACAACTCTGGAGAGGAACCGTTGGTGACGAGCTTATACGAGCAATTCCTAGTTCCTGGATCATCTTTGGACTTCCAAGATGTTAGGATTCGGTTCAGACCTGTTGTTCGGTCCAACCCAAGTTTCATGTATGGAAGCATTGTATCGGTTGGATAATCAAAGCTTTGCCATAGTACCTTACTCGTTTCATTATGGAACAAGATTAGATTTCCTGAATTCAAGAGCTGAGTTTGAGTACTATTGTTTCTTGATTTTGAATCAATATTTGTGGATCAGATGGGTTTGATCCGATCTTTGACGTCGTGGAGTACTAAATTTCCAAGAACATCAATTGAGAGAACCCCAGAAGTATCATTGATGGGTTTATCTCTGTTTGCAACCCACACCACGGGGTTCTCTGGAGTTTTATAATACTGAATTCCAACATAGCGGTAGGTTGACTTTCCGGCACTAAAGAAAGCAAGAGCAAAGGCTTCGTTCTTTGAGACTAAAACGTTAGTTACGTTACCATTATCTCTAATGGGTTTGCTGATAGTCATAGTGTCTTGCGAAGTGCTAAACTGGGGAAGAAGGAAGAGAAGCAACGTTTGCAGAAGGAGAAACCCCTTAGCAAAATACATGATCATGAAGAGTGAGGTTGTAGATAGGTCCTTTGTCTAAGTCTTGATCTATTGATGCATGTAACGTTTATATATGAAATTTTCTCTGTCATATTCTACAATATAATATATTGTTTTATTTGTGAAACATGTTATCGAAGTTTTGCACATGCTTACGTTGCTGAAAAAGAAGTTTGGCACATACGTTGACGACTTTTGGCTGAGAAATTTAGTGGAGGGCCAAATTATCAACTATAATTTCGGTCGAATAATTCCTAAATTTAACGGATCCACCAACTGCCCCCAGGTTTTTTTTTTTTTAAAGAAAATGTCAAATTTTAACCGACAAAATTAAAGTGTGTTTACCAGAAAGGAAGGCTTATTTTTTGGTCAGTGGTCCAGAATTATAAATGCGTAATCCCCCTCTCACATTTGCTAAAAAGCCCTCCCTAATAGCTATGAACATGTTTATGAAAATGAAAATATATAAGCCAATCTTAATCACAAAGGATCCAAAAGATGCATCAATATTCTGAAAAATCATTTCACAATTATAATTTTATTTGCCTTATTATATCCAGAACATTGATGCATTAATTTTTGAACCCACGCCAACTAAATCCAAATCCCTCTCACCAATTTCTTCACTAGCTCAATCCAAGCCCACACCACCAAAATCTGGGAAATCTAATCTATTTGTTCAACAAAATACAAAACCCCCAAGAAGAAAAAATGCTTTAATGAAATGAAAGCCATGCAATGTTTGTGGAGTCAGGAAATATGTTAAAGTCCAATGGGCCTAAGTCAATCTCAAAAGATGTCTTAAGAGATGAGAATTGCAATGAATTATAAATTGTACAATCCAATAATATTTGGTCAATATGGGACTAGAATCTCTCTTTAATATGCTCCCTCACGTGTGTCAAACCAACCAAACATGTGGACCGTAATAGAGAGGAGATTTACCCAATACCCAAAGGGTGGCTCTGATAACATGTTAAAGTTTAATGAGCCTAACTCAATCTCAAAATACGTCTTGAGAGATGAGAATTGCATATGGCTTATAAATCACACAACGCAATAATACTTTATCAATGTGAGACTAGAATCTCGTTTTAATAAAACATGGGTCGTCGTTGATAGCTCTCCGAGGAAGGCCACTGGATCTGAAGAGAGAGAACAGGTGAAAGTGAGAAAATCCCAATATAGAGAGAGAAATAGTAGGTACAGTAGAGAGAGAACTCGAGGAACAAGTGAAAGGGAGAGAGAGAGAGAGAAAGAGAGGAAAAAACAAACCCTCCGAAAATAAGGTGAAGGAGAGACGGATTGTGTATGGGTGCAAATTTTTTCACTTAAGTAAAATGCTAATGTGGCGAGTTTTCATTGGATTGTAAATGTGGGGTTTTACACGGGGACCTTATTGAATTTATTCTCTTATTTTTATAGTCTCAAATTTACTTCTCAATTTTTGTTTGTTTGGGTGCAGATATTGTTGTGGATAATTGTGCCATCTATAGGAACCACATCATGGATCTATGTGAATAAGAAAATTAGCTTCTTTTGTTTTTGCCCTTTTTCTTTTTTTGGTTTTTCAATTTTCGATTTTGGGTTTTGGTTAGGCATTGAGTATTTGAGTGCCAGGCAAATCAAACAAGTGCAACCTAGGGGTGGGCAATGGTCGTGTAGGTCGGGTTTATGGTAAATCCGTTGTCTAATCCGTAGGAGTCAGATTTACGGATAATTCATCTATTGATGCAAACGGTTCAGGCAGGTCGAATTCGGTTGGGCTTGCAACAATTTTTTAGTCCAATTTGAAAATCAGCTAAAAGATTTTTTTTTTCGCCGTTTTTGGGCTATTTTTGGTCAAAATAGGCAAATATGTGTAGTTAGAACTACTAATTTAGTTTTTTTAGCCCTTTTTTGGTTATTCATATTAGCCCTCCTTATTTGCTACATTTTAAATCATTTTTTGAAAAAAATAAATAAATGCAACAATTTCTAAACATTTACGAATACAAAAAGAAAATCCAAATTACCCTAAATTACCAACTAGGCAACTACCAAGCATGCTAAATAAATAGTATTCACGGGTGGGGTGGAGTAGCTTAGTGTTTTTTTGTTCTGTTTTTTATTTTATTTTTTTAATTTTACTTATTTGGTCAACCCGGCTAGTTGGTTATCCGACCAAAAATATTGAATCCATGATCAGTCTGAAATCCAAAAAAAATAAAATTAAAATCTCAATCCATATTCGTCTAGATAGGGGCTTGCGGGCCAGCGGACGGACGATCGAGTCGAACGGTTTGGGTAGACATATTGGGTTGGGTGGATAAACGTACACCCCTAGTGCGACCAACGCTGAATGCACTGTTGGTTGGGTACGAATTAACCTTAGTTCTTTGATTTTTTGTTTCAAATTTTTATGAAAAATATTGGTCATGGTTGTTTGAGAGAGATGAAAGAGATATTGAGGATGAGAGACAAAGAAAATGGAGATTGTAATTGTGTGTGATAGGTATTGTTCTCTTATTTAAAATAATGCAACATGACTTAATTTCATTGGAGGGTTTAAATAATGGGTTTAATCTAAGTCAAATGTGAGCAAGTTAATTCAGAATTTTTTATAGTTGGCATGTCTTATCAACATTTTTTATTATTTTAATAAAATTGTTAATAATGTCAATATTTTTCATTCTATACTTAACAACGACTATTTTGATCCAAGGATGAAAAGTTGAGCACCAAATTGATACATTTGAAATGTTAAGGACTATTTTGACACAAAGACTATAGGTTAAGGACCAAAATAATAATTAAACCTAAATTTAAATAAATAAAAAGTTACTTTTCAACAAGGCTTCATAATTCATTTATGAGAACAAAGACGAAGTAAAAATTTTTGTCAATTTTTATTCCTGTATAGTAATTAGTGACATCATAATATTCTTTTTAGATGGTGACGAGTTATTCACTTCGTTTAGATGGCGACAAGTTCTCTTCCTTCTTCCCTTTTCCTTTCCCAGCACCAAAGAAGGAAACATTGTTGACCAACATGATAAACCTCGCGGCGGCACTTTAGGTAGCAGTCGGTGCATAACATTTTCATTTAGATGAGACCGTATGAACCAGCATTACAATTCGAATAGCAACCATTAAGGCAGAATTTAAAATCCTGCACCTGTATTGCTATAGACTGCATCACAAGCATCTGACCCACTGAACAAAGCATCAAAACCTATGAAGTACAGACACCGGTACGACACGGGACACGATACGACTTGAGACACGGTGACACAACATTTCTTAAAAAACTAAGATACGACACGGCGGGGATACCTTAATTAATTAATATTATTTAGATATATCTTATATATTTTAGGCATGATTTATGTTTATTTTAAGTTGTACAATTAAGTAACAATCCATTAAAATATCAGAAAATATATCTAAAGTTAGTGTAAAAGCAATAATCTAATAAATTTTTGATGAATGGCAATAATCTAATAAATTAAATCAGCAAAAAAAGTGTAACATCCCCGGCTCTGATACCAACCGACGCACTACTCAATATTGTCCTCTTTGGGAAAGACACACAGCAGTCCCTCAAGGTTTTGTCTCTGGGCAAGACACACAGCAGTACCCAAAAGCGCGTCCCCCATGTGTAGAACCTTGGACCCTTAAGTCCATTGAATTCTACACATGAGTACCATTAGATTTTTTTATAAAAAATAAAAAACCAATAACTATTTTGTCCAATAATATCTGACACATAGAATACAAAGAAAAAAAAAAAAAAAAAACTAGAATGACAATGATTGCCCTGAAACAATAGATTATAATTCTTCTCCTCCCAATTCTATCCACCAAAATTACGTTGATACCTATTTTTATCCAACTACCTCATGTTTGAAGACCTAAAAGTTTAGTTAGCACTACCCCCAACATTAAAAACAACATTAAAAACTTGTTCCAACATTAAAAATATAATTAAAAACTTGTTCCAACTTAAAAACTTTTTCAACTTAAAAACAACATTAAAAACTTATTCCAACATTAAAAACATAATTAAAAACTGTTCCATTAAAAACATAATTAAAAACTTGTTCCAACATTAAAAATAATTAAAAATTTGTTCAACATTAAAAACAACATTAAAAACTTGTTCCAACATTAAAAACATAATTAAAAACTTGTTCCAACATTAAAAATTTGTTCCAACATTAAAAACATAATTAAAAACTTGTTTCAATATTAAAAACTTGTTCCAACATTAAAAACATAATTAAAAACTTGTTCCAACATTAAAAACATATCCAAAGCATTTTCACCCTCCTAAACACACATCCTG
>OU015765.1:14441316-14571868 GCA_907173295.1 Fagus sylvatica
AAATTAGACTGGTTAGTGGACCTCAATATCTGGCGGTGAATATTTTGAAACAAATAATGGGTTCGCCATTGATACAAGACCAATGCCAAACCCAAAAATGAGTCTACCTATTATTATAATGCTAATGTTATGTTGAAATGATATGGTCACTATTAAACCAACAAAAAAGAAACGATTAGCTGCCAAGATTGATTGTCTTCTTCCAGAGCAGTCACTAAACCAGGTACCAAGTGCTGCACCCAATATGGCTCCTATGGTTGATGAAGTCATTATTATAGTTTGTATCGAAGTCGGCTCAAAGGATTTAAAATCCTTACTAAGGTGAGTCATCACAGTTACCATAATCCCTATAACAAAAAACAAAAATATATATATAATAATATATATATATATATATATATATATATATGATATATTCATCAAGGAGCTATAACATTATAAGCAAAATTGTTGTTATTTCGGACCATTGTATTTTTATTAGTTGATCTATGAAGATAACACATGCATTTATTAGATGTGATCTTTTTGAATAATGACATCTTTTTTCACATCTATATTTGTTATTTCCATGTCATTGGTATGAAAAAAATTTGGTCAGACTTTCCAGAAAAAGATCCCCTTCATTAATGATTGATTTTGACTTTATATCACATCATACCTTGTATTCCATACCCACCTTTTCGATGTGGGACAATTCTTTACAACAAAAATAAATATAATTTCCTATTCTACTTTTATTATTTCCCTTGAAGTCCAACCCGCTACTAGTATGGAGCTGGATTGAAGCTAGCTAATCTCTCTTCACTTGGATATGGGTTGGGCCGTATTTTTGTATGGGCCTGATCCATTCTCTGCCTCTACCACCTCTACTTTATCTTACTATGCCCTTTGAAACTTGGCCCATTTTTGGCCAAGAGGTGGGCCGAACCCAATAAAACCTCCTTCTTTTGCTTGGATGTGGGCTGGACCATGTCATTTGTGCACTTGTAATTCTTTCTTATTTTCACCACCTCCAATTTCCCCTCAGATCTTTGCTCTTTACAGAAGAGGGAGATCTGACCAAAACAATAGGGAAATGCATCTTGCCGCTTAATTGATCATATGAAATACGGTCGGAGATGATACAATCGGTTCATTGATTAGAAATGCCAGACTCGGCCGATCCTTACGAACTACAATCAAGAACAATTCATTCGGTCCATCAATGTGAAATATGGTTTGAATCACCTTATTCGGTCATTCCTTAAAAAATGCTGTTAGGAACAAGTCATTCAGTCCATTGACGCGAAACATGGTCTAATTTACCTTATTCGATCGTTCCTTACGAAACGCAGTTAGAAACAAGTCATTCAGTCCATTGCTGAGATACACAGTCTGAGCTAGGCTAATAAAGGAATCTGTGAATCTTTACTTCCTCGGTTAATCGCAGATCATTGTCAGAGAAGATGAGACGTTGGTGTCATTTCACTTTGATGCCAATTTAAGAAGGGCGGTTGGCCCCATTTATTGTGCTGTTTGACGTTCCCAAGGACGTCCAATCAATAAAAGTTATCGAGGGCCGAGGAAAAATTACCTGTGAGTTTCAGGGTTTTTACTGGCCCATGATCGGTAGGGCCCCGGTTGCCCATGGTCCCATCAGTTGTATAAAAAGGGAGAAGACCCCACTTCATTTTTTACTTTTACCTCAATCCTTTTGAAAGAGATAAAAGCTCCTTTCTTGCTCTCCGAGTTAGTTTTCTTTCCAAACCTCCACTTCTCTGTGCTGCCTTCTCTATCTGTAAGTCCTTTCTCTTACTCTTCCATTTTCCTTCCATCACTTTAGTTATACTTTTGATCCCTTAGGTTTTTAAGTCATGGGCCGACTCGCAAAACTTGTGGATACCAAAGAGAAAATAGTAGAATTTAAAAAACGTTATGGCTTTCCTGAGGACGTACATATTCGGTACGTTCCTTTTAGCGATCTTGCGCTTCTTCAGTACCAAGATCTTGTCTTGCCAATAATCGCAATAGTTGAGGGAGGGGTTAGAATACCCATGCACCCTTTCCTTATTCAATTTTTAACTCATTTTAGATTAAGTCCCCTCCAATGCGTTCTCAATGTCTTTAGAGTAGTAATGGGAACGACCGTTCTAATAGAGAAGCTCGGCCTAAAACTTACTGTACATAATATAACCTACGTATATAGGCTCCAAGCAATTGGTAGAAATCAATATACCTTAGTTGCCCGTAATTCTGATAGAAAGCTGGTGACCGGGCTTCCAGACTCCAGTAAGGGCCGAGATAAAGATTTTCTGGTGATTACGGGGAATTGGCAAAACCCCCTCATCAGTTGCCCTTAATTCCCGAGGAATTAGGTTTTCGCCGTTTCACACATCTTTATTATTATATATATAGTATATATATATATATATATATATATATATATATATATTTTGTCTTGACTGATTGTTTCCCTCCTTCCTTCAGATAAAGAGTTTCACTGCGAAGAACGTGGACTTTGTGGAAGAGGAAGAACTGTTGAACACCTCCTTGAAAAGACCGTGCTTCATAGATTCTTGTGGACGTCCACGTTCGGCGCCCATCTTGTTGGATTACGTGCCGTCCTACAAGTCCTTCTAGAAAGGACCGACCGTGAAGGACTTCAAGCAAGTCGGGGTGACCGTTTCTCGACCTAGAATAGACCAAGAGGAAATCATCCAGGCGGTCCCTTTGACTGGTAGAAAAGGAGTGTAAATACCTCAGCTCGTGACTCCCCTTATTGACCCCAACTTCGTTCCTTCCACCCAATCTTCAAAAGTCGGACTGTTTGAAACATGGCTTGTACCGGGAACTGCATTACTACGTAGATGGTATGCGCTTGGAAGTATTGAGGTAGTTTCTTGGCCACTTTAACTAACGCTAAGCCGACCTTCTCTAGGGGGAGATAACACGTCTCCGCATCTGTCATAGTTTTGCACGTATAGTATACCGGGCACTGGATGGTATCCCTTATAGGAATCAGCACAACACTCACAGCCTTTTCAAATACGGCCAAATACAGGAAAAGTGGTTCGGTTGACTCTGGATGAGAGAGAGATACCTCTTTAGGTCTTCAAAAGCCGCTACACAACTATCATCCCATTTAAAGGTAGTTCCTTTTTTCAGGAGCTAGAAGAAAGGTTGGCACTGATCGGCCGACCTTGATATTAACCTATTTAAGGCCGTGGTCATCTCTGTTAACCGTTGAACTTCTTTGTAAGTTTATGGGGGCTTCAATTCTTGAATGCCTTTGATTTGATCCGGGTTTACTTCAATACCTCTATGGGACACCATGAAACCTAGGAATCTTCCAGAGTCGACCCCAAAAACGCATTTGGAAGCGTTAAAACGAAGCTTGTGTAATCTCAGTGTCCGGAACGTCTCCGTTAAATCTTCTAAATGATTTTGTGACAACTTGCTCTTCACGACCATGTCATCAATTTAAATCTCCATCGTCTTCCCTATCTGTTCTTTGAACATTTTGGTGACCATTCGTTGATAAGTGGCGCTTGCATTCTTCAGACCAAACGGTATTACTTTGTAGCAGTATACCCCAAGGGGAGTGATAAAGGCGGTTCTTTTCGCAATCTTTGGATTGATAGGGCAATCTGATGATATCCTTGGAAAGCATCCAGGAAACTCATTCGATTATGCCCGGCTGTGGCATCTACCAACTGATCAATCTTGGGTAAAGGTAAAGGGTCTTTCGGACACGCCTGATTTAAGGTTAGTGAAGTCTACACATACCCTTCACTTCTCGTTCTTTTTCTTTACGACCACCGTGTTGGAGAGCCATGTGGGGTACTTCTGTTCCCTTATTGCCCCTACCTACAATAATCTCTTTACTTCCTTTTGTACTGCTTCTGCATGTATTGGGGCCGCTCGTCTTGCCTTTTGTTGCACGGGTTTGCAGTGAGGATCTACGTTCAGCCGATGTTGAATGTAATTGGGATCTACCCCCAGCACTTCGTAGGGATCCCAAGCGAACACGTCAATGTTGCTTACGAGAAAATTTATAAGTTCGATTCAGTCGGCCTAGCTCAGTTCCCAATCGATCTTAAAATACTTGTCTGGGTCAGAAGAAAAGGCCAATGTTTCTAATTCCTCGCAGGGTTCATATGTCTCGTGACACTTCTCTGTGCAGGTATCCCCCACACCCTCTAACTGTTATAAGCCCTTTGAGCAATCTGCCACCATTTTCCCTTTCTGCTTTGCCCCTGGGGATTCTGTTTGATGGTGGCCATGATGCATTGCCTGGAAGCGACTTGATCGCCTTTAATCTCTATTATGCCGAAATCAGTTAGGAAACGGAATTTCTGGTGAAGAGAGGAAGGCATGGCCTTCAAGTTTATGCAACCATCTTCGGCCCATGATTGCTGTATAAGGGGATGGCACGTTTACCACCAAATATTCAATCTGTAAACTGATTGGTCCCGTGTGAATTTCCATTGTGATCCGGCCCATTGCCCGAATGCTTTCCCCCGAAAATCCTACCAATGGAGCGTCGTAGGGTTGGAAATCAATATAACCAACAGCAGGAAGCCGAAAGAGTTCGACTCCCTACTGTCTATTAGGATGAAAGACTCGGAATCACTAAAGAGTTACTCTTTAAGATATTGGGAAGTATACAACGAGGTGGATGGTTGTATAGAAGAAATAGCCATCAAAACCTTTAAGCTGGGTTTAGACCCAAAATCCGAACTAAGACATAATCTCTCTAGAAGACCGGCTAAAAGTATGAGAGATCTCATGTCTCAGATTGAACAATTTGTACAGGTAGAAGATGACCGAGCAAGAACAAGAGCGATATCTACACAAGGCCGACCTCCAAGAAAACCCGCCAATACAAAACAGAGAAGAACCGAACTACCAAAGAAGAATCTTGCCCGTTTTCCCCAGTCAAGGGAATTGGACGGAGTACATATGATTTTTAATGAGTCGATCTATCGCATCATGGCTGAGATAAAAAACGAACCTTTTTTCTCGTGGTTCAACTCCCCTGGGTGGAGATCCTATAAAAGAGAGACCCCAACAAATACTATTCCTATCACAGAAAAGAAAGGCCACATGACCAAGAGATGTTACTCACTAAAGCAGCACTTGGAAGAGCTAGCCAAGGCAGGACATTTACGTCGCTACCTAGGAGATGGCCAAAAGCAACACTACCATGAAGGGCCAACGGTCGCCCACAACACCAAACCTATGGCCAGGGTTATCGAGATGATTCACACATCTCGACCAAGTGGGAAATCACACGATCAGCTGAGGTCCAATTTGAAAAAAGCCCAACATCTTCGAGAAGTCTTTCAGGTGGCTGAAGGATCGGTTGTCTCTAAAAAACAGAGAACCGACTTCCCAAACAGTGAACAACAAATCTTCTTCTCTGATGAAGATTTGAGGGATGTCCAAACTTTGCACGACGACCCATTGGTAGCCAAACTGAGAATTGGAGATTCGGATGTCAAGCGAGTGTTGATAGATCAAGGCAGTTGTTCTGAAATAATGTACCCAAACCTGTTTCACAGACTCGGTCTTAAACAGTCTAACCTCCAACCCTACGACACTCCATTGGTAGGATTTTCGGGGGAAAAAGCATTCCACATCATTGGTACGGAAAAAAAAATGATGTAAAATTGCAGGGGCGGAAATAACAAAAGTAGTTTGTATATGTTGAAAACTTCTAAACATCAAATCAAATCAAATCAATAATATTACGAGGATAGGTATTTAGTTTAAATTGTTAATTCTATTAGTTTTAATAATTGCAGTTCCACGCGAGCTACCAGATTATTCTTCGCATCTAATTTTACAGAAGTACATTAACACTCTACTTTTTTTATATTTTATCAATCTTTCTCTTTTGATTAAATTATTTTGCAAAAAAAAAAAAAAAACTAACTTTTGTTAAAAGTCAATTGGATATTTGATACTCCTGCTGATAAGATAATCCACAGGATTGATGGATGGTCCCATAACTACCAGAGAAGTTGTCTCCATGGGGACCCCCAAATGAACCAAGCAAAAATGCTTAAACGAACTATAAACCATCTAGTGAATCTGCCAGCCATTTTTTACTACTACGATTGAGCGAATCTGTGAAAGTAAGCAAAAGAGTCAATAATAGACACAAAGGGATTTGGAAATATACTTTTAAAAATAAATAAAGACATATACATACAACTAAAAAATGAACAACGTTCATTGTATTGTTTAATGGAAGTCGTAAGAGATAGAGGATCAGATGGGTAGGAAGTCTAGTATAAGAATTGTAACGGGAAATAAATCTAGGAACTTTAATAATTTAGAAAAAAAACATCTCCTAGTGAAGCTGTTAAGACAACCTTTTGAATGAAAGATAAGTCCTACAAAGAAAGGAATAAATAAGAAGGGATGATCCCCTGTTTGGAGACCAATCACCCTCCGATGGTGAAGTTAGTGAAAGATTGTTTGAGAGCAATAGAATAGTGAGTTCTAGTTTTTTTCAGATGTATATTCGCGTACCTAGTTCTTACCAAGTTTGCCTTTTTATAGCCTTTCTCTTGACAGCTCATCTGTCATTTGAATGATTACCTTGTCTCCTGAAAGGGGGATGTCAGCTTTGGATGGGACATAAAGGCACCTAGCCATCTTGGCTTGCGTGACCTGCCCTGGTGCATTTATGACTTTGTATGCTTCCCCCCCCCCCCCGCGCAAGGAGTACTAGCAAGTAGGTCACTTCGCCGTATCCTAATTAATGCTCTCAACCACCCTCCTGACTGATATTAAATGCTAAGATCTCTTAAGTCTGTTCAGAGGGATAGCGTGGTCCATAATGAACAGTCCAGTTTGGAACTCATTGAAGCCGTGTTGCTCTCAAATTGGTGCCGGTCTCCAACTTTGGGAAGTGACATTCTGCAGTCTTTTGGTCTCTTGATAATTTTTCCCCTTACAAGAACAATGTTCTCTAATAATCCCTTTCACACATTAATAGCTGCAAAAGACCGGATGGGAGGGTTTTCCTTTTGGATTTTTAAGCTACATTAATAACTACGTTAACTAAAAAAATTGAAAAATTATATTTTCACATTAATTTTTATTATTTCACATCATTGGTATTGAAAGATCAGACTAATGTGAAAATTACACTGGCCAAAAAATTTTAGCTTGGCAGATTGGAATACTGTAAACAATTTGGAGAGATAAAGAGCAAAAGTGAGTCTTTTTGACAGAACAATTAATGGGGGCTGCACACATCGAGCAACTCAGAGAGAGATAGAGATAAGGAAAAAGTGAGTCTGATGACTTAGTTTGACAGAACAATTAATGGGGCTGCACACATCGAGAAGCGCAAAAGCGAGTCTGATGACTTACTTTGACAGAAATTTTAATGGGGCTGCACACATCGAGCAACTCAAAAAAAAAAAAAAAAAAAGGCTGTAAAAGATAGCAAGACTTAAATAATATGAATGTCGATCAAATATACATTATCGAAATCAAAGTTTAATAGTATTTGTCTTCTTCTCATTCTTACTTTTGAAAAAATAAAAGCTAGGCGTCGTGAAGAAAATAAAAATAAACTCACACGACTTTTAATGGCAAAGGAGAGCAATTTAAGTATATTAACTTTGAAAAGCAATTGACTTTATTGCGGCTTAATGAGAATAGAGGTCTTCCCCTAGCTACAGCTATTTTGCCCGTACCTTTATGGTACCTATCTCTTTCTCTCTAAGATTTGATAACTCCATTGCCTCATACCCTGTATGACCCAGCCTACATCACTATCAACAGTATCCCTACCCTACTATCATGATTAAATTGGTCTTAGACTAGTTTACTACTTATTACCTATTGCTTCTTTCTTTCTTAGTCTTCGTTACTGTTCATCTTTTTCACTCCACCTTGATTTGTTTCCCTCACCTCCTTCTGACTCCTATAACTTGATGGCGTCTGCGAGCAACGTGGAAAACCTGGTCTCAGATTTGGTTAATCGAACGGAAAAATGCAGTTGTGAAGAGTTTAGGATTGAGCTCCCTTCACTCCAGAATGAATCTGAGGTCCACAAACTTTCCCTTATCGAAAAAATTATCACAATGCGTAGTTTCAATCATTCAGTGGTAAGAGATATTGTGACTAAAGCTTGGAACTTGTCATTCCCAATATCAGTGATGAAAATGGATAGAAATGTATTCTTATTCTCCTTTCAACATGAGGTTGATCTCAACTTGGTGTTTAGATGCAGACCTTGGACTCTCCGTGGGGCTCACCTCATTCTTAAGGTTTGGAAGCCAGAGTTAAACTGGAACGAAGTAGACTTCTCTACTTCGACCTTTTGGATCCAAGTTCACGGCCTACCATTCATGTGGCAAAACAAACCGAATCTCTCTAGAATCGAAAGCAAGGCTGGCAAGGTCATCGAAGTTGATTTTGTTGGTGATTCACCGCCTCGATGGCACAAGCTTGTGCGATTAAGAGTGGAAGTAGATATTACGGTACCATTGAAGCCTGGTATGTTCTTCCCCAGGAAAGAGCTTAGTGATGTCTGGATTGGCTTAAAGTATGAGAAGTTACCAGAGTTTTGCTACAAATGTGGATTTATTGGGCATGAGTCCAATGGATGCAATTCTGAGCCAGTTTATCAAGTAAATCCTTTTGATCATAAAATCCTAGCCTATGGCCCATGGATGCACTTTGATAACAATGAAAACCCTCTGGGGATCTTTGATAACCTGATTTCTCAAAAGGATTTGAATGAATCATTGGAGACTGGATTCCGGCATAAACCAACCCCTCAGACTACCTCCCCATCTTTGACGGTCCCCTTGTTGGTACGTGGCAATTCAGATGTGGACAAGGTTACTAGTCCTTTGCGACAATTGGTTAGTGCAAAACCGTTTGTACCTATTGACAAGGGCGTGCCTCTGGAGGCATCGCTGGCATTCCCATTCCACCAAGATCACTGCACCAGCCTGCTAGAACCAAAGATAAGGACAGAGGTATGTTGTCATGACTCAAAATCTATTTCATTACCTGGCAATGATACACGTCCTAGTAGTGGGACACCTACCACCCAGGCCACTAACAACTCCCCAATTCCCGTAGACCCTATCCCTGTTTGTACTCCCTCAGGGCCTGGAAACGGGGATGCCAAGTTGGGCTGTAAGCTGGACCTATCTTGTCTTAAAAGCCCAATTCTCGTAGACCCTATCCTTGTTTGTCCTCTCTCAGGGCCTAGAGATGGCGATGCCAAGTTAGGTTGTGAGCTAGACCTATCTCTCCCACATAATCTACACATTTTTGTTAAAAGCCCAATTCTCTTAGACACTGAACCTTTACCTTCTTATCAACTTTTGGTGCTTAACCAGCCCAAGATTGATCCTGACCTAACCCATGTCACCATAAAACAAACATTTCCAGAACCTTCTCTACATTCATCTGACCTTGACCCCCATTCTAAACCACCAGTCTCCACACTAAAACGCAAATTCCCCTCTCACCCCACCGAGAATGTTTCTATAGCCTCCAATTTTGATCCTGATCTAAAGAGTAAGCGAATCAAGAAGCTTAATGAATCCCCACCATGGTCTATCCATGCTTCCCATCCAGGTGATGTTGTCGTTCCATGTGTTTATGTTGCAGTCAGTCTCTTCTACGTTGATGAGAGTGTTTCTGAGGAGTTGGGCATCTCGAAGCCCACTCCTCCAAATCAATGAGGATTTTGGGCAGGAACTGTCGGGGTATTTGCAATTCCTCGACAGTTCACGCCCTCAGGGCGTTAATAAGGGGTCAAAACCCCATGGTTGTGTTCCTTTGTGAGACTAAAGCTAACGAGGTATGTATGAAGAAAGTTGCAAATTTGATTGGTTTTTTGAATTTTTGTGCCATTCGCCCCAGAGGTAGGGCTGGGGGCATTTGCATGTTTTGGGCTAAAGAGCTAGGTGTTGAGCTGCTTGAATTTAATCCTAATACTATTGCTGTTACCATTAGATATTGTACTTGTTCTTGGTCTATCATAGGTTTCCATGGGCCGCCACACAAAGCTAAGAGAAGAAAAGCTTGGGTGAACCTTCATGGCCTTTTGGAATCTATTGATGGCCCGTGGATGTGCTTTGGAGATTTTAATGTATTGATTGATGAGTCAAAGAAAGAAGGTGGTAAGAGAGGTGGATCATCTATCCCCAGTTATTTAAAGGAGTTGTTGTTTTATCTAGGCCCAGTCGACTTGGGTTTTGCTAGAAATAAATTCACATGGAGTAATAAACGCTGGGGTCGTAATAGCATTTGCGAGAGGCTAGACAGAGGCATCCCAAACATCAACTAGAGATTGTCATTCCCAAAGGCAGCTGTTTACCATCTCGGAGCAATCAATTCGGATCATTGCCCCATCCTAGTTGACACTAATCCGGATGATGCGCCTTTGACTAGACGGTTTCGATTTGAAGCTGTTTGGACTAAAGACCCGAGATGTTTTGAGGTTATCAATACGGCTTGGAGTAATGAATTTGGGGGTTCTGCTTGTTTCAATCTATTCCGTAAACAATTTCATACGACCAAGGCTATTAAAAAATGGAATAGAGACACTTTTGGCTTTTGTTAAACAAAAATCAAAGAGCTCTCTACAGAGCTGGAAAGGATCCAAGGCGCTCCTACGTCTAAGATTAATTATAGATTGGAGGCTTCCATCCAAAAAGAACTAAATGGGTGGCTGCTGAACTATGAATCTGTATTGAGACAGAAGTCTCGGGAAACCTAGTTGAAAGAAGGCAATAGGAACTCAAGATTCTTTCATCTTTCGACCATAATTTGAAGAAGGCGAAATGCAATTGATGCTATTAAGTCGGACAATGGTGAATGGATCACCAACAAGGCTGATATCAAGGAGTTTATTGTCCTTAAGTTTCAAGAGCTTTTCACTGAAGAGACTACATGCTTTCCACCTGAACTTGATGAACTCATTGCCCCATCAATTTCAACATAAGAAAATGATTTACTATGTCTCATTCCTTCGGCTGAAGAGATCAAAGATACTTTATTTGGAATGCAAAACCTAAAGGCACCTGGCCCTGATGGTCTTCCAGTACTATTTTACAAACATTATTGGTCGATAGTAGGCAACACTGTCATTAAGGCAGTCCAAAATTTTTTCAGGTCTGGGCATCTTCTATCTGAGGTAAACAATTCTTTCATAGTGCTCATACCTAAAAATACTGCCCCATCTAATGTAAATCACTTTAGACCTATTAGCCTTTGTAATATCGTGTACAAGGTTATTGTAAAGATACTAATGTCTAAATTAAGACCTTTATTAGCAAACTTGATATCTCCAAGGTAGTTTGCATTTGTTCTTGACAGGTGGATTGCAGAAAATCAGCTTGTAGTTCATGAACTCCTTCATAGTTTCAAAATGAGGAAAGTTAAAGGTGGCTTTGTGGCAATAAAAGTTGATCTCCAAAAGGCGTATGATCGGGTGAATTGGAGCTTCTTAAGAGCTATGTTGCTTAAGTTTGGCTTCCATGAAGTATTTGTATTTTGGGTCATGCAGTGCGTATCAACGGTTTCCTTCTCAGTTTTGATCAATGGAGGGAAATCCAAATGCTTTCAACCTTCCAGGGGACTAAGGCAAGGGGACCCACTGTCCCCTTACTTGTTCATCTTGTGCCAAGAGGTCCTTTTAAGATTAATTGATAAAGAGATCGCTGCTGGAGTTATCAGTGGAGCTAGCATGAATAGAAATGGTCCAGCCTTCATGAATGTAATGTATGCAGATTACATCATGTTATTTACCAAAGCCAGCGACAGAGAGGTCCAAGCCTTAGATGCGTGTCTTGAAAAATACTGCCAGTGGTCTGGACGGCTGGTTAATAGGGAGAAATCTGGTCTCATATTCTCTAAGTTGGTTACTAGAGAAAGGAAGAAGGCTATTAAGCTGGAGTTGAATATGAAATCTATCCACCAGAATGCAATTTACCTTGGAGCCCCACTTTTCACTTCAAGGAACCGATCTAAAGACTTCAAATTCCTTCAAGAAAGACTTGAGTCCAAACTCAAAGGCTGGAGATGCAAGGCCCTTTCTTGGGCAGGTAGAAACACACTCATTAAATCAGTAGCACAGGCTTTACCAAACTACACTTTTTCATCATTTGATGTCCCTGGTTCCGTCTGCAACAAGTTAGACGCAGTCACTCGACGGTTTTGGTGGAATCCTAAGAAGTATTCAGGTAACTACTTGGCCTGGAAGTCTTGGGATCACCTCTACCTACCTAAGTCCTTAGGCGGCCTGGGGTTTAGAAGTTCCAAAAAGTTCAATGATGCTCTTCTTGCTAAGTTGACTTGGATGGTGCTTCCTAAGAGAGATAGTTGTTGTATAAAAGCCTTAAGGAGTAAATATAAGGTCTGAGATGATTGGATGCATGCTACTCCAATTAAGAATGCTTCTCAAACATGGAAGGCGATAGAGAGACTCAAATGTGTGATTGCTAAGGGTGCGTGTTTTCTAGTTGGAGATGGCGCAATGATTGATATATGGAAGGACCCTTGGGTGCCTTGGCTCCCTAATTTTGTTCCACAACCTAAGGAAGAGTCTACCATGGTTAGTTTTGTAGTCTCTTGCCTCATTGATCAGAATACAAGAACCTGGAACAACAACATATTGGAGCAATTTTTTAATGAAGAATCAGTCGCTGCAATTAAACAGATTATCATTCCTTTTACGCCTCGGCCTGATAGACTAGTTTGGATTTCGGATTCTAAAGGGATATTTTCTGTTAAATCTGTCTTCAAGACTTGTCAGGCCCCAATAGATGTGGCCAACACGGGTATACAGTGGAACAAGCTTTGGAAGTTACCAGTACATGAAAAGCTTAAAATGATGTTATGGAGAATTGGCTCAGACATTCTCCCCACAAACAAGAATTTTGTTCAAAGAGTTGGTCATGGAGATCCAATGTGCCCTCTCTGTTTGGTTAAGGAAGAGTCTATCCCCCACTTATTTTTCTAGTGCCCTTCCTCTAGAGTTGTGTGGTTTGGTCAAGGTATGGGACTATATTCTGAAGGTCTTCCTATTCACTCTTGTGTTGACATTGTTAATATGGTTTTGAATCCCCCCGACTTTATTGGTGATCAAACACTTGGAAAAGATTTTTCCCAGATGTTTGCCATAAAAGTTTTGCTTACACTCAAATGTATCTGGACTATGAGGAACAGTGCAGTTCACAAGGATCCACACTTAAATATTTATAATACTGTTAAGGGCCTTGAACTCAGAATCTCGGATCACTCCTCTTCAATTACTCTTTCTAACAATCACCCAATTGCTCCATGTGCTAAATGGCTTCCTCCTTCTGGACAAGTAGTCAAGCTAAATACTGATGTAGCAGTACGCACAAGTTTCTCAACCATTGCAGTGGTTGCTCGTGATGCCAATGGCTTCATTCATTCCGCATGGAGTAAACACATTGAAGTGATTGACCCTGAAGTAGCAGAACCTTCTGCAATTTTGTGGGCCATCCAATTGGCTAAGCTTGAAGATTTCCAGAACTTTATTGTTGAGAGTGACTCCAAAGTTCCCGTTGGCTGTATGAATGGCATCCAAGCTGAGGCAAATTGGAAAATTGCTGCTATTGTTTCAGATGTTAATTTTCTTTCCTTAGATTTTGTTTCTTGCTGTTTTTCATGGGTTAAGAGAGAAGCTAACATGGTTGCCCATGCTCTGGCTAAATTTGCTGTCTCTTTTTATTCAGATTTTAGCTGTAATGCCACATCCCTTCCTTCCCCTATTAGAGAGACTTGGCAAAGGGATATGTTGTTTGTTTCCTAATTTTCTTATATGAACAATTTTGATTACCAAAAAAAAAAACTTTGAAAAGCAGTTTGAGTTTGATGGGGAGAAGAAGAGTAGACTTATAAGAATATAGATAAATATAAATATAAATATAGATAAACATGAAAAAAAAAATTAGAAAATATAAATAAATAAATAAATCCTACCATATGTAAAATATTAAGTATGTCAAATGGTGATAAAAACTTAACATTAAATTTGCTAAATGGCAAAAACTCAGTTAAAGAAGATTTATGCTTTTAGATATATATTTATATTGATTTTAATTAATATGGTATTAAGCATTTGTATTATTGGATTTTAAATTAACGAAGGAACTAATCCTAGTCATTTCTCCTTATATCAACAACCTGGTTAGATGGCAGCTTACTCCTATTTTGCAGGACATTATAAATCTTAAACAACAATATAACCTTTTTATCTCCTATTTTGCAGGACATTATAAATCTTAAACAACAATATAACATTTAATGATCCTTAACCATTATCCTAAAGATATTCATTAACAAAATCCTTATTTAATTGACTTCCCTCGTCTTCATCCCCTACTGTTTTGATGTTGGATAATTATTGCTTGTTAGTTGTTAATATATAAAACTGTGAAAATGGTGATACATGTTTTTCTTATCTCCCTACACTTGAATAGAGAGACTAGAAGTCAATTTGTAAGTCTTTAAGCATTTCTGTTGTTTTGTATTTTTCCGATCCAATCTCATGTGAATTCCAACCCATAAAGTTGAAGAATGTCGGCGATCCACATGGGAGCCTCATTTTCAACTTATTATAAAATTAAGTCTATGACCATCTTTTTAATACTTCTAAAGGAGCAGGAAGCAGGAAGCAGGCCTGCTGCATGTTACCATTTTCCACCGTTACTTAGAACCCCTCGTGGCTGAGATTTTTCCGTGTGAAAGCTTTCTAAGAGTTTAGTTGTCACTTTCAACATATAAAAAAAAAAAAGGGGTGGTGAATTGACAGTAAAATAGTGTGCTTAAGAGAGCTAGGAGCACACTTGGTGATGCAGAGAAGGGCTCCTATTGCTTTTTTTCACACCTAAGAGGAAAAATGAATAAGAAGGGCTCAAACAGGGGGGTCTTACTATCAATTACTACTATATATAGTAAATGAAACGAAAAAATAAATAAACTTTTAGGAAAAGATTTGAAGCCTAAACCAAACTATGGCTAGGTACCCCTAATCAAACTCCTCCCACCCATTATTCTATGAGAGGATAGTAGAGATGTCACTAAACCAAGAGAGTAGATTGATAGTTGAAAACTGGAAAGTACTCTTGACTTCCATTTGGTTGGAGTGATAAGTGATTAAAACAAAAGTGAACACTTATTTCTAATGATCACTTGCATTAAGTAAAACAGATTAAAGCTCTTGTCAACCACAACATTATCACCATTATCATTAGCCATATGTTTGAGAAACTCAGAAACAAATTGTGGATTATAGAATAATAGATGAAGTCTTATAGAAAGTTATAAGAGTACGTACCTAGTGCAACTGCAACTGCATCCACACGTACGTATAAATCTTGTCCATCTACGGAAAAGGTCCTTGTGTCCACCAAATTCCCATGCCATGTCAAGCACCCAATCCCTCCCTTTCTCTTATCAGCACTCGTGTAACCCATACCAGAACAATTCCTCAAGCATTCCTCCTCACACTCTATCAAACTCAAACCTCTTGCCCGCACGTGCTACAGAAGTATCCGGCAACTTCACACCTGTCAACTTCACGGACCCTTCTCCGCTCTTGCACATGGACATTCTTTTGGTTGGTTCCTCACACACCGATTAGAAAAGCTTAAGCTCACACGTGGGATTAAATTTAATGGTTTAATTATAATTTTAACACTTTCTCTCACTTTCACGTGTAAGTTTAGACTCTCCATTAAAATTTTAACTTTTTAAATGAGAGATAAAGTAGAAATATGATTCGAATTTGGGATCAAGTTTTTTATAAGTTGTTAGAAAATGGTGAATTGAATCTTTTAACTATTATTCTAACAATTTAGTACTTGAAATATCAATCTCTATTGGTTATGGTTTACGGGTCCAAAATTTGTAAATCTGGCTACCACATGAAAGAAACATAAATAGACAATAGCAATGACTTTATCCACTTGTGCTTTCTATGCCCGTTTTAGTTCACTCTCGACATATTCAAGATTTATAAGTTTGTGACGAAAGACCTTCAACTTGTGGCCCAAGGAACGAGTATCTATAAATTTCTTTTGCTCAAGTTTGGAGAAATTTGATGTTTTGTGGCTTAGTAGTTTTAAACCATGTGCAGTTTCTTTTTCTTTTTAACCTAAAAGAAAAATGGCAACTAAGGTTACGGATTTAAAAATTGGGATGAGGCTAAAGTTTGAGACTTGAGAGTGATTAAAGGATCAGTAGGCTTTTATAATGGATTATGGGGGTGTAATCGGTGAGGTGCGGTACAATTTTCTCCGGATTTATGCACCTACACCTTATAGTGCGGTTCTTCTATTACATGCACCTGCACCTGCACCTATTAAGATCGGTTTTGGTGCGGTGCGGTGCAGTTTGGTGTGGTGCGGTGTGGGTGCGGTCTTGCAGTTTGGGCTGGACTCATTTGGGTCGGATTGGGATAGTCCAAATGTCAATTTGAATCTAAAAAATCCACCTTTATAACAACTCAAAAATTTGGCTAACTATAGCATACAAATATAAATCATAGTTTCCAATCTCAACCTGAATATTTAAGAAAAAAAAAATTATAACATACATATCTCATAGAATGAATCATAATTTTAAATCTCAACCTGCACATATATACCATCCTTACACAAATATAACTCAATCTCAACCTTCACATACCATTAGTATACAAATATAACGTAGCATCACATGTATATAGCATTAGAAAACAAATATAACATACTAGGGGTGTAATCGGAGAGGTGCGGTGCGGTTTTCTCCGGAGTGCGGTTTTCCTATTACACGCACCTACACCTTATAGTGCGGTTTTCCTATTACATGCACCTGCACCTGCACCTGCACCTATTAAGATCAGTTGCGGTTTGGTGCGGTGCAGTTCGATGCGGTTTTTGCGGTTTGGTCGGTTGTGTCGGTGAAGCTTACACCAACCCCTTATTTGTAAACATAGCAAACCATTCATTGATTCCTATCTTATTTTGGGCTACGTTCTATTTTTGTTGCCTGATTCATTGTCTTTGCTTCGTCTTTATTTAGGATTCTATACCTTGTATACTAAAATGAACTTGGACCTTTTAAAAAGAAAAAAAAAAAAAAAAAAAAAAAAAAAAGTTGTACTTCTCTTATACTTATTTAAAAAAAAAGAACCATAAGGTCATTTTCACCACTTTTTGTTCTCATTTTCCTCTTCAGTTGTCCGATACTGCTTTTCTAGATTTCAATTGCAATTTAAAGACAGACCCTTTAACCCTTCTGCGATCATTAAAAAAATTAAAAGTGTATTTAACATATAGAAATGAGAAAATTAAATTGTATTTGGACTTTTTTTTTTTTTTTTGATAAGTATTGATTTGGACATATTACCACATTATATTCTATTGAATTTTATAGTATCCAATAACTTAGTTGATATCAAATTCACTTATTGTTCGGTATTACAAATATGTTCTATATTTGATTTTATATAACTATTTAATATAAAGGAAGACACTTGCCTTGCACGTGTGACCCAAACTAGTACTAAGAAAAGAGGTTTAGGGTGTGATTTTTAATTTTATTTTAAAATAGATTTGGGTTGTGATCTTGATTGTGCTTGCTTTGGACATGCTGATAGGAAAAAAGATTTTTTCCATTTCAAATTATTCTATTTGGTCCGTTTCATAATTCAGATTAAGTATTACAGATCTAATAGTGTACCGTGGTAGTGTGTATACTTTTAGATTAAAAAAATAAAATCTAAATCATGAAATAAATAATGAAGAGATTTTGAAATGAAAAGAACCGTATTATTGATAATTGCATCCTCGCTTTATTGACTATCACGAGGTCTTTAGTTGAATTTTCAATTTCAAGTTACGTGAGAAAACTGGACTTTACATCAATTAAGTATCTTGGACTAAGCAGTAAGCACAACTGGCTAAAAAAGCTAGCTACACGTGATTTTGTAGAACTTAAAAAATAGAAGTTAAAATACCACGTTTTCATAATATTTTTACAATATTATTTAGTTAGTAAATTGTAAATGGTAGACAATAAAATAGTGTTAGCCATGAGTCCATATGAAAACCAATAACAACTTATCACTAAACAATGTTGTGAAAATATAATGACTGTAGCATTATTATTGTTCCATCTTATAATATGGTCTCCCAAACAAAACACCAAAATAATTTTTAGAATAAAAGATAGGATAAATTAAGGTTTAAAATTTCAAGAACGTATCTATAACCGCCATTAAAAAAATCTTAATAAATCACGAGCAAGAAAATAAATTGTTCGATACAATCATAGCACAATTTTAACTTGGCAACTGGCAAGCTATCTGTAATAATCTGTCTCCAAAGATTAGATCTAAGAATTCGTTTAAAATTAAATAGAAGGGAATCAACTATCCGGCCTTATAAAGTAGCAAGATATTCACCCATCAAGAATCTGTGGATTAAGGCTAGCACTCTACCTCACATAAAAATAAAATCTAAGCCCAAACAACTAATTTCTACTTAGGCCCACAGCTATAAGTTACTATAAATGTAGAATTGGGCCTTTAAGCAAAAATTAGGAAATTTTTGTAACTCTTTGTGACCCATTTTTCCCACTCTTTCCCTTGTTAGACAAAGATGATCAACCCTCAAGTTATATACTGTTTTTTTTTTTTTTTTGCTAAATAAAAGAATTCATTGAAAATCAAATAATAGAACACTTCCACTCAAACGAGATGGAATGGAACTAAACTGATTACACAATAAAACCCTGAACCTTACTCCGAGGGTGGCAAAAAAGACATACATCTTGGACCAAAACCCTATTACAAGGGCGGCTAATAAACCCATTACAAGGGCGAAAAATAGAAACATCCAATACAACGAAAGTAAATAACACAACAACAACAGTACAACTGGCGAGGTCATGAAGATCATGCCTATTCTTAAGCAGACCCGCTTCAAGCTCGGCTTCAAGTGTAGCAAGGATGTCACCACCATTATTCGTGGCGCCATCATACTAGTCAAGTTTTCTATGATCCCGTCAAAGAACTTTTTTTTTTTTTGGTAATTAGAAAATTTTATTAAAACAAAGACAAACCAAGCATATCTCTTTGCGAAGACTCGAGGACAGAGGGAGGAAGAGAATATGCATTACAAGAAAGCGATGAGCGAAGAGAGGAGGCGAGAAAGGCAAGCTCATGCGCTGCCGAGTTAGCCTTTCTCTTCACCCAAGTAAAACAACAAGATAGAAACCAAGGAATTAAACTATTAACATCAGCACAAAGAGTGTCAATCTTCCAGCAACCTACAAATTGGTTATCTACCAAAGCATCAATACACATTTTAGAGTCCCTTTCCACAATTATCTTGGGAAAACTCTCCAACTTAGCTAACTCAATAGCCCATTTGATCGCCTGAGCTTCAGCAATAACCGGGTCAACAGTATCCACACAAAGAGTCCATGCCTTAATGATAAACCCATAAGCATCCCGAGCAATTACTGCTATAGCTAAGTATGAGGCCTTCACCGCAACATCAGTATTGAGCTTAACACAACTTTGAGAAGGAGGCTTCCACAAAATCAAATTATGCTTATGAAAAGACTCAGACTCATATTCTTCTTCCATTGCTGCCACATGCTCCACAAATCTACCATCAAGGTTTTTTAAGGTAAGCAGCAAACTTGAACATGGTCTTTTGAAAACCTTAAGATTTCTTTGAGTCCAGATGCATTCCAAAGTCAGTGCAATTTGGATTGACATCTTAATCTTCAATTTGCTACAATTGACCAAACCAAGGGGCAATGGAGGTTCCACTACAAGCTTAGCAATATCAGTGCAGCTCATAAAAGGAAGAGAGTTAGGTTTGAAACCCCAACCTTGTCCAAACCAGATTGCTCTAGAGCATTGGCATTGAAAAAAAAGATGGTTGAAAGATTCATTCTCCAAACCTCATAACGGGCAAACAGGATCACCATGACCAACTTTTTGCACAAAATTTAATTTAGTTGGAAGGGAGCCAGAACCAATATGCCAGATAAACATCTTGAGTCTCTCATGCATCTTTAGGTTCCACAACTTAGCCCAAAACCCCCCATCAACATTGGATTGAGAACCAACCTGCAAGCATTTAAATGCAGATTTCACAGTAAATCTGCCATTAGAATTTAAGATCCAAGAAAGTTTGTCAGGTCTTGGGTTAGTTGGGATGTGTATTTTTAGGATAGCTTACACAGAATCATTCGTAAATAGTTCCTTCAACATAGTTTCATTCCAAGATCTGGTCCCATGGTTAATCAGACAAGCCACCACCAAACTTTCTTGAACTGTATCAGGTTTAGGACTAGGCTTGAAATTAGGAAGCCAAGGCACCTAAGGATCCTTCCAAATGTCGATAACAACACCATCACCTACAAGGAAGCAAGCTCCACATTGAACAGTCTTTTTAAGTCTTTCAATAGCCTTCCAAGTCTGCGAGGCATTCTTGGGGGCTTCTCTAGACATCCAATCACTTCGAACTTTATATTTACTTCTAAGAGCTTGTATACACAAACTACTCCTGTTAGAAACCACCATCCAAGTAAGCTTTGCAAGGAGAGCATCATTAAAATTTTTTGCCTTTCTAAAACCAAGGCCACCAGCAACTTTAGGACTACAGATCTAGTCCCAAGCCTTCCAAGCTAGAAAATTACCTGATTCTTTATTTAGGTTCCACCAAAACCTCCTAGCAGCTGCATCCAGCTTATCACACACAACATTCGGGACATCAAAAGAAGCAAAAGTATAGCTAGGGATAGCCATTGCAACGGATTTAATAAGGGTGCTTTGACCAACCCAAGAGAGTGATTTGCAACGCCAACCTTTGAGCCTTGATTCCACTTTCTCTTATAGGAACTTAAAATCTTTGGAACGGCTCCTTGATGTAAATAGAGGAGCTCCAAGGTAATTGGCATGGTCAGAGATAGTCTTCATGTTCAACTCCTTTTTAATAGCCCTTTTACGCTCTCTAGAAACTAATTTAGAGAAGATGATACCAGATTTATCACGATTTACAAGCTATCCAAACCATTGGCAGTACAACTCCAAGCAGTCATCCAGCATCGAGACCTTTCTACTAGTGGCTTTAGCAAACAACATCAAGTCATCTACATACATGACGTGCGTGAAAGCTGGCCCAGAAGGATTCATCTTAACACCATTAATTGCTCCAGAATTAAATTGTCTATCAATCAACCTCGAGAGGACCTCTTGACATAGAATGAATAGATATGGGGACAGGGGGTCCCCCTGCCTAAGTCCACGAGAAGGTTTGAAGTAATAAGTTTTTCCACCATTTATAAGAATAGAGAAGGACACAAATGACACACACTGCATAATCCAGTTAATGAAAATCTCATGAAACCCATATATGCTTAGGACCTCTCTCAAAAAGGACCAGTTCACTCAATCGTAGGCTTTTTGGAGGTCCACTTTCAAAGCAAGCGAAGCCTCCTTTAAACTTCCTCCTTTTAAAGCTATGCAAAATCTCTTGGACAATTAATTGATTTTCAGCAATCCATCTATCAGAAATGAACGTTGATTGGCAAGGAGAAATCAAGTTTGCCAGAAGGGGTCTCATTCTAGAGACAAGGATTTTTGCGATAGCTTTATAGACCATATTACATAGACTAATAGGTCGAAAGTGGTTCACAGAGGAGGGGTTAGTGATCTTTGGAATAAGAACAATAAATAAATTGTTTACCTCATTAAGCATGTAGCCTGATCTGAAGAAATTTTGCACAACAGATATGACCGACTCACCCACAATAGGCCAGTATTGTTTGTAGAATAGCACTGGAAGTCCATCTGGCCCAGGTTCTTTGAGGTTATACATTCCAAAAATTACATTTTTAATCTCCAGGGGTGTAGGAATATTGCAAAGGGCTTCATTCTGCATTGACGAAATGGTGGGCGATTTAAGATTATCCAAACCCGATGGGAAGGAGATCGATTCCTCAGTAAAAAGATCAATGAACTTTGAAACCACAAATTTCTTAATCTCTGATTTGCTTATAATCCAATCACCAGAATCAGACTTGATGGAGTCAATAGAATTATGTTTACGTCGAATGACTGTTGATAAGTGGAAAAACCTTGAATTTCTATCACCCTCTTTCAGCCATGTTTCTCTAGATTTTTGCCTCCACACCGTCTCCAAACATGCTAACCATCCATTAAGCTCAACTTGAATAGAAATTTCCAGATTTGTATTAGTATCAGAAGGGGAACTAGACTGGACCTTTTCAAGATTTATGGTGAGCTCAAGAATTTTGGCCTGGCAATTCCCGAAAATCTCCTTGTTCCATCTCTTGAGGGTAGCAGCTGTAGCACGTTGTTTTTGAAAAAGCTTGAAACAGGCAGACCCCGAGACATTTTTCTTCCAAGCTAAATCAATTACATCTTAACAACGAGGGTCCTTAGCCAAGATAGCTTCAAAGTGAAACGCTTGCGGAGAGAAAGACTCGAGAGAGAAATTGGGCCGATCTTAGAATCTTCACCCCTCTCGATATCAGTAGAACCCCGCACAAAACCATGAGGATTAATGTGAATTTGTTTGGTCCGTTTGTATTGAAGGTAATGGCTAAGGCCAGATTTGGTAACAATGGATCCTGTTTTTGGGTCGAAATATTAGTCAAGCTCAAGTACACCAAGGCATTTTGGTCTTTTTTCGTAGCCTTTACTATTTGCATGACTATGATCTAACTCATCAAATTAAAATAAAATAAAATAAAATGACATTTTGTTATTGGGTGGGAGAATCATTGAATATTCTTGACATGGTCCTATCCTATACCAAATAATTTCTCGAAGCTTACAGCATTAACAAACCAACAACTATCAGTTAGTCTATCAGATCTCTCTCTCTCTCTCTCTCTCTCTCTCTCTCTCTGTGAATTCTTAAAGATATGTTTGGTTGCTAAGAAAATATACTCATTAATCCTAATAAAATAAGAAAAATTAAACAACTAAAAATTTTGCAAGAAGAGGATATGTTGTTGTAGTGGGATTAAGATCTTCTAGAGTTTCTAAGGTACTTTACCACATATAGTTGTTTAAATCCTCACCATTTTTTCATAATAAAGGGTTAAGATTTTGACATGTCATCATTCTACTAACATTAAACTTTAAAAAGAGAAATTAAACAATCCAAAAACTTCCTTATCACGTCACCCCTTCCTCCTCCCACAACTGTCACAGTAGTGTCCCACGATGGTGTTATATTCTCAGGGGTGAAGATAGCAAACAAGGGTAAGGGGTTATTTTAGAGAAGTCGAAGCTTTGCCATGGGGTTTCTAATCTGCCGCTTACAACGATCTAAGACACTTTATTTGTGAAGTAGCAATTTGATTCCTCTCTTTTGGCTTTCTTTGATTAAATGATTTATTTTTGTTTAAGATTCTTGTTACGTTGGTAATGAGTTTCACCTTGAAGTGAGGATATCATGCTAGCAACTATATCACGTTGACGACTGATCATGGGAGAACGAAGGTGAGGGTGGGGGAGGGATTAATTTTGCTTTGGCAATCACGGCGGCAAACGGCAAATTGATGAGTTTAAGTTACTATTTTTATTTTAATTATTAATTTTAAAATTATGTTAGTGGAATGATAACATGTCAAAATCTTAACCCTTTATAATGAAAGAATTATGAAGATTTAAAGAACTCTATGTAGAGTACCGTATAAACTCTAGAGGATCATAATCCGTTGTGGTGGTTTATACGGTAGCATGATTAGATCAAATGGTGATGGCAAGAACAACGAGAGGACAAAGTAGTGATGATGGTGCGGATAGTAGCGTCGCTCTCTTTATAATCTGATATCTTAATCGAATTATGAGAAAGCATACAAAAATAATTTGTTTTAATTTTTGGGGTTCCACCATTAGCAAAGTAACAGATGAAGGGTGGGGTTTTGTTTGGGGTTTTATTTGATACAATTATGAAATTTTTGGGTTTAAAGTGGTACATTTACAAGTGTGGATTTAATTTGCCAGAAGGTAAAATGATATGATTATGTTTTCTTTTTACCTCTTACCTTCTTCTTCTTCTTATTATATTAGTCTAAACAAAACGTTTTTAATGCATTGGATAAAACTTAAATATAGCTTCTTTTAGGTTTTTTTAATTAAATTCACACACATAGTTGTATTGAATTTAATTGTCATTTGAAAAGATAATCTATATCTATACTATAATGTAAAACTGAAACTTTTTTGACTTTTTGGTTGACCTCATAATATTGCGCCACATAAGCTTTTACTCTCACAATTTTACACCTCATTATTTTAATATATATTTTTAATTGAATTTAAATTTTATTCTATAATTAAACATCTCATTAGAATCTTAACACATTATATTTTCTTTAATAGAAATAATATATTGTTTTACATAGTTGAACATAATATATTGTCCATATATATAAACACAATCATAATAAATGCCTAATACTATAATATATTTTATATATAAACACAATAATAATAAATGTCTTTTAATAATTATCAATTTTCATATTTAGACAAAATATAAAAGACAGAAAAAATCACATTTAGACCAATAATTTTTTAGATTTTATTTTAAGTAATTTTTCCGTGCATCGCACGGGTTTGCAACTAGTACTATTTGTATTTCATTAGTCAATACAACTATATGTTTGAATTTAATTAAAAAAATCTAACATACTGCACTATCTAAAATTTACCTCATGTTTTTAATTCACTAAGTGTGTGAGGAATTATTTTCCTTATAAAAGCCCATTCAGAATACAGAAGACAACGAGTACTTAGTAGGAATTTGATCAACACTAGAATCTGTGCTGACGAGCACAGATATAACTGGAATTGGTGCACAAGCGGCTCTCTTGGTGTTCAACCTTGAGGTTGGCTTCTCTAGAACTAACATTGATTCCCTTTATGGCATTGGAAGATCCACTAAGAAGGGTCAGAGGCATCTAGGCTTCATTGGAGAAAAATGAAGGGTCATTAAACAAGAACGGAAAGTGCCAAGGCTTCACCAAATCAACAATGATAGAGGCCAGCCAATTTGTGCTACACGGACACCAAGCGTCTTAGGGTAAACGGATGACACCTCCCTCCTTCCGTAAATGGGCGGCTTTCCAAAAGCGGAGAGCAGATGTTCACGTCATCCCAGGTGCATTAAATAGGGTGGTTAGGGCATTAATAATCCCTGCCGAGCACAGACCTCGAGACGCCCTTCCCGTGATAGTCCAGCCAAATTCATTGAATGCGTAAGGAGACAGCCACTGCTGCGCCCTGAACCAATGTCAAATCAATCTTTCAAAGGTTGTCACAAGTCACATCATCCTCAGAGTGAGTGCCTCACAACTAGTGAAGACCAAGTGGGGGTAAAACTCTCTATAAATAGAACAACAATCAGAACTAACGAGGTACATGCATGTTCAATAAAGAGCTGATACACTGTTATTTCCCTAACCAAAATACAAGTATCTAACTTGATCTTTGGAGGGTGATCGGCGAATACCGCCACCACCTCTAAAAAGCATTTTATCTCTTTTACAGGTAGATCCTTAACCATCATTCACATAAGCCAGATATCTCCTGGTGACGTTCTCAAGTCTATTATACTATCAAAAAAATTACGCAACACACTAAGCTAGAAGCAACGGAAAAAGATTGGTTAACAACAATTTTTTGATAATTTGATAGTAATAATAAAGGGATATTTGAACATGGTTGAATGAAAAGCAGACCATGTTACTTAATTTAAAGTCTTTTTCGTATTTAATCACAATTTCAATTCAAAATTCAATAGCAATTTACATACACAATGAACTTCACCGTTAAAAAAAAATAATAATAAATAAATAAAAAGAAAATCAAATAGAACCTCTGAATTACTGAATAGAAATAAACTTATAGAGAGAGTGAGAGAGAGAAGCAGATTTATTGGTTTGAGGCAAAAAGAAGGAAGAAGTGGGTTGTAGATATGAAGCATTTACTTTCGCCAAGTGACCCAAGGTTTAACGCCGTTTGCTGACCTGGAGCCACGTGACTAAAATTTGGTTAAGGTACCGTTCCTAAGTTTTAACCTTAACAATGTTTTGTGTCTGTACTCTGAGCTTACAGATATGAACACTTCCACTCTGTCACTCAGTGCACTTTTCCGGTCAGATCTATCTCTCTTTTCTCTGAATTCTTAAAGATCCGTTTGTTTGCTAAGAAAAATGTAGGAAACCCAATAAAATAAGAAACTTCAAAACTCTTTTTGGTTGTAAATTGTCTTTTTGTGGGGTTTTCTCTTTTTGTTGGGTGTCAAAAATATGTAATTTGAAATGAAATTCGTGTATGCAGCTTTGAAATTGTCTTCTGGGTCCTGATGGAATCATCAACACTGCTCTTTAACCAGCTAAAGGTTTGAAATTTGTGGGAAAGTTTTCTTCTTTCTTTAACTATTTGTGTCATTCATGGACAATTAGGCGTTTGGATACAAGAGCTCATAATGTATTAATCTCAACAGGCAGCAGACCCATTTTTCTTGTTGGCTGGTCCCAATGTGATTGAATCCGAGGAGCATGTTTTTCGTATGGCTAAGCACATAAAGAATATTGCATCAAAGTATGTTTCTTTCTCTCTATCTTGGGATCTATTTAATACTTTTGTAATTAATGCATTGAAAACAACAAGTCCAACAGCACCGCTGCAACAGCGGGTTTTCTCAATGATTGTATGGTATTAAATATAGTACAGTCAATAACCTCAATTGGGTTTGTAGTTGTACATTCAGATGATAAGTCTGAGTCAGTTAAACTGAATTTAGCAGAACCAGACGAGGAGGGGGGAGATGAATTGGAAAGGTGTTATTTCTCAGGGTTCAATGAAGAAGATGGGTTTGCTTGATATCATCTCTATCTTTATGCCTATGTCTCATCCAGGGCGGATCCAGGAATTCCATTCAGAATGGACACCTTTTTATCTTTTGAGAACTGGGTCGGACCTGTGGTCAAACCGGTGACGTCATAAATAATTTAATTAATAATTTTAAAATTATATAAATAATTAAATAAATACATAAACAATTTGTAACTAATAATATTGGATTAAAAAATATATAACACATTTTAAAACACTTTATATGAGTTTCCAAATCTTATATTTTGTTAAAAAAAAAAAAAAAAAAAAACAAAGGTTATCTTACTATTTTTTCTATGCAAATTACCAAAAAGAACTTAAATAAATTATTAAGGTTATCTTACCTTTTTTTGTAATCATTTTAAAAAAGAAAAAAAATTATGAATTGAGACTTTGGATAATATTTAACTAAAATAATTGTTTTAGATGCAAAATAAGACAAAACCAACCAATATCTAAAAGACCTAACAAAATCCAACGGAACCAACATTAGACACTAAACACTAAGCTTAATATCTAACTTAAAAAAGAAAAAGAAAAAGCAATGGACATGAAGTCCTTTCACCTGACAAAGTAAAGCAAAAGGTGGCATAAATGTGTGGTTGAGAAATAGAGGTAAAAATTTAAAATAGAAAAATGGCAAAGCTTTCAAGTTTAACAAAGTCCAAGTCGTCTTTTAGTTGACTGACTAAAGGAAGAAAGAAGAAAGAGAAAGAGGAAGAAAGAAAGAGAGGGGGGAGAAAAAGAAATAGAAAGCTGGAAGAAGAAGAAGAATAACGTCCGATTGGCGATGACCTTTGGGCTCTCCCCTCTCAACTCTCTCTCTCTCTCTCTTTCGAATGGTAATTGGTAAGTGGGCAACGGGGCAAGCGGCATGGGAGGGATTAAAGTTAGGGTTTAAAAAAATAATGATAATAATAATAATAGAATTGATTTATTTGGGCTGATTTGTTGTTGTAATTTCATTTTTGGGCTTTTGAGGATATTATTGGGCTTTTTTCTTGTGTTATTTGGATTTTCTTTGTGTTATTTGGGCTTTTTTGTGTTATTTGATTGTTTGTTATTTGTGGTGAATGCTGTAATTTTGGATTGTTTGAGTTGTTTGCTGTAATTTTGATTGATTTATCTCCTTTAATTTTTTTTTTTCTAAAACGAAAATGAGAATTTAAAACAAAAATGAGGGTGTGCACTTTAGCAAATCCATAGTTTTTAAATTTATATATACCTACTAAATTTTTTTTTTTTTAAATTTCAGGGTGGGTACGTGCCCACCCTGGTCACACACTGGATCCGCCCATGGTCCCATCATATTGTAGCTAGAGGACTGAGTCTTGGACCCCCTGCATTTTGTTCATTGGAAAAATAAAATAAAAATAGTATTCCTATTTTTCAGCTCTTGCATTGTGTACATGCCCATTTTTTGACTAAATAATTGTTTGGGCTCCCAATAAAATATTTGGGCTTAACAAATTAACCCAATAAGCCCAACCCATTTAAGCATCCCAAACAATATTAATTTATTCGGGCCTATTTTAAAGTACTTTGATACTATTCTAAAAAGCCCACAACCCGATAAATATATATATATATATATATATATACATGGCCCAACCCACTAAAATGCCATATTCAATACTCAATGAGCCACCTGGGCCCATCATAAGGGAATCTCGGCACTGTTCACAAGCCCAAAGAAAACCCATATGAAGCTCATAACCCAAGGTGTGCTTATTATACAATTAATTGGCCCAAATACTATTAAATGAATGGAGGGAAACAGCTGGAGCCCAAATGGCAGTCAGCCCCAAAATTCAAATGGTTGAATACAGCCAACCCGTGGGTCCCATGAAGTCTAAAGAGAAACTGACAGAGGATGGGCTGCATATCTGCTGTGGAGCCCACGCCATGTCCTATTATACTAGAAGAGGAGAAGTGCAACAGCTCCCATCTTCTCCAACGTGACAAGAGCCATCAAAATACCATTTTCAAATCATTCAAGCACCACCAGCTCAGTCCAGCTCTACACTCTACCGGAAATCATGAATTCTGGTACTGTTCACGCAGCAGACTTGTGCACAACAGCTCAAGGACTACTGGCAGCAACCAAAGCATGCTGGAAATAAAGAAGTATGGTGGAAAACTAATGGCCATGTCCATTCCAGTCCCCAAAGGACTTAGGGAGTAGCTCCCACGGCCCAGACCCGTGAGGAAGCTGCTCTCCTTATGTTGATCTGACTTGAGGAGTGTGGTTTGGTGGAGGGGAGTTAGTTCCAAGACTTAGGTAACCATGAACTGTTGTCATTAGGTCTGCTGGGAGGCACAGTGACAAGTTTATGGAAACCAAGTCACAAGAGACATGCATAAACCCAACCATATACAAAAAACCCACTAACTAAACAATGAGTACCTCTGACAAAACCATTTCAGAGGGAAAGAAAGCCTTACCCTGACATTAGGGAAGAGCTATGATTATCTTTGCTAATCAAACACTCTATTTGACAAAACATGTCATAGGGGGTTAATTTGAAAAATAAACAAGGTTAAGGAGAGCCATAATCTCGGTTCTAGAAAGCCTTAATCATTTTTCCATAAATAGGACTGATTGCATTATTAGTGCAGCAAGATCAGATCCACCAGCCCAAAAACAGATTCACCCAAAAAAAACCAGAACAGGAAGAACACTTCCAAAAACTCAAGAAATTACCACAACAAAGATCCAAGGAGAAAAGGCCCTTGAAATGGGTTTCCTAAGATCTTTCCCAACTTAGAAACACCAATCAAAGCTCAAAAATACATTCTCGTCTGAAAAGATTGGAATTCACAACTTAACATCTTTCTCCCCAGAAAAAGCTCTCCTGGCAGATGTCTGGGCAGAAATCCTGAAATATCCTCATAAGGGCCACAATGGTTCTTTATCATTGATTTTAACTCCATAAAAAGCCCAAACACAATTCTCTCTTACCCTTATCCATGTCTCATTGGGACTGACTCTCTCCCAACAAGTCAACCCTCTTTTCTAGTCTCAACAAGTACATTATTTATCAGAGGTCTTGCAGCAGATGTCAACAGGAATATACAGAACATGCGTTTTAATCATTTTTGACTGAGGGCATCCTGTTTCAAGCCTGATCCAGCCAAGGAACAGTGAGAGGCTTGGCCCAACAACTGATTCCTGGGCTTCTCATTGACAACATTGCTTTGATAAGTTCTCTTATCCTTGTTTTAATCTTATTTGGGTTCTTAAAGCATGGGAAGCATATGAGCTGGTACTTTTTGTGTTAAAATTATTATGTTTCGAGCTTAGATTCAGTCAAGGAGCAGCAAGTGGCTCGGCCCAATGACTGTTCTTTAAATTTCTTGTCGGTTATAATATTTCTACAAGCTTCCGTAGCCCTTCGCCATATTTGTTTGGGCTTTATTATCTCGGCTCTTTTAAAAAATACTTTTTGGAAGTATCTCATTAGCCCTTGGGCTGAATTTATGGCCCTTGGTTGAATTTTGGGTTCGACTACCCCTTCTCTAAAGTTCAAGTCCACGTAGTGATCGCCCTCGGCACGCCACGTGGCAATATAGCAAAAACACCCCTCACATTTCTGGCGACTCCACTAGGGAGTCGAGATCAATACTTCCAAGAAGAAAGTTAGAGCTCAGAAACTATGTCTCCTAAAACCCGGCAAAGAAGAAATCAAAGGGAAGTTTCAGTTCATACAGAACATTCCCATGCTGAATCTGCTGTCAATGCACGAGGACAAGATCAGCCACAACCACCTCCAAGTGATCAAAACCGGGAGGTACCACCAACAAACCTGCTGTTAGAACTGATACAGAACTTGCAGCAGAACCAAAGTGAGCTGGCAGAAGCCATCAAGCAGCTCAAGGAAAAGGATGCTGCTACAAAGACTCCTCCTCAAAATGAGGAAGAAAATCATGAAAAGCCTCATCAAGACTCGGGTTCACATGAAAAGGAAACTACCTTTGTGACGATGACAGATGTGGCAAATCTACTCAAACAGGAAAGGGAGAAGAACCCAAAAGAGCCCCGACTCTTTGTGAGGAAACCTCCCTATCCCATTGAATTACTGAAGCAGCCTTACCCCGAGAAATATGTTGCTCCAACTTTCTCACGCTTTGACGGCCGAAAAGGGAGTGCTCTTGTACACATAAGCAAGTTCATAGACTCAATGGGGGCTTACGCCGGCGACGGTGATTTATGCCTTCGCGAATTTTCAAAGTCCCTTGATGATAGAGCCTACACATGGTACACTACTCTGCCTCCCGGGTCTGTGAAGACGTGGGAAGATATGGTTGAGTTGTTTTGTGGAAAATATTTCCAAGCGGAGGAGAAAGTTACCCTTGTCAACCTCCACACTACAAAGCAAACAAACGGGGAAGACTTGCTTCGTTATATACATCGCTTTCGCGATATATCTTTGGACTGTTATGCCAATTATGAAGAAGGCGAACTCGTGGGAGTTTGTATAGATAACATGCTGCCAGAATTTCGGGCCCATCTTGAAAACCTTGATATCTCAAGATTTGCACAACTTCTCCAAAAGGCCCGGAAGACAGCACTTTCAGTCAAGCCCCATGTAGAAAAGCCTAAAGAAAAGAAAAGCCAGCCACAAGTTCTCACGGTATCTACCGTAAACAACAAGCGCAAGAAATCAAATGAAAGATCTTTTGAGGAGCCACCACCTCCGGTTCCTTGCACTTTGGAAGAAATAATGGCTATTCTTGACAAATGGGTGGCAGACGGTATTGTCAAGCTCCCAGAAGTTTCAAAGAAAGCAACTGAAGAAGACAAGAAGAATCCAAAATTTTGCTATTTTCATCAATATGTCCATCACTCTACAGCAGATTGTTGGACACTCAGAAGAAAATTTCATGAGAAAATTCAAGACGGAACCTTGGAGCTTCCTCAGGCACGGCAAAAGGTACACATTGATCCTTTTCTTAAGCATCAAGAGAAAGGTGCAGTTTCTGTTGTTATTCATGGAAGTGCTAGTGACGTGGACATGGATGAGCCCGTTACTGCAAATTCTGCCATGACACCTACGGCCATCAAGGTCTTGCAAAGGAATCCCAGGTTTCGATCTCTTTTTAATCAGCTAGGATTGAATCCAGAAGCTCGCACAGCAGCTACTGAGGCCATTATGGCCATAGCAGCAGATTCCGGCGCCCACTGTTTTACAGCAGAAACCCATGCTAGTCGAGCTTTTCTGGAAACAACCAATGCAATCACATTTACAGATGAAGATATGGAAGTCCAGTATCCAGATCACCGACGCCCTCTCTACCTCTCAGCCACAATCAATGAGGTTCAAGTGAGACGTGCTTTGGTAGATACCGGCTCTTGCATCAATCTTATTCCTTTAAGCACAATCCAAGCAGCAGAAATCTCTCAAAGGAAGATCCAAGGAGCACCTATGGAAATAAAAGGATTTGGTGGTGTTGGTGAATACACCAAGGGGCATATTCAACTTGTTCTAAAGGTCGGTCCCATTGTAGCTTTGACGCGGTTTCACGTTGTGGATTCCGTTGTTCCTTACCACATATTATTGGGAAGACCTTGGCTGCACAAACACCAGCTTATCCCCTCAACCTACCACCAATGTGTGAAAGGAAGGCTTAATGGAAAGCCTATCCGGATAGCCGCCAATTCTACACCTTTTGACCAATCCGAATCCCACTTTGTTGAGGCAGCCCTATATGATGAAATCACTCCAGCGGGGGAAGCATCACTTGCTAAACCTATTGGAATTCCGCTGCCCAAGTGGGAAGAAATAAAGGATGCTCCTGAGGCAGACCTGAGAGACCTGCTGGAACGGAAAAAGAAGCGCAAAGCAGAAGCTAGTACTAGCAAAAGTCAACCACAATGTGAGTGTGTCCGTTTACCGGACGGGCGCACTATTTATCGCTTATGAAGGTGCGCGGAGGCCAATTGTCCCCAACAAGAGGCCCCCGAACCAGAAGAGGGAATCTCACAGCCCTCGTGTCTCGCAGTCAATGCAACAGATATCCCAGAATCTGCAGAAGCAGTAGAAGCTGTTGCAGTAGATCCCAAAATTTCTGCAAAAGAGGAACTTGAGGTAATCAATCTGAGTTCTGATCCCAATGTACATAAGACCTGTTTCTATTAGTGCATCATTATCAGTTGAAGAAAGAACGCATCTAATAGAATTGTTAAAACAATATCAAGATGTTTTTGCTTGGCAATATGATGAAATGCCCGGGATAGACCCAAAACTGGTTGCACATTCTTTAAATGTTGAACCGGGTACTAAACCAGTGGTACAATCTATGAGGACCTTCCATCCGGAGGTCGAAGCCCAAATTACCCAAGAAGTCAAGAAGCTACTTTCAGCTGGTTTTATCAAGCCAATACAGCATCCACGGTGGCTATCCAATATAGTTCCCGTGAAGAAAAAGAATGGTTAGATCCGGTGCTGTGTGGATTTCCGTAATCTCAACAAAGCATGTCCCAAGGATGAATTCCCGCTGCCCAACATGGACCTTCTGATTGATTCAGCTGCTGGTCATGCGATGTTCTCCTTTATGGATGGTTTTAGCGGTTATAATCAAATCTTTATGTCCCCAAGGGACGCTGAGAAGACTGCATTCCGCACACCTATTGGGAACTTCTATTACACCGTCATGCCATTCGGACTCAAGAATGCCGGAGCCACGTATCAAAGAACCATGACAGCCATGTTTCATGATGTGATGCATCGTGAAATTGAAGATTATGTCGACGATATCGTGGTGAAATCCAAGACAAGGGAGGATCATTTTAATATCTTGAAGAAGGTATTCGAAAGATGCCGACTATATAAGCTCAAGATAAATCCTCTCAAATGTGCATTCGGAGTTTCAGCTGGCAAATTTATGGGTTTCTTGGTGCACCAGCGTGGTATTGATGTTGATCCAGCAAGATCATCTGCCATAGCCACTATGAAGCCACCAACTACACACAAAGAGCTGAAGAGCTTCTTGGGCAAGCTATCATACATAAGGAGATTTATTCCTGGCCTCGCTGCTGTGACTTCTACTTTTGCACCACTCTTGAAGAAGGGAGCATCATTCCATTGGTCTACCGAATGTCAAGAAGCCTTTGAAAAGGTACAAAACATCATGACCAAACTCCCTACTGTTTGTGCACCTATTTCTGGAAAATCTCTTCGACTTTATTTAGCTTCAAACAGTCAAGCAATTGGGGCTTTGATAGCCCAAGAAAATGATAATGGGGTCGAACAACCCATCTACTATGTTAGCCGTACTCTTAAGGATGCAGAAAGCCGATACTCGGGGGCTGAGCGATCTTGCTTAGCCCTGATTTATGCTTCCCAAAGACTCCGACACTATTTTTTAGCTCACAAGGTCCAGCTAATGACAAAATCTCATCCCATCAGAAGTCTGCTGCAACGGCCTGTATTATCTGGCAGACTAGCACAGTGGCTTCTACAGCTGTCACAGTATGAGATTACTGCTGAAACACCAACTGCTATTAAAAGTCAAGCCATTGCTGATCTGCTAGCACAATTTCCTGGGGAAGATAACTCATTCATTTCAGATGAGGTACCCGGAGAAATCAATGAAATATTTCTGGCAGGCTTAGTAGATTCTGTTTGGACCTTGAAATTTGATGGCTCATCAACTGCTACATCAGCAGGAGCTGGTATTGTTCTCTACAAGGATGGTGCGGAGGCTGTAACTAAATCTTTCAAGTTTGACTTCCCTTGTTCCAACAATGCAACTGAATATGAGGCTTATCTAGCCGGATTAGCAATAGCATATGAAATGGGAATCAAGCACTTACGAGTTATTGGCGATTCCAACCTTGTGGTATGTCAAGCCCGAGGAGAATTCTCACTTAAAGAACCATCTTTGGCACCTTATAGAGCTCTGGCACAAAAATTCGAAGCAAAATTCAGCACCTTCGAGATAGAGCATGCCCAAAGGAATGAAAACCGATATGCGGATGCTTTGGCCACTTTGGGATCTCAAATAACCTTTGAAGGTGAAGAAATGGATGTCACCATCTGCAAAAGGATAGAGCCTATCACCGAATCCTTGAAGAAGGAATTTGAAGAGTCATCTTCAGATCAAGAAGACTGGCGAGCACCAATCAAAGCCAAGCTCATTTCTCCTACTGTTACGGCAGACTTAAAGGAAATCAAGGATTACACCTTGATATCTGGAGATCTTTATAGAAGACTGCCTGGAGGAGTTTTGGCACGCTGCATTAGCCTCGAAGAAGCAAAGGAAAGGCTGCCTGAAATCCATGAGAAAACTTGTGGAGATGGAGGAGCTATCAGCCTTTACCGCAGACTTCAGCGGCTAGGATATTTCTGGCCAAACATGAATGCAGAAGCAGCAGAGATGCAAAGCCAATGCCCAACTTGCCAGTTCCATTACAGCAACGAAGAGGTATGTGCCACTTTTGCTTCTGCTGATTGGCGCACACCCTTCTTAGAATACTTGCTTGAAAGAATTTTGCCATCAAACCCCAAGGATGCTTATCGCCTTAAAAGGCTCGCCTTGAGGTATTTTGTGGAAGGAGGAACCCTCTTTCGAAAAGGCTTTCATGGAGAGCCACTTGGATGCCTTAGCCTATCGGAATCCCAAATGGTCATGAAAGAAACTCATGTGGGAGAATGTGGGAAACATCAAGGCAAAAAGAGGTTCTACCAATGCTTACTTACACTCGGATATTATTGGCCTACAATGAAAAAGGACGCGGCAGATTTCGTGAAAACATGTCATACATGCCAAGTCCAAGCCAATTTGATCCACACTCACCCAACTAGTCTCCAAAATATGACTACACCTTGGCGATTTCATACTTGGGGGCTAGATCTCATCGGCCCTATCAATCCGGCCTCCGGTGGTTGCATTTGGATTCTTGTAGCTACCGAGTACTTTACAAAATGGGTAGAAGCCATTCCTCTCCGAAAGGCAACAGGTGCTGCAGTGGCAAACTTCATTCGAGAGCACATAATTACCCGTTTTGGCATACCATACAAGCTCATTACCGACAATGGTACTCCATTCATAAACAAGGATGTACGGGAAATGCTAGAACACTATCGGGTCAAGCATCGACGTTCAACACCCTACTATCCTCAAGGGAATGGGCAAGCTGAAGCCACAAACAGAATGTTGCTGCGCATCCTAAGCAAAATGGTGTTTGATTATGGGAACGACTGGAAAGCCCATCTGGCAGATGTCCTCTGGGCATACCGAAGTTCACCAAAGACAGCAACAGGTTTTACACCCTTCTCACTTGTCTATGGCACTGACACTATTTCTCCTACCGAATTGGTTGTGCCCAGCCCAAGGGTAATGCAAGGGAGTGAGTTAGAAGTCGATTCTAACATATGTGCTGAAGCACGTATGGCAGATCTGGAAGGACTTGATGAGGCAAGGGACTTAGCCAAGGCAAAGAGCCAAAGAAACTACCAAAAAATGGCTAATGTGTACAGCAAAGCCCTTCGAGTCCGAATCTTCGCGGAAGGACAGATGGTCTTAAAAGCCGCGGAATTTGTAAGAAGAAACTTACCATCTCCATCCAAGTTCTCCCCTAATTGGGATGGACCATACATTATCCGAGAAGCACATGGAAGTGGTTACTACAGGCTGTCTAAGTCTGATGGGACTGCCTTAGCAGATCCTATTAATGGAAAATGGCTGAAATACTATTACTCGTAGGATGCATTCCGGCAAATCTGCATTATGTATCTTTCTTCTTTTGAAATAGCTTGTAAGCATTTTATGCTAGGCTAAGAGTAATAGGAGTTAAAATGCCTTTCTTTTGTATTTCAAAATATGTCAACTTTTTGTACAATGCAATTTAAGCAAGTCAAGTTGACGAAATTCAAATCTCATTGTTCACAAACAAATGTACTTAACAAAATATGTACCCAAAAACAAAATGGGACCAAATCTCATTGTCAAAGCCTACATATGGCTAACATATTACAAAAAAAGAAGGGGAAGTAACAAAAGAAAAGGAGTACAATGGCTGATATGCTCAAGCCAGCAAGTCATGGAGGGCCGATCCAGTGTTAGATTTTGCAGAAGCTCTCCTGGCAGATGCTAAGTCCCATGGATTTGGCGCGACTATGTTCAGAGCATCTCTCAATGCAGCAACCCGAGCCTCAGCCTCCCTCAACTCAGCCAAAACCCTCCTGCTAAACATGCCAGGAGCTAACCTCCTCAAGTAATCAAGAATGAAGCCGAATCTAAAGCCTCCTTCAATAGCCTCTTGTACCACGGCTTTCCATTCGAGGATGTGAATTTCAGTAACGTCCTCAAGTCTGGTATACTCCATATGGGCAAGTACACAACAAAGGAGAGTTAGCATGGAGCTTCCCACATGTACACCAAGTCTGAAGTATGATGAGCAGCTACCATACTTGTTCCACAAGGCCTTCAAGAACCGAATCCCCCCTTGCGGCACCCGAAAGATTTCAAAGTCAGCCTTCCCATCATCAAAAGTCCAAAAGTGCTCGGCATGACGGGAACTAAAGGATGTGCGGTCGAATTCCCGAAAGAAAGCATCCATATCAGCAAGGACAGAAGTTCTTGGTATTGCAGGCCTGGCAGCAAACACTAACTCTGACTGGCCCCTGATGGCAGACTCCACTGCTGCAGACTGGTGTATTCTTTCCTCTTCTGCAACAGCTTCATTTCCGCTTCCAGCTGCGAAAAGAAATGAAGGAAAAGAAGAAGGAAATCAGCTAAACAAAGTACAACAACACTAGTGAAGGCAAAGAAAGTAGACAAGTAAGTAAGATGCTTGATTAACACTTCTTTACTAAAAGCCACACTAGTTGTGAAATTATGTTTGAAATGGTTAAATCCTTTGGGGACAACAAATGGGAATTAACCCATGCCCACCCAACTCACGTAACAAACAAGATGGGGAACGACAACTGAGCATCAACTCAGGTTCACCCAACGGGGAACAACAACTAGGCATTAACCTAGGTTCACCCAACGGCGGACGGCAAATGGGCATTAACCCATATCCACCGGTATACCTAATGGACCTAATGGCGAACAACAACTGGGCATTAACCCAAGTTCACCAAATAAGGGACGACAAATGGGCATCAACCCATGTCCATCGAACACTGCCAACAAGGCCCGGATATTGAACAACAACTGGGCATTAACCCAGGTTCACCGGGTGGGGACAACAAATGGGAATCAACCCATGTCCATGAAATTTGTCTATTATAACTAAAAAAGAACGACAAATGGGAATCAACCCATGTCCATTAAACTCACTCACTGCATCAAATGGCGGACAACAACTGGGAATTAACCCAGGTCCACCGAAAGACGGACAACAAATGGGCATTAACCCATGTTCGTACACAAAAGAGAAGAGGACAACAAATGGGCATTAACCCATGTCCACACACCGAAAAAAAAAAGGACGACAAATGGGCATTAAGCCATGTCCATACACAAACAAGGACAACAAATGGGCATTAACCCATGTCCATACACAAACAAGGACAACAAATGGGCAACAACCCATGTCCATACACAAAGAGGGACGACAAATGGGAATCAACCCATGTCCACTAAACTCATTTTACCAAGAATATATAGCCACAAAACAGCAGGCAAAAGATGGAATAAGACTTACAAAACCTATTGGTGCTGGGCTCACACAATCACAAAGGGGTGTAGACACAATATGATAGACAACAAGTGGGAATCAACCTGCGTCTATTAGGCTCATTCAATCAAAAAGGTGTGAAAACAGCAAACAATAGGTAGGAAGTCATTCTACCCCTGCTGGGCTCATACTTCTACAATAACAAATCTGGAACTAACAAAAGGCAAACAACAAATGGGCATTAACCCATGTCTGCCAAACTCACACAGCAAACAACAACAACAAAAGACAGCAAGTAGGAATCAACCTATGTCTATTACACCTATCAAGACTTGGTACTATGATTATAGGCAATAAGTGAGCATTAACTTATGCCTAAACATTCCATAATTAAGAAACAAGAAATGTACGTATACAAATTCTGTACATGGCAAGCAAACGATCAAGTCATGTCCACACATTTCAATAAATCTTTGCCATCAAGCGAGAGCAATGGCAAGATATTGATAAGAAACCAAATACCTATTCCGGTTGGGCTCCCATGAGCTGCAACAGCAGTAGTAGCTCCTGTATCTGCTGCCTGAGCACCAGCTACATCATCTTCTGCTTCAGCCAGGATCTCATCATAGCTATCATGGGCGTCTGCCATATCTATGTCATCTACAGGGTCTTGAACCAATTCCTCCTCTACAACTGGAACATCACTGCCAGGAATGACTTCTGCCTGGACAGGATCTTCACTGGCAGCAACTTCTATATGCTCAGTTTGGGCTATACCTGCATCAGAATCAGTATCAATCACAAAATTATCATCAATTAATATATTATCGACACGAAATATATATATATATTACCTTCTGGGATCTCATAAATGTGTGTAGGAACCTCTTCACTACCAGGAACTTCCCCAACAGCTGCTGTTGCAGTCTCACTTTCTTGAATAATTGTTGCAGCAGACGTAGCAGCAGTTATGATTATGGGTGTGGAAGCGATGCCACCGGATTCAGGGAGAGGACTTGGAGTGTTGATACCCTTACTGTGGCTGAACCAGTCCTCTCAGAATCTGTAGACACAATGCTTCCCCTTCGAGCCCTTCGGACATATTGGCGGGTGGAAGGACTTGAATCGAGTAAAGAGGGATCCATGTGACTGCTACTCCCATAAGGGCCAGCTTGTACAGTACCACCACTACTGGTCACAACTACTGGTGTGGTCTCCACAATTTTCTCAATACCAGTGACGACTCCAACAGTCGCATGTTCTTCAGCAGCTCCTTCTGCAGATATGGGTTTACTGGCAGATGCAACAGGGGTACTTTCAGATGAAGCTTCTGCAGCTTCCAATTCATCCATAGATACATCATCATCTTCAGTATCAACCTCTGCTCTTGCATCCTTTTCCCCAGAAGAAGCACTTAAAAGGGCATCTGTATCAATGGAGTCGATATCAGCTGAACTAATATCTGCTGCAAAATCATCTGCACCAGAGACAGTCTCTGCCACACCAGCTCCAACACTCTCTCTATCAACCTCTTCTTCAACAGCTCTAGAGGGATCACTACTGGACGATGAACTGTCCAGATCATCCTACAAAAGGAAGAAGAAGAGGAAAACCATGAGGGCACCATTTTGCTAAAAGCAAAGCCCAATAATTAAATGCATACCGGTATCTCAATCGGGACGCGACTAGATGTGTCAGCTCTTTGCTTAGACTACCACAAAACAAAAAACCACATCAACATCATAAAGAAAGCATATCAATTGACAAATAGAGAGGCAAGAACAAAAACACTTACTCTCTTTTCAGAATAAACAAACGCCTCGCGATGACTTGTGCGCGGCGACACGTGCAGCAATAGATGATGGTGCACTTGGAAATGCTGGAGGGACAAAAGTCTTCTTCCCAGCTCTGGTCTTCTTCACTGGTCTCTTACTTATAGGGGCAGAAACCCCCTGTGAAACATCTTCCCCAGCCAATGGAGGACTTGCAGCAGCAGCAGCCTCCAAAACTAATGTCTCTTCATTGCCCTTCGTGGCACTTACTTTCTTTCTCTTAGAAGCTCGAGCAGGAGAATCCTTACTCGGAGCTTCCCCTTTATTGGACCTATCAGGCTGTTTCCTCTTAGCAGCAGAAGTACCAGCAGGGACTTTCCTCTTTCCTCTGCTAGATGGTGCTTTTCCGGATGCAACAACATGTGGATGGTCCCTCAACCACAAAGGAGGGTGAGGACTGCCATGTATCACCCACCGTGAATCCTCATGATGCCACACGGCATAGCCTAAACTTTGGCGATTCGCATAGGTAGTCATGGTGTTGGTGGCGACAAATAAACGGGGATGAGGCAATGGAGAAGTATACGACTCCAGCAAGTGAGAAATATCTCCTCTCCCGCTGTTTCTAAACTCTACCATGGCAGCCATCAATCCTCTCCAGTAATTATTCATACCTGTGGTATAGACACCAATTCTATCACCACTAGGGATTATCACTCGAGTAGCAGCACTGCTCCAGTAAGCAAAAGCTCTATCTCTCAGAAACGGGTTAATGGTAGGAATTTCACCTGCAGCAACCCCCATAACAGCAGGAACCTCTTGGTCAAATCCAAATTGCTTCCTTACTCTATGAGCACTATACACTGTAAACCGAATTCCATCAGGAGACAACACTGGCAACCAGCCAGCATTGGTGGCAGAAAGATAAGTCAGGGATGCCATGTCTCCAGCAACAAGGGTGTAATCTTGAGCTTCTATATTGGAAAACCCAGACATCACCGATTCATACATGAATCCGCGGTGAGACACTCCATATGGTCTCCAGCAGACTTTGCTCTCATTATCCAAGGAAGGAATTAGACTGTAATCATAAAATTTGCTGCCTACCCAACGGTACACAGCAGGCACATCACCTTGGAAATCCCCAACATTGGCTACAACTTCATCCGGCATCGACGCAAACTTGCTTCGACCTTCATAAGGTTTCCTACCTTTCTTTATATACTCTAAAGCATGCTCCCAAAGGAATGTGTGCACTATGGATGAGTTGAAGGCCGTGCTGACAATATGACAAGATGCCCCAGCCAACTCCTCAGCGTGTAACAAATCTAGCTGAGTGTAAATCTGCCCCAGCAGCAGAGGGGCAAGGGGAAAACAAACCCCTGTAGCAATCTTAACAGCTAATGAAAAATACAAAGGCTTAATGGAATAAGCAGGGTGCTCACCGAAAACGCATTTGCTGAGCCAGTAGGCTACAAAAGCAGCCCTTCGAATCGAAGGTTTGGTCTCCCTGTTGAAATGCTCCATCCAAGGCTTAAATCTTGCGGCTTGGGTCCCCAAAGCTATGTTCTTTCGTCCAATATAATCTGCCAGAGCAGATTCAATCTCCAACTCCTCAGGGGAAAGTATTAGATCTGCTGGGCCTTGATCACCTAGAATTGGCAAAAGCCAATGATTCTCTACGTCCTCCAATGTAACAGTCATCTCACCGTGAGCAAAAAAGAATGTATGCGTGGATGGACACCATCTCCGCACCAATTGCCGTAATGCTTCGGTATCACGGTACATATTTGAGCCTCTTGAAATGAGAATGGAGCGGACCACGCCGGCCCGTTCCAAACAGTCACAGAACTCCCTATCAGCCAACTCATAGTCAATCCAATCTGCCCACTCAACGGCTCTTGAGCATTGGAAATCAAAAACCAGAGGTACAGCGAGCATCTCATCCCTCTGAATATGAAGATCTCGAATTTCTCGGAAATTTGGAGTCCAGGCCACATCTGCCGTGGCATCCTCTCGTATAACCAGCCATTCCCAATCTGCCGGTGGTGGCTGGAGGCTTGCCGAGACAGAAGGAAACCTCTCACTACTTCTGTACCACGGGTCTAAGATGGGTCGGCCTAATATGTCTCCATGAGGCTCCGGTGACCCCAAAACAGAGTCGGAGCTACTGCCATCGTCTTCTGGACCTCTCGGTGTTCTCGCACCTCCCCTGCCGGAAGAACTACCACCACGTCCCTTCACTGGTTTCTTTGAAGAGGACGTCATCAACAACAAACAAAAAATACAAGAACAAGAAAGAGAAGAAGAAGAAAAAGAGGAGGAGAAGGAAGAAGAAGAGTTGCGGGTCTTTTCTTTTCTGTCAATCTCGTCCTTAGCTTCTTGGAAATATGGGAAACAGTTGCATAATGGGGAGTCAACTGAGTGGTTGAGTCATTAAGGAGGGGAATGGCAGCCATTAATTCAGGCTGCCCCTTGAAAATAGGGGCCATTACCACCAGGTATGTCCTTCCCACTCCTCCACTATTTCCCCAGAAAAATGAGCCACCACCTTTCTTCCTTTTTTGAAAAATACCCGCCAAGAAGAAAACTGAACAGTTATTTTTTTTTTGGCTCGCACGTGACTCACCATGGGTAAGTCACGGGCTCGGGGGGCTAAATGTACATGCCCATTTTTTGACTAAATAATTGTTTGGGCTCCCAATAAAATATTTGGGCTTAACAAATTAACCCAATAAGCCCAACCCATTTAAGCATCCCAAACAATATTAATTTATTCGGGCCTATTTTAAAGTACTTTGATACTATTCTAAAAAGCCCACAACCCGAAAATAATATATATATATATATATATACATGGCCCAACCCACTAAAATGCCATATTCAATACTCAATGAGCCACCTGGGCCCATCATAAGGGAATCTCGGCACTGTTCACAAGCCCAAAGAAAACCCATATGAAGCCCATAACCCAAGGTGTGCTTATTATACAATTAATTGGCCCAAATACTATTAAATGAATGGAGGGAAACAGCTGGAGCCCAAATGGCAATCAGTCCCAAAATTCAAATGGTTGAATACAGCCAACCCGTGGGTCCTATGAAGTCTAAAGAGAAACTGACAGAGGATGGGCTGCATATCTGCTGTGGAGCCCACGCCATGTCCTGTTATACTAGAAGAGGAGAAGTGCAACAGCTCCCATCTTCTCCAACGTGACAAGAGCCATCAAAATACCATTTTCAAATCATTCAAGCACCACCAGCTCTACACTCTACCGGAAATAATGAATTCTGGTACTGTTCACGCAGCAGACTTGTGCACAACAGCTCAAAGACTACTGGCAGCAACCAAAGCATGCTGGAAATAAAGAAGTATGGTGAAAAACTAATGGCCATGTCCATTCCAGTCCCCAAAGGACTCAGGGAGTAGCTCCCACGGCCCAGACCCGTGAGGAAGCTGCTCTCCTTATGTTGATCTGACTTGAGGAGTGTGGTTTGGTGGAGGGGAGTTAGTTCCAAGATTTAGGTAACCATGGACTGTTGTCATTAGGTCTGCTGGGAGGCACAGTGACAAGTTTATGGAAACCAAGTCACAAGAGACATGCATAAACCCAACCATATACAAAAAACCCACTAACTAAGCAATGAGTACCTCTGATAAAACCATATTAGAGGGAAAGAAAGCCTTACCCTGACATTAGGGAAGAGCTATGATTATCTTTGCTAATCAAACACTCTATTTGACAAAACATGTCATAGGGGGTTAATTTGAAAAACAAACAAGGTTAAGGAGAGCCATAATCTCGGTTCTAGAAAGCCTTAATCATTTTTCCATAAATAGGACTGATTGCATTATTAGTGCAGCAAGGTCAGATCCACCAGCCCAAAAACAGATTCACCCAAAAAAAACCAGAACAGGAAGAACACTTCCAAAAACTCAAGAAATTACCACAACAAAGATCCAAGGAGAAAAGGCCCTTGAAATGGGTTTCCTAAGATCTTTCCCAACTTAGAAACACCAATCAAAGCTCAAAAATACATTCTCGTCTGAAAAGATTGGAATTCACAACTTAACATCTTTCTCCCCAGAAAAAGCTCTCCTGGCAGATGTCTGGGCAGAAATCCTGAAATATCCTCATAAGGGCCACAATGGTTATTTATCATTGATTTTAACTCCATAAAAAGCCCAAACACAATTCTCTCTTACCCTTATGCATGTCTCATTGGGACTGACTCTCTCCCAACAAGTCAACCCTCTTTTCTAGTCTCAACAAGTACATTATTTATCAGAGGTCTTGCAACAGATGTCAACAGGAATATGCAGAACATGCGTTTTAATCATTTTTTACTGAGGGCATCCTGTTTCAAGCCTGATCCAGCCAAGGAACAGTGAGAGGCTCGGCCCAACAACTGATTCCTGGGCTCCTCATTGACAACATTGCTTTGATAAGTTCTCTTATCCTTGTTTTAATCTTATTTGGGTTCTTAAAGCATGGGAAGCATATGAGCTGGTACTTTTTGTGTTAAAATTATTATGTTTCGAGCTTAGATTCAGTCAAGGAGCAGCAAGTGGCTCGGCCCAATGACTGTTCTTTAAATTTCTTGTCGGTTATAATATTTCTACAAGCTTCCGTAGCCCTTCGCCATATTTTTTTGGGCTTTATTATCTCGGCTCTTTTAAAAAATACTTTTTGGAAGTATCCCATTAGCCCTTGGGCTGAATTTATGGCCCTTGGTTGAATTTTGGGTTCGACTACCCCTTCTCTAAAGTTCAAGTCCACGTAGTGATCGCCCTCGGCACGCCACGTGGCAATATAGCAAAAACACCCTTCACACATTGGAAAAAAGTTCTCTCTTGTAGATGTTTCCTATGGTTCTGATTGTTGTTTCTAATCTTGTAGAGTTGGGTTGCCGCTGGTTTTCAAGTCAAGCTTTGACAAAGCTAACAGAACATCATCAAAATCATTTCGGGGTCCTGGCATGGTTGAAGGCTTGCAGGTACTTGTCATGTTATTTTGTCTTATCCATTGTTGTAATTGAGATTTTGAATATTGGTGATGCTGGATGTTTCTAGTTTTTGGGATAAAGTTCAAATTTTCATTTTTTTGCTTCATAAATGTTAAAACATGTCTTTGAACAGATTAATATCTATATCAAACCAGAGCAAAACAGTAACCAAGAACTATAAGGTATATATACTTAGCAAAGGCTGGTTCTGCTGTTGGAAGATATTCTGCTTGACCTCAAGAAATGTTCAAAACTTCTCTTAGTATTGTATAACAACAAAAATGATGTACATAAAATAATTTTATCCATGTATAGAAATGAAGACAACTATAAGTGGCAAATCTATACCATGCCATTCATTAATGTCTTCTTTTTTGATTCATGTCACCCATGAAAGTTGCATATGCATATATAACTTTAGATCACATTAGAATAAAAAAAAGCACATCAAAGTCATGGAATTTGGGATTAAAATTATATTATTTTAGACATGCAGTGTTGCCAGCTATAGGTTATGCAATTTCGACTAACGTTCAAATTGTTTGGATATTTGATCTCAGATTAAGATACTCAACTTTTTCTTTAAGGTCACAGTTGTAGTAACTTTTTTTTTGATAGGTAAAAAGGATTATATTAAAAAAGAACCAATGTGTGCACAAAATATGCACACAAATGGCCAAACAGTTACAAAATAGAATGAGAAACAGAAACAAAACTTAAAGAAACAAGGAAATCAGCAACACTAAAAACCAGATAGTACTAACATCACATATGATAATACCAATTAATTGGGTATCATACCCACAAAAAAAGTGTGGATATTGTAGAATGACCCCTTTGTTTGACCTTACAATAGATGTGTCGTTATTCAATTCTTCACCTGCATATAGGGAAATTATCTCTTGCCCTCAAATACATGATGTCTTAGTAGGGTTTTATCATTTTGTAAACATGTTGTATGCAATGTCCTCTCACATGAGGTGGATCAAGTAACGTTGTATATAACTTTACACATCTAGTAAGAGTGAACTAGTTAATTAGATTATTCATTCTTGCTTTTCAATTAAATCTATATGATAGGCTCATGTAATGTCATTTTGTTTTATGATATTCTTTTTTCTGCTGCAAATCAAAGTATCTGTTGCAGTATCTATTCATTTTTTATGTGGATTTATTTATTGATTATGTGGTGATGAGTGGTGATTTCTATTTTAATCAGGACAACTGAACAATTCTTTCCACTCTGGGGTTTCTTAACATTTTTTTTGCTAAAAGGGTCAAAACATTAGATTAGGTCAAAGTCATCTCATACATAACTTATAATAACAACATACTTTTGGTTTTCACAGGAAATGAGAGAAACACAACTCAAACTACCATCATCATTGTTGTCACGACCGTTATCGTTGAGATACTTGTCATTGGTATTTGCATCCTTTTATGAGGAAGTCAAAGGATTATTTTGAAGGTAAATTCTCAATGGTACTTGTTATTTGAAAGTAATTCTCGTGTACTATAAAACAACTTTAACAATGTGAAGCATAGGAACTCATGTCTTTCTTAAGTTGGCAACATTGCGGGTGAGAGAACATATAGCTTTTTTAAAAAGAAAATGCTAAAAGTACTAAAAAGGCTTACAAATTAACATTTTTTGGGGGAAATAAAATATGAAACTTTATTCAAATTGGGACATCATACAGGACCAACCTTAGGGAAAACCTGGGATTGTAAGCATGAGGGTTCTATTCGAAATATGCCACATATTCAATAAAAGTTTTCCCACATGGTTAGAATTGTTCGTTGAGGAAATGGTTTAGTTTTATGGTTCGAATGTTTCGGTATAAAAAAAATTACAGTTTATTTGTTTCCTAGTGTATAGTGCAACATAAAATGTAAGTCAACGAAAAACTTTTTTCCTTGATCAATGAAAAATTACATTAAAATGGTGTAAAATGTTTTTCATTAAAAAATAAATAAAAAATGTTTTAATTACATTTTTCGTTCTCAACATTTTAAATGTGTCATTTTAGTCTTTAACATTTTATAAAAGTTTCATTTAGTCTTTGTCATTATGTGCTGGATGAAAAAAGCTAACATGGTTAACATGATTATTAAAATAATAATAATTTCAAAATGATGATATGGAGGCCATGTCATTTTTTTTTTTTTTTTAAATATATATAACACATCAATTTTAAACTCACTGCTACTCACATGAGGCCTCAAAATTGGGGATCTCATATTGAAATCCCTAGACTTTCAGTTCTCCCTCACCCTCTAACCTGCGAACACCAAGATCACCAAGTTACCCAGATGTAACCATCCTCCAGCATGGAGCCTATAAATACCAAATAACTTATAGTCTTATTCAACCTCACACACTATTATCTAGAAATTATTTTATGACGAAACAAACGCACCCTAAATCAAGACTTGTGGGAATCATTTTTACAAATTCTAAAACTCAATCAATTATCCACCCAATGTATTGACGAGGCACGCATAGAAGATATCAACCCAATAAACATGCCAAAGTAGTTATATATGTTAGGGGGTCCTTTGGTCCCATGGGAGGTTTCAATAAGATGCGTTTCATTTGGGATAAAATTGATGCATCTTACTATAAATGACATGCATTTACCCCCACGGGACCAAAGAATTTCTATATAAGTCAGTTAGAGAGTTTACTGAATATTGCTTCATTCCTTTGCGCAAGTCTTAGTTTCATCATGAAATGACTCCAAATAGCTTTTCAATGGTCAATTATTGTTTGATAGGCAAAAATAAGGTTGAGTGAGCTGGAGGCCGGTAAGGTAACTTGGTGATGGAGTGTGGTGCACCAAAGTCTGGGTGTTTGCGTGTCAAAGGGTAAGAGAGAAGGGATTTTTTAGGCCTCATGTGTGTCATGTGAGTTTAAAATTGATGTGTTATATATATATAATAAATCTCACCTGCCCTCCAAACCGTCATTTTGACACTATTTTAATATATCCATTAGTCAATTTTTTCCATCTATCACTTACCTGTAAGGAGTAAAACGAATTACTTTATATGACACATTAAAAATGTTGAAGACCATTTTGAAACCTGAGGCATGTGTTAAGGATCAAAAGAGTAGTTAAACCTTAAAATAGTGTAAAATATTTTTCAAAAAAAAAAAAAGGAAGACTTTGATTCAACCTTACAAGCATTACCCATTTTAACTCCTCTATGCCGCCACTACCAAATCTCCCTACACACCGTTGAGGGTTGTCACCGCCCATCTACTTGTCACTGTCAACCTAGCCTTAACTACTGATCGCCTATTGGCATGCCACCACCAACTACCACTTAGCCCATCGTCAACCAAGCCATCGCCACCTACCCACCTACTACCTATCGCAAACCACCCATCACCGATTTTCAGCCATCCCAACCTCCCATCACCGATTTTCAGACATAGCAACCACCAATCACAGGCGACCACCAGCCACAACCACCTACCCCTCCATTGTCATCACTTCTGTCACCGATCATCTGCCAATACTACCACTAGGGGTGTCAAATGAGTGGGTTTGGGTGGGTTTGGGTGGGCATTAAATGGGCTGGGCCTTTAAAACCCAATAGCCCATTTAAACCCATTTAATAAAATAGATATTACCCAAACCCAACCCAACCCAATTATCTAAGCTAAAACCCAACCCACCCATTTAATAAAGTAGATATTTACCAAAATACCCTTAAAGCCTATAAAATGATAAAAAACAATTAAAACTTAGGAAAATTACTGAAATACCCTTGGAACCTCCAAAATGACCAAAACCTCTTAAGAATCTCTAAAATGACAAAAATACCCCCAAAAACCTCAAAATGATCAAAATACCCTATAACTACTAAAATGACCAAAATACCCCTATTATTATTATTATTATTATTATTATTATTATTATTATTATTATTATTATTATTATTATTATCTGTCCTCAACCATGCATATCAGATAGAGAACAATAAATTTGAAATTAAAAAAACAGGGCCTCCATCGTCTCACCAAAATATTTTAGCAATATTTGAGTAAAAATACAAGCAAAGGAACATAACCAACTATACAAAAACTAGCCAAAAAGTTTTGTTTCATCCTTCCCAATTCCTATGGTTTGTATCGATTTCCAAAGTTAAAAAAATAGAGATCCTTTAGTAAAATCTAGAGATTTTATTGATTTCCATGAGGCCAATCACAAAGGATAGCTTTGACCACTCAGAATGAATAAAGATTTTACTGGTAATTCTGTAGAAAGATGGAATGGACCTTGACAGAATCTGCTGAAAGTACATTTATCTTGTGGTTGAATATCAGATATTCGAATGATGGTATCCTGGTGAGATAGAAGGAAGCCACTAGTCTGTGAACATGTGTCCCAAACTTAAAAGAATTTATGCATTACTGAGCTTCACAATTAATCTCTAAAGACAACAAAATTTGGACAACTTCCCTTTATAAATTCATGAAAACAAAATTAAGCATCATTTTATAACTTCCACCTCTTTTCAAAACATTTCTCTAATTTATTAGGGTAAAAAAGACAATATGATAATTAGTGTTGACTTTTATACTGATTATATATTAGCCAGGCAAGTGATAATCAATAAATATTCCAGCATATACTTTTGAACCAGATATGGAGCCAGTTTTCTCTAGTCATGTACCACATTGATTTGCAATTAGTGTTGTAGATACATATTTCTACATCTGGCACATAGCAAATTGACTAAACTTAGACACATACCAAATTGACTAATAGACAACCCATGATAATCTGGCAAAAAAGCACATGCAAGAGATGTAGATACATATTTCTACATCTGTACCAGTACACTACAAACACAGACACCGTGAAGTCCCACACAAATCATTTAATAGATATCTACAACTCTTGCTACCTCCCATGTCCTAGCCTCTAGTCACTTAGATACCTTAATTAGTATAAGATTTGAGAAAACAAAGGAAACGAGGCAAGCTTAATCTAGAGAGATAAGCTTGACTTAGACAAGAATTGATTAAAATGGCTTAGCCTTATCATTAGCATTTGCTGTGTATTTATACAGAGAAGAAGTTTGAGTTTGTTAGATAACTCAAACAATAATAACAGACTGAACTACTAATTCTGTTGTAACAGAATCCATTAGACTTGGGCACATGTCACGTGACTTTAAGTTAAGTTGATCTAAAGCTTTAAGCTACTGGTAGTTTAGTACATGCTTAATACTATTGACTAAAACGACTGTAGCTTTTGTTATCTTCATCATCCCCCCTCAATCTTAGGGACGTTGACCGTGAGATTGCGTCGGAGTTCCAGAAATCGATGAGTAGGAAGACTCTTGGTGAAGATATCGGCAAGTTGATCAACTGTGGAGACGAACTTGACCACGAGGTCCTTGCGAAGAACACGTTCTCGGACAAAGTGGAAATCAACCTCTATATGTTTGGTTCGAGCATGGAATACCGGGTTCGAGGCAATAGCTAAGGCAGAGACATTATCACACCAGAGGATAGGAGGATCAGTGAGATAAATGCCAAGATCTTGGAGAAGAGACCGAACCCAGCAAGTCTCGGCAGAGGCAATAGCCAAGGCTCGATACTCCGATTCAGTAGATGATCGAGATACAGTAGGTTGTTTCTTTGCAGACCAGGTGATTGCATTATTGCCCAAGTAGACAAGGAACCCAGAAGTAGAGCGACGATCATCAGGGTCACCTGCCCAATCAGCATCTGTGTAAACTGATAAATGAAGGGGACCAGGTGTGAATTCAATACCATGGTTGAAGGTGCCTCTAATGTATCGAAGTACTCGTTTGGCTGCAGCAAGGTGTGTAGTAGTTGGAGCAGACATATACTGACAAACCTGATGCACAGCAAAGGAGATATCTGGTCTTGTGAAGGTGAGGTAATGGAGAGCTCCAACCATACTTCTGTAGGCATGAGGATCAGGGAGAAGATCACCATCATGAACAGACAATCGAACATTGGGACAACTGGGAGATGATGCAGGCTTACAGTCAAGCATATTATGCTTTGTAAGTAAGTCCTGAGCATATTTGGACTGAGTGATGCATAAGCTGGAGGAAGACCTGGTGATCTGAAGTCCCAGAAAATAATGCAGGGAACCCAAGTCTTTCAAATCAAAAATAGAGTTGAGCTGGTGAATGAGATGATCCAAGAATGAAGGTGTATTACTGGTAAGTACAATATCATCTACATATAAGAGTAGATATGCAATAACTTGATTGTCCTTGTATATGAATAGTGAGGAGTCTGCAGATGAAGCTATAAAACCCAAATGTAGGAGTTGAGTAGTAAAACTCTCAAACCAAGCCCTTGGAGCTTGTTTTAGTCCATAAATGGACTTTTGTAGCTTGCAGACATAGTCTGAATGAGTAGGATCAATGTAGCCCTGAGGTTGAGTCATGTAGACTTCCTCCTTTAGAGTGCCATGGAGGAAGGCATTCTTGACATCTAGTTGTCTTAGAGGCCAGTTTAGAGAGACTGCCAAGGAGAGAACAAGTCTAACAGTAGGAGGCTTAATAACTGGACTGAATGTCTCTTCAAAATCCACTCCATATTGTTGATGAAAGCCCTTAGCTACTAATCGAGCCTTGTACCTGGCTATAGAGCCATCACTGTGATGCTTGAGCTTGTAAACCCATTTACAACCTACCACATTCTTGGAGTCAGGTAAAGGGACCAGAGTCCAAGTGGCTTGTTGTTGAAGAGCTTGAAACTCCTCATCCATAGCAGTGCACCACTTAGAATGTTTAGAGGCCACTGTGTAGGAAGGGGGTTCTGTAAGTGTGTAATCAACAAGTGCTGCATAGGTTAGTTTGGGTTTAACAATGCCATTTTTGCTCCTAGTTTGCATAGGGTGAGATATAGGATTGGGAAGAGGGATATCTGTGGAGATAGGTTCAGGTACGGGTGTTGGAGCTGTGGTAAGGAGAGGGACTGGTGAGGAGGATGCAGGGGTAGCAGTAGTAGATGATGCAGGTGTAGCAGTAGGTTCAGGGACTGCAAAGTCAATGGGTCCAGTGGGTAAAGTGAGAGAGTCTAGACTGGAAACATGGGTGTCTATGGGCCTAGTAAGTGGTGAAAGGAGGTCTATGATAGGTGCAGAAACAGTACCAGTAGGAGTTGGACAAAGACCAGTGGAAATATGTGTGTTCTGTGGACCTGTTAAGGGGTGAAATGAGATCTGTGGCAGGTGCAGAAACATGATCAGTAGTATTAGGACAAAAACCAGTGGATAATTGACTAGAACCAGGAGAAAAAGGCAGCACAGGGTTGTGACTGCAGGAATGCTGTAACTGCAGAATATTGAGCCAAGAGTTAATATTGGAAGAAGTGGAAAGAGTGGGAGAGCAGACCTTGGGATGGGAAAGACCAGGAAAGACTGTCTCATTGAAGAGGACATGTCTTGATGTGTACAACCGATGGGTGATTGGGTCAAGGCAGTAGTAACCCTTTGTATGAAGAGGATAGCCAAGAAATACACACGGGGTAGTTTTTGGTAACAATTTATGTGAGTTATAGGGTGTAAGTAAAGGAAAGCATTCACAACCAAAGGTTCTTAAATGACTTAGATCAGGAGCAACTTGATAAAGAGCATCCCATGGTGATTGATTACCTAGATTAGGAGTAGGTAATTTGTTAATAATATGGGCTGCTGTGGAGATGGCATAGGACCAATATGATAGTGGTAATTTGGACTGAGAAAGGAGAGCTAAGGCACACTGCACTAGATGTCTATGTTTCCTCTCAGCAACCCCATTTTGTTGTGGGGTGTGAGGACAAGATAACTGGTGAATAATACCTTTGGATGAACAAGAATTGATTAAAAGGAGTTGAAAGAAATTCACCTCCACAATCAGTTCTGAGGATTTTGATAGGTAAGGAGAATTGAGTCTCTATCATTGCTCTAAACTGAGTGAACACCTGAAAGGTGTCTGACTTATGTTTAAGCAAGTATACCCAAGTGAATTTGGTAAATTCATCCACAAATACAAGGTAAAATCTGAAACAATTAGAGGCAGTAACTGGAGCAGGGCCCCACAAATCTGCATGTATCAATTCAAAGGGAGATGTAACAGTTTTATTAGAAATAGGAAAGGGTAACTGATGCATCTTTCCTGCCAAGCAGTGATGACAGTGTTCTATTACAGATTTTGAGTTAGGAACAGTGCTAAAACAAGGAAAGATATTATGTAAAACATTAGAACTAGGATGTCCTAGTCTAGAGTGCCATAGATGCCACTTATCTGAGGAGATAGAGTGGGCAACACATGCAGTTTTATTTGCAATAGAATGGAACAAATGAGACTGAATAGGATAGACACCATTGCTACTCTGGCCCTTGTAGAGAAGTCTCCCCGTAGGTAAATCCTGAATCAAGAGTTTCTTAGCATCAAAATAGCAACTACAGTTATTGTCTAGACACAATTTATGCACAGAAAGGAGGTTTGATGCTATTTTAGGCACATGAAGAACATTTCTAAGCTGGAATTTATGATATTTGGTATGGAGTTGAGAATTACCTATGTTTTGAATAGGAAGATTTTGTCCATTACCTACTGATACTTGTTCTTGACCTTGGTAAGGTGCTTGAGGGCTGAGATTGTTGGCATTGGCTGTTATGTGATCAGTGGCTCCTGTGTCAGTGAGCCAAGTTTCTGCACCTTGAGTATAATGCAGGTTAGAAGCACTAGCCATTGCAGCCAGCTTTGTGGTAGGGTTTTTGCCTTGATAAGCAAAGTTCATCCTGTTGTAACAATCAATAGCATAGTGTCCCATCTTCCAACAGATCTGGCATGTAGGTCTCTCATTCTTGCCTTGATAAGTAGCTTGGGGTGACTGTGTTGTAGACGAAATCTGCTGCTGTTGTTGGTACTGAGGTACATATTGAGATGAGGGATTAGGTGAACTAAAGCTTTGATTAAAGCTTGAGTTTCTGCCTCTGCCTCTAGAGTAAGAGTTCCTACCTCTACCTCTATTGGAGCCTTGATTGCCATTGAAATGAGGTTTGTTATGAGAAACAAACATGGCTAAGGCTGAGTTGGGCAGAGAATCAGTAATCTCATTCATAGACTGCTCTTCAGTCTGCAGTAAAACAGTAAGTCTCTCCAAAGACAACACTGTATCTCTGGTTCTTATAGCTGAAGCAAAAGGAGCATACTCCTTTGGTAATCCTTTGAGGATCACATGAGTGAGTTCCTCCTGATCTGAATGGACTCCAACTGCAGAGAGCTTGTCTCTTACAGATTTGATTCTTTGAAGGTATGAACTAACAGATTCATTACCTGATTTCTTGATTGATTGCAGCTCGAGTTTGAGGTTGAGAACACTGGATCTAGCAGTAGAAGTGAACCTCTCTTCTAGAGTGTTCCAGACTTCTTGAGAAGAACTCTTCCCTACCACCATGGCAAGGACTGAGGAAGAGCAAGTAGAGTAGAGTAAGGACAGTAGAGCCTTATCTTTCTTGCTCCATACCAGAAATTCTGGATTCACAGCTTGAATTCCAGTTTCTGCAGTCAAGAATTGATCTGGTTTAGGAATGGATCCATCTAGATGATCTAGCATGGAGTAAGCATCCAACACAGCAGTAATCTGAAGCTTCCATATCATAAAGTTTGAGCTATCTAGCTTTGTGGACATTAGGTTTGACATATTGTTGAGTAGAAGTAAGGGAGATTGGTTTGAGGGAATGTTTAGGGAAGAATTTGCAGAAGCCATGGTTATGGATCTTGAGCTCTGATACCATATAAGATTTGAGAAAACAAAGGAAACGAGGCAAGCTTAATCTAGAGAGATAAGCTTGACTTAGACAAGAATTGATTAAAATGGCTTAGCCTTATCATTAGCATTTGCTGTGTATTTATACAGAGAAGAAGTTTGAGTTTGTTAGATAACTCAAACAATAATAACAGACTGAACTACTAATTCTGTTGTAACAGAATCCATTAGACTTGGGCACATGTCACGTGACTTTAAGTTAAGTTGATCTAAAGCTTTTAAGCTACTGGTAGTTTAGTACATGCTTAATACTATTGACTAAAACGACTGTAGCTTTTGTTATCTTCATCAGCACACAAAAAACAGTAACTTGACCGCCAATCTTCAATTTACCTGGGTTTTCAGACACACAAATAGCACCTACGAGCATCCAAACTGATGCGTTTTTCACAACTTTGCATCTATTTACAACTTATCATACACAAAAGATCAGCATCCACTCCCTCAATCCAAGCAACATCATGATTTTCCCAACATTCATTTTCTTACAATATATCTGTCCAATTCAACTTCTTAACTTAACATATGCACCTCAACATATATGTTTCAGTTTCACTATCTTAAATCCAGCTAAAACTCATTCATCTCCAATCCAAAAGCATTAATGCTCCATTGGCTCCCAAGAGAATATACATTACAAATCAAATTACACATTCCAATTTCAAATTTTGATCAACTGGGTTTCTAAACAAACCAAAAACCCACTCTACTGAAAGTAACTGACCCACCCATAAACCCAGAAAACAAAACAACATAAAAATATTTAATACCCTCTACTTTCTTTCTTCTTTCACTCTTTCCCCAATTTTCTCAGAAGCCAAACAAAGGCTTTATATACAAAATAAAGCCCAACATAAAATAAACCCAGATTCCAAAATGCAAAACTAAGCCTTTATATACAAAGACACATACCAGAGACGAAGCAAGAGACGAAGCGAGCGAGCTTGGCCTTAACAACAATGGCGTGAGAGACGAACCAGCGACGAAGAAAGAGACGAAACCAGAGAGGAAGAGAAATTTTTTGATTTGGGCGGCTTGGTTTTTTTTTTTGCTGTTCTTTTTTATTTGGGCGGCTAGGATTATTTTTCCCTGTTCTTTTTTATTTGGACGGCTAGGATTATTTTTGCTTGTTCTTTTTTCTTTTTTCGGCCCGGTTTGGGCTTTTTATAAATGCCCAATAAGCAGCCCAATTAAAACCCAATTAAACTCAACTTAATTGGGTCTAATTGGGCTAGCACCCATTAGCCCATTTATTAAATAAGTGGGTTTTGATAGACAATTAGTAAGTGGGTTTGGGTGGGCTAATGGGTTTGGGCTTTTTTTGCCACCCCTAACTACAACCACCACTTTCCTCCCCCTAACTGCCATCGTTATTAGGAATTTTCAGTACAACCATACAGTAGAAAATTATTTTTTCAGTTTGACAACAAAAAAATGAAGAGCAAATCATTTTATGTTGAAACAAATGAAGCCTAAGTTAGACACATGTGATGTTGAAAAAGAAGAAGAAGAAACTTACCAAGCTATATTTAGAAAATTCAAAATTCAAATATGTTTTGTCAAAGTTGTAGCTATTTAAACAATTTTTCTTTGATATTGTTATACATAACATAACTAGAAACACCCACAAAAACACTAGCCCACAAATAAAATTAGAATCCATATTTTGGTGTAGGCTGTTACATTAAGTAAAAGAAAGCTTTGAACAAATAATTATGAGAAATTGTTACATTTGATTTGAATTAACTCGTGGCTAATAATTTCAATCTCTTTGTAAAACTGGATTATGATATCTGTTGCAAATATTAAGATTAGTCGTCATGTACTTACAAATAACCATTCACCCATTACATTCTCCTCTATTTAAGTGTTTTACTCTTATTTAAAGAAAGCACTTGCATCAATTGAAAATACGTATTCTTCTTGTGAAGTTGTGGATAACATAACAAGTGTGGAATCCTTGCAATTCGATTTTGGCACCATTAGAACTGCGACAAACAACTTTTCTGATGCAAAGACGCTTGGGAAAGGTGGATTTGGGGCCGTTTACGAGGTAAGAATACGTTATGATATGAAATGGATTATTAATCATCCATCCTAATTTATTAAAAGACTAAATAAATTCCTTGAAGATGAGTTGGAATTATTTTCTTTATATATTATGTTCTCACATATCTCTAGGGTATGCTTTCTAATGGACAAGAGATAGCTGTGAAAAGACTATCAAGGAGTTCTAGCCAAGGAGATCTAGAATTTCAGAACGAGGTATTCTTAGTGGCCAAGCTCCAACATCGGAATCTAGTTAGGCTACTTGGGTTCTGCTTAGAAGGAAATGAAAGACTTCTTATCTACGAGTTTGTACCGAACACAAGTCTTGATCACTACATATTTGGTACCATTTCATTTCAATATTAGTATTATAATCTAATCAAAATAGTCCATTATCGGAAACTAAGGGATATAAAAGAAGTCTAATCCTTTATCTTCATAACTTAGTTTGTTAGGGTTAATATTTATCTCTGGGGTCTCTATTTCTATTTGAAAGAATCCTTAGGAAAAGCATTTTGTTTCCACCGAGCTAAAACAATATAATATGTCGATATTGGTAATAAATATTTTCATTCTTTTAGTTAAAAAAGTAAATTTTAAAATTTTGATGAATAATTTGGTTTCATTAATAATTAGATCCTATGAAGCGTGCACAATTAGATTGGGACATGCGTTACAAAATCATAAGAGGCATTGCTCGAGGTATTCTATACCTTCATGAGGATTCTCAACTTCGAATAATTCATTGTGACCTCAAAGCTAGCAACATTCTATTAGATGCAGAAATGAACCCAAAAATTTCAGATTTTGGTATGACAAGAATGTTTGTTTCAGATCAGACTGAAGGCAATACAAATAGAATTGTGGGGACTTAGTAAGCATCACAAACTCTTGATCTAATGACTGCAATCCTACATGCATTGAAAACTCTATTTCAATAGATTACCTATGTCAAAGTACCACCATGAAAGCAGAGATGGAAAAGAAGAAGAAAAATATAATGTAACAATTAAGAGCTTTATTACCATTTACATTGATACTAGGTTTATTAATATTGATATGCAGTGGATATATGGCTACAGTATATGCAATGTTTGGAGAATTCTCTGTCAAATCAGACGTTTTTAGTTTTGGCGTCCTAATTTTAGAGATTGTGAGCGGCCAGAAAATTACTTGTTTACGTAATGGAGAGAATATGGAGCACCTTCTGAGTTATGCGAGTATGAGTGTCAAAAGTTACATTTCCATTTTTTAAAAAATTAAATGATAAATTGGAATGTTAAATAATTTCTTCTTTAACATGTTATGTGCACGTTGATATATTAATCCAGGCATGGGAAAATTGGATGGAGGGGACAGCTTCAAATATCATAGATCCCATGTTAAGCGGCAGTCCAATAACTGAAATAATGAGATGCATACACACTGGACTACTATGTGTTCAAAAAACATGATTTCAATTGTTCTCATGATTGATAGAAATTCTATAACTCTCCCTGCACCTGCAGAACCTGCAAGGTTCAAGAGGAGCAATGTTGTATCAGCCACGTCATTGCGACCAGACCTTGGTCCTCACATAACTAAGTATGAGGTTTCAATTACTGAGATATATCCTAGATAATGTTTTGTAAATAAGGGTACAATAAGCACATTTATCTATAAATCTCACTTACTATTGTTCATCTAACTATATTGAATATCTAGAAAACAATAATTTGAATCCCTTACATATTGTAATGAGTCATTACTAATGACCCAATACCAGAAATGCTCGAATTATTTCCAATCCTGAGATTTAACAGATTCTCTTTATCTATTACTCATTTACTCATACAAACTAGAAATCATATGAAATACAATTGGGGAAGGATTAGCAAAGAATGAACTTGAAAGTAGCCTGTCCTTTGACTATAATTCGATGACGGGTTAGCTCTGGCAAATTCATTCCTTCGGAAGGAGTGGCCGAGCCATGAGCGTGACCATGTGTGGCATGTGTATGAACATGTATGTGTTCCGCATGCTCATTGTTTGCTTCTTCATTTCCAACTACCTGCATGAATTTTTATTTTTTATTTTTTTCCTTAAGATAATTTGATATAAAGTTGGGGATGGTGTTTTGAACCATATATAGTTTTTCTCATAAAGGAGATCGTGTAAGGAATCTGAGATTGAGTAGGGAAGAACGAATTCTAGAGAGAGTAAGAGAGAAAAGATAGTTTGAGAGAAAATGATGAATGCTCAGATTGATCATCTCAGGAGAATGTATATGCTATTTATACAGATCAAATGTAAAGCTAGCTAAGGAACTAACTGTAAATAACTACAAACAGATTTTGTTATATGATTTCTAGAATCAATTACAAATAGATACGCTGGTATTATCACACCAGATTGTTGGAGCAGATGGGAGAAAAATAACCAAGCAGGTTCAGCAGCACCTGTCGCAAGAGAAAGACAGTGAGCCCAGTTGTAGAGCGACGATCATACGGGTCACCAGCCCAATCAGAATCAATAAGAGCAGTAAGAGTTGGAGAACCAGATTTAAAATGAATGTCCAAATGTAAGGTACCCTTTAGATATCTGAGAATACGTTTGGCAGCAACAATTAGATCTCTGAGAATACGTTTGGCAGCAACTAAATGAGCTGAACTTGGTTTGTGCATATATTGACAAACTTGATTGATAATGTAGGAGTGGGCTCAATAGGTAAGGATGAGTTATATGTGGGTAAATGCAGGGCCAGCCCAAACTTTTTGGGGGCCTCAAGCCAAATTTTAAATTGGGTTTTTTTTTTTTTTTCAATACTAAATTAAATTAATATCTATGATTTTTTTAATTATATTTTAATTTTTCTTGCTCTTTTAGATTCAAAATTATTGATCAAACTTTTATAATCAAATTTCTTTAACATTTTCTTTTCAATTGATAAAATCGCTAATCCACTTAATCTTTCTGTGATATTTTCGAGGAGCCATATAGTGATAAAAAAAAAAAAAAAAAAAAAAAAAAAAAAAAAAAAAAAAAAAACCTTTTCAGCCAAAAAACAAATAACAACAAAACTTTTCCAGCCAAAAAAACAAGTAATTAAGAAGTAAAATTTAATAAAATTAAAATAGAGAAGTATAGAACAATAAAACCTGATTACGCTGATTTAGTGATTTATCCCAATATCCGCATTAGATTAAAAACCCTGAACAATGAACATCACAATTCACAAATTCAGTTTAAGAAATCTTAATTTACAATTACAAACTCTAATTGCAAAGAAATTAAAAAAAATTATTCAAGTGGGTAAAGATTGATATTATTACCTATTTATGTGTTGAATTCAATTTTTGTAGAAGATCTCAAGACTCAAATCCTCAAATTTGAAGCCAAGCAAAAATAAAAATAAAAATAATATTGATTATTAACTATTGTAGATTTGTAGAGATAGAAAGTGAGGCGTATAAAGTAAGTAGAGATACTGATTAGAGAGGTTGAGGGAGAGAGATATACGTAGAGGCGTAGAGCAGTTGAGCAGTAGTTAAGATAGTGGGGGTGTGGGGGTTGTAGGGGAAAAAAGAATAAGAAATAATTAGTTTTTAGGGTTTAAGAGAGAGACACATAGAGAGAGAAAAAGAGAGAAAGTGAATTAAATATTTTGTTATGGGGACCACAGAATAGAGAGAGAAATGTTAAAAATTTTAAACACGTGTGATTTAGTTTTGTCACTTTATTGCTTGTTGCCTTGCTGGGGAAAAAAAAAAAAAAAAACATTTGGACCTTTAATGGGTTATTATATGGACTATTAAAATTTGGGGGCCCTCCCAATTTTGGGAGCCTCAAGCCACTGCTAAAGTGGCTTACCTATTGGGCCAGCCTTGGGGAAATGAAGTTGGGCTGAAGTTAAAGATGTGGGTAACATAGTAGTAGGAATTAGGCCTAAAATGGATGGAGTGGGTAATATAGTGGATGGGTGAGACCCTAAAATTGAAGAGTGAGAACAAGCTTGGAAAAAAAAAGATTGTTCAACCATGGATTAGAGGTGGATAAGGGAGGAGATATTGAAGTAGGAGAAAATTGATGAAAAGGGAAAGTATTTTCATCAAAGACTACATGACGAGACGTACACAAATGATTAGAATGAGGATCAAGACAAAGATATCCTTTGGCATTTGTGGCATAACCTAAAACAACACATTGGGTGGATCAAAGACCAAATTTATGAGATTTGTATGGACGCAATAGAGGATAACACGCACAACTAAAAGTTTTGAAAAATTGGTAATTAGGAGTGTTACCAAATAAGATTTCCTAAGGAGAAACATAATTCCATGTAACAGATGGTAAACGATTTATAAGATAAACCGTGGTAGAGAAGGCATATAGCCAATACGTAAATGGTAGGGAAGAATGGAAAATCAAACAAAGAGTCATATCAACGATATGACGATGTTTACGCTCAGAAATACCATTTTGTTGTGAGGTTTAGGGACATGTAAATTGATGAAGTATACCATGAGAGGAACAAAAATTAGTAAATTCTTTCTTGGAATATTCACTGCCACAATCGGTTCTAAAAATTTTAACATCTGTACTAAGAAGATATTCCATGGTATTTTTAAAATGGATAAAAGATGATAAAACTTGGGATTTATGCTTGAGTGGAAAAAAACCAAGTAAATCTACTATAGGATTCAACAAATGAAACATAATATCGAAACCCATTAATAGAAGTAATAGGGGCAGGGTCCCAAACATCACTGTGCGCAATCTTTAAAGGAAATGAGACAATTGTATTAGAATGAGAAAAGGGTAATTGGGTCATTTTCCCTTGAATGCAATGTTTACAGAAATGAGTATTAGTAGATAAAGAAGAATGTACAAACTGATGAAGAATACAACGCAAGACTCGATCTTGAGGATGACCAAGCCGAGTGTGCCACAAGCTTGAATTAGACGAGTTTGACCGAGTTGAGTGAAGGCAAGCAACATGAGCAGAAGGGAGAGAAAGAAACTGATGAGAAGAATGAAGAGGAAGAGAAAGACCATGGAGAAGAAATAATCCATCTCTACTGAGGCCTTTGTAGAGGGGTTTCCCTAAAAGACGATCTTGAATTTGAAAGTGATTAGAATCAAAATAAAAAGCAAAGTGATTATCATGACAAAATCTATTGACAAAGAGAAGATTGGAAGCCATGGATGGAACATGCAAAACATTCTTGAGTTTAAAAAGAGAGGAAGAGGTGTAGATTTGAGCATTGCCTATGTGGGATATTGGAAGTTATTGACCATTACCAACAAAAGCCAATTGTGGATCATTGTAGATGGAAGAATCAGGGAGATTTGCCAAGTCAGGTGTGAAATGGTCCGTAGCACCAGTATCGGAAATCCAATAGTTGGAAGAAGATGATGGAGGTGCAGCAGAGGCCATAGCTACGAGTTTGGCGAGTGGATGGTGGCCTTGGTAAGAGTAATTCATTCTATTATAGCAATCAATAGCTCTGTGACCTTGTTTGTAACAAATTTGACAGGTTGGGTGATTAAGGTTAGGGTTAGGGAAAGTGGTAGATTGGGGAAAATTGGTTGGTTGTGGAAAATTGGTTAATTGGGTATTATTGGAGTTGAATCCCTAATTGTATCCACCCCGTGGAGAAGAGCCACCCCTGTAATTGTTGCCATGACCACGATTGTTAAACCACCACCACGGCCTCAATTGTTAAAACCTCCTTTAGGAGTAGAATTGGCAAATTGTGCTGAATTGTTGAATTGGGCAAGATTGAAAGATCCTTTGTTAGCTGCCATTGCCATGATAGAATTCTCTTTGGAATTTTCTTGAGAGCTTTTAAGGAGTTCTTCTTGTGTGACCATTAGAATATGTAATTCTTCAAAGGATACAAACTCATTCTTGGTAAGCAAAACGGATGAAAAAGACTCATATTCAAATGGTAACCCTTTAAGCACAATGTGAAGTAAATCTTCATCATCAACAAGAGTTCCCACTGCTGCAAGTTTGTCTCTTGCTTCCTTGATTCGTTGTAAGTATTGACTATTAGAGTCTGTGTTTTTTTTAAAATCATGTAGTTGCTTTTTTAGATTCATGATGTTTGAGCGTGAAACAGATGTATACCTTTTTAGAAGAACATTCCACATGTCGTGAGCATATGACTGACCAATGATCAAGGAATGTGCTGATAATGACAGTGTTGCACTGATGAGAGACATGAGCGCCTTATCTCTTGCTTGCCACTGTAAGTAGGTTGGATCAACCTGTGTAGTAACTGCTCCAAGTTCATTGATCAAGAATTTTGGAGGGCAAGAAATAGATCCTTCTACATATTCTAGTAAAGAATAAGCTTCAAGAATATGGGTGATCTGAAATTTCCAAGTTAGGAAATTACTATGGTCAAGCTTCACTGTAACATAGGTTAAGATATTTGACAGAAGGAAGATTGGAGTTTGGTTGTTGTTTGGTAATGGTGAATTTGAGATTGGAGGAGATGTGGTAGAAGAAGAAGACATATTTACATGTATGGATCTTTTACTGCTCAAGATATTTCAGTGGAATTAAGTAGGAATCAAGTTTATAGAGCCAAAAGGAAAGCAAGAGAAATTCTAAAAGGGGATGAGAAGTTGCAATATGCTGCCTTATGGGACTATGCAGCAATGATTAGAAAGACTAATGTGGGAAGTAAGGTATCTATAAAATGTGATTGTTCAGAAGATGGTGGACAACCTAAATTTCTAAAGATGTATGTTAGATACCATGCTTAGAAAGTTGGGTTTTTGACGAGTTATAGACCAATAATAGGTTTAGATATTTGCCACTTGAAGGGCAGATTTGGTGGACAGCTGTTAGCAGTCACTGCAAGAGATAGAAATGATAACATATTTCTTGTTGCATTAGCTGTAGTGGAGCAAGAATGTAAGGAGTCATGGATCTAGTTCTTGAAATATTTTTCTGAAGATATTGGACATCCAGAGGATTTCAACTTAGTATTCATTTTTGATAAACAGAAGGTATGAATTTAAACTTCTTCTTTTTTTGTTTGTAATTGTCATTTGTTTTCATTTGTTCTAGTTATTGATTTCAATGCGTTCTTTGTACCTAGGGACTTATACCTGCATTTAAGAAGCTATTCTCAAAAGTTGAACATAGGTTTTGCCTGAAGCATTTTTACAGTAATTTCAAATTGCTGTTTAAGGGGTTGGAATTAAAAGATGCATTGTGGAGTTGTGTAGCTGCTTCAACTGAGAGAGAGTTTGAGAGAAGAATGGAGTATTTGAAGAGTTTGGATGAGAAGGCTTGGAAGTGGCTTAGCAAGATTCCAGCCAAATAATGGTGTAAGGTATACTTTACCAAAAGGGTTTTGTCTGATCGTCTAGTTAACAATATAAGTGAGTCAATCAATGCCATGATCTTACCTACTAAGGACAAGCCAATGATGCCAATGTTGGAGTGGATTAGGGTTAGGCTGATGACTAGACTGCATACTAAGAGGATTGTGATGGAGAAACATGGTGGATCAGTGTGTCCTAATGTACAAGACAAACTTGAGAAGCTGAAAATAGAATCTAGGTCTTTCTCTGCTATGCCTTCTGGTATGTTTAAATATGAGGAGGATACTGTTTATGAGAGACATGTGGTTGATCTCACCAAGAAAGAATGTACTTATAGGATATGGGACCTCACAGGTATCCCATGCAAACATGGGGTTGCAGCTATTTATAAGAACCGTGAGCATCCTGAGGACTACATACATGATTACTATCTAAAGGAAGCATATCTTAATGTTTATAGTGAAATTGTTCATCCAATGCCTGGCCAAGATGAGTGGATTAAGACTGGACATTTGCCTCCACAGCCACCACATGTTCTTAGACCTCCAGGGAGGCCTAAAAAGTTGAGGAGAAGAGACCCAGATGAGCCAAGGAACCCCCACAAGATTTCTAGAATGAATAGACACATTAAGTGTGGGAAGTGCAACAAAGTTGGTCATAATTCAAGATCATGTAATACTGGCATTACTGGTGAGACACCCTGGCAAAGAAGGCAAAGATTAAAGCAACAAAAACTATAAGATTTCTCATTTATCGATTTTTATATATTTCAAAGATTTTACATGCACTTAAATATCTTTCTTTTTTTGCATTTGGCATTGGTTGTAGGCATAAGGAGGAAGTTCTTCAGCAACTAATCAAGGAAATACACCATCACAGCCTCCATCATCACAACCCCAATCATCACAGCCAGCAACAAGAAGTAGATCTGCACAATGATTCTCTTCCACCCAACCAACCACTCATGCACGTAGAGAGACATGGCATTCAAGGGAAACATCATCCCAAGTATTTTCTAAACTTTCCATAATTGTTAAGATGTGATGTTTGCTAAGATGTAATGTGAGTAGAGTAAGAAATTCTAGTTCTATCTTTTTGCAGCCTGTAAGTGTGAGGGATTCAACAAGCAGAGGTGCAGGAAGTGGTGTAGGCATTGGCAAGGGTGCAACCAGTGGTGTAGGCAGTGGTGTAGGCAGGGGTGCAACCTATGGAACTAACAGGGGTTCAAACAGTGGTACAGGCAGAGGTTCAACCAGTGGTGCAGGCATGGGTTCAACCAGTGGTCAAGCTAGTGGTGCAAGCAGGAGTTCAATCAGTGGTTAAGCTAGTGGTGCAAGCAGGGGTTCAACTAGTGGTGCAGTTGTACAGAATGTTGGTGAGAAAAGAATAAGAAAAGGTGGTAGTTCAAGGCCACCAAAGCTTCCAGTTGTTGGTGGGAAAGGCAAATGACAGTTTTTAAGAAACAATGCAGTATTTAAGAAACAATGATGATAGTTTTTTGTTATATAAGGAATAGGCAGCCAGCCTTCTATTTTGTAAAAAAAAGAACACCTTTTTTCTTTTGTTAGAAAGTGGTAGACAATACCCTCTTTTTTGGAATAGATAGGTGATTTAAATTGCCTATTGCCTATGCATGTGGGTAAGGAATACAACATTATAATGTATGCAAGTGACAACTGACAATATTTGCTATGTACGCAAGTGACAATATACAGCTATGTATGGACAAATATTTGCTATGTATGCAAGTGATACTCATTTTTATGCATGGATCAATGTTTGCCATGCATCAAAATTTACAATTTTTTTTTTGTCTATGGACAAATGTTTGCCATGTGATAAAGATGCTTATTCAATACTTGGCCACTAATTGCTTGTGTTATTCTACAAATTCTATATTTGAAATTGTAACATACTCATAAGTCAAAACACATTTTGGTAATGAAATTAAAGCAGTACACATAACTTGAAAATAACACATAGTTCATTAAAGCATTAGGTACAAAAATTCATTGTCTTTTGGCCTTCAAAATTACAAAACTTTCCCACAACATATTGGCCATTAATTACAACATTTTTCCACCCACAACTCATTGGGTATCAATCAACTAACACCACAACACACTACTCCTAACACAAACACTACAATAGCATAACAACTACACAATGGGTAATCATGGCAGGCTTAATATCTTCTTCATCTTACCAAGTTGACCAAAGTACCAAAAAGACACAAGCAGCACAATAATTAAGCACCATGACATAACGAAAGCATGCATATACATTTTCTCTTTGTTTCGAGCCATCATCTCTTTCTCCCTAGCTCTTGCTTCCATTCCACAAGCCACCAATTCCCTCTCATGAGCAATTAACACAGATTTCTCAAGCTTGTTGGATTTTTCAATTATCTTTGCAGCAATTTCAGTCCCACGCACACAAGTTGGTGGATCAATCCACTTAAAGTACCCACAATGTTCTTGCGCCTGAGAAATGTTTAGCAAAAAAATAAATTGTGGTCATCACATATTTATGAAAATTAAATGGAAATTAAATGAACATTACCTATCTTATATCTGCTACACCCACGAAACCTCCTCCCAAAATTTCTGATTGTCCAAGCTGTCCTCACTACAGATCTTGCCCCACAATGACACAAATACCCATTCACATAGTAACCAGTTGACGAAGATGAAGACATTTAACGACTGTAACATACTACAAATCAATCCTCACTTCACACTCCAGATTTTGAAAAATATAAAACCCTAGGTCAGAAACATACCTTGATCTTGAAAAAAAAAAAGATGATCCCCAACGGTTTCTGCAATAGATCCAAAGCTTCTAACCAACAAAAATTCCACTACTGCCCAGAAATCCGAGATTGGATTGAAGAGAATTGAATTGGAGCAAGTTTTTTGAGTTAAAACCCTAAAAATCGATTGGAATAGGTTGCTTTTATACACCACTTGTTTTTCTAACGGAATTGAGTGAGATGGGTAACGCCTGCTAACGTTTTAAACTCCAGGTGTGTAAAGTGACACTTTTTAAACCACATGTTGGCAATGTTAAACTCGGCCAAACCACAGGGGGGTTTATTGTAATTATCCCTTGTTTTTTTCTATACATTCTAACAGTAGCCATTTTTTTTGCAATTTCCCATAAAAAGCAAGGATATTTTAGTCCTTTTACTCAACCTTAACGAATGTCTAAGGGCATCCGTTAACAAAACCCATGTAATATATGCAAAAGTGACTTAATTAACGAGATTCTTATAGAAATATTGTAGTTTAATTAATTACTTTACCTGTTTATTAAAGTGCAACCTGTTATAATAGCTAGTAGCATACGCATCCACCATTAATGTTCCAATGGATGACATCATGACGCCATGGCAAAGAATCCTGTGAAGGGAAAAATGCCACATGGATTATTATCAAGGCATGGTGAAATCAAGTTTGTGAATGCATCTGGTAGTACTATTAGAGTATAGCTAATTAAGAATCCTTTGTAACCAATTCTGGTAGTATAACAGAATCTGGTATTTAGTTATTTATAGATTAGTATTAGATAGTTTGTTAATTCTGTCTATATATATTCTTACTGTACATCTGAGATACATTACATTGAATATATCTTTTCTACATTCATTCTCTTCTCTCTTATATCTCTCTCTTCTCTAATCTCTTCATGGTATCAGAGCAATAAAATCCTTACCTGTAAAAATGTCTTCTTCAACCACTCTTCCTGCAAACACCAATTCTTCATCATCTAACAATCAAACCCCAATTTTCCTTATGTCAAACATCTCAACATATGTTATTGTAAAGCTTGATCACAGCAATTTCCTAACTTGGAAATTCCAAATTACTCACATTCTTGAAGCATATTCTTTATTGGAATATGTAGAAGGTTATAATACCTGTCCTCCAAAGTTTATTGTTGATGAACTCGAAGCAATCACAACTCAGGTGAATTCTGTATATTCACAGTGGCAAGCTAGAGACAAGGCTCTAATGTCTCTGATCAGTGCAACATTATCATCCTCTGCACATTCCTTAATCATTGGTCAATCATCTGCTTATGGTATATGGACTGTTCTCCTCAAGAGTTACACCTCTGTTTCTTGCTCCAACATTCTAAACCTGAAAAAGCAACTCCATGATGTGAAGAAAAACACTGATACAGTAACACAATATTTGCAATGCATTAAAGAATCAAGAGATAAACTTGCAGCAGTAGGAACTCTTGTAGATGATGAAGACTTACTTCATATTGTCTTGAAAGGATTGTCATCTGAATATGAATCTTTCTCTACTGCAATTCTTACCAAGAGTGAACCTGTATCATTTGAAGAACTTTATGTTCTAATGATAACCCAAGAAGAACTTCTCAAGAATTCTCAAGAGAATTCAAAGGAGAACTCGATCATGGCAATGGCAGCAAACAAAGGTCCTTCCAATCCCGCTCAATTCAACAACTCAGCTTCCAGGGGTAGCTTTAATAATCGCGGCCGTGGCAGTTTCAACAGCTGAGGCCGAGGCAATAACAGAGGGGGTTTCTCCTCACAGGGTGGCTATAATCAAGGTAATAATTAGGGTTACAATGTTTCCAATGGAGTTTTTCCCCAATCTTTTTCACAATCCAACCCAAAATTCTCAAACCCTAACCCCAATCGCCCAACCTGTCAAAAATGCTATAAACAGGGCCATACCACCCTTGATTGCTACAAAAGAATGAATTTTTCGTATCAAGGCTACCACCCACCTGCGAAACTGGCCGCCATAGTCTGCTGCACCTTCATCACCCTCCACAAATTGCTAGATTTCCGATACCGGCGCCACTGACCACTTTACCCCAGATCTGGGAAATCTTCCTGACTCCTCCATTTATAATGATCCTCAGCTTGTTTCTGTTGGGAATGGCCAGCAACTTCCAATTTCACATATCGGTAATGCTCAACTTTACACATCTTCTTATCTCTTTAAACTCAAGAATATATTGCGTGTTCCTTCCATGGCTTCCAATCTCCTCTTTGTAAATAAGTTTTGCCGAGATAATCACTGTGCTTTTTACTTTGATTCTGATCATTTTCACATACAAGATTGTCTTACGGGGAAACCTCTCTACAAAGGCCTCAGTAGAGATGGCTTATACCCACTTCATGGTCTGTCTCTTCCTTTCAGATCACGTCAGTCTCTCTCTTCTTCATCTGCTCGGGCTGTCTGTCTTCACTCAGCCAGAGCCATTTCCTCTGCTTCCAATCTGTGGCATGCTCAGTTTGGTCATCCACAAGATAGAGTTTTATGTCATGTCCTTCATAAGTCTGTAAATCCTTCTTTGTCCATTAATTCTCATTTCTGTAAACACTGTACTCAAGGCAAAATGACACAATTTCCCTTTTCTCATTCTAATACAATTGCATCTTTCCCTTTAGAAATTGTGTACAGTGATGTTTGGGGTCCTGCCCCTATTCCTTCCATTAATGGTTTTCGATATTATGTCTCTTTTATTGATGCCTATAGTCGATTTACTTGGTTCTTCCCACTCAAACACAAGTCTCAAGTGTTATCATCCTTTATGCACTTCAAGAATACCATGGAAAACCTTCTTGGAACTACTATTAAAATTTTTCCCACCGACTGTGGGGGTGAATATTCCAAAAATAGTTTTCAATTTTTTTGCTCCTCTCATGGTATTCTTCATCAATTTACATGTCCACATACGTCAAAACAGAATGGTGTTTCTGAACGTAAACATCGACACATCGTTGATATGGCTCTTTGTTTAATTTCTCATTCTTCATTACCATACACATATTGGCCATATGCTTTTTCCACCGCAGTTTATCTTATAAATCGTTTACCTTCCATAATACGCAATTATGTGTCTCGTTGGGAAACTTTATTTGGAAATTCTCCTGATTACAAGTCATTCAAAATTTTTGGTTGTGCATGTTATCCTCTCTTACGTCCTTATAATTCTCATAAATTTAGTCTTCGTTCTACTCAATATATTTTTCTTGGCTATGCTTCTAATGCCAAAGGTTATCTTTGTCCTGATCCACATTCCAATCGTTTATACACCTCTCGTCATGTTGTTTTTGATGAAAATACTTTTCCTTTTCATAATATTCCACCTACGCCTTCACCTTCTTCTACTTCTTCAACTCTTAATCCATGGTTGAGCAACTTACTGTTTTTCCAAGCATGTCCTCATACTTCAATTTTGGGCCCTCATCCCTCTTCTCTATTAACCAACCCATCCATATTAGGCCCACACCCATCTACTGTTTCCAACCATACTCCAAGCCTAACTCACCCTATCTCATTATCCAATACTCCACATACGGCCCACAACCCTATTCTTCCTTTCCCACCAGCACTCACCGAACCCATTGAGCCCAATGAGCCCATTATACCTCCAGTTTTAGCCGATCCCTCCTTGACTCACCCTACTACTTCATCTTCTTCCTTAGAGTCGCCTCCCTCACCCACCAATACCCACTCCATGGTAACCCGATCCAAGAATGGCATCTCCAAAAAGAAAATCCTCCATACTACCACTACAAAACCCAAACCTGATTATCTCCAAACCGAACCTCCTAGTCTCACAATTGCCTCTAAAATCCCTGAATGGACAGCTGCAATGTGAGATGAATTTGATGCTTTACAACGTCAAAATACTTGTTCTTTAGTTCCACCATCTGCTGGTCACAACGTTATTGGATGTCGATGGGTCTACAAGCTCAAAAGAACCTCTGATGGCTCCATTTCACGCTACAAAGCACGGCTTGTAGCTAAAGGATTCCATCAACAACCGGGTCTTGACTTCGATGAGACTTTTAGCCCAGTTGTCAAGCCATCCACTGTTCAAATTGTTCTCTCATTAGCAGCTCAACACCAGTGGCCTCTCTGACAACTCGACATCAGCAACGCCTTTCTTCATGGATTTCTAAAAAAAGATGTGTTCATGATTCAACCACCCGGCTTTGTTAACTCAGACTACTCGAATCATGTGCGTAAACTACACAAATCTCTCTACGGATTGAAGCAAGCACCTCGTGCCTGGTTTGAACACTTCACCTCTCATCTTCTTACCATTGGGTTTACTACATCTAAGGCTGATCCATCACTCTTTGTTTTTCGCCAAGGTTCCACTCTATTATATCTCTTATTATATGTTGATGATATCATATTGACTGGAAATAGTACTACTGCTGTTACTTCTTTGATTACTCAATTGGCTGCTACTTTTGAGTTAAAAGATTTGGGTCCTCTCCGTTACTTTCTTGGGCTTCAGATTGATTATGGCCCTGATTGTTTGTTTGTGCATCAACGGAAGTACATTACTGATCTCCTTTCCAAATTCAATATGCCTACTTGCAAAGCTACATCTACTCCATTTTCCATCTCTCACAAATTACAGCCTTCATCCGAAGCTATTTTGTCTTATCCCACCCAATATCGTAGTCTGGTTGGTGCCCTCCAATATGCTACTTTCACAAGGCCATATATCATCTATGCTGTCAATCAAGTCTGCCAGTATATGCATAAACCCACTGCCACTCATTTTGCTGCTGCAAAACATATTCTTCGCCATCTGCAGGGTACATTATCACTACGTATTCGCTTCAAATCTAGTTCTCCAATACTTACTGCCTTCACAGACTCTGATTGGGCTGGTGATCCGTATGATCACTGTTCCACCACTAGCATCACTGTGTTCCTTGGTAATAACCCCACACCTGGATTTCTAAGAAACAGCACACAGTCTCACGATCTTCTACTGAGGTCGAGTATAGGGCCCTTGCCTCTGGTGCTGCCGAACTCGCATGGTTACGTCAAGTTTTGTGTGATCTTGGCGTTGTCTTACCTAATGCCCCTACTATGTGGTGTGACAATACTAGTGCCATTGCACTCGCCTCAAATCCTGTTTTCCACAGTCGCACAAAGCATATAGAGGTGGACTAACATTTCGTTCGAGAACGAGTTGTCAGAGGTGATCTCCACCTGCAGTTTATTTCTACTGATGATCAGTTGGCTGATCTGTTTACTAAACCACTTTCCACACAACGCTTTCAAAGGCTTACTTCCAAGCTCATGTTCTCAACTCCTGAACATTAGCTTGAGGGGGGATATTAGAGTATAGCTAATCAAGAATCCTTTGTAACCAATTCTGGTAGTATAACAGAATCTGGTATTTAGTTATTTACAAATTAGCATTAGATAGTTTGTTAATTCTGTCTATATATATCCTTATTGTACATCTGAGATACATTACATTGAATATATCTTTTCTACATTCATTCTCTTCTCTCTTATATCTCTCTCTTCTCTAATCTCTTCAAGTACATGAATGAACCCGGTTGCTAGAATCACACCGGCTGCAAAGGCCTTGATGATGATAAAGGAATCATTTTCCGGCCTTAGAGCTCGAAATTTCTTGCCAAACAATGGGATGCATACCCCCACAGCAACAGCAACAAGAATGGAAGCTAATGAACCCAGCTTATATTTAAGTGTTGTGCTATTGTTACTCTTTGTGTTCCCGGCATCATCACATGTACAATCACCGTATGTAGTAGGGAGGAAAATAATAAGAAGAAATAAGATGTAATTGAAAGAACAAACTTGAAGATTAATCATGGTGAGAGTCAAGAGTGGAAAGAAGAAAAAGGATGAGTTTAAGCTTTTGGACTATGGTTCTTTGAGATAGGCTGAGTTTAGTTCTTATTATAAAGGAAATTTGATGTGCTGGTTGTTATAATCACCTGTTGGGTATTGTTAAAATTTGTTGTTTAAGAAAAAAGATAGAAATCACTTGGTGAAATAGCATGTGAACATCTTGTAAGGTCAACGATTACAAAAACAAAATGTATATAGATACGAAAAGAGGACTATTAGACACTATATGTACTTTTCTGTAGAACCAGCTGACTAGAAGACATAAGCTAAGTAGGTGACATTTCCAAATTCATTAAACCATTCTTTCGTGAAATGCAAAGATGGCTTGGTTTTAGGTGTCTCAAGTGACTGACTCCCAATCCTAGGAGAAGTAGTCATCCAAAAAAATGGATTAAAATTATATAATTCATTTTTTCTAGATATAAGAATGTCATGATCTAATTAAATTGTCTGTTAGTTGTTGGGATACATGGCAATCTAGAAATTGATGAAAGTGATTAAGCACTAAAAAGGTTATAAGGTCATGTAAAGGCATATAATTCTGAGAATTAGGTTTTTTGAGTACAGCTGATCTGGGAGGACTCATGCAAGCTTAAGATATGTAGACATTATGTTGTCATTCAAACACCTTAATCAAGATAGTTTTTCTGAGATTACACCATTTTTTAGCTTAACGAAATTAAGCTCAAAATATTGAAATTTTAGTTGCTGACAGCCAATAAAATGCTTGTCATGATAACAACAATGTATGATTCATCTATTTCACACTTGGCATAGAGACGCACGTACAAGATAAATTTTAGTTTCAGACGATAGATACAGAATGAGTGATCTCACTGCTGATGTGAGTTTAAATAAGTTATAAAGCTATCACTATCCTAATCATGAGATCACTAGTCCTGCTCACAACCTCTCAAGTAGGTTTCATTTATTCACATGGCTTTTAAGCACCGAAAAAGTATTGATTGTTTCAAAAACTTAAACTATTATCAAATGATAAATTTAAGACTGATATACATTGTACATTCTCTAAGTTTGGTCAGTTTTGAATTTGTTCCCTAATGTTTAAAAGTTTTGATATGCTCCCTCTTCGTTTGGTTCCATTTGTATTTTAGTCCTTCCGTCTAAAAAACTTTAACCCTTAACTGTTAACTACCATCTCAACTCAAAATGATGTAGTTTTAATTCATTAAAACGATGTCATTTTGTCCAGGTGTTAAAAAAATATATATATATATTTACTTTTTGGTTTAATTATTGTTTTGGTCCTCAACCTTTTTGTTAAATTGGTCTCTAACCTTTCAACTGTGTTAAATTGGTCCTCAACCTTTTCAACCTTGTGTCAAAATGGTCTTTGCCGTTAAAGTGGATGATGAAAAATATGCTAACGTGACTAACGGTTTACTTTTAATATTAAAAAAAAAGTGATGTGACATGCCAACTCAAATTTAAAAAAAATAAAATAAAAATAACTTAATGTGACGCACTTGAGTGAGCATCTAGTTTCTGTTACCCAAAAAAATCTCAAAGTCCCCATTCTCTTTTATTTTTTGATAATCCAAAGTCACCATTCTCAAACCCTCCCTCACCTAGCCACTGCCACTCCCCGCCGCCCCCAGCCACTTCCCACCGGCCCCACCTAGCCTCTCCCTCGCCGCCCTTCACCCTCGCAGCCTCACGCCTCACTTGTGAACTTGAACTTGCAGCTGGATTCCAACCCATCTCAAATGTTTTATGATCAATACTTGTCAAATAATTTCTCAAGTCTGGAGCGCTTGTATTGTTCTGGACATTATTATTAATGTCACAAAATAATCCTCCCAAGTTTTGAGAATGGATGGTTTGGCTTTGGTTCCAAAGGGTTGGGCCAAATGACTCCACCACCATTGAAGTAGATCCTTTGCTAATTGCCATTGGATTTCCCGTGGGAACCAAACCACCGAATCGCCAGTCAACACTAGGACTAGGTGCAAAGTTCATAGGATACTCATTCCTATTTTCTAGCTTAATTTTATCCTTGCCACCCCTATATCCATCTGATCTGCTTGACAAAAAGAACACCAAAAGCAGCCAACGGTAAATACTAAATTAATACCTTTCTCTTACAACTATTCTCAAACAACCAGCAAACAAAAATGTCAAAAATTGTCCACCGCCTCAATTGAAAGCTAGTTGCCCAATCCTAGATCAAAGACCTAAATAAAAGGGAGGAAAAGCAGACTAAATTCAAATCAATTGGAGAAATAGTCAATCTCAAAAATATTCACTTACGAGTACAACAATGAGCAATTCGGACTGAGAAAAGAAGCTGAGGCGAGGGAGACGCTAGGTGGGGCCAGCAGGGAGTGGCACTGCCTAGGTGAGGGAGGGCTTGAGAATGGTGACTATGGGATTTTTTTTGGGTACCAGGAACTGGATGGTCACTCATGTCACTATGGGATTTTTTTTGGGTAACCAGGAACTAGATGGTCACTCATGTCACATTGAGTCAGTTTTTTTTTTTTTTTTGAGTTGGCATGTCACAATTTTTTAATATTAAAAATAAACCGTTAACCACATCAGCATTTTTTATCCATCACTTAACGACAATGATCATTTTGACACAAGGATGAAAGGTTGGGGACCAATTTGACCAAAGGTTGACACAATTTGAAAGGTTGAAAGGTTTTGACCAATTTGACGTTAAAAACCATAAAGGTTGTTAAGACCAAAACAGTAATTAAACCTTACTTTTGGGTTTTTAGTTTTCCTTTATTTGTTTTCTTTTAATTTTTTGTTTTTTCGTTTTTTTCCCATGATTACTTAAATTTTTTTTTTTTTCCTTTTTTCTCTACCCTCTCTCTCTCTCTCTCTAATCGCCGATCTTCTCTCTCTCCCTATATCTCATCTCCGAATTGCTCTCTCTATCTCTCTCTCTTTCACTCATTCTCATATCAGAGATCGGCCTACTCTCTCTCTCTCTGTTACACCATAAAATATTTTTATATATATATTACATATATAATTTGGCCACCATGATGTATTAATTTGGTAGACATAATTATGTGTGTTTTATATAAAGAGTGATATGTAAAAAACATGTGTCATTATATTAAAGTACTAAATCCATTTACTACACTTCCACTTTTCAAGGGATAGTAGAATAGTTATTGGCTTGCTATTTTTATAGGATTTGAAGAGAAGATCAAGGCTTAATCAAGGCTTGGAATGTAACCGTTGGAGTTGGCTTATAAATAGTGAATCCAAGTGCATTTCAAACACACACACACACACCCAAACAAACCCAAATAGCACTTGTTAGATTAGTTACTTAGAGAGCTTTCGATTGTAGCTTCTAGTGTTTCCTTTATATGCTTGTAAGTATTCCTTCAATTAATAAGAATGTATCATTTATGTTAATGTCACTTCATTTGACGCTCTAGTTACCTCGATTGCATTATGTTTTACTTTAGCTTAAGCGTATTTACCTCGATTAGCATTAGTTACTCTAGACTTAGCTTAGTTAGTTAGTTTAATTAATTAGTTACCTTAGCTTACTTAAATTAGCTTAATTAGTTAGTTTAATTAATTAATTAGTTGTCTTAGCCTACTTAAATTAGCTTAATTAGTTAGTTTAATTAATTAATTAGTTGCTTTAGACTAGTTAGAATTAGTTTAATTAATTAGATAACACCTTAACTTGGTCAATTAGCTTAGTTAGCTTAATTAGTTGTAACTCTCTTATTCACTTGCATTAGCTTAATTAGATAATCTTGTTTATTGCTATTTTCATTCTCTTTCTTTACTTGCATTTTATTTTATTTTGAAGTCCTTTGCGCAAAGGCAAATCACTGAGCCTATCAGCCTTTTAGATCGAAGTCAAATTGTGGTTCTAAGTTTGCTTTAAGATACTAGAACCCTATCTAGCATAGTTATTTGTTTCATTCAAACAAATTGGCAACCATTCCTTAGAAATTCTAGTTTGGCAACAAACAAATTGGCGACCACAGTGGGAGCATTACGCCAGTAAAGAAAAATTAATGGAAAGATATTCAAGATTTGGTCTTAATGTGATTTATGGCCTATATAAAGAAAATAGGGCCAAATTGAACCAACTTGAAAATGAAGCTTTTTACCAACTTGAAGTTGAAGATTCGTTGGGTTATTACTATGAATCGGATGAAGTTTATTACAAAAGAAGATCCAACATCCGAATGTTGTTTGAAAAGAAATTATATGTTATGGAAAGAATGTCAAAAGACATATAAATGGTTTTATGGAAATTTTCCAAATGATTTTCTTCCACAACAATATGGTCGTGATTGTTTCATAGAAAATAATCAATATGGCCAATGGAATTATAATCAAGAATTAGAATTTAATAGACATAGAATGTCCTATGATTCTAATCTCGAAAGGGATGAATACCCACAACAATATGGTCATGAATATTATGGCCAATCCAATTATAATCAAGAATTAGAATTTGATAGATATAGAATGTCCTATGATTCTAGTCTTGAAAGGGATAAATACCCACAACAATATGGCCATGAATATTATGGTCAATCCAATTATAATCAAGAATTAGAATTTGATAGACATAGAATGTCCTATGATTCTAATCTTGAAAGAGATGAATACCCACAACAATATGACCATGACTATTATGGTCAATCCAATTATAACCAAGAATTAGAAATTGATGGACATGAAATGTTCTATGATTCTAATCTTGAATTGGATGATGAAAAATCCATTACTCAAGAGTTAGGATTTAATAGGTATGAAAATTTAATAGAGAGATATTTACAAGAACTTCATACAGTTCTTGTTCCGTTGGAGAAATCCTTTGCAACTTGGATTCTAGAACAATGTAAATTTTTTGCACAAAGGGTGGAATCCTTCGAAAAGTTGGAAGAATGTCTTGAAAAATTGCAACACGCTCTTGTCCATCTCATGAAAAATGATCTAACTCAAGAATTAAAACTTGGGGGGCATAAAATGCCTTATGATTTAAATCTTGAGAAAACAAATTTTTCTTTGGAAAATAATGATCAATTCACGAAAGATGATGAAAAGAGTGAGACAAAATCCATGAAATGGAGTGATATAAATCCATTAGATAATCCAACTCAAGAATGTAAAATGCCTTATGATTTGCATTTTGAGAAAAATGATTTTGCTATGGAAAATGATCAATCTGCCAAAGATAAGGAGTTGAGTGATGAAAAATTCACCAATGATTTAACTCAAGAAATAAAACTCGGGGGGCAAGAATTGTCTTATGATTTTATTCTTGGAGATGATGATTTGAAATGGCAAGGAAATGCCAATGAATCAATGGGTTTGTTATTCAAAGACAAAGCATATGAGAAACTATGGATGTCCAACCAAGTTTCTAGTCATTTTTATGTCTTTGAAACTAAGCATTTACATTGGCTTCTTGGTTCCCATGATTTGAAAGTTTTTTCTAAGTGGCTAGTCCAAAAGCCACTAAATTCGATGTTCTTATTTGAAGATAAATCTTATGAGAAATTGTGGATGACAAACTGAATTTCTTCTAATGCTCATATCTTTGAAAATGAGCACCCACATTGGTTACTTGGATCTCATGATCTAAAGGCCTTTTCAAAGTGGCTGGTTCAGTTGAGATTTTATAATGATGCCAAAAATAAAATCTGGCCTTGATCAATTTGGTCACAAAACAATGCCAAGAACAATGTGTTTCCATTGATTAGAGACACGGTAGAAAGCAAACTAGTATTTGACTATCTGGTACAATAAGATGATCAAATATAATTTATTGTTTGGCCTCCATCTACTAAGTGTCTGAGTTTCTCTATAAGAATGCATCAGTTTATGTGTGGGCCTAACATATGGCCATTAATTAGTACGTGACTTTTGCAAAGCCAAACATTGGCGTTTCATAGTTGCCAAGAATATGGCAACAAAAACATGAAATATTAAAGTGCAAAAACTTAAACATTTGATTCTCATCAACGGCCTCCAAATTTGCTATTTTAGTGGCACATTAAACAGTCTGCCACATTACTCAGAGATATGGTCTTCATCTGTTTGGTACAAAATTAAAAGGCCAGCGTGAACTTTTGGTATTATATCAAGTTCGATTGAGTAATATACCAAGATTAAGTTCGATGGGGGTCCACATTTTGCAATCAGTTGATATCTATGGCCTTAATGTTAGCAAAAAGGCTTCCATGCCAAAAGGTTGTATACTCATGGATAACATATGGCCTCGACATGTGACATTTGCAAAGCCATATGCCACGGAATGTTTGAACTAGCAAAGAAGGGATGCCAACTTAATGGCCTCATTTCTTCAAATGAACAGCCATCAAGTTATTCGAAGCTACAAGAACACATGTCGAACCATTCTAGCCAACAAATCGAAGCCTCTCAGTTTGCCAAAAGCTAAAGTAATGTGGCAGTTTAAAAATTGCAATTGGCAAAAGGCAAATTCATATCAGCCTTGTAAGGGTCTATGTGATTTATTTAAATGGTAAAGGATAGTGGATAAAAGACCAACCATTGGTGGCCTTTACAAAGCTACGCCTGGGACCACTAACAAAATGGCTATGGCCATCTTTGCTCCATATAATATACAGATCCATATAAATGATCAATGCGAGAAAATGAGTCATCCATAACATTTGTTCCGCGCACAAGAAATCGAGGCCAACTTCATGGCTTTCGTTTTTGGTTCTCTATGAGCTTCGTCTTAAGAGGTTTGTCATTACCCAGAGCCTCCATCAAATAAATCGAAGCCACTTCGCAGCAAACCAGCAGTAGTTCGAACCAGCTATTCGAACCCCACTATGAAAACTTCTGTAGAGGCCCATTTTTTCGGTCCACGGCAGACCGAGTCCAACACCTCAGTGATCTGCCAGGGGTCCAAAGCCCAATAAGCCCAGTGGTCCACGGTAGACAAAACATGAAGAGAAATGGCCAAGAAACCATCAGCCAAGTCCAAAATCCAAAAGAGGAAGGGAAGCCCAGCCTATTTGATGACCAGACTTAGGTCTGCCAGGACAACACCAGAAGATTCAAAAGTGATTCAAAAAAGAAGAGGGAAAATGGTTGTCTTGGAAAAGCCATTTTTCCCTCCTCTCTTGGCACGGTGCTCAAGGCGCTGAAGGGGGACATTTCCAAGACACCATCAGATTTCCAAGGCTGAATCATTATAGGAAGAGTTGGTTTTCTCCATTAGCCATCAGATATAGGAAATACCCCAAGAAAAACGGTCTGCGGTAGCACCAACCAGAAATAAGAAAAGATGAAGGAGGCTGGTCCTCCACACCGTCCAGTGGTCCACGATGAATTACCCAGCGGTCCACAGCGAACTCAATCACAAAACGATCTGCGGCGGCGCCAGCTGCAGCAAGTGACGGAGAAGATGAGACAATGGCCGAAAAGACCAAGAGATCTACCATGGCCGCCCAAATCAGTACCAGCTGAAATAAGAAATGATGAAAGGCAAGCTGGTCATTTCCTTTGTCCACTGGTCACGGTGGACTTCGTCACAGAGTGATCTGTGGCATCACCAGTTGAAACAAAAGCAATAATCAAAAAACTGAAAAGACTTGAGAAGTCTGCCATGGCCACCAAGGCTGTCACCACTCAAGAGCAGCGACCACCACAGCCCAGCACTCCGGTGGTCCTTGCTCCTCCCCATCATGGAACTTAGGAAGAACGGTTTGGAGGTAGGGGAATCAATTTACTCAAGTTTTATTTGATCTGCCGCAACAGAAAAGGTATTAATCTGCTGGGGAATAATGCCAAAAATGGTAAGATCAAATTTAATTAATGCAAAACGTATGTGAGTCAAGTCATCTTAATTACTTCAGCCCATCACTAAGTATTAAATGCTCATCACTTCCATCCTCATAAATGGCCTAAAAATCCGCCGTTCAACGCAGATCAAATCAGATCTGCGACAGATGAAAACCATCAGCTCAACCTCAAAAATAAAACTTTGTCAAATCTCTGCCCCTTTATTTCTTGGTTAAACAATGATTCTCATGATGAAGGGGATAATAAATCAAACCATTAGATATAAACACCATTATAAATAGGGGTGAGAAGAAGGAATAAGGGGTTGGTTGGCTAATCAGAAAAGTCTCAGATTGAAATTAACTCCTCCACAGGAGCTGACTTCAAAAGCTCCAGGAAGACAATTAACCAACAACAGTCCACGGGACACTTCCCGTAGGTCCACGGTAGACCAAAAGTACTTTTAGTCTGCCACAACAGAAAACTTACATCAAACACTTAACCCAACCCTCAGTACTGACTCATGTACGTTTTGCACAGTAAATGATTCTCTTCCTACTCCCAAATCTCCCAAGTTCCATGATTTATTACATTTCTATTATCTGCTCCTATTTTTTTGCAAGTCACGGAGAAAGCCAAGTGCATTGTGCCAGCCTCTTGGTCCACGGCACTGATTCTTGACTTTTTACTACTTGTCATATGTATGGTATTTGTGCCACTGATTACAGATTCTTGGAGAGTTGAGTTTGTTGTACTAAATCTCAGTCTATGGGATCGATTCTATTTGTCTGTAAGCAAGTTTGTAATATATGTGTTGTTACCACTATATTGTGATTACTGAATGTTCTGGTGGAAGTAAAATTATTAGCTTATTTTGATCTGCGGCATTGGTTTCATTAGTCCACCGTAACCTCTTATGTGAGCATTGCAGCCTGGTGGATCAAAGAGTACCAGGGGGAATGCACCATCAGCCATCAGGTGATCTACCGCACTTGGTGTAGAGTTTTGGGCTCAACATCCCCACACACAAATCCAGCCCGTGTCCAGCCCTCTCGTGGATCGATATGCGGCCCATCCTTTGCAGAAATTTTTAGCATTCACAACTTCATAACCAGCCAATTGATCAAACCATTCCAGCCAGCAAATCAAAGCATTCAAGCGGAAGGAACCAGCAAATCGAAGCCTTCCGAACCAGTAAATTGAAGACTCAAAAGCAAATCGAACACTTCAAGTAGGCTTCAATCCAAGGACTTCACATAGGTTTTGATCCAAGGAGATCGATGCTACGCAACAAAGCATGAGTCCAGTTTCCATCTTTCACTCATTGAACTGCAATTCCATTCCGTCGAAGCCTTACGCTTGCAAATCTATTGAAGCTTCAAAACAACAGATCTCATCGAAGCCGCAATCAAAGAACCAAAGAATGATTTGTCTTCCACCATGTGGATAGGCCGGCTTAAAAAGTAATAATAAGGACGTTTGGCTACTAGAATACATTGGCGAGCCATATGAGTCCTGCTAAAATTAAAGGTTAAAGAAAGTCATTGATATATAACCCAAATTGGTCTCAAGACCAAAAAGAGTGTTAACTCATGTGACTCGAGCGTTTTGTTCAAAATTGGTCTTAAACCAGGGATCAGAAAAAGTTACTGTATTGCTTAAAATTGGTCTTAAACTTGGGACCAAAAAATTTAATAAAATGCAGAAAGATAGCAGCCACTTGAATGGTTGAATTTACAAATTATTTTTGGCCAAAACTCAAATATTAGGATAAAATATTCCTAATATTTTTGTCAAGGTAGTATTGTAAATTAAATTGTCTACCATCCAATTAGATTCCTGAACGTCATCTAAAAGGACACAGGAGACATTTGTTACACCATAAATATATTTATATATATATATATTACATATATAATTTGGCCACCATGATATGTTAATTTAGCAGCCATAATTATGTGTGTTTTATATAAAGAGTGATATGTAAAAAACATGTGTCATTATATTGAAGCACTAAAGCCATTTACCACACTTTCACTTTTCAAGGGATAGTGGGGTAGTTATTGGCTTGAATTATGGAAGTACTATAACCACTTACTACACTTCCATGTTACATGGGTTAGTAGGGTAGTTATTGACTTGCTATTTTTATGGGAATTGAAAAGAAGATTAAGGCTTAATCAAGGTTTAGAATGTAACCGTTGGAGTTGGCTTATAAATAGTGAATCCAAGAACATTTCAAACACTCACACACCCCCAAACAAACCCAAATAGCACTTGTTAGATTAGTTACTTAAGGAGCTTTCGATTGTAGCTTCTAGTATTTCCTTTATATGCTTGTAAGTATTCATTCAATTAATAAGAATGTCTCGTTTATGTTAATGATAATGTTACTTTATTTGATGCTCTAGTTACCTCGATTGAATTATGTTTTACTTTTGCTTAGGCGTAGTTACCTCAATTAGCATTAGTTACTCTAGACTTAGCTTAGTTAATTAGTTTAATTAATTAGTTACCTTAGCTTACTTAAAATAGCTTAATTAGTTAGTTTAATTAATTAATTAGTTGTCTTAGCCTACTTAAATTAGCTTAATTAGTTAGTTTAATTAATTAATTAGTTGCTTTAGACTACTTAGAATTAGTTTAATTAATTAGATAACACCTTAATTTAGTCAATTAGCTTAGTTAGCTTAATTAGTTGTAACTCTCTTATTCACTTTGCATTAGCTTAATTAGATACTCTTGTTTATTGCTATTTTCATTATCTTTCTTTACTTGCATTTTATTTTATTTTGAAGTCTTTTGGGCAAAGGCAAATCATCAAGCCTATCAGCCTTTTAGATCGAAGTCACATTGTGGTTCTAAGTTTGCTTTAAGGCACTAGATCCCTATTTAGCATAGTTATTTGTTTCATTCAAACAAATTGGCGACCATTCCTTGGAAATTCTAGTTTGGCAACAAACACTCTCATTCCTCAAATCGATATGGGTTTTCTCTCTCTCTCATCTCCTCAAATCGGAATTGGGGGTTTGCATCGGAGTTGGGTTCAAGGTTTGGGTCTTGAGTGTATGGGGTTGGCCTTGCTGGAGGATGATTCTCCGTCACAGCAGTTGGTTAAGCCACATGGATCTGAACCACCGCCAATGACCTCATTTCCTCCTTGCGCCACCACACCTATCGTCGAAAGCAAAAATCCCTCGGCCTCTTGTGCTCTAAGTACTCTCTCTCACATCTTCAAATCTTTTATTTTTATTTTTTAAAATTTATTTGTTAAAATTTGTTTCTTTAATTTTTCAATCTTCCCGCAGTTTCTTGAGCTTGTACGATTGCAATGATGTTCGTTTTTATTGGTCTTGACGATGTCGCTACACGATTAGGTATTGACCTGATTTCAATCTTAAACAAAATTCCAACTTTTTTTCTTTGTCTGGATCTAATGGATTGGGGATTTTGCAAGGGTTGAGAGGCGAAGGATATACGATATTGTGAATGTGTTGGGGGTTGGTTGGTGGTTTTCTATGGGTTTTGTTTTGTGGTTGGGTTATAAAGATTGTGGTCTGGAGCACTGGGTTGGTGGTTGTAGGAGCATTGGGGTTTTTTTTTTTTTTGTGATTGTTGTGGTCACAACATGGGGTGTGGTGGTTGGATGTGGGGTGTTTCCGGCGTGGTGTGGCGTGAGGTTTGGTGGTGATCTGGGCTATGGTCACCGAGAACCATGGTTTGATGTGATTGGAATTTTTTGCTTGGAATCAGAGATGTATTGAGGAGTAATTATGATTGTTATGTGTTTGAAGAAAATTCTCCGTTTGGGTACGTAGAAAATCTAGCAAAGAAAGGTAATTAATTTCTGATTAATTTTATGTAATTTTTGAAATTAAAGTAATTTATTTTAATTATTAATAGCTTTTTTAAATATTTTATGTAATTTTTAGATAATTTATTTAATATTTATAGTTTTTTAAAACTATTTAAATGACATGACCAAATAGAAATAAGGTGGCATAATATAATTGGACCACGTGCCACATGTGACAGACCCAACTGACACTTAACGGCCATGGGATTAATTTTCTAAGACGGAGGGACTAAAATACAAACAAAACCAAACGAAGAGGGAGTGGATCAAAACTTTCAATCATTAGGGAACAAAATCAAAACTGGCCAAACCTAAAGGGCATACAATGCATCTCAGTCTAAATTTAATCATATAACCAATACTTCTAACAAACACTAAATATAACTTGGATAGTCTTGAACTTAGGGTTCACACAATATAAATTTATGTGGAAAGCCAATATCACGAAAAGAAGTTCTAGGCCTAAAAAAACCTTTAGATTGGCTGTATGTATTCGCCGCAATAGATACTCATGCTTTGCATAACATATTTTTGTTAACATTACATATGATGGTATTTATATCATATTTGATGATACCAATTGAGTAAGTACTATATCCACAAAAAGAGTGGGAGTATTGTAGAATGATTCATGTTTTGCATAAGATATTTGAGTAACCCAAATCTTTTACGGATGAGTTCTATAATGACACGTTCATTCTCATTAACATTTTTTGTCTAAAATGCCAAGATGGCTAATTTCCATCATAGAAGAAGTCACGAATTCTATGGCATGAAGTTTTAAAGTCTATCTGTCTTTAATTTTGTGTAAGCTTAAGTTAATGTAATTAGGATTATTTTTTTCAGTTAATGTTGGGAATTATGATATAATTAAGGATACTAGAAATTGGGGAACTGACAGTAGATAGCCATCGTTATGTAATGATAGAGAATTAAGCAATCAGGTGATGACTTCAAAAGTTAAAGGGCATAGTTAAAAGCTGAAACATGCATGCATGGCGTGCTTGTTAAGAGTAATGACACCATGTAATTTTATTTTATTTTTTTAACAGATAACATGTAATTTAATAGTGAGGTTCTTAAAAATATTAATTTTAAAAAAAGTTATTCAACGATGTAGTATTAACAAAGAATTACACTATGTATAAGTTGATTCTATTCCAATTCTTATATATGTATTTTCAATTTCAATTCTTTGAAACCATTGAGAGGATCGATGCTTTCAAGCTTGAAGGAGTAAATATTGTGTTGTCATACAGGACCGGCCCCAGGGTTATCCAGCAAGACTTGGGGCTTGGGCAACCCCCCATCCATGGGGCAACCATGCATAGAAGAAAACAAAAAATTATTAGTATTAAAAAAAAAAAAAATCAAAGATCTAGACCAAACGTGTGTCCACCCTCAATTTCTGAGTAGCTTCCTCTCTTCATAACTCTCTATTCTCTTTCGCATTGGCTTGTTCTCTCTTGCAAACTCTAGCTTGCAGATGACAGGCAACACAAAGAAGAAAATGATGAATAGAAATAGAAGAAAAACAAGAAGAAGAAAGAGGAGAGAAAATAAAAAATAGCATAATCTGTCTATGCTATCTCTGTTGTGAATTATTAATGTTGCCAATATTGACTAATGTGTGAGTCATGTTGCCAATATTGACTAATGTGTGAGTCATGAGTAATGTGTAAACAATGTGCTAAATGTGTGAGTCATGGCTTAAGTGAGAATCATGGTTAAAATATAAATCATGATAATCATGCTTCCAAGTGTATATATATATATAGAAGTGTAATGCTTCATTTGAAGATATAGAGAAGAGGTAGAGAGATTAGTGAGATAGGGAATTCTAGAAATTCTTCTTTGGTGTGGATGACCACCTAATAAGAAAGTTCTCAAAAGAGTTTATCTTTTTCATTTGTCTTGCTATTTCTCTTTCATTTTACAACATGTTATCAGCACGAAGCTCTAACCAAATCTTAAGAAAGGAGTTATTCTCACTTTATCTCCAACCTACTGTAAGTTTTACCGCCTTATATTAAATCTCAGTTTTGCATAATATTGGCCGGTTCTACCGCCTTAGTAATCTGTTGTTCTTGTTTTATATATTACGCTTATTTTATTACTTTAAGCTTATTAAGATGACAACCACGCATCCCAGCAGGATCGTGTAAAAGAAATGATTTAAGTGAGAGATATGGATGCACCAGAAGATGCACCTTACAAGAACTCCTTATAGATATGGATGCACCTGAAGCTGCACCTTACAAGAACTCATTATAAATATGGATGCACCAGAAGATGCACTTTACAAGAACTCATTATAAATGAATGTACTTGAAGTTGCAAAATTATAAAAGTGCAAGTGAATACAACTTTACACTTGATGCACCTGAAGTTGCAAAATTTTAAAAGGTGTAAGTGAATAAAATTCTGCACTTTCTAAATCAGCTCACAATTAAATTATGTGAGGGAAAATATCTGAAGAAGACATGTTGGAAAAGGGAAAATTATATATTATATAAAAGTGCTCTTGAAGTAGCAATATCAAGAACGTAAGTTCAAGAACTCTGAACTAACATTGCCTTCCATTGGTTAAGCAAAATAATAAAATTTTGCTAAAAATCCACAAGTTCTATCCGACCAATTATATACCATTCCTGAAGTGAATGAAACCTCATTTGATAATTAAAAGGTCGTGGACGTAGAAGTGGTATGAACAAAATCAAAAAGGATGTACTCAAATATTCTCTCAAAATGGATATTATACCTTACCACCTAAAGTGAAATTATTAACAATAAATTTTGTTGATCCAGAAGATCAGACTAATCCAAAAGATCACATGAGTTATTTTGATATCCTAAATAAAATGGATATCTCTCATTTGATTTCTTCTAAGATATAAATGGATAATTAATAATTTGATTGTTGGTTGAATATCCATACCAGTTAACATATTCTTCTTGATCATATTATTACATTTTGTTATGTTTAAAGAATCTCATTAAATTGCATATATTGAGATTTAATACCATCTTCTTAAAGATCATGTGCAAAAGATGGGCATGTTGTACTTGAGTTTGTTAAGTACATCAATGGGCTGACATAGTCATGAAACTTCTCCAAGAGAATCATTCCTATACATTTCATAGAGAACTCGGTATGAGTAAAGTAATCCGATTAAATTAATTCTCTTAGGAAAGATTTTATGTTTATTCATTTAAACACTAGATTGTATGCCCAGTTATATGTATATATGTGTGTATGTCCATGCATGAAAGGTGAAATAAGCTTATCATTAACAAACATGATTTTATTAGAAAAAGAGGTCACTACATTTTTGTTTAGGAAATTGGGTGAGAAGCCAATTCTTTCACCTCAACCAGTAGCCTCTCGTACTGCTTTTGAAGCTCGGTTGTGGTCTTACTCTGTTTTCTGGACCGTGCTACTAAATCATTAGCATAAGAATCCACGAGTTTCTTCAGTTCTTTATTTTCCTCTTTAAGCTCCACTACTTTCTTCTTGTTGTCTTTGAGCAACCGCTGCAGAATGGTAACTTGGGAGCGCAATGCTTGAACTTCATGATTTCTAACATGCAGACGTCGTCCCATGTTAGAAACAGAGGCAACACACTGAATTGTGAGTGCTATTGAGTCATTAATGGTTTGAGGATCTGTCCTCTCAGCCAATACTCTTCCATCCTCTAGAGTGAAGAGACCCACAACTACTGTAGTTGCAGTTGTACCACTTAGCATCACGGAATCAGTTACCGTGATAGGGCCATTCGGGGATAGGAAGTATGAACGCCAGACCTCTGGCGCCGCACTAGGCGCAGCATTTAGATTAATTGCATCATAGTTGTTTTGAGAAGATGAGGAAGCCATACTAGAAAATCTAATGAGAGATTAAGATATAATTTTTGAAAATGATGAATGAAGTTCATCAAAAATCAGAGTGTGATAAATAAACTTCAGATTTTTGAATGAAACGAGAACAATCTGTGCGATTACCTGTCATCCGACTCCCGAGACACATTTTCCTCAAATTTGAACATTTGTTGAAATTCGAGATTTAACGTATATGGAAAAGTCACTGACTCAGGACTCGATGCGTCGACAATATCTTCTTTTTGAAAAAGTAGCTATCGTTTTTCGAACTTCCTAAATCATCGATGTCCCTGGCATGTGATTGGATAAGCCAGACATGTAACGCCTTCTGAACCGTTCATTCACTCTCGTATCTATCCTATAAATTCGCTTCTCTTCTCCATTGCATATCACACCTCTCAGATCTTACTCTCTCATCAATTCTTCTGATTATACTCTAAAAAGATGCAGCATCACAAACTGATTCATAAAATCAGCAATTTAATTTTCTCAGACAGAAGCAAGATTATTTTTTATCAAATTCTTACGAAGCAAGATTATCTTTGATCATGCTTCTTAGGTGAAGTATCTCTTTCATCCTTCAAGTCAATGAAAGGATTTCTGGCATACACTCTTAATATATCTTCCTCATCCAAGTCGTTGGAAAGATCTTTGGCATACACTCTTGATACTCCTGTGACTTTGTATGACAGAAGAGAGAGAGTACCTCTTATATGGGTATCCACCCATATCCTTCCCGAATTGCTTAAATCATGAGCATTTAAGGACCACGGCAAGGACCATCATATCTCAAATTGATCTAATTTCCTTGTTGAAATAATGGTAATGATTGTATATTGATAATGTGTTTACATGCTTCGAATTGATGCACTTGGTTGATTATAGTTTGATATGAATTTCATTATATACAATCATGATAATTTTGAAATAGTCTCCCCACCATTAGGGGGAGAAAATTTGTTGCCAGAAGCATGACAAGAAATAGTCTTCCCACCATTAGGGGGGGAAAATTTGTTGCCAGAAGCATGACAAAACTATCTTCTTTTGATCCTTACATAAATCAATGTGAACTGTAAGAATTATTTATTTGTAAGATATTGGATAAGATAGTTTTGTAAAAGAAAAATAAGTCGCAGCCCATGAAGAGGCTATACCCATGAAACAGGCAATAATATAATTACTCTATCCAAAATTGTGCACAATATCTCCTGAAAATAAACCTCCAAAAGAGGAAACTCCTGAAGAGTTATCCCCTGAAGTGGAATCTCTTGAAGAGAAAAATGGTACTTGAAATTTCGAAATCTCGATATAATATAAAGGAGAAATATGGATAGAAATAAATTTGTTGTCGACAATATATTTGCTCTTAACATTACCAGAAGTAATGATGGTGAATTTGAACCACAAACCGTCGAAAAAGTTCGACGTAGAAATGATTGGCCAATGTGGAATTCAAATAGAGCTAAACTCATGAGTAAAATATGAAATATTTGGACCTGTAATCCATACACCTAAAGGTGTAATGCTTGTTTAAATTCATGTGGGTATTTGTACTATGAAATACAAAGTATGACTTATGTAATAAGGTTTCCTATAGAAATCTAGTATAATTATAAAGAAATATATGCTCCTGTAATGGATACAATTTTATTCAAAATTTTGATTAACTTGGTTGATTGGATATGCGCATATCAATATGAATTATCGAACATCCCTGAAGGATTTAAAATGTCTAAAGCATATAATCCTTGAAGGATATTTCTTACCAAGTAACAAAGATTCTTGAAGCATATAATTTAAAAATCCTTAAAGGATATGGAATGCTTGAAGCATATAATTTAAAAATCCTTAAAGGATATGAAATGCCTGAAGCATATAATCCCTGAAGGATATACTATACTAAGTAACAAAAATTCTGATATGGTTTAAAGCAATCTGGGTGCATGAGGTACAATTGTCTTAGCAAATATTTTTAAGAAGGATTTAAAAAGAATCCATACTTGTCCATGCGTTAAAGAATGAGAATCTCGATTTGCTACTATTGTGGTATATATTGTGGAAAGTCCTAAAGAGTTCACAAAAACCGCCAATCATATAAAGAATGAATTCGAGATGACAGATCTCGGTAAAATATAATTTTGTCTTGACTTGCAAGTTGAACACTTTCCAAATGGAATTCTTATTCACCAATCAAAATACACAAAGGAAGTCCTGAAGCACTTCCATATGAATAAAACTTATCATTTGATTACTCCAATGATTGATTGGTCACTTGATGTTAAGAATGACCATTTTCGCCCTCAAGAAGAGTATAAAGAAATTTATGGTCTTGAAGTACCATACATTAATGCAATTGATACTTTGATGTATTTTGCAAATTGCACTTAATCAAATCCACAATTAATGGGAAATGCAGACGCATGATATCTTTCTAATCCATACCAAAGGATAATAAGAAACAGAATACTATTCACATGTGACAATACTGCTATTGCATGAAGATTTATCAAGCGAACAAAGATGTAGCAATTCATAAAACAAACACATCTCACCTTATATTCTCCAGAAGAATGGTGATACTGATGTCAAGCAGATATGGTCATGTGACAACTTAGACAGTCTAGAAGATTGTTCATAATATTGGCATGCGTCGATATAAGGACCTTTTCATTGACAATTGAAGATCTATGTATTCATGAGGGGGAGTAAATACTTTGAAGGATATGTGCTGATTGTACTATTTTTCCTTCGCTAAGGTTTTTCCCACTTGGTTTTCCTTTGCAAGGTTTTAATGAGGCAATCCAAAGGCACTTAAAGGTTCACAAAAATACTGTACTCTTTTTCCTTCGCTGCTAATTTTTATCCCACTGGGTTTTTCCTTGGCAAGGTTTTAACGAGGCATATTCTTTGTGAGTGGTCATCCAAGGGGGAGTGTTATGAATTATTAATGTTGTCAATATTGACTAATGTGTGAGTCATGATTAATGTGTAAACAATGTGCTAAATGTGTGAGTCATGGCTTAAGTGAGAAGCATAGTTAAAGTATGAATCATGATAATCATGCTTCCAAGTGTATATATATATATAAAAGTGTAATGCTTCATTTGAAGATATAGAGAAGAGATAGAGAGATTAGTGAGATAGGGAATTCTAGAAATTCCTCTTTGGTATGGATAACCACCTAATAAGAAAGTTCTCAAAAGAGTTTGTCTTCTTTATTTGTCTTGCTATTTCTCTTTCATTTTACAACAATTTTGTTTTTTTCTTCTTCTTCATTCATCTTTTTCAGTTTCTTTCTCTCTCATCTTTTAATTTTGAGGTATGAATGTATTGATCCATTTTTGTGTGGCTTGTCAACTCTCTTTACTTTTTACTTTTGATTTTTTTTATTATTTTTTTAAGTAGCTGGCACCCACTTTCACCCATGCACATTTGGCTTTTTTTTCCTTCTCAATTCTTAAGACATTTACGGTCAAGATTGCATGGGATGACTTTGTTTTGTTTTGTTTGTTTTTATTTCTTCCAATTTTTATATTGTTAGAGGTGAGCTTAATTTGGGAAATGTCTTTCATTTTTAACAAACCTAAGATTTTAAGTCATAACTAAATATACAAAAATATATAAAAGTTTAGACTCACAAATAATTATATTTATATTAGTTTAATAGAACTAATTGTGTATAAAAAGTAGATTTAGTTTATTATTTATAGTTTTATACTGTAATGCTTAAATTTTTTTTTTTTTTTATTCGTGTGATTATACACATATCATTTCTTAATTATTTTAGGTACTTAAAAAGTTGATTGATTGATTATACAGATATCATTTTCTGTTGATTTTATATGATTTTTTCTTTTGTTAGTTTCTTTTATTGATAGTGAATGAATTTTGATTTGAAACAATGATTGTAATATCATATACGTTATAAGGACTATGACGAGAATAATTATGACAAGAACGAGTAAGATCTCAAAAATAAAAACTCTGGATCTTATAATAGAAAAGTTAAGCAACGAGAATTTGTTTTCTTTAAATCGGATTGTGCTAATTATAAAGCACTATAAGCGAGGTTACATTTTTTATCGCACTATAAGTGGGATTACATTTTTATTTATTTATTTATTGTAATTCAAACTAAAAGCAAAATCTAACCTTGATTTTGCATCATTTTTTTATGTCTTATTTTTAATATTTAATAATAAGTGGGCAACCAAAATCGGGGGCGGCTTGGTCACTCACGCCAACTACTCCATTAATCAAGAGAATTTAGCTTAAATTGCGACATAATGGGGCTTATTGTAACAAAGTCAACCTCAAAATGGTTTTTATTTTGTGATGAATTGATGAATGGGCAAGGGATCAAGTAGGGATGAGAAAATCCAAAGAACTATAGGTCATTTGGGAAAATTATTTAGTAGTCCATGACTACAAATAAATGCATAGTCCCACTATCACATGAATAATGAGTCCTACCATGAATTTAATTATGGGACCCACCATTTATGCGGTGGGTCCTACCATGGATTTCGTCCCTTAACTTTTCTTTTAAAATGATGAAATTTATATGTAAAAACAAACTTTTTTTAAAGTTCAGGGATGAAAAACGAACTTTATGCATAGTTTTGAAACAAAAAAAATAGTTTACCCTAAATTTTTTCATCCATTTTACCAAAATAAAAAACTGATATCTTCTCTATTTTCTTACATATCTTTACATACCCACGCAGGTTTCCATGCATCCTACCAAACACGAACATATCAAATTGTTTTCTCGTGACGCATCCTTAATAAAATATTTTTTTGGTAGATATCAAAATCTCTAGATGACGAAATTGATTACGACTTTACAGTGCTGACCTTAGCCCATTTGGGGCCCAAAACGAAGAAGAAGATGAAAAAAAAAAAAGTTACCCTTTATTTGTTTTTATGAAAATAAATGTTTTTTTTTTTTTTATTTTATTACAATTGGTTCAGCCTAACCGCTACAAAGAAAGTCTTGAATATGCTATATCTCTACTATAGAAATTATAGATTCTTCACAATATTGTGTATAATAATATCTTATTTATACAAGAAGGGAAGAGACAAAACTCCACTCTTACACAACGTGATACTCTAATTTAAACTGATATTTATACAAAAGAGTAGAAAACAATTTCTTCATCTAAGTAATATGAGACTTAAACTACTACAACAACAATAATCGAGGCTTAGTCCCAAAAAAATTTGGGATCGACTATGGATCCTTTAAAAATTTAGTTATGGGTTTTTTAGAAGAGATGAAATGAGAATTGCGTGGAGCCTTTTTTTAGAGAGTAATGAAAGAGTGATATGTGATGGAGAGAGAGAGAGAGAGAGAGAGAGAGAGAGAGAACACGTTAGGCAATACTCCCCAGTGCTCACTTTTTTGTTTTTGGGACGTACCATTTTATATATATATTTGGCTAAGTCCTACCATTTTATTTATAATATATATAATAACTTTTTTTTAGTCTTTCAAACGTTGGGGCCTATAGCCAATGGACCCTGCTACTTTCACACCATGGTGTGAAACAGTGTTTTCACACCATGGATGTGGATGAATCTCATTGGTCCACATTTGCTATAGGGTCCCATGGGTCCCACAACTAAAAATTAGCCAAACCATGCAAGAATGGGCTTAAATGTGTTGCCAAACATTGTAAAAAAAAAGAGAAAGAAGTGAGAAGGAGGGGATTACCGTTTCTTTTTTTTTTCTCGTCTGGCTGGTCTTCTTCTTCATCACGCCATGGGCACTAAAAACTATTAGAAACAGCAAGCTACAAAGGCAAAAAAAAAAACACAAGGAAGCCAAGAAGAACCCCCCATTTCTAAGGTTGGATTTTTTAAGCTTTGCTACTTATTCTCATCTACCACCATTCTTTGAACCAAAAAATACATACTGCCATTAGCTTCAAAAAGCCTTGCTACCATTTATAAAAAAATGGGAGTTGAGTTTTGGGTTCCATATTTTGGGGTACAGACCACCATTCACAGGTTGAAGAGCATGGGTTGTTGTTTGGTGATGAATATGTTAATTGTAGACATTATTGTCCTCAGGTTCTTTACATTTTCTGGGTAAGAGTTAACTGTTCAACAAATTTCCAGAAAATTGTGGACATTATTGTCCACATTTTCTGAGCAAACTTAAATGTTCAACCCAATTTCCAGGAATTGTTCACAGTTTTTTATCAAAAGTCCACATCTTCAAACATTCCCAACATTGTTTGTGTAATTAAATTTCCATAGATTTGGAATAAGGTGAACACAATCAATAAGAGTCTAAAGAGAAAAGAGAGGAGAAAAAAATGAGAGAATGAAGATGGGAAGAAATTGTTGTCTGAAATGCAGAAATTGTGGTGCAGTAGAAGGAGGAAAGGAAAAAAAAAAAAAAAAAAGAAGAAGAAGAAAGAAGCAAGACTAAGAAGATAAGATAAAGAAAAAAAAAAGATAATAACAATGATAAAAGAATAAGAAAATGAGTGGAGGAGAATTAAAGAGAGTTAAAGGATAGGAAAAAAATCTATTTGGCAGGTGGGCTACGGATTTGAGTGGAGATATGGGTATTAATTGGGGCAACAAGTATTTACACAACAATGCTATAGACACAATATTTTCATAATAATTTCACATCAATACTAAGTTGGTAGGTTTTTATTAGTTCTCATTTAGACCCACAAATTACATCAGTTTATTATTTACCATTCACAATTTGACACCTTAACATTGTTGTGAATGTGTTGTGTCCGTAACTTTAATGTTTAGCTAATATATATATATTAAAAAATAACATCAATCCCGAAACGGTATATTAGTATCGACCAGTATTGAAATATTTCGTTTCTCTAATAATATAGAAATGACATCTGGTATGAGTATTGACAATCTTTGTTGGAATCATTATTTTTAAACTTAATAGCTTAAAACTTAAGTTTTTTTTTTTTGCTTTGGCTTTGGGTTTTTCATTTTTTTTACTTAGCAATAGCAATAATAGTTAGATTTTTTTTTTAAGAATATTATTGTACATATAATGAGATAATAAACATTACTTTTATTTGTTGCGACATTTAATACAAAATCAATCATAGATGATTTCAATAATTTTAAAAACATCGACTTTCATTTAATTAGATAATTGCTTTGTTAATACATAATAGATGTTACTTTGGATTTTCATTAAAAAAAAAAAAAATTGATTCTTCTTTCAACCCCCCATCAATTAAAATCCTGATTACATCCCTGAACACAGTGGTGATGTGAAGAAATTGTTGAAATTGTGGTGTGAGAGAATAAAAGTGCAAATATATAAAGTAATAGGATTTAGCAAAAAATAGTTAGGGGACACGTTCCCTCTGTCTCTCATCTCTCTCTCTCTCATTCTCTCAAATCTCATTTTATCTCATCTCACTCTCACTCTCTCATTACTCTTTAAAAAAAGGCTCCACATAATTCTCATTTCATCTCACTATCTAAAATATGTCCCACAACTCAAAAAAATTGGAATAAGGATCCATAGTTGACTTAACCCCAAACATTTTTGGGACTAAGGATCTATAGTCGACCCCAAACATTTGTAGTAGAGATGTAGCATATTGAGTGAGAGAGAGAGAGAGAGAACAAGTTGTTGTATAAAAAAAAGATCGTTCATGTGAAGGTAGATATTATTTTAAAAATTGTGCTTACGATATTTGGATCAACTAGCTCATACATTCATGCCAATGGTTGAAAACATATCGAGTCGAGCCGAGTACTAAAAGTTCAAAATTGAGATTGTGATGTTTGTTAAAAACATATCTCTTTGTTTACAACCCTAATCAAACCATCCCCTACATTATGATGTGATAAAAGGCATGGTTCGTGTGTTGATTGGAACCATCCTAGCCATCCACTTCCTCTTGTGGATCACTTGTACGTGATGTAGTGATCAGCTATCTCAGACTTTCACTTTTAGCATTTGTTTAAAAACAGATATGGTGAGCCAAAATGCTACATCTCAAGCAGTTACCCCTTTCATCATCCAAAGTCACACATACAAACACACATTCTTTATAAACTTTAAGTATACATAAGATACCTAGTTTACTATAATATATATATATATATATATATATATATATATATATATATATATATATATATATTATGTCTCTTATTATTTTAAGTACTATTGCTCTTAAAAGTTTACAACCATCCTCAATATTTGTATTTATTTTTTAAATATTTTCTATTTAGTTCTTTCAATTAAAATTGCCTTAACGTAGACACTATTTGTTTTTGTTTTTATTTTTATTTTTTTTTAAATTACAAATTTTATGGAGAATTAGCCAACCTCATAATATGGAGAATTTGCCGACCTCACAAATATTTGGACGAATTTTGGCATCAATTTTGAATTTTAATGTCTATATATATATATATATATATATAATTCTACAATACCCATGTGAGTACCGTATCTCTAATAGATAAAATCTCATATTGATGGTACCTATCTCACATATGATGCTATCATCACAATAGAAATAGAAACTAAACTAAAAATTTATAGGATAAATTACACTGATAACTCATTCTTTTGGGGAAATTAGACTATCTAGACTCTATTTTGATGGTTTGCGCTTCTCAAGGTAAGTAAATATCAAAAGAAAAGAAATAATTAAAAATAAAAATTAAAGAAATGTAAGATGACAGACAAACAAATGAGAGTGGCGGGCAAATATTTATTTCTCCCGCCGACTCCTTTGTCCCATCACATCTATCACACACTCACAATTGCTCCCACTCTATCACATGCGTACCTTTAACCTTTTTTAATTAAAAATCCATAATCACTTACTGCTCAAACCACTCTTCCATGGATTGCATGATAAAAATGATTTTCATGTGAACCGTTGGATTTAATCCATTGGTTTGAATGGTTCACACGATAACGTCTGAAGAGAGGTCTGTGCTATGTGATGGTCTGCCCAAGTTTCCCTCCAATTAATCCCACTCTGCCCAAGTTTCCCTCCAATTAATCCCACTCTGCCCAAGGTTTCCCTCCAATTATTCCTGCTCCCATTGATAACGTGTGGGGAAAGAGATTGACTTTGAAGCTGGTGGCTCCGAAGCTCTCTCCCTCATCCCCACATTTCTCTTCTCCACACGTTCACACACACTCTCACTTTCTCTCTGTAGAATTCTCTGTTTCTCTCTCTAAAACTCTCCATGGCTTTACAGTCAGTGTCTCCCATTCCAAGCCTCCTCCGCTCCTCCAATGGCAGCTCTCTCACTCAGCCTCCAATGGCAGCTCTCTCCACGCGTCCACACCACGAGCCCGTGCCGTTCAACCCCATAGTCGCCGACCTCGAGCTCCACCACGAGGACCGTCAGTGGGAGAAGCAGTACATTGAGCACGCTCACCCTGGGTTGATTCACGGCTCGGCTCGGACTCGGACTCGGCTCCGGGACAGCGGGACATGAGTCGCAGCCCGATTGGGACGACCTCGCGGATGCCGAGGACTATTTGAATGACGAGGAGAGGTTCAACCGGCTGATGGGTTTGTGACTGAGCCGGAGAAAGTGGCTTTCAAGAAGTGGCAGCATCCGGTGGACCGTTCTGCTACGGTCAGGCTCTGTGGGTCAAAAACCAGAATGGTCTCATTGTTTTTCTTCTCAAACCCATAGGAAACACAAGATGTTACCAAGTCCTTTTTATTTTTCTTCTCAAACAGTTTTAGACCAATAGTGAATTTAACAACTTTTTTACCAAGTCCTTTTTATTTTGGTTTGGTTTATATAATTGTTTCTCAGTTTTTTCTTTTGCAATTTCTAGCATTTGTTGCCAAGGACTAGTGTTTCCTATCAGGTGAGAACAAGTGTGCCTCCGTCTCATTGTTTTTCTTCTCAAACCCATAAGCAAGTGAGGAGCAGTAGGTTCATTACTAATTCGGGTCTGACCCTTTCTACCTGTTTAGTAGTTGTAGGTTTGGATTAGGACCCGACCCGTGTAATTGTATGATAGAATTAATGTTATTTTTATTATTATATTATGAAGAAGCATAGGATTGTGTATTATTTGATTTTTGAATAGTGTGTGTAGATCTAATGGTGTGTGTTGGAGTTTTTTTTATCAACGTTAACATCAAAATGTGAAATTGGTTGGCAATATTTGCTTATATTTAAGGTTACCCATGAGTAACCCATTACATAAATTTTCTTTTATATTTAATGTTATCCAGGGACAACTTATTGCCATTAGAATCATCACATTACTCATTGTGAAAAATATTAAAAAAAAAATGTCTAAAAATGTTAAATGTCTAAAAATGTTCTCCAAATTGTGGTGAAACTCAATATGTTAAAACGAATATCCAGAAAGTGTGGACAATATTGTCCACACTTGAATAAAATTGTCCACATTTTCTAGGTACACTCGATTTTAAAATTTAATAATCTAGGCCACTGGATTAAGGCAGTGATTCTATCAAGATTCTTTTATGCATCAGCGAAGGAGTTTAACGCGATTCCAGGTTTCCATGAGACGAATTTGTGTTTTAAAGTCCGAAACATCTCCAAGACCCATTCAAAAACAAGTTTTGAGACCCAATTTCCAGAAAACACTTTCTGGGTTCACTTGAATATTCATATTAACATTGTTCACATTTTCTGGGTAGACTTGAATGTTCATACAAATTCCCAGAAAGTGTGGACAATATTGTCCACACTTAAATAAAATTGTCCACATTTTCTGGGTAGACTCGAATGTTCATACTAACACTGTTCACATTTTCTGGGTAGACTCGAATGTTCATACCAATTCCCAGAAAATTGTCCACACTTAAATAAAATTGTCCACATTTTCTGGGTAGACTCGAATGTTCATACTAACACTGTTCACATTTTCTGGGTAGACTCGAATGTTCATACCAATTCCCAGAAAATTGTCCACACTTAAATAAAATTGTCCACATTTTCTGGGTAGACTCGAATGTTCATACTAACACTGTTCACATTTTCTGGGTAGACTCGAATGTTCATACTAACACTGTTCATATTTTCTGGGTAGACTCGAATGTTTATACCAATTCCCAGAAAGTGTGGACAATATTGTCCACACTTAATTAAAATTGTCCACATTTTCTGGGTAGACTTGAATGTTCATACTAACACTGTTCACATTTTCTGGGTAGATTTGAATGTTCATACTAACACTGTTCAAATTTTATTATTTTCAATCTCAACTAAAATCACTCAAAATTAAATCTCTATTTCCAAACAAAAAAGAAAGCATTCAAAACCTCACAAATATCAAACCCAACACATTTTATTCCCCAATACAATGAAACCCACAATTTCAAACATCAAATCTTCTCTTCGTGAAACCATTCCCAAACTCAAAGAAAACTCAAATCTACAAATATCAAAAGCTCTCTCCGTGAAATCATTCCCAAACCCAAGCAAATCCACTCTTTCAAACATCAAACCCACACACACACCTTCAAACATCAAACCATGCCTTCATGAGGGGAGCTTAGATCTTCAATCGATGAGAGAGTTTTGGAGGAATAGAACTTCAATGGAGGAGAGAGCTTTGGGGGAGCACAACTTCAACGGAGGAGAGAGCTTTGCAAGAGAGAGAATCTATCATCTATGTTGCTGTGAATAGAGAGAGTGAAAGTAAGAGTAAAAGAAGTGTTTGGTTATAAGAATAGTTAAACTTAGAATAGTTAATTGGGAATAAGAGTTTTGTCTTTTAGTGGGGGTGTGAAACAGTAACTTTCACACAGGGTGTGAAAGAAACATTTCCCATAGCCAATGCTTTGTTAGCTTTAGGCTTAAGCCGGCCCTGCGACTTTATTTCGTAATAAAATATGACCGTAAAAATAAGTAAATCGTAGAGAAACGGCAAGACAATTTCTAAGAAAGCTTATACATAATTATAGTCTTTCTTGAAAGACAAAGCAACAAAAAAAAAATTAAATATTACTCAATAGTCAATAACAAATGCAGGTTGCGACCTTTTCAACAACTGACTTTGCTATTCTGTCCGTCACAACTGACCGTGGCAAGCCAATTTTTTTCTCTAGGAGTTGAAGTAGTCAATTAATAAACTTGAGAAAGTAATCCTCTTTCTAATGAATCATACTTAATTAAATTATGGGTAAATTACACTTTACCACCCTAAACTATCACCCATTTTTCACTTCACCCTCTAAACTTTAAAAAGTAACAATTGACCCCCTAAACTATTAAAATTGCACGGCCGTTACCCCCTGATGCCAAAATCTAGTTAAAATAAACGGAATTGAGCCACACGTGACACGCACGTGCTCCCGGGCCCACCAGATTAACTTTACCAAATTAATTTTTTTCAAAACCCCGAATTACCCTTACCCCTTAACCAAATCTGAGATAAAAACAAAGGAATTACCCTTCACGTTCTTTGGTTTTCTCAGCGACCAAACACGTGCCGAATATAATTGAAAATTTTGAAATTCATATTATTACGATTTCTTAGATTCCAAATTTGTTTGTATATGATCTATAAGCTTATATAGTTTAAAGAAATTTTCAAGCATTAACAAAAAGTTAGAGAGAAAGAGAGATCGCATCGCGCACTTGTTTGTATTGAATTTCAATAGTGTAAGAGAGGAGAGCGGGGCTGATATCGCCGGGGTCGGGGCGAGAGACGGAGACGATGGAGGCCTCAGGCAACTCGTCGAAAATCCGAGTCGACTCAACGGAGGTTGGCTAGGAGAGAGAATCGACGACGTTATAGAACCCGGAGACGATGGAGGCCTCGGGCAACTCGTTGAAAATCCGAGTCGACTCAGCGGAGGCTTGGCGAGGAGAGAGAATCCACGACGTTACGGAACCCGACGGCTCTGATTGCATTTGAACGTAGCCCACCCAGACCCAGACATTAACTGCTCTGATGCCATTATTTTTGTATGATTTCGATCAAATAAACAAATAAATAGAAATAAAATTTGATTTGAATGTGTTTGTTTTTGTATTTGTTTTGTTACGCTTGAAGCAGGTTTATCATGGATTTTGGTTAATTGGGGATAAGGGTATAACGTGGGACCTTATTTACTACAAACTTCTTGATATGATTATGAGCCTTGACAATGGTTTAGTGCTAGTTAATCTGGTGAACCCAGGGGGTAAGGGTAATTCCTTTGTTTTTATCTCAGATTTGGTTAAGGAGGGTAAGGGTAATTTGGGGTTTTAAAAAAAATTAATTTGGTAAAGTTAATCTGGTGGGCCCGGGAGCACGTGCGTGTCACGTGTGGCTCAATTCCGTTTATTTTAGCTGGATTTTGGCATCAGGGGGTAACGGCCGTGCAATTTTAATAGTTTAGGGGGTCAATTGTTCCTTTTTAAAGTTTAGGGGGTGAAGTGAAAAGGGGGTGATAGTTTAGGGTGGTAAAGTGTAATTTACCCTTAAATTATCTCTTAGGGATAATCTGCTATAAGCAATTAAGCATACGATCATGAACGAATTTAATTTCTATTGAAGCCTAAGAGCCAAGAGGTATAATGTTTTACCTGCAAAACTTCAGAGCCTTTCTTTTACTATCATTTCCAGTTTTTGTGCTTACCACTTCCATTAATTCCCAGCAGCCAACCCTAATTAGTTCCATCTGTTTATATGGATCTAACAAAACCACCACTGCCTATTACAAATCCAACCTCACAGTCCTGTTGGATTCTTTGTCCTCCAAAACTTTTCAAAACTACAGCTTCTACAACGATACCTCTCTCAATGGTGGCATCTACGGCCTCTTTCAATGCCGAGGTGACGTTTCTTATATTACCTGCCAAAGGTGTGTCGAACTTGCGAGGAATTCAAGTGAGCTTTGTCCATCAAGTGGTGCCATCGTATGGTACAACGAATGCATTTTAAGGTACTCTGACACTTATTTCTTTGGGGTGGTACAGACAGAGGCATGGACGTTCATGTGGAATAACCAGAATAAAACTTCAGCTGAAGAAACTACTTTTGGAGAATTTGCTCTAATGAACGATCTAGTAGATAAAGCTTTAGGAACAAATGAGTTGTACAACGCAGGTTCTCGGCAAGTGGGTAATGGGAATGATACTAGATATGGGTTGGTGCAGTGTACAAGAGATCTCAATGGTACTGAATGCGGCAATTGCTTAAACATGTTGATGCAGTCAATCCAAGTCTGTTGCCAAACGAAGATAGAGTATCGCATGTTTTACCCGAGTTGCTTTCTAAGGTATGCCAACTACTCTTTTATTGAAGAAAAACCAGCATCACCGCCACTGCCACTGCTGCTACCACCATCGCCACCACCGCTGCCTGGTAATGGTAAGACGTGTAGATTTCTATTTCCCCTGCATATTTTGGCTTTATTAAATTGTACACTTAGGTCAATTTGTAGATTAATCCTCCCCCTCCCATTTGCGCATAGAATTCGAATTGGGATTAGGACTAATTAATGGAATACTATTTTTGGCGAGGATTATCTCCTACTTCTACAAATAGTCCCAAAGAGAACATAGATCTCACACATTCTTGAGATCTACACACTATAAGAGGAGAAAGCATCTCATGAGATGGTCTTATGAAATGACCCTCTCATATTTGGAAGGCTTCACACCTAGATACCTTCACACATAAATATCCTTAGAATTTGTATGGCCTTTGTTTTCCTTTCCTTTTTGGCCAGCGGGCATTTTTTTTACTTGGAATTATTTGACTTGACAAAACAAAAATAATCTCATTTTCAAACTCATTTCACAAGCTTACCATTTATATGTTTATAAATGGTGACGGTCAGGGCGGAGCCATGTATTGGCTAGATGTAGCCCAGTCAAGCTTTTTAAAAAAAAAAATTATAGTAAATATTTTATTTTATTTTAAGTAGTCCTAACCTTAATCCAGTCTGAATTCCAATCACAAATCTATCCCTAACCCAGTCCAATTCCAACAGTATAATTTTTTTTTTTTTTTTTAAATAAACATAGCCCAGTCCTTAGCCTGCCAATTCTAATCTCAAACCTATTAAAAAATTTAGTCCAATCCAATTCCAAACCCAAAACCTATTCAGAATTCCAAATCCAAACCACAAATGTTTAACCTAGACCCACCCAAATTACTCACATATCTGAAATCCCAACTCACATATCTAACCGTTAAAAAAAAAAAAAAATTATGAAATCCCAAACTACTCACATTCCCGGCTCTCCAGCACTGTCGCTTGCTCCTTGTCGTTCGCCGTCCACTCCACTGCCACCGGATCTCTTTCATTCTTCCTTTCTCTCTCTCGTTAAGTCACTGGGTAAGTGTTAGACTTAAAGTATATTTTGAAATTTGAATGTTTATTGACTTGGTTTTTGCTAATAGTGAGTTTACTGACTTTGTTTTGTTGCTGTGTACGTGTTGATCTAATGTGGTATTGTGAATGTTTATGTGGTGTGGGTGGAAAACATGTGTCGGTTTGTGTGTGGTGTGGTTTGTGATTTTTTATCTTTTTATTTATTAAGTAAGTTGTGGGCCTGTGGCCATAGTGAGTTAGTGAGTGCAATACTTTTTGTTGTTATTTTGCTAAACATGAGCGTATTACTTTTCTTACAAATTTGATATGCCTTTATCATTCTGTCAATATTGTGGTTGTAAATCATATAACATACAACTGAGTTTGAGATACTTACTCGTTACGGAAGACCCGGATCGATTTGGTTGGCTTGTTACACTACTTTTCTTCTTCAATTACGAATCCCTCTTTGCTCTCGTGTTCATCCTTGTTCTCGTGGGTTGAGATTGGCTACTAAAGTTTCCCTTTCTTCCACGAACTAAATTCTACGAGATTTCTTTGAGAGCCTCACACTTAGTGAGTTAGAGAGTTTTCTTTCTTTATAAAGTATAAACTATTGTCTTCTCTTTTAAGTCTTTTCTACATATATAATTATATTCACAGAGAATATAACTATTAGGTAGAAGCACATCCCTCCTTTTTAGGGATTCGATAACCCACCGTCCCATCCCTCCTTTTTGATCCAATTTAAATCATACATAGTTATCCTTATCACATGACCAAGTGAGACCCGCAATCCATAGTGGGCGGATCATGGGCTCAGATCTATCCCAACCCATTAAATTATAACAGTGGCCATATATGTTAATGTTTGTTCCTTTTTTTCTAAATGGTTCCTATTTGTTCTTCTTTTTTTTTTTTTTTTAATTTTTGAATGAAGTTTGATTGTTATTAAATAATAATAATAATAATAACTATGGTACATGTGAGTGTGATTATGTGGTATAAAACTTAATTTTAATTTTAATTTTTGGTGATTTACTTACAAATTTGATATGGGATTTGAGTGGGTGTTTGGGTGATTTGAGATTTGAGATTTGAGATTTGAATTTTGATTGGTAATAAAAATAATAATAATTAGTTTTAAAAGTCTGCTTAAAATGTTATTTTTATAGATTATAATGTCAACTCAATTTCAAATAAAGAAGCTAAGAAAATAGATTTTATTCTATTTGCATTGCATGTATGTTTTTCTTTTTGTTAATATATAGAATATGCATTGAGTTGGAAGGTTCATTATATGATTATATCCCCCTGACTAAGTGTAATTTTTTTGTTTTTAACTAAATAAATTGTTTTTTGTATTGACAAGATTTACTTAATACTTTCAGCCTATCCCAAAATAGTTTCCTCACTCTACCCCTGGTGATGGTAACCACAGTAGGAAAACCGAAACTAGGTTGTCTACTACTGTACTCCAACTCCTCCTATGGCCAAGACTTTGACAACACTTATGCTTTTGAATATAGTAGATGAGATATTAAGGAAATTCTTTGGTTCCGAGAGAAACAGTCAGATATATGTCATTTGGAGTAAAATTTATGTCATTTTGGTAACATTCAAAAATATGTTACCCCAAATGACAAGCATGTAACTCCAAATCATTAGTCCATGAGACCGACAAATACACTGAATTATGTACACGTGTAGGCTTCCCCTTTGGGTGATTGGATTACACCTCTTATCTATAGGATTTATCTTCATTTTATTCTAGATTCCCCTCTCTCTCTCTCTCTCTCTCTACTAATTTTCTCGGTCTCCAAACAATGAGATCGAACCAGCAACAAATCAACGATGAGGACTCGACCTGCTCTCATTTTTCGTAGTCACAACTTATCCGCCTCGACGTCGTGGTCGCCAACTCGATCTACCCTATCTTCGATGTTGTCACGTGGTTTTACCGTGTTATGAACTCGACTATGTCGATGAGGACTCAACGCAATCATGTGTTTTTCTTTTTGTCGATTTATTGGGAATTTTTGTTTTGTGGGAGTTTTTGTTTGCTTGTTTTGAATTTGATGATTTTTTTTTTATTTTTTAGTTTCTTGATTTATGCATATTTACTTGTGAAAAGCCTAACCCATTAACCGGTCCAACACCCAGTCACTCACCTGAAAGTGGGGTGTGGACGAACCGTCCAATCCAATGGGTGGGAGAGTTCCCTACCTGAAGGGAGCTGGTCAAGTGACGGGTTGACACCAAGCTCGATCCGACTTGATATGTGGACACCCTTAACCACCAACATTAACTTTTAAATTATATGCATTTTTTCTTTCAAAAAAGTCAATTATTGTAATTGATTTTCCCACCTCCAATCAATTAAATTCATATTATTATCTCACAAATCTAACTAAAAAATTAATTATTGTTATCACTTAAAACGTTAATAAAATAAAATAAAATCACTCAACACATTAGTCCTTGCAAGCGCTTAAGGACCTCGAGGTTAACGATTGGTGATCCATGCATCATGGACAAGCTAGTGAGTGGTGACAAGTGGCAGCTACAGTATAGATTAGAGGTGGTTGTTCTTGTCAGTATTAAGCTTTTAAGGATTTTTTTTTCCTAAGCCAACTTTTAAGTATTTGTTGAAGGCAACAGCTCTTTTTTTTTTGGGTGTGTGTGTGTTCGGGGGGGGGGGCATTTTATTTTTTTGTTCCCTTTGGATTAAATTTCATTTTGGGGGGACCATGTATAATTTTGGGACTCAAACTTTAAAACCATATAATATATAATATATATATATATATATATATATATATATATATATATATATATATATTAAAAAAATCTAAAATTGAGGGAGGAGAGAGGGGGATCTAAGGGTAGGTCCATCCATGGCCTTAGTGACTCTATTTATGCTCCCACACTTGCAACACAGGATAGACTTGTGTTGGGAAACGAATTCTTGCCCCATTGGTACATTGTGTCCTCGCAGGAGTATTGGACTTGTACTAGTTTACACTTTTCATTCTAGCTTTTCAAGAGAACCCAAAATGATACAAGTCATTTTGTTTTACAATTATCTTTTACTGCGGCAAGCCAAAGTATATGTTGCGGTATCTGTTTCTTCTTTCTTTTCTTGCAGTGGATTCATTTCTTGATTATGTGGTGATGAGTTGTCATTTCTGTGTTAATAATGGAAGAATTATTTCCACTCTATGGGTATCTTAACATTAATTATTAATTCAAGTTCAGCCGATATATGCCTTATAATAGCAACATGCTTTTGATTTTCGCAGGGAATAAGAGAAACACAGCTGGAATTAGCATCATCATTGTTGTCACGACTGTTATTGTTGTGATACTACTTGTCATTAGTATTTGCATCTTTTTAAGAGTGAGGAAGCCAAAGGATTATGTTACAAGTAAGTTCAAAGTGTCGTTTATTATTTGAAAGATATTCTCGTATATTATAAAACGGCTTTAAGATTGTGAAGCATAGACAACATTTAGTTTTTTTAAAACGAAATCCTTATGAATCTCATTCCCATCTCTCTCTCTCTTTTCTTCTACTTCTTCCCTCACTCTTCCTTTACCGTTCTTCTCTTTCTTTGTCTCTCCCACTCTCTTTTTTTTCTTCTTCTTCTCCTTTTCAGTTCCCATTCTCTCTTCTCTTTCTCCTTTTTTTTTCTCCTTAACTAATAAGAATTTGGGTATGGATCTTTGGTTTTGATACTGCAAAAAGGTGTTGGTTTTGGGCTGTTTTGGTTTGAATATGTGATTTTTCGATGGTTCCCAGCAATGAGTTTGAAATCTTGTTGTGAAATGTTTATGGGTTTTTGGTTTTCTATTTATTTTTTTGGATAAATTACATTGACACCCTCTTTCTTTTGGGGAAATTAGACTCGTTACACCATAATTTGAGAAAATGACACTGAGCTCCCAAATTTGAAAAATAATTAACACTCCGCCCTGTTTTTCATTTTTTTTTTTTATTAATTTTTTTTAACCAATGTCTAACTAAACAAAGTTAAAAAGAAAAATTATATTCCAATTATTTTAAGTTTAAGTGTGGAATATTCCTTTAAAAATTGGGGAAAATTGGGTTTAGTATTAATTATTTTGCAAATTTGGAAGCAAAGTATCATTTTCCCTAACTAAGGTGTAGCGAGTCTAATTTCCCCAAAATAAAGGGGTGTCAGTGTAATTTACCCCATTTTTTTCATTTGGGTTTCATGCTTTATAGTATGTAAGTGTACATATTGTTCTGATTTTTTCACAGGTTTTTAGTTTTGATTGAGAATTTTTCTATTCTAAGCTTCTTCTTTTTTAGCTCACAAAAAGAAAACTGAACAGAGGAAAGAGAAAAGAAATCTAAAAAGAGAGAAGAACGGGAAAGGGAGTGAAAATTATGGTAGTTGGGAGCATTACTTGCTCCTATCAGTTGGGTCCCACCAACTTTAGCAAAATTAGAATCACAAAACAAAATCAAAATCCAAAAATGTTTGGGGCCTGTTTGGTACGTGTTTTCGTTTTCTGTTTTGGTTTCGTGACTTTTTTTAGTATTCAAGTTTGAACTTTAATCCTGATTTGAATTCAAGATTGTAAAAAAAAAAATTGTTTGGTACATAGTTTTGGTTTTTAGACTTGGTTGCACCTATAACAATTGTAGAGGATTTCACCCTTTAATCTACTGTCAATACAAAATTAACAATTTCATTATAATTTTATCATTACATTATTAATTAATTTTTTAAATAATAAAAATACAAAATAAATAAATATTTTTTTATCTTCTTATCTTCTTTTTTTTCTCTCTCCACAAATCTCATCTTATCCTTTTATCTTCTTTCTCTCTTTTACACGTATCACTTTAACTCTTTTTCCTCAATTTTTTTTCCCCCTTTTCTTCTCTTTCTCACCGTCTCTCTCTATCAGTTCTCCTCTTTTTTTTTTCTTTTTTTTTTTTTTTTTTCCTCTAAAACACACTGTGCGAGGGGAGTATCAACTCCAGTGGTTATTTCCTTCCTGTACCCAAACAACCCAGATCTACAATCCTTGACCAGTTGCCGACCACCACAAACACAGTCACGAAAATCCTAGTCACAGAGTGAGAGGAGGGTGTGGCAGTGGCATTTGGGGAGGTGGGTGTGCTGGCGAGATCTTCTCAACCAACGAGACTGCGGTGGGTCGGCTCTGAAGATGGCTCAAGCTCCGCCCACTTTCGTCAACGTGATTTCATTATTTCAATGGTGTTTCAATTTTTGGGGTTTTATTTTTTTTTTTTTTTATTGGCTTTTGGGGTTCTTTCTACTGTTTAGCACTGTGGGGGGAGGCGGTGCAATGAGCACTGTGGGAGTAGGCATGAAGTAATAAAAGGGCAGAGCCCTCTGTAATGGCCGAGAAAGAGAGAGAGAACACTAGAAGTCCAATTTGAATAATGGAAGAGAGAGAGAACAGGGGAGAAGGCAGTGAATGTGGGACCCAATAACAGTAATAAATTTGGGTTGAGTCCAGATTTGAGTTAGCTATTGAATCCAAAAATAGCCCATCAGCTGTTTTCAAATTTGACATGGAACCCACATAAAAATTGAGTTAGTATTTCAGACTTCACTTAAATATCATGTACCAAACAAAATTTTTTTGTGTGGGACCCAGTGATTTTGGATTCAAATTACTTAATCATGGTTTGAGTTTGATGTACCAAACAGCCTCTTGGATTCTAACTTCTACTCTAAAAATGAAATTTTACAAAAATGTATTTTTCCTAGAATGCATTTTGCATTTGCCAAAATCCCAACCAAACACCTCAATTTTTTTTAAATGCATTTTATGTCTAGGAATCCAAGAAAGCCAGTTTAAGTAGAGAATCCAAACACCACTTAAAAGTCGCTCTTATTTCTTAAAAATAGACCTCTTTCCAATCTCAATATATAAAATATATATATATATATATATATATATATATATATATATATATATATATATATATATTTGTTTTCACAATCCATCTTTTTCCAAATATGCAAAATATTGTTGCTGGCTTTCACGTAAAGAAAATAAAATTTTCAGATTAAATAATTATTCTAAATTTACATTTGATATGAATTAACTATTGGCTAATAATTACAAATGTCTTTGTAAATAGGGTTATGGTATTTGCTACAAAGATTATGATCAGTCCTCCTCTATGAGTAGCCATTCACCCATTACAAGCTCCAATATTTCAGTGTCTCTAATTTAAAGAATAGAATTGTATCAATTGAATATGTATTAACATGTTCCTCTCTCATGAATCTATTATTCTAATTTAAAGAATGTATATGTATCAATTGAATATGTATTAACATGTTACTCTGGTGAAGCTGTGGATCAAACAACAAGTGTGGATTCCTTACAATTCGATTTCGACTCAATTAGAGTTGCAACAGACAACTTTTCTGATGCAAATAAACTTGGGAGAGGTGGATTTGGGGCAGTTTACATGGTAGGAAAACATTATGATATGAAATGAATTATTTTAATTCCTTGAAGTTAAGTTGAATTATTTAATTTCTACGTTATTCTCATATATACATATATACGCATGTGCATTCAGGGCAGTCTATCTAATGGACAAGAGATAGCTGTGAAAAGGTTGTCAAAGAACTCCGGACAAGGCGATCTAGAATTTAAGAATGAGGTCCTATTAGTAGCCAAGCTCCAACATCGAAATTTAGTTAGGCTCCTTGGATTCTGCATAGAAGGAAGTGAAAGACTTCTTATATATGAGTTCGTACCTAATACAAGCCTTGATCACTACATATTTGGTACTATTTCATTTCATTGTTAGTTTCTATATTCTGATTAGAATTATTTCATTTGGTATGAAATTTTTTCATCTTATTGTTACAAACAATAAGTTTGAAGATATTTAATGAATTATTTGATTTATTAAATCTGTAGATCCGATGAAGCGTGAGCTTTTAGATTGGGAAATGCGTTACAAAATCATAAAAGGCATTGCTCGAGGGATTCTATACCTACATGAGGATTCCCGACTTCGGATAATTCATCGTGATCTTAAAGCTGGCAACATTCTATTAGATGCAGAAATGAATCCTAAAATTTCAGATTTTGGAATGGCAAGAATGTTTGTACAAGACGAAACTGAAGGCAATACAAATAGAATTGTGGGCACTTAGTAAGTATCAGAACATGCTAGAGTTAATTAATGAATATAATTATGCATACCTTTTAAATTTCATTTAATATGTTACTTGTCTTGAAATAACACCAAGAAAGTCATTTAAAAGGTTGGAAATTAAAATTTTTTATAATAAAAATTAAGAGCTTTATTACCATTGAAATTAACAAAGTTTATTAATATTGATATGCAGTGGATATATGGCTCCAGAGTATGCAATGTTTGGACAATACTCAATCAAGTCGGATGTATTTAGTTTTGGTGTGTTGATTTTGGAGATTGTGAGCGGCCAGAAAATTACTTCTTTTCGTAATGGAGAGAATATGGAGTACCTTCTAAACAATGTGAGTATGAATATAAAAGGGTACATTTACTTTTTGTTTATTTTTATTTTTATGAGAAATAATAGATGGAAATGTAAAACATTTTTCTTTAATATGGTATGTTCACATTGATATATTTCTACAGGCATGGAAAAATTGGAGAGAGGGAACAACTTCAAATCTCATAGATCTCGCATTGAGCGGTAGCCCAATATCTGAAATAATGAGATGTATCCACATTGGACTACTATGTGTTCAAGAAAATGTAGTTGATCGACCAAACATGGCTTCAGTTGTTCTCATGATTAATAGCAATTCTTTTGCTCTGCCTGTACCTACACAACCTGCAAGTTTCATTCGAAGCAATGTTATTCCAGCCACATCATTGCAACAAGACATTGGTTCCTACATAACTAACAACGAGCTCTCGATTAGCGAGTTATATCCTAGATAATGTTTTTCTAATGTTGTATATATACAATTGTGATTGTAATAAGTATGATCTTACTTTTATAAGTAAACGAATGAAGAAGGATTTAATAGTTAAAAAATTAAGTTTAATGTCTTGCTCGAGTGAGCTTAAGAGTTAAGTCCTGCTCGAGCAAAGTCACAGTGTAACCACAATGCCAATCGAGAAACATAATTCCCAAATAGATAGATAGAGAAATGATATCAGGACTTAGTCCAGCTCGCTCGAGGTCGCTTGAGCGTGATACAAGCGTGTACGAACAGGTACAAGTGAGCTTAAGCGAGATGGTTGCGAAAACATGTTTTCTGTAGATTCTATAAAAAAATGAGGGAAATGATTTTTTTTTTTTCTTTTTTTTTTTTTCAATCTCTAACAACTAGTAACAGTCAAGGTAAAGTTTTGAAAGGCTTGTATCAACCCAAGTGACTTTTTCAAGTGTGTCTATTCAAAGGAATCCTTCATTTTTTCTTTAAATTTTGAAACACTGTAACACTATTTCCCATACATCATGTCCCAACACTTCACAACAAAATGGTCTAGCATAACAAAAACTTCGTCACATTGTGGAAATTGTTCAAGCTCTCACTATCTCTTCTTCCACTATTACCCACTTTTCGGGTGAAGCCACACTTACGATACACCATCAACAGATGCCCCTTACCTCACCTGCATGATCACAAATCTCATGAACGCGTGTTTGGCACACCCCCTAACTACAGTCACTTAAATTTTTTTGGTTGTGAATGCTTTATGCATCTTCAACCCCATAAGCACACTAAGCTCCAACCTCGCTCTCAATTGTATTGCTTCCTTGGTTATGGTATTTAACAAAAGGGTAATCGACGTTGTGATCCTATAGCAAAAAGACTAAGAATCTTTTGTCATATCATATCCCACTCACTGTCCAACTTCAATCTCAGTAAACATGTCTCCCTAATTGGACCATTTCCTAACCTTTTCCCTGAGTCTTCACCCCTTGACTTGGCCTCTGTAGACACTATTATTCCTCCCTCCAACAAGTCCCTTCCTTTTGCACCAACTGGGGATCTTTCTGACAAACCTACTTCCGAGCTTGGTCAATCCCACCCGGTAAGAGCTCCTCCAACTCACCTTTGTGATTTTCATTGTAATTGTGCACTACAACAAAATAAACCTATTACAACAAGAGTTATTACAACAAAAATGATTATTGTGGTAATACACGTACTATTACATCAATTCATTAGATTTCGTTGCAAGAGTTACTTAAAAACTAGTAATTTATTACTTCAAAAATAAGTTGTTGTAATAGGTTGTAAAATATTGTTGCAATAAATCATTATGTAATTTATTGCAATGAAGTTAGTAGTTGAAGCAATAGTTATGAATATTACAACAAGACGTTTTGTTGTAATAAGAAAAATATGATATTACAACAAGACGCTTTGTTGCAATAGGAAAAATATAATATTACAACAAGACGTTTTGTTGCAATAAAAAAAATATTATATGAGAATATGAGAGAATTTAAAACAAAAAAGAATATATACAACGTATAGGAATGAAAAAATCAGTAAACTATAGAGCTCATCCAAGAGATTCCTTGAACATGCAATGCATACAGCAATCAAGTGAAAGAACAAAAATAACACAATTTTAACAGGCCCACAATCTTAATAATACTGATATTTTAACAGGCCCCTAGCTTTTAAAAAGAAAATACAATTTTTTTTTTAGCTATTTCATTTTCATCTTTCTTATTATTTGGTATTAAACCTATGCACGTTAATTATACATTCTTCACAAAAACAAAAATACAAAAATATGCTCTCAGCTCTAAGAAACAATACAAAAATGGAGGATCTTCAGAAGAAATCGAAGAGGCTTCGTACTTGAATCCCTCAGCGTCCCACATCGCAGCCTTTTCTTCTCTACGCTCTCACATCGCAACCTCTTCCGTCTCTACGCTCTCCTCTCGTAGATTACCTCTCTTTAGAGGCCTCAAAGTCAACCTGAGTTTCACAACTCGGTCTCTTGGCTCGGTCACTTCCAGCTCGCGACTCGCGGCGGACTTGTTGTGTGTGAGGCTCAGGACACTTTTGTTGAAGGTCAAGATCGATCTTATGAATTCTACTTCTTTGTCTATTTTTCTAGGGTTTCAATCTGATATGTTTTAGATCTAAATTGATTTCCTTTGTAATTTTGTGAATCTATTATGATTGCCATTATTTTATCATTTATTAATGTTTTTAAATTTTTAAATTTTGTGATTTATAAGCACTGTGTTTGCCAAATCCCTATTTTTTGTTGTTGAATATTTTCTATTTTTTTTTCTTGCATAGAATAATCTCCGCTGTAATTGTTATTTGTAAATTTTCGTAACTATATGCTGTGGCTGTGAAACTTTTATGATTGACATTATTTTATCTTTTGAATTTTTAACAATTTTGTGATTTTTATTCTCATTTTCTTTGTTGTAGGCACTGTGTTTGCTTATGGGCAAACAAACAAACAGTGGGAAAACATATACAATGCGAGGCTCGGGTACAGAGCCAGGGGTTATTCCTCTTTCGGTGCATGATTTGTTCAAAACTATTCAACAGGTACTTCAATCAAGAACCTCTTACATGCTCTAAAATTTATTTAATAAGATTCGTTCTTGACCTGCACAATTACCTCGGTGTCATTTACGAGATTGGTTGTTTCCATTGCTTCAAATGGTGATACAATTCCATTTAATAATTTCTAAGGGACCATTTATTGGTATAATGCATATACTATATAGGTGATTGATCTGGCCTCATGAAGTGCAGATTACTAGTTTGAATCTCCCTTCCCCCACAAAATTAGAAAAAAAGTGATTGATCATGTGCTTGTTCTTGTGTTATTGGGGCATATAAACATAAGCTATGGGCCACCCGCCACTGTTATTGCACTGCTTCTAGTAAAAAACTCTTCTGATTATGATGGAAACTTTTAACTCTCGAGTTGTTAGGTCTTGCGTGGGGAAACAAATGAAATTGTTAGGTTTGGCCTCTCCTTTATAGCTTAATCATTTATATGAATCTTCCGTGATTCTGCCTAATGAGATTGATTTCTACCAGTTTGCATTTATAATTTTCTTCAACTCTTTTACTGCATTGACTTTTGTAACGGTTTTTTTTGTTTTTTGTTTTTTTGGAATATGGGAGTATGTAAATGTTATAATTCACTCTTGTACATTAGGATGTGGATCGAGAGTTTCTTTTTGCGAATGTCCTATATGGAGATATATAATGAGGAAATAAATGATTTATTGGCTCCTGAGCACCGGAAACTGCAGATTCATGAAAGTCTTGAGGTACTGTGCTATTTACTGTGATGATATTGTAATATCTTGCCAGTTTTCTATGACTGTTACTCTGTTTCCCTCATATTTGCAGAGGGGAATATATGTTGCTGGTTTGCGAGAAGAAATTGTTGCCTCTCCAAAGCAAGTCCTTGATTTCATGGAGTTTGGAGAATGTAATCTTTTCTTTGTACATTTCTTATACATTTTCTTCTTCATTTAAGTAGTGTTCAAAAGCTTCATTTTTCACTTCTTTAAATGCTGCCTATGAGGCTTACATTGCTGCTCTTGTTCATTTTAAATAACATGTTACCAAGGTCAAGGTAAAATGGGTTCTCAAGTTTATTAATTGACTTTTAGATGCTCCCCATTTCTGAGCTTTTTCTTTTTTACATCTTCACGTATCTAAACATCAATTAACTCAATCTTTAAATATTTTAATCTTTCTTACCCGGTTTCAAATACCCCATACTCACCCTTGTGTGGGGCACTTTTGGTCACCCCTTATTTGATGTCTCCTTGCTGTTAAATATACCAACCAATGTCATTTTATCTTATGTATTTTGGCCTTTAATTCCAGCACATCGACATATTGGAGAGACAAACATGAATCTATACAGTAATCGGTCCCACACTATCTTCTGCATGGTATAGTTATTCATCTTTTGCTGCATTGTCCGGTGGCTAGGGAGGTTTGGAGTTATATCTACCGGCTGTTTGGTGTTTATTGGGTGATTTCGGGTCAATCTTGGATCATGTAGCTGGTTGGAGGAATTCGTTCGGCAAGCATTATTTAGAGGTTTGGATCATGTTGCTGAAATTTTTGAGGTGCAGGGATTACATGACAAGATTAAATTAGTTCCAATTAACCTTCAAAACAGTCCTGCTTGGTACAAAGAAAAGGTCTACCCTGAAAACAAGGTGATATTTTTTAACGAAATTTAAAAAAATATGCCTATCTAATGCATAGTTGATTGAGCCGTTTGATTTTCTTGATTGATTATCAACTTTTCTATATTATCAGGTACCCGCGTTGGAACACAATGGAAAAATCATTGGGGAGAGCCTTGATTTGATTAAATATGTAGACAGCAACTTTGAAGGGCCTTCTCTTCTCTCCCATGTAAGATTTGCATAATTCATTGTGCCCTTTTTAAAAAACTCTCTCCCTCTCTTGGAATTTGACTAAATTTATGATGTGAAAATACTGTAGGATCATGCTAAAAAAGAATTTGCTGAAGAATTGTTTGCTTACTCTGATACCTTCACCAAGACAGTGTATACATCATTCAAAGGAGACACACTTAAAGAAGCTGGTAAGTTTTACTCTAGAGTCTTGACAGCATTTTGTATAGAGGGTGGGGCTCACTAAAAAGTTTAAAATTGCATCAGGTCCTTGCTTTTGACCACCTAGAGAAAGCTCTTCATAAATTTGATGATGGGCCTTTCTTCCTTGGCCAATTCAGTTTGGTAAGTTTACTTCTCAACTAAGTTATTTTAAACTTTGGTTGGTGCTGTATTGCGTGCCTTTTGTTTAATTTAATTTATTATTATTATTTTTTTAAAACTTGAGAGTGATGTTATAGATACTGCTAATTTTTCTGCATAACTCTTACAAACTTATGTTACCAATTGAAACATTTATTTATCATGTTGAGGTGACACCAATCATTTCTATTGTCATATTAGTTTATAATACTTTTGTAATAAAATTGGTTGTAGTTTTAGAATTTTCCAACATATTAAAGATTCAAATTTTATTTTACCTACACTACAGACAGATTGTTTAGCTATATATATATATAGTGGAAACCAATTATATGATTATTAAACAATAATTTATGTAATCTTGAGTGTTTCCTCCTTTGATTTATGAGTGAAACTTTGTGATCCTCAGGTGGACATAGCATTCATACCGTTTGTTGAAAGATTCCAAATCGTCTTTTCAGCTCAGTGGAATTATGACATCACCGCAGGAAGGCCTAAACTTGCAAAGTGGATTGAGGTAAGTTAAAAACCATATGAGTTTAGTGGCAATTGTGAGTTCTAGTGGTCTAAGATTTACAGCTTGTAAGATTTGTAAGATTAATTATCTTTCCCCATTTGTTTTAATATCTAAGTCAGCAATCTTTACATTATATAGTAATTTAAGTAATTAGTTCTTGAAGTTGCACATCCTGGATACTGGATAGGACCTGATAGTACCTCTGTACCTGATAGTTGTGGCTTGGAAGTTATGACGTTGAGTTGCAACATTGGGGTTACAGTTACCATAGATAATGGTGATAAGTCTTGTGACTGAAAATCTTCCCCTAGCCTCCAAAACGGTGGTACATGCTAAGAAGAATGGACACTACAATACCCCTAGTGTGTCCGTGTCAGACATGCTAGTACACTCTTGCATATGTGTCCTTAGTGTATTAGGAAGATTTATTTATATATTTTAATTCCTTTGATTTTAGGTATGTATTTAAAGATTTTAAATGTTGTAATTTATTTTGAAAACTTAAAAAAAACTATGAAAGAGCGCTATAAATAAATAAAATATGCTTAAAGATGTATACATTAATTAATTAATTGTCATATCCCATTGTGTCTTAATATTTCAAGATTAGTGTCCTAATCCATGTTTCTTTGGCACTGTGGCTGAAACCTAAGGAAAATGAATGTAGATTGATAGGTGGACAAAGATATCTAGAACTGGCTCATGATATCATGTTTGAGTCTATTTAGCCTGATCATACTCTTCTATTTAAGTTTAGAAGCAATCAATTTACCTTTTGAATGGTGGGGCATACATGCACATGCTATATATTTTAATATTCTCTTCAGTTTAAATATGGCTTTGAAGGTGGCATGAGTTCCTAATGTATCAGAATTATTGGTTCCTGTAATGGTATTTATCCTTGTTAACCCTTGTGCAGGAGGTAAACAAGATTGATGCTTATAAGGTAACAAAGACGGATCCCAAAGAGCTCGTCGAATTGTACAAGGCCTGCTTTTTGGTACTATACATTTAGTACATTGAATTATGAATTTGATTTCATTAAAGTTTTTCTACTCAAGTGTGTTTTTGTCTAACACGTCTTTAATCTAATTTTCTTTCTCAGCCTCAGCACTGAACAATCCAGCAGGATGTCTTTGGGACTAATTAGTGAAATAAATGGCTGTGAGCCTTTAATGTTCTAAGTATATTAAAATTTGTCTTGTGTTTTGTACTAGTTGAAGATATGACTTGTCTCGGACTCAGCATGTATGGACTGGGTTGCTTAAATAAAAAGAAGTCATTTTGTATGTACTAAAACAGTTCTTGTTTATTGATAATTATATGTTTTTAACTTGTGTTTAAACATATGCATTTGATATATACACCAATTTCCATTTATCAAAAAAAATATACACCAATTTCCAACAACATTGGGCCTTATGACGTTTCCATTAATGACTTAAACTTAGACGGGGATTATTTTTGTACTTATGAATTTTATGTAGAAATTGTAGTTATTAATATTGTGAAGTGTTATAAATTTTCTATCTTTTTGTAGATTTCTTGATTTTGTGAATGTTGCTCTTTATTTAGTTTTTATATTATTAAACAGGATGGGTGACAAATAAAAATATCAACAATTAATGCTGATAAAAAAATATATATATATTTATGTTACAACAAAATGGTTGAAGCAATACCTTATCGCAATGAAATAATCGAAGCAATAAAAATGCTATATAATTTTATTGCAACAAAATGGTTGAAGCAATATCTTATCGCAACGAACTAGTTGTGGTAATAAATGAAATTATTGCAACAAAAATCTTGTTGCAATATATGATATTTATTGCAATGACATGTTTTGTTGCGAAAACCTATTACCACATAGTTTATTGCAACGGCTAAAACCTATTACCACATAGTTTATTGCAACGCCTAACTTTCGTTGCGATAAAAGTTTATTGCAACAAAATGAAAGTTATTACAACAAAAAATTTCGTTGTAATTAACCTTTTTTCTTGTAGTGGTGCCCTTGTAACATTGCATGAGCCTCACACCTTCCGAGAAACTTCCTCTAACCCCGAATGACAACATGCTATGAAGGAAGATATAGATGCACTCATTAAGACAAGGACGTGGAATCTAGTTAATCTGCCTTTAAGAAAATATACTATAGGATGCAAGTTGGTATACAAAATCAAGACATGTTTGAATGATATTGTTGAATGTTATAAAGGCCAGACTTGTATGATTCAGTTGGGTGTATTAAATTGAGTGTGAGGAGACATTTACTTCAGTCGCTCGTCTTTCCTCTATTCGTACTCTTATTGTGGTCTCTACATCTCGTCACTAGGCTCTATTTCAAATGGATGTGAAGAATAAGTTTCTTAATGGGGATCTAGAAGAAGTAGTCTACATGCAGCCACTTTTGAGATTCCCTCATCCCCCAATAAAGTGTGTCAACTACGTTGGCCATTGTATGAACTAAAACAAGCCCCACGAGCATAGTTTGCTAAATTCCATTCCACCATCTCACAGCTTGGATACTCAACCAACTCCTATGACCTTATTCATTTGGCACACAAAACATGGTATCATCCTTCTTTTGCTATATGTTGATGACATGATTATTGCATGTGGTGATGTACATTGCATTCAAAACTTAAGAAGTTTCTCAATCAACACTTTGAAATTAAGGATTTGGGCCACCTTAGCTACTTCCTTGGCGACTTTGCCCATTGAGCATTATCGTTATTATTACTTGGATTGAAGCCACTGAAAATAATTAAGGAGAGAGAGAGAGAAAAAAAAAATAGATTGGGGTCCAATTCTTTCTTTGTTTCCATGATAACATGAACCAACATACAATGGCACTAGCTAATTGAATAACACCATTAAAAATTAAAGGAAAAAAACAAAAAAAACATTAAATATATCCTTAAATCAACATTTTATTAGCATAGAAACAATAGTATCAAGTTGAGAGACGAGAGCCTTTGCCAAGAAACGAAATCCTCTTTTGAGAGTCCATCCAAGGGCCGAAAATGCAGGAGGAAGTTAATTGCAAGATAGTAAGTTAATCGCAAAGCCTTTGCCAATGTTGGGTTTGATCGCTAGGTCTATCTCACGTCCCCTGACGATTAGCAGTGATTGATGATGGTCACAGGTGGTTGAATTGGTTTATAGGTATTTGGTGATAATCAATTATAAATGGTGGGGATTTTACAGTGGTGGCTCTGATGTCATGTTAACAATAATTGTGTAATTGTATTTAAGGTCAAAAGTTAATTAAGTCTAAACACATGTTTTCGTTTTAGGTTGACCTCATAGTATAGAATAAGCCTGTTACCTTTACAATTTAAATAATACTAGTTGTAAACCCATGCAATGCACAAAAAACTACTAAAAATGAGATCTAAAGAAATACTAAGTTGTACAACAAAAAGTAGTATAAATTGAATAGATGAAGCAATTACTCATGAACTTGACAAGTGGGCCCTAAAACATATGTTTGTAAAGAGCATTAGTTGTAAAAATGGCTAAACTCATCTTTTTAAAATGAGACAATATGTATGCCTAACCATGAGTTGATATAAAGCATTAACTAACGGTATTTATCTTTTTATAAAAGTAAAAATAAATAAATAAATAAATAAGAAAACAACTATCTGTATTCTTTGTAATCATTTAGATTTATTTCATTGCATCTTGATAACTTCGTCAACATACATTATACCCTTGCCTTTATACACTTCAAGCGGCTTACAGCTACAAATAGTAACAAAAGACTGACGCACTCTTTTCTTTTCGATTCCCATGCAACAAATTATATATATATATTTTAAGCAAAAAACACAAACACCTAGAGGAATAGTCACTTCAACCTCAAGGCTACATCACAATTTGAGAAATAAGAGGCATCTTCAACTCTAACTCTAGATTTGTACCTAGCACCCATAATCTTAAGAAAGTGAAAAAAATTGGATTCCATTAAGATTAAAGTGAAATAATCACTTGAATTCTGAAAATGACAGTAGTGAAAAAAATTAAACATAACACATTAGCCAAAGGGACCACAAATTATAACCAAAGGTTATGGTTTAAATATTTTCTCAAGGTCTTTGACTTCCATTTATACATGTTTAAACTGTATTTTGCAAAACACAATGGCAAAAACCATATGCAAAAGATTCCACCCTTTGTAAGTTTACCTAGCTTAAAGGCTTTCTAAATTGAGTTTTACAACAACAAAAACATACCACTTCATATAAATTGTAAATCAAACTCACTACACGAATGCACTTTCCATTCCAATGTATTTTTCAGATCATTCATCTTTCTTTTCAAGACATTATTGCGTTCATTATCACAAGAATATCAACAAACACTATCGCCACATCAATCTCTCTAGGCATCTAATTTGCACAAAAGCCAATAGCAACTGCAAGAGCTATCACGTTGTTGACACCCCATTTTGCAACCATTAATTTTACTTTTTTACACTTTAGTGCATAAAGGATAAAATGGTAATTTGACAAGCTTGAAAATTCAAAGTTGGTCCATAAATTTAAAATCATATTTTAAGTGATTAAAATTGAATTAAGAATGAGAGTGCATTTTTTGGATTGAAAATTAGATAAAAAAAACCAAGATTTTATTAAGGAAATAAATTTTATTGGTTGAAATGATATTTACCATAAGCTCACATGCCTATATTACTTGTTAATTAATTTGATTGGTCATCTAAAGGATTAAATTAAAATCAATTAATAAATAATTCTATTGGTTTAGAACACCTTAAAATGGTAAGTATTCATGCACAAAATATTCATCAAAGGATAATTCTTAAATTAATTTATTTTTAACTAATGAGATAATTATTTTGACCAATAATTATCATATTAATTATTAATAAATTGATGAAAATCAAGAAATCTTGAATTCAGCCAAATAGGAACTTTTAAATCTACTAGAAGTTGACCAAAGGTGAAAAAACCTAGAATTATCCAAAGCCCAATTCGGATTTGGATTCTAGCCTATACACTGATCAATATTTCGACCATAACTTTTGACTCAGTTATTCGATTGAGTTGATTCAAATTGGGATGGAAAGATGACATGATGGGATACAAATATGCATCTAATGACCATCTCCAAATTCGAACGTTTAGAGGGTAAAAACGGGCCCACAATCAGGGCTTAAAAATCAGTCAGAATTTTGGGATTTTCATGAAGTATATCCAATTTCCAAAACCCTAATGCACTCCCATGAGTTCCAGAGTGTGGGTAGGTTCATTTTAGAGCTGCCATATAAATAGAAAATATTCTCATTTTAAGGGGAGGTTGGAAAAATTAGTCAGAGCAATCCTAAGCAAAATTCAAGAGAATTTTTGCAAAGGGTTAGACTTTGGAATAAGAACACAAGTGTGTTCTTATATTCAAGTCCAGAGATTACAAAAGCTATTTTTTGTAATCTTTATTTCCAATCTTTCAATTCCATTTTTAATCTCTTTTAATCAAATTTAACGGTTTTTCTCCAATAACAATTTTCAAGACCGAATCTTGTATTCTCCATCAGGAGGCCGCATCCTACCACAATCAAATTCAATTTGGGACACTCATTTAAGAAGTTGCATCTCAAAAGGTACAATCCTTTCTTTTTTAATTTAATACAGCAATTTTAATTATGTAGAATGCATGATTAGGTTTTAATTAAAATTACTTTATTAATTTTTAATGTACAATTGCTAGATTGCATTGTTTTTGGTTTCTGTTTTGTGAATGATGCAAATCTGATTTTTCTAACATGTTGTACTAAAAATTACAGCAACTTTAAATTTTCTTCTTCATGTAAGATGTGTGCTTAAATGATTTAAATTGTTTGATGATTAATCACTATTTAATTTTTCATTGCAGGTACTATTATGATGATATGAATCAAATGCGAGTATGGTTTGCTTGAGGTTGTGAACTTAGACTAATGGATCCTTAGAGACTGGCCTAGGTCAAGTTGGATGGGTGCCTAACATCTTCTCATCCGATCCCCTAGCCCCCAAATCCTAATTTTAGGGGAAGATTAGATTAGTTTACGTATTCTATTTACTTTCTTTTTTAAATTGTATTTAGGACCAAAGCCTTGTATTTTGTTTTCTTAGATTGTATCTAAGGCAAAATATTGTAATTTATTTATTTTTTCAAACCATTGTATTATTTATTCAATCAATAAAAGATGAACTTTGTTAGGTGGCGACTCCATTATAAATTCCCCTAAAGATTAGGATGGAAAATAATGAAATTCCCCATTTTGGGAACCATGTTTAAACCTTTATCTAAAAAGGAATGGTTTTAGGATCGTAGTTCTCACACACGTTTGCTCAATGCTACGAGGGCATTTCACTTGACAATCTTGACCCAAGCATCCTCCTTCTAGAATCTCATCTCTTTTATTTAAACATACACGTCAACAATTTTAAATGAGAAAGTTTATAGCAAGGGATTTCTAAGTAAAAATCACGTTTGTACAAAATCTAAACACCCTAACTCACCGGCTTGATAAAAGAAAACCAAGATGTCTCATCTTTGCATGAAAGAGAAGATAAAAAAAAAAAATGCAGTTATATTTATTGTAAAAGCAAAAGCAAGAGAACAAAGACCAAGAAAAGCCTAAGTCCCACCAAAGCACTTCTGTCATTACAATGGTTTTCAGTACTAAATTGAAAATTTTTATCCTCCAATTATTTCTAACCACAACTCGATAAGCATGCCATCCGTAAGAAAATAATCAATAAAAGGAGAGTTCAAGTATTCTCATCCATAATCAATAATCGAAAAGCCTTACTAGTATTTAAAAAGAAAAAGAAGAAAAATTGAGCCAAATAATATCATTCATAATAAAGTGACCCCAAACCCAATCAACCAAATTTACCATCTTGAGACTATCTAGTTCTTTCACAATTGGCCTTCTTCTAGAAGCCACTTTAGTATAACGACACCATAGCTGAAAACATCAATAAGTGTTGACACAGAGCTCTTATCATGATTCATGAGCTTTGCCAATCCAAAATAACTCAACCTCACATTAAGCTCCCCATCCAACATACATTACCAGTTTTTATGTCCTTATGAATGACGTGTTCACATTCTTGATGCAAATATGTCCAAACCGAAGCTAACCCCACAACAAATAGCTTATTTGCCCACATTCAAATGAGAATAAAAAAAATTAAAGTCACACTTGGAGGCCTTTTGTCAAACACCTAGAAGATACAACCAAGAAATATAATTTGGTTAATCTACTTTATATTGAATTCAATTCTTCTACAAACAACTTTGCAGGTTTGAAGGAGTAAACACTATGTCACAATAATGTACTTCCCTAAAACCAAAAATGAGATAGAAAGTAGAAGGAAAAAAAAATATAACTGTGACAACTCTAATATCAATTCATCTATATATTAGAAAATACACAATAAAATAAAAGAATGTCAAAAAAACCTAATATCTCTACTGCAAACTTTTGCATGTAGCACACTAAAGATTTCACTCTCAAATTTCAGCCACACTAATGATTAAAGTAAGAAAAGCAACAAAGATTACAATATTCAGATTTCCTTTCTTTAAAAAAAAAAAAAAAATAAAAAAAGAAGAAGAAGAAAAACACACATGATCTTTACATTTCCTTTATTCTCATTAAGCAAGGGAATGTTTAAAATAATAAAACTTTCAATCTTACATTATCAGTCTTTTATTTCCCCTTTCAAAATGTATAGGAAACCTAAAAGTACAAAGAACAATAAAATAAAATAAAACTTAGAGTCAAATATCCTGTTGAGTTATGAATATAAACAACTAAAGAACATAACAATTTAAATAGTCATGTAATTTCAGATGTGTTACAGCAAAAAATTAGCTACAAATATAACATTCACTACAATATTAATTCCTCATAAAGATATATATTTAACTTAAGCAAAGAATAGTGATGCCCTTAACACTGGTCTCGGACCTTTATTATGGCTTTGAGCATCACTATTACATAAACTGCTAGAAATATAGCTTTATTATAGCTTTAGCATTTTTATTGCTAGAAATATTCAAAGAGGCTTTCATAGTTTCATAAGGAGTTTCACAAAGTTCTTACCGAATTAGGAATTGGAACTTCTTGAGAGATGAGAATTTTCTTTTGAACCATATCTCATGATCCTGGACATCACCCAACTTTAATCGAGGACTGAAACATACAAAGAGAAACTATTCCAACAAAATCTAAGGATTACAAAATGAAAGCCTTGAAAATGAGAAAGCAATAGACTTCAATTCGTGTCTAAATTAAAGCACCAATTTAAATAATATTCAATTAAATAAGTTGGCATTACTGTTAACATTTAATTTTATCTATTTATATTTATGACTAATATTTGTATGTACACATGTTAATAATAAGTGTTTAATTATTAAAGGTGTGCAAATCAAAAACAAACGGGTGACATATTACATCCACACGTGCCTAGTAATGTGTCATAAGTCGATCAAAAGACGTTATCATAGATACCAAGTGGCAGAAATATGGCAACGTCTTATACTTTAATATATTATATAGATTTGTATGTACACATATTAATAATCAATGTTTAACTATTAAAGGTGTGCAAATCAAAAACAAACACATGACATATTACATCCACACGTGCCTAGTGATGTGCCATGTGTCGATCAGAAGACACTGCCATAGATGTCACGTGATAACGCATTCTGTTTTAATATATTATATAGATATAGATTATATAAATTACTCAATACCTATCACATGTTATGAAGCAAATATCATTCATTCAAATCTACATTCTCTCAATTCAGATCAAAAAGCACAAAACTCATTTATTAAAAGAGGGGAAATGTTATTAAGTCTTAAGTCTTAACTTCTTCATCATCATTTCACAACCACTTTAATTTTTCTTTTCTTTTTTATTTCCTTAATTTCAAGGAATATAAAGTTGACAACACCAAATACTTTCTTTACAATGATAGATTTTTTTTTTTTAATTTGAATTTCTTTCATTATTTTATTTGACAATTATAAAGTTGAAAACATCAAATTTTTTCTTTATTCAATAATAGATTTACAAAAAGTTGTGTTAACCATAGTGAAAAAAGTTATAATATATATATTTATATATATATTTTCAATAAGGAGAATGTCAACTCTCAAGAAATCACATTATTAATATCAAATCTCAAGTCTCATCCAATTAAAATAATAATAATAATAATAATAAAAAAGAAGCATGTTGTTTTTTTTTTTGCTAAGTAGAAGCATGTTGTTTTAATATGAAGATGGAGAACACATTAATACAAATAGTACAGGTCAAAATGACCAAAATACCCTGGCGCACTTGAGCTTGACAATAGCGCTTATGAAGCCATCGACGGAAGCTTTGATCTCACGACTTGACTGAAACACGGACTCTTTGGTGTGCAAGTCGTGGCGTCAGGTCGAGGGGATGACTCGATCCGAACTCTTCACCGTGGCGCCATCATATGGTCAAGGTGTCTGTGATCCCCATCAAAGAGGAATTGATCAAGTAGTCAAGCTCAAGGGGACCAGGGTATTTTGGTCTTTTCCTTAACCTATGCTATTTGTGTGACTATGATTTGACTCATCAAATTAAAACACATGGCTTTTTTTTAATTGGGTGAGAGGATTATTGGACATTGCTTACATGGTCTCTGATGGCACCGAATCATGGCCCGGAGCTTACAGCCTTAAGAAATAAGAATACAAACACTTCCCACTCATCAGTCACTCACTCTACGCACTTTTTCGGTCAGATCTCTCTCTCTCTCTTTCTGAATTCTTAAAGATCCGTTTGGTTGCTGAGAAAATGTATGTAGGAAACCCAATAAAAACATAAAAATTTGTTCATTATCTCTTAGTTTTGTTGGGTGTCAAAATAATGTAATTTGAAACTAAATTCTTGTATGCAGCTTTGAAATTGTCTTCTGGGTCCTGATGGAATCATCAACACTGCTCTTTAACCAGCTAAAGGTTTGAAATTTGTGGGAAAGTTTTCTTCTTTCTTTAATTATTTGTGTCATTCATGGACTATCAGGCATTTGGATATATGAGCTATTAATCTCAACAGGCATCAGACCCATTTTTCTTGTTGGCTGGACCCAATGTGATTGAATCCGAGGAGCATGTTTTTCGTATGGCTAAGCACATAAAGAATATTGCATCAAAGTATGTTTTTTTCTCTCTATCTTGGGATCTATGTAATGTTTTTGTAATTAATGCATTGAAAACAACCCGTGGCGGCCAATGCTGAATTGGAATCGTACAGTAACAATAAGTCTAACAGCACCGTTGCAACAGCGGGTTTTCTCAATGATTGTATAGCATTAAATATAGTACTGTCAATAACCTCAATTGGGTTTGTAATTGTACACTCAGATGATAAGTCTGAGTCAGTTAAACTGAATTTAGCGGAACCTTGAAGGTTTAAATTCAAGGTTCCGCTAAACTTAATGTCTCGTGAATGAGGTGGTGAGGAGTAGACGAGGAGGGGGAGATGAATTGGGAAGGTGTTATTTCTAAGGGTTCAAGTCGAGCAATGAAGAGGTGGTGGTGGTGGCCATGTAAGGGATTATGGGAGTCATGGGAGTGAGGAGATGGAGAGGTGTGAGATATTTTTATTAGTAAGTTACTCATGCACCTGGTGGGTCTTGAATCCAAGACCTTAGTACCTCACTCTCCACCTTGCTCTTACAAGGAAATGAGGTTCTATTTGAGGTAGAGCTCATCGGTTATACAATGCTTTTTATTTGAAAGGTTTTATTGAAATATACAAAATTTTGCATTAAGAAAAAGGAATTCAAGAAAGAGGGTTTTTTGTTTTATGCAAATAATAAAGGGGTTGAAGAAGACGGGTTTGCTTGATATCATCTCTATCTTTATGACTATGTCCCATCATATTGTAGCTAGAGGACTGAGTCTTGGACCCCCTGCATTTTGTTCATTGGAAAAATAAAATAAAACTAGTATTCCTATTTTTCAGCTCTTGCATTGGAAAAAAGTTCTCTCTTGTAGATGTTTCCTATGGTACTGATTGTTGTTTCTAATCTTGTAGAGTTGGGTTGCCGCTGGTTTTCAAGTCAAGCTTTGACAAAGCTAACAGAACATCATCAAAATCGTTTCGGGGTCCTGGCATGGTTGAAGGCTTGCAGGTACTAGTCATGTTATTTTGTCTTATCCATTGTTGTAATTGAGATTTTGAATATTGGTGATGCTGGATGTTTCTAGTTTTTGGGATAAAGTTCAAATTTTCATTTTTTTGCTTCATAAATGTTAAAACATGTCTTTGAACAGATTAAAGTCTATATCAAACCAGAGAAAAACAGTAACCAAGAACTATAAGGTATATATACTTAGCAAAGGCTGGTTCTGCTGTTGGAAGATATTCTGCTTGACCTTAAGAAATGTTCAAAACTTCTCTTAGTATTGCATGACAACAAAAATGATGTACAGAAAATAATTTTATCCATGTATAGAAAAGAAGACAACTATGAGTGGCAAATCTATACCATGCCATCCATTAATGTCTTCTTTTTTTATTCATGTCACCCATGAAAGTTGCATATGCATATAACTTTAGATCACATTAGAATAAAAAAAAGCACATCAAAGTCATGGAATTTGGGATTAAAATTATATTATTTTAGACATGCAGTGTTGCCAGCTATAGGTTATGCAATTTCGACTAACGGTCAAATTGTTTGGATATTTGATCTCAGATTAAGATACTCAACTTTTTCTTTAAGGTCACAGTTGTAGTAACTTGATATATACATGTATGTATTTGTGTAAATATAAATATCATAAAAAGCTGGAATAATCTAGATATAAGAGTTATTATGCTTTAGTGGTAGGGTTTGAATTTGAGCTTTGGATGAACATTTGTTGGCATCATGGTAATTACATGTCTCTATATGCCTTATAGGAACTTGTTTCATGTTCTTCTAATTCTTTAGGTTAGTTTGTGTATACATCCTGTGTACATAACCTTTACATTTTCTTTTTCTTTTTCAAATAAAATTATTACTTATAAAAAAAAAAGTTATATCATTTTCACTCTCACTAATAAACTATGTGCAATGTTTGAGGATGCATATGCATAAAGAACAATTATTTGTCTAGAATAGCATTTTCTGGAACCAATAAAATTTCCATAGTCATACTCCATATGTCTTCTTTCTGATTGCAGATCCTTGAGAAGGTTAAAATAGCATATGACATCCCTATAGTGACTGATGTGCATGAAACAATCCAGGTAATTTCTGTTTAATCTTTCAAAACATAAGTAAATCTGCTTGTTTGTAAGTGTGTGTCTGTGTGTCTATGTATATGTCAGAAAATACTCTTTTGTTGTGGCATTTCTATTCTTGGTTTATCTGTTCCTAGATGGCTCTCTTCTTGTGGCCGGTGCCTTGTTCCCTCTGTACACACTCTTATAAATTGAGATATCAAATCACAATTTGGCCAGATAAGTAGATCATACTTCTTTTCTGATTAACATCCCAATTTGTCCTGATTGTTGCTTTTGTAAGGATTTCATTGTATGTTTCTCATTACAACAAACCTACTTAAGAAAGTGTAGAATTATGTTTTGGCACATTTTTTGGAAATGTATAAGTAACTGCTTGTTCATTAGTTTTAATGAACTGAAGAAAATTAAAGGAATCACAAGTTTAAGGATCATTTCTTTGGACAAGGAAATACAAATGTCTAACTGAATGAATTATTTATCCCATGGACACATCTGCAAACATACCTATGGGACTATCTGTATGTTTATGCTGTTATTTGTGACACCTAGCAAAAGAGAGAATGTGAGCAAGCTTTTAATGTAATTTTTCACTGAGAAATTTTAAATTTGGACTTCAGCTAATAAACGCAAATGCATTTGTCTATCATGCATAACTTCTATTCAAGTATGCCCAGCAACATGTAAATCTTCACCGTCTTCTTTATTTCTTATTTCTCAGTTTGAATTCTTCTTTGTTTTGTTACCCATACTGTTTTTGATAAATGAATGCTGCTACTAATGTAAAAGGCAAGGAAGTCTGGAATTGGTGGTCAACAAATGATGAACCGTTTCCAACTTTTTTTTCCCAGTGTGAAGCTGTTGGCAAAGTTGCAGATATTATTCAGATTCCAGCATTTTTATGTCGTCAGGTTAAGTCAAGATGTTTCTCA